>JAWZYU010000008.1:36539426-37179093 GCA_038380435.1 Ryuthela nishihirai | reverse complement strand
CCAAATTCAATACAAGGTAAATTGTTACAAAGGAAATATGGATGAAGTATCTTATTAACAAATCAACTATTAACATGCACAAGTCATCAATCTTCCTGCGTAGAGCACACAATATCAGCTCTGTGTATTTTACTAAATACTACCTTTTACTTGATTTACCAGGTCACCCGAAGATCTTCACTCGTAAACCAATTCTCGTCCTGTGCTAATAACTTTTCACACACTAGCCGAACAAAAAGACAGTCCGTGTAGACATTCGAAGTTAGCCATAAAAGTTCCCACTTTTATACTTCCGCGTATACACAACACATCAAGTTACTTCTTGATACTTAACGATAAAAGATCCCACTTTTATCCTTCCGCGTATACACAACACATCAAGTTACTTCTTGATACTTAACGATAAAAGATCCCACTTTTATCCTTCCGCGTATACACAACACATCAAGTTACTTCTTGATACTTAACGCGCACTGTCTCAGAACAGCTCACCGTCCATTTTCGAACTCACCGACCGTTACAACACAACGACCGTTACAATACAAAAATGACCGTTAACGCTCCACTCTTCTTCTCCAAATTCTCCCAACGTTCTTATTCGTTGGCTGAAACTTTTTGCTTTCGGTTGCCAGATTCCTTCTGTCGTAACACTGCCCCCTCCCTAGGTCTTGTTCGTCCCGAACAATTCTGGATTCCAAAGTTTCTTCAGTTCTTCGATGAAACGGGGCCAAACGATCCACGTGAACCACCTTGCACTTTGTAGCTGGACGTCGACGAATGCGATATACCACGTCTGTGTCAAAATGAAAGCGAATCTCATTATGACGTAGATTTCTTTTCTGACTGAAGCCTCGTCCACAAACATAATACGTGTAAGGCCTATAGCCCTTGTGAACACGTTTATGTCTCTGCAGGGAGAAGAATCGACTAAGAGTTTTCGTGCAAAACCTGTAAAAAGTTTTCTTCTTTGTCGAAAGTTTTCTTCTTTGGATTTTTACTTCTATCAAGAGTAACAAGGAATGAAAGTCATTAGTGACATAAAATCTAGGGAGAAGTTTCATCCTCCAGTCTGACCCTTTTGTCAGTTGACTTTCCCTTAATTCAGAACTGTCGTGATGAACCTTCAGCCATATTTCACCTGATTCCATTTGATCCCCAAGGTGCTTCACAAATATAATATCAGCTCCATAATTCTTTTTAGCTCTTCGGTCCATCTCCTCCTTCCATACTCTTGCTAGAACTGCAGCTTCTAATCCAACAACCTTACCTGTTTCTCCTGTATAAGTGAAATCAGTGATGTGTCGGGCTGCTAGCAATATTTTTTCTGTTTTACCTTCACATAGCCAGCTTGCAACATCTTCAGATACTCCTTGTTCTATTAACATGTTACGAAACTTGTTCAAAGCATTGCCGTTATGCAGAACCTTACGGACACGTGATGCTTCATCTACCCTATTATCCACAATGTTCACCAAACGCAGTTCTCCTCCTAACTCTTCGACGAGCTCTTGCAGTTCCAAGGATCCGTTACCAAGGAAACACTGAACAGCTTCCATCACTTCCAGAGAGTTGTCAACAGAGTTTTCAAGAGGTGAATCCATGTTGCTGATAACAGCTGAACAACTCAAACTCTCCATTCCACGAGCTTGTGATGCTGCAACCACTTTCTTAACTAAATCAACAGCAACATCTTCTGTACTGATGAGATCAATAGCTCCTTTTCCGAATTCAACATCATAAACCAAAGCACACACTCCTTCAGCCAGCTTTTTGGACACAATTGAGCATATCATTAGAGGAACGCTATCTATGGTAGCCATCAGATCCTTGCAGCGGTAAATCTCCTTATCTGTTGGCACCAGCTCCTCTGTCTGTCCTACGATGCAGCATCCGACGTCTTCCATCATCTGCTCGATTTTATCTTTAGTGCAGTCGACTGTGAAGCCAAGGATGGATTCCAATTTGTCCAGAGTATCTCCCGTCAATTGGAGAGCACGACCGGAGATCATAAGGACCTTGAGACCTAAAGCAGCAAGTGCAGGAGCCAAGACAAGACTCACTTTGTTGCCGACACCTCCTGTGCTGTTTTCATCTACCATCCGATGGCGCCACTCGGGTCTCCAGCAAAACACATGACCCGAGGAGGTCATAGTTGCTGTTTCTTCGGAATTCACTTTCTTGGAGCTCTCATTGTAATTAGCCAGGGAAACATCAGTCATGATTGCCAAATTGTTCATTCTGGAGATCAGCGACGAGTTTTGTAACATGATATTGTCCACTTTAGAGCTCTTGTAGTCGTGATAAAACTTTTCTATATCCTTATAATCTAAATGGTTATAATGTCCAAATCTGCACATTGACTGTTCAGAAAAGAAATTCAGCGTGGCTACGTTGAAATTATCTGAGGGATTCACTTCTCTCTGATCGTAACTCTGAGGCTTAGTTTCATCCAGAAAGTTAGTCTTTGAAGTACTGTCTCTGCCTGAAGCTCCTTTACTAGCATCACCTGTTATGCTTCTAAGCCATCCTTCGGAATTCCTCTTCCTTAAATCCCCACTTTCTATAAACGATTCAAGTGTGGCTATATGCTTCGGAAAAATCTCTCCGACTTCCCCGGTAACGACGAAGGGCACTTTGTATCTATGATGAATGGACGCCTCTTCTTTACTCGGACCACTCTGCGAAACGTAAACTCTGTTTCGTTCCCCCTCATTACCACTCGTTACTCTGCCTTTGCGATAAATGTCCATGACACATTTTGCTGACGGCGAGGAATAGAATACCTTTCGTGTGGATCTCTCTTCAGATCGTGCCAGACTTGTATACCTAGGTATTTTGAAGTGCAAAGCGTACTGTTTAGTCTCACAGCTCTCTAATCTGTGTGATTGTTCTTCACAGTTCCTAGACATGTCACCAGCGACATAGACACTCTGCCATGCATTACCAGTAGTTGCGTGGTCAAAGGCATTATCTGTGCTATCTCTACAATTCTTGATTTCCAGTAGCAGATCCACATTTTTATATGCGTTGCCTTTCTCTTTTCCATGTTTACAATCTAACTTAACACTATCAAGATCATCTTTTTCACTGACAAATTCAACATTTAAACTATTGCATTGTCTATTGAGTTCGGTTTTATGATCCTTGAAGTGATCAATAATCTTACCAACTCGAGAAGCCACTTCAGCTCTCATCTCAGTATTTTGTGCGGCCATTTCGGCTTTCAAATCACCTATTTTATCGCTTTGGGCAGCTATATCACCTTTAATCTCAGTATTTTGTGCGGCCAGATCACCTCTTTTATTCCTCAACTCATTATTTCGTGCGGCCATTTCGGCTTTCAAGTCACCTATTTTATCGCTTTGGGCGGCTATATCACCTTTAATCTCAGTTTTTTGTGCGGCAAGGTCACCTATTTTGTTAGCCATATCGGCTTTCAAGTCATTATTTTGACTTTTAATGTCATTCATCTGTGTAGCCATATCGGCTTTCATATCAGTCATCAGCGTAGTCATATCGGCTTTGAAGCTATTTATCAACTTTACTAATTCATCCATACTTCTAGTTAACGGCATTCAATTAATTAATCCCACTCCTGACACCAAATGTTGCGGATCACAAAAAATGGATAGCCACTGAGCGTGAGTATTAAAAGCTATATTTCAAAACCAAATTCAATACAAGGTAAATTGTTACAAAGGAAATATGGATGAAGTATCTTATTAACAAATCAACTATTAACATGCACAAGTCATCAATCTTCCTGCGTAGAGCACACAATATCAGCTCTGTGTATTTTACTAAATACTACCTTTTACTTGATTTACCAGGTCACCCGAAGATCTTCACTCGTAAACCAATTCTCGTCCTGTGCTAATAACTTTTCACACACTAGCCGAACAAAAAGACAGTCCGTGTAGACATTCGAAGTTAGCCATAAAAGTTCCCACTTTTATACTTCCGCGTATACACAACACATCAAGTTACTTCTTGATACTTAACGATAAAAGATCCCACTTTTATCCTTCCGCGTATACACAACACATCAAGTTACTTCTTGATACTTAACGATAAAAGATCCCACTTTTATCCTTCCGCGTATACACAACACATCAAGTTACTTCTTGATACTTAACGCGCACTGTCTCAGAACAGCTCACCGTCCATTTTCGAACTCACCGACCGTTACAACACAACGACCGTTACAATACAAAAATGACCGTTAACGCTCCACTCTTCTTCTCCAAATTCTCCCAACGTTCTTATTCGTTGGCTGAAACTTTTTGCTTTCGGTTGCCAGATTCCTTCTGTCGTAACAATACAATATTGCATATTATATGAATGGGAGAGAATTTTCAAATAGCTATCGCTTCTAAAATAAAATATTTATGAAATATTGTGACCCAAAGTAATTTACAGATCCAGTCAAATCTATGTATTGAAATCTCGCTTTTCAACATATTAAACATTTAAAGAGTTACAAAACTTGGAATGTTTAACAGCAACAATAGCAATTTAATTGATCTGATAAAATGACGAAAACAAGTTAAAACGAAGGCAATGACTATTATACTAAAGTTATTACATTAATTTTTTTGGCAGAATGAGCTAACTTGCCATATGTTTCTGCTTCCACAACTCTTTAAAGACGAATGATGTAAATACAAACTTTAAATACTGAACGGATGTTCTTGAAAATCGAGATTTAAATAAATTTGGTTGAGATCTTTAAATTATTTTCAGTTACATTTTTTCATAAAAAGCGTATTTTTGAAATGAAAGCAATTCAAAATTTCTTTCCTATTCATATGACATAAATTGGAGTAGTCAGAATTCAATGACCATTTACCATTGGCTTCCATAAATTAAGGAAAATCCCTCTGTTAAGTCAATGGGAAGCTAACGTCAAAGCAATAGCAATGCCAGTCTTAAGAAACTTATGCAAAACTGAAGAATAGTGAAAGAATTCGTTACACAAAGTTCTAAAATGCAAACTTATTTTATTAAACTTTGATACAATACTTATTACTAATTTTTGTGGCTGGCATTGTTATCGCTAAATATTAAAACTTCCATAACTCATTAAATACTGAACGAATATTGTTGAAAATCGAGATGTTGATTTATTTGATTGAGATCTTTATCTGCAATCTCATTTTTAAAAACAAAAAAACTTATTTTAGAAGTTAAAGAGCTTTGACGTTATCTTCCCATCGACTTAACATAGGAACTTCCCTTAATTTATGGAAACCAGTGTATTGTAAATGTTACTAGGAGATTATTCCTTGCATTACATTTTGAATAATGATTTAATCCGATAGGTTGTGTGCATTTTATTTACCAATAAGTTCATATCATAACACTTCTCATAATATGTAATTTGGTACAGGAAATAAAAAACAAAATCAAAACCCTTGCAATAAGCTATATAGAGACCTCTTGCCATCTGTCACGTGACAAACGAGTCTCCGATATCGGACGCTTCGGCATTACTACGGCGAAGTTCCGTCTACTCTATTTATGGTCTATGGTGGATTCGCAGAATGTCGATTAGAGTTAACTGGGAACAGTGCAGCGTCACTGGGGTAGAGGAAGGCTTGAATTCCGTGTTGTGTAGTATAATAGGTGTTAGTGTCCCTCTCTTGTTAAAAGTCATAAGCGATCGGAAATGGGGCTTGTGCCTTGTGATTTAGCTATTGAACAGAGAGCGTCCGTCCTCTAAGGTGCTTGCGATTCACAGTTTGAGAACCGCTGGCTTAAAATACGCAACTACCTCATTATACTAATATTAACAGATTAATTGCAACTCAAAATAAATTTTAACATGCATATTAAACAAAAGAATATATGAAAGTGTACAAAAATTGTATAAAGATGTTGATATTTTAACAGTTAGAAAATTATATATTCATTCAATTTTGAGACATTTGTTTAAAAATTGGTCGGACCAAATATAAAATTTCCTAGTTATAACACAAGATACAGAAACTCTGTTAATCTCGTTGAATTATTACCTAGGTTGGGTTGTTTTACCTCTGAGCGACACTTTTTTGCACACCATGGGCTAAATGGCCAGGTCACATGGACCCCGAAGGATCAGAGAAGGTTGGGGGAGGGGACCCACTGGAACAGCTGTTGGGAGACAGATGGTAGCCTCCCGTCAAGGCCATCCAGCGTGTTCTTTAACGTGTACAGGTTATGGCTCTCCCGCACACGGGGGCCACGGCTTAACGTCCCATCCGACGGACAGCGGCCTTTCCAAGCCCATCGGTGTCCCCTACTGACCGTGGGCAGGGCGGGGAATTTTGCGGAGATAAATCTCAACGCTGACCCAACTGGGACTCGAACCTGGGAACTACAGATTACGAGCCTGGCGCGCTACCGACTGAGCCACCCCCGCCCCTTATTACCTAGGAAAACTGTGGTTAAATATCATCACCTTTACCTTGCATCAAAATGATTAAATTGTTGCCAGACAAAATAAAAGTGGAAAAACATTTACATAGCTTTATTTGAAATCTTCATAAATGGCTACTATATATCGATAATATTAAGCTTTTTTTTTGTAATATGGTTTTACATTTTTTTTCATTGTTCTTCAATCAAAAAAGAATCTTCAATTTTGCTTTTATTTGCTGAATATTTTTGTTCTTTGATTACTTTAAAAATGCTTAATACTTTTAGACTGTTTTCTGTCAAAAAATTATTAGTCAGATATTGAGTTTTAATAAATTCAACAGTCGAGTTTTTAAACTCTTGTGAATTTTTGTAAATTTCCAATGGAATATTTGTGTCTACTGGGATAGCGCAATGTACTCAAATGTATTATTTATTAAGGAAATAAATATTGTATTGTATTGTATTATACATACAATGGCCACTGAATTAGAAACCTTTATTCAATACCGAGTTGGACCTCTTTTAGTCCGAATTACAGCACGTATCGGTTTGCCATAGATTCTACAAGTTGTTGGAGTGCGTTGGGTTGGGTTGTTTTACCTCTGAGCGGCACTTTTTTGCACACCATGGGCTAAATGGCCAGGTCACATGGACTCTGAAGGCTCAGAGAAGGTTGGGGGAGGGGACCCACTGGAACAGCTGTTGGGAGACAGATGGTAGCCTCCCGTCAAGGCCATCCAGCGTGTTCTTTAACGTGCACAGGGTATGGCTCTCCCGCACACGGGGCCACGGCTTAACATCCCGTCCGACGGACGGCGGCCTTTCCAAGCCCATCGGTGTTCCCTACTGACCGTGGACAGGGCGGGGAATTTTGCGGAGAAAAATCTCAACGCTGAGCCAACTGGGACTCGAACCTGGAAACTACAGATTACGAGCCTGGCGTATGGCTAATGGCATTTGGGCAATAAACTTTTATATGGTGACACACAAAATTCAATTGGAATACGCTTTTTTCAGCACCATTTGTTGCTTCCTTTGTAGCCTCTGTAGGGATTATTTAAAAAGAAGAGGATCAGGAAAAACTGAGTGGATAGTTGCTGATAATGGAATTTTCATTACTTTCAACTGCACTTCAGTCAAGATCAATTAATATTCAGAAAGGGTAAAAATTACATCTCCAACATATCAGGAGTTCACCAGACAGTCCTTTAACTGGCTCAGATTTGAAGGAAGAGGACTAATATTTCCCATACATTCTCAATGAGGTTCAGATATGGGCTTTGTGATGGCCAGTGAAGATGGTGGAATGCTTGCTGAACCACTGCTAAACACTACTTTAGCGATGGACAGTAGCATTGTCATCCATGAAGAAGTCGTCACCTACTGGATAAAAAGTCAACATTGCAGGATGGGTTGGGTTGTTTTACCTCTGAGCGGCACTTTTTTGCACACCATGGGCTAAATGGCCAGGTCACACAGACCCCGAAGGCTCAGAGAAGGTTAGGGGAGGAGACCCACTGGAACAGCTGTTGGGGGCCAGATGGTAGTCTCCCGTCAAGGCCATCAAGCGTGTTCTTTAACGTGCACAGGGTATGGCTCTCCCGCACACGGAGCCAGGGCTTAATGCCCCATCCGACGGACGGCGGCCTTTCCAAGCCCATCGATGTCCCCTACTGACCTTGGGCAAGGCGGGAAATTTTTCGGAGATAAATCTCAACGCTGACCCAGCTGGGACTCGAACCTGGGAACTACAGATTACGAGCCTGGCGCGCTACCGACTGAGCTAACACCAAAATAGCATAAGGAGTCATCAATACAATGTGCTAACGAATATACTGCTAACGTAAAATTCTTTTAACACGAAATTTTACACTGGTCTCTTGACTTTCATGTTAACCGTCAAAGACATTAAAAAATCTATTAAGAGATTAAAAGACTGCTCTTGTATTTTTTTTCGACTTAAGCCTTTTGCGGAAAAAATATGAGAGCTCCTCGTATCAAAGGGAAAAATGTTAGATATTATTGATTTAACTTTTTAATTAAATATTCCGATAAAAGTTTTAAAAAGAATCTAGGAAACATTAATTTTTTGCATTGAATATTACATTTCAATCTGATTAACACAAAGAACAAACAAATAATTCTGTTAAGGTTTACAGAGGAAATTTTCGCAATCCATATTTTTTAAAATAACATAGTTTAGGTTATTTAAAAAGAAACTTTCTTTGACAGTTTGTTGGTCTAAAAGTATTAAAATGCAATCCCGTTTTAATTTTCTGGAGTTCAGAAATGGTACCTTATTAATTACTTTCTCAAAGATTGCAAGGATATATTAAACAAAAAAAAAAACAAACTTGAAACAGATTTAAAAGTATTGATGCTTCATACAATGATATTAATCCAGAACTTTCTTTATCGAAAAATCGGAAAAGCAGCTTTGTTAGTTGACGTTTTTTGTAACAATGTTATTACTTAGAAGTTCGGAAAATAGTTAATTAGAAAGAGAATAAATGACATTTTCTTAGTCCTAAGTAGGAACTGCATCCACAGAATAAACTAAAAATCTTGCATATGTTTTGAGAAGATTGATTATTAATTCTCTTTAAGAAAGACTTTAGAGTTAAGTCCTTAGGTATTACTTTTCGATTTGATACAGTTTTCTGAAAGTAATTATTTGTTAAGGAAAGGCAGCTGTTGCCATTTAGCATCAACAGAGTAAAAATGTTTAAACGCCAGATGGCGCCTTTTCACTATTCGTCAGAAGCTTTAAATATTTTCAAGTTTCATTGTATGTTTCTTAAATTTATTCTTGTTTTTTAATGGTTATTTTAAAAATAATTATGAACAATTCCAGTTGGACCATGTTCCCATTGACAATGCGAGTTAGAGTAACTGGATTGGATTGTTTTACCTCTGAGCGGCACCCTTTTTGCGCAGAATGGGCTAAATGACCAGGTCACAAGAACCCCGAAGGCTCAGAAAAGATTGGGGGAGGGGACTCACTGGAACAGCTGTTGGGAAACAGGTGATAAGTCTCCCTTCCAGGCCATCCAGCGTGTTCTTTAACGTGCATAGGGTATGGCTTTCCTGCACACGGGTGGCCATGTCACATGGACCTAGTCACATGGGTCACATAAATGGCAAGGTCACATGGACCCCGTAGGCTCATCAGTGGGTTGGGTTGGGTTGTTTTACCTCTTAAACGGCACTTTTTTTGCACACCATGGGCTAAATGGCCAGGTCACATGGACCTTGAAGGCTCATCAGTGGGTTGGGTTGGGCTGTTTTACCTCTTAAACGGCACTTTTTTTTCACACCATGGGCTAAATGGCCAGGTCACATGGACCCCGAAGGCTCATCAGTGGGTTGGGTTGGGCTGTTTTACCTCTTAAACGGCACTTTTTTTCACACCATGGGCTAAATGGCCAGGTCACATGGACCCCGAAGGCTCATCAGTGGGTTGGGTTGGGCTGTTTTACCTATTAAACGGCACTTTTTTGGCACACCATGGGCTAAATGGCCAGGTCACATGGACCCCGAAGACTCATCAGTGGGTTCTGACGCCATCCGTCAGATGGGCTTAATCGGATGGGAAGGACGCCATCCGACGGATGGCGTCCTTCCCAAGCCCATCGGTGTTCCCTACTGACCGTGGGCAGTACGAGGAGTTTTGCGAAGATAAATCTCAACATTGGCCCAGCTGGGTACCGAACCTGGAAACTACAGATTATGAGTCTGGCGCGCTACCGACTGAGCCACCCTCGCTACTCTAAACTCAGGAGAAAATGTTATAGTGCAATTTAAATCCAGTCTATGTCCCCCACCACTTATTTTTTCCGTCTCAATAGCTTAACTTGCCCCACTCCCCTTTATTGTTTTCTACATTCTAGCCTGCAATGGGCAAAACTGCAAGGTCACAAAGATTTAAAATCTCCTCAATACTCCTCGACCTGCCCACGGTCAGTAGAGGACACTGATGGGCTTGGAAAGGCCGCCGTCCACGGCTCCGAGTACGGGAGAGAGCCATACCTTGTGCACGTTAAAGAACACGCTGGATGGCCTTGACGGGAGGCTACCATCTGTCTCCCAACAGCTGTTCCAGTGGGTCCCCTCCCCCCAACCTTCTCTGAGCCTTCAGGGTCCATGTGAGCTGGCCATTTAGCCCATGGTGTGCAAAAAAAAAAGTGCCGTTTAAGAGGTAAAACAACCCAACTCACTGATGAGCCTTCGGGGTCCATGTGACCTGGCCATTTAGCCCATGGAGTGCAAAAAAAGTGCCGTTTAAGAGGTAAAACAACCCAACCCAACCCACTGATGAGCCTTCGGGGTCCATGTGACCTGGCCATTTAGCACATGGTGTGCAAAAAAAAGTGCCGTTTAAGAGGAAAAACAACCCAACCCACTGATGAGCCTTCGGGGTCCATG
This sequence comes from Ryuthela nishihirai, assembly GCA_038380435.1. Lineage (NCBI taxonomy): Eukaryota > Metazoa > Arthropoda > Arachnida > Araneae > Heptathelidae > Ryuthela > Ryuthela nishihirai. The sequence goes on along the minus strand of JAWZYU010000008.1, from coordinate 37,168,269 downwards.
TTACCTGGCCATTTAGCCCATGGTGTGCAAAAAAACTGCCGTTTAAGAGGTCAAACAACCCACTGATGAGCCTTCGGGGTCCATGTGACCTGGCCATTTAGCACATGGTGTGCAAAAAAAGTGCCGTTTAAGAGGTAAAACAGCTCAACCCAACCCACCGATGAGCTTTTGGGGTCCATGTGACCTGGCCATTTAGCCCATGGTGTGCAAAAAAAGTGCCGTTTAAGAGGTAAAACAACCCAACCCAACCCACTGATGAGCCTTTGGGGTCCATGTGACCTGGCCATTTAGCCCATGGTGTGCAAAAAAAGTGCCGTTTAAGAGGTAAAACAACCCACTGATGAGCCTTCGGGGTCCATGTGACCTGGCCATTTAGCACATGGTGTGCAAAAAAAGTGCCGTTAAGAGGTAAAACTACTCAACCCACTGATGAGCCTTCGGGATCGATGTGACCTGGCCATTTAGCACATGGTGTGCAAAAGAAGTGCAGTTTAGGAGGTAAAACAACCCAACCCAAACCACTGATGAGCCTTCGGGGTCCATGTGACCTGGCCATTTAACCCATGGTGTGCAAAAAAAGTGCCGTTTAAGAGGTAAAACAGCCCAACCCAACCCACTGATGAGCTTTCGAGGTCCATGTGACCTGGCCATTTAGCCCATGGTGTGCAAAAAAAAGCGCCGTTTAAGAGGTTAAACAACCCAACCCACTGATGAGCCTTCGGGGTCCATGTGACCTGGCCATTTAGCCCATGGTGTGCAAAAAAGTGCCGCTAAGAGGTAAAACAACTCAATCCACTAATGAGCCTTCGGGGTTCTTGTGACCTGGTCATTTAGCCCATTGTGCGAAAAAGGATGCCGCTCTGAGGTAAAACAACCCAACCCAAAGATTTCAAAGTCTCAGAGAAGGGAAAAAGGTAGTCCATACACTCGATTGCTCTTATGAAAAAGAAACGTCCCTATATTCATTACTTTTCTTAATTACTTATTTAAAAAAATATAGCACTACAAAATATCGATCTTCCTCTATGAGGACTCTGTATTATGACAATGTTTTCTCTGCAATTATCCCGAGGTTATTGGGATAAGAAAATTCGAGAAAATCTATCTAAAAAATGTAGAAAACTCGTTTCATGGTAAACTATTCCATTACTCTGCAACTGACGTTAGCTTCGATTGATGACCGGATGGGGATGCTTATTACATTGTTTTGGGTTGAGTTGTTTAACTGGAACGGCACTTTGTCCTCAGTAATTAAAAGTAAGTTTTTTTTCGGCCTAGGCTTTTTGGGTTGGGTTGTTTTACCTCTGAGCGGCACTTTTTTGCACACCATGGGCTAAATGGCCAGGTCACATGGACCCCGAAGGCTCAGGGAAGGTTGGGGGAGGGGACCCACTGGAACAGCTGTTGGCAGAAAGATGGTAGCCTCCCGTCAAGGCCATCCAGTGTGTTCCTTAACGTGCACAGGGTATGGCTCTCCCACACACGGAGCCACGGTTTAACGTCCCATCCGACGGACGGTGGCCTTTCAAGCCCATCGGTGTCCCCTACTGACCGTGGGCAGGGCGAGGAATTTTGCGGAGATATATCTCAACGCTGATCCAGCTGGGACTCGAACCTGGGAACTACAGATTACGAGCCTGGCGCGCTACCGACTGAGCCACCTCCGCCCCTGTGCCCTAGGATGTCATAATTTTGTGCATCCCTCTAAGTACGTGCGAAAGATTTTGCTGCTTAAGGATAAAACTTTAATATTACCGCCCATCCCCTCTCCAAATAAACACAGGGCCTGGCAACACCCTCCAGGAGTTAAGGTGGGGAATATTAAAATTTTTTAGGAAGATTCAGTAAAAGAGAGAAAGAAGCATTGAGATCTAAGAGCGACAAATTTGAAGATACTAAATGCTTAGCCCCCCCCACCGCTATTGAATCTCTCTTATCTCTAATACACACATCTCTCCATTTAAATGGGGCGGGGGTGGCTCAGTCGGTAGCGCGCCAGGCACATAATCTGCAGTTCCCAGGTTCGAGTCCCATCTGGGCCAGCGATGAGATTTATCTCCGCAAAATTCCCTGCCCTGCCCACGGTCAGTAGGGGACACCGATGGGCTTGGAAAGGCCGCCGTCCATCGGATGGGACATTAGGCCGTGGCCCCTGTGTGTGGGAGAGCCATACCCTGTGCATGTTAAAGAACACGCTGGATGGCCTTGACAGGAGGCTACCATCTGTCTTCCAACAGCTGCTCCAGTGGGTCCCCTCCCCCAACCTTCTCTGAGCCTTCGGGGTCCATGTGACCTGGCCATTTAGCCCATGGTGTGCAAAAAAAGTGCCGCTCAGAGGTAAAACAACCCAACGTTAAAGAACACGATGGATGGCCTTGACGGGAGGCTACCATCTGTCTCCCAACAGCTGTGTCAGTGGGTCCCCTCCCTCAACATGTCCGAGTCTTCGGGGTCCATGTGACCTGGCCATTTAGCCCATTGTGTGCAAAAAAGTGCCGCTCAGAGGTAAAACAACCCAACGTTAAAGAACACGCTGGATGGCCTTGACGGGAGGCACCATCTGTCTCCCAACAGCTGCTCCAAGTGGGTTCCCTCCCCCAACCTTCTCTGAGCCCTCGGGTCCATGTGACCTGGCCATTTAGCTCATTGTGTGCAAAAAAAGTGCCGCTCAGAGGTAAAACAACACAACCCTTGTTGCCATTCTATGCCCAAAAAGACAAAGAAATGTAAAAGTGTAACAAAAGCTGTATATTTACCAGGGTTCGGTTGTTTTAGCCTTTAGCGGTACTTTTTGTGTACAGTCGCTCAACAAAATATCCGAACACTATGGTTGATCACAGAATTTAAAAAAATATCTGGCAACGATTTTTTTTAGAAATTAGTGTTCTGGCAATCTTTCCTCTCTTTAGAAATTAGTGTTCTTCAAATAAGTACACGAAGGTTGCCTGATCACTAATTTCTAAAAAAATCTTTGCTCGATATTTTTTTCTGAATTCTGTAATTAACCATAATGTTCGGATATTTTTTGAGCGACTGTACAACAGATTTGTCCCTCATGCACTGATTGAGGAGGGACGGGGGTGGCTCAGTCGGTAGCGCGCCAGGCCCGTAATCTGTAGTTCCCAGGTTCGAGTCCCAGTTGGGTCAACGTTGAGATTTATATCCGCAAAATTCCCCGTCCTGCCCACGGTCAGTAGGGGACACCGATGAGCTTGGAAAGGCCGGATGGGACGTTAAGCTGTGGCCCCGTGTGCGGAAGAGCCATACCCTGTGCACGTTAAAGAACACGCTGGATGGCCTTGACGGGAGGCTACCATCTGTCTCCCAACAGTTCTTCCAGTGGGTCCCCTCCCCCAACCTTCTCTGAGCCTTCGGGGTCCATGTGACCTGGCCATTTAGCCCATGGTGTGAAAAAAATGCCTCTCAGAGGTAAAACAACCGAACCCAACTGATTGAGGATTGGGACGAGACCTTGAAATATTTTCGAAATAAAAAACTTCAGCTTCAAGTTAAAACAGAAGCACAGAATAACATTCTAAGAACGTTACTTTGTACGATACTGAAAATGCTTTGCGAGTTTAATTTGGTTTCCCTTTGAAAAATAAAATGGTTTGACATAAAACAACTTCTGTTGTTTGTCTGGACCTAAAATCTCCTGCGAACAGATTTAACGTGTTTGTTTCAGACTCTCGCAGGATTACGTTGCTGACGTTGATTCACAAGAGCTCTATATCGCCCGTATTTCAACGGCTAAAAGAGGTTAGGGTAAAAAATAACAAACCTCAACTGTCAAAGGCAGCAAGTAGAATAGTGACATTGTGAGAGCACTTACCGTTTGCTGTTCGACGCCGTTGCTTGTGACAACAGGGACGGTGAATGTGGCGCCCTCTTTCTGGTCGTTACGTGGTTGCGGTTGTTGAGGCTGCTCCCCATTCTGGTTGTACTGGGAGTAGGACATCGACATTTGCGTCTGCACCATGTGCTGCAGGAATAAAGAAGGAATTCGATAAGTCATTTCTTCAGACAATGTATTGGAACGTAAGGCTTTCTTTATATTTTAATTTACATATGCATTCAGAGCCTAGATAGAGAGCCGATAGAAAGTGCAATCGATTTTCCATAATTATTCATTTTGTTTGTTTAAATGACAAATGCTAAAGAAAGAGTTATATATATAGAGAGTGATACAGCGTAGAGAATTGGTTGGTTGGTTGTTTTACCTCTGAGCGGCACTTTTTTGCACACCATGGGCTAAATGGCCAGGTCACAAGGACCCCGAGGGCTCAGTGGAGGTTAGGGGAATGGGTCCCACTGGAACAGCTGTTGGGAGACGGATGGTAGCCTCCCGTCAAGGCCATCCAGTGCGTTCTTTAACGTACACAGGGTATGACTCTCCCGCACACGGAGCCACGGCTTAACGTCCCATCCGACGGACGGCGGCTTTTCCAAGCCCATCGGTGTCCCCTACTGACCGTGGGCAGGGCGGGGAGTTTTGCGGAGATAAATCTCAACGCTGACCCAGCTGGGACTCGAACCTGGGAACTACAGATTACGATCCTGACGCGCTATCGACTGAGTCACGCAGCCCCAAAAGACAACGAAATGCAAAATTGTAACAAAAGCTGTATATTTACCAGGGTTCGGTTGTTTTACCCTTTAACGATACTTTTTTTGTGTACAGTCGCTCAAAAAAATATCGAACACTCTGGTTGATTACAGAATTCAGAAAAAATATCTGGCAACGATAAATATCTGTCACGTGACACGAAGGTTGCCAGATTACTAATTTCTAAAAAAAGTCGTTGCCAGATATTTTTTTGAACTCTGTAATCAACCAGAGTGTTCGGATATTTTTTTGAGTGACTGTAACCCCCCCCCCCTCCCCCGAACTAAATCTTGTGTACTCCCTTATACAGAGACATAATTAAATTTATGTATTTATTTTCTCAGTTGGCAAAATTTGATTTCCGAGTTAGAAAATTTTCCCCTCTCAATCACAATCCCATCGCTACACCCCTGTGCACGTTAAAGAACACGCTGGATGACCTTGACGGTACGCCAGTACGCCAGGCTCGTAATCTGTAGTTACACGGAAGGCTACCATCTGTCTCCCAATAACTGCCCAGTGGGTTCCCTCCTCCAACCTTCTCTGAGCCTTCGGGGTCCTTGTGACCTGGTCATTTAGCCACATTGTGCAAAAAAGTGCCGTTCAGAGGTAAAACAACCCAATCTAAGGAGATCTGAGTCTTTGGGATCTTTGTGACGTTGCCATTTAGCATATTGTGTAGGCAAAAATGCCTCCAGAGGTAAAAACAGGAACCCAGTCCATTTCAGGTTCAAAAATTTTCCTTAATTTATCACTGAAAACTTCGAAAAATAATATTTTCCCTGGAATTAAGATTTCTACTCTAGATTAAGATGGTCTTTTCTAAATTAGCCCTTAGATGGAAAGTTTTGTTACGAAGTACAATATGCTAACGAGATTAATGCTTGTTTACTTTTGATACAGCTGCTGTGTGAGCAGTGTTTCCAAAATTAATTTCTCCCGTCTTTTATATTAGTTTCGTAGCTTAATTAAGTGGACAGTCGTTTCGTTGTCATGGCGACAAGTGATGTGGGTATTGATGAGCACACGCACCACCGGTCTGCTAAAGGTTGAAGTAAGCAGCTCTACAAACTCAGGTTATTTAATATCTCCTCTTCTGCCATTATACGCTTGATGTGCTCTCTTCATCCTATGTCATCTTCTTCAACTCATCATCCTCTTCATTAGTGGATGAACAAAACCTGTTTATGACGAGTGAATTTCAAACCATTTGATCGCTATTAGAAGATGGGTCGGCTCAGTCAGTAGAGTGTCAAGCTCGTAATCTGTAGTTCCCAGGTTCGAGTCCTGCATAGGCCAGGGTTGAGATTTATCTCCGCAAAATGCCCTGTCCCAATCAGTAGCGGACACCGATGGGCTTGAAAAGACCGTCGTCCGTCGGATGGGATGTTAAGCCGTGGGTCCGTGTACGGGAGAGAGTCATGTGCACATTAGGGGAGGGGGTGACTCAGTCGGTAGCGCGCCAGGCTCGTAATCTGTAGTTCCCAGGTTCGAGTCCCAGCTGGGTCAGCATTGAAATTTATCTCCGCAAAAATTCCTCGCCCTGCCCATGGTCAGTAGGGGACACCGATGGGCTTGGAAAGGCCGCCGTCTGTCGGATGGGACGTTAAGCCGTGGCCCCGTGTGCGGGAGAGCCATACCCTGTGCACGTTAAAGAACACGCTAGATGGCCTTGACGGGAGGCTACCATCTGTCTCCCAACAGCTCTTCTAGTGGGTCCCCTGCCCCAACCTTCTCTGAGCCTTCGGGGTCCATGTGACCTGGCCATTTAGCCCATGGTGTGCAAAAAAGTGCCGCTCAGAGGTAAAACAACCCAACCCAACCTTGAGCAAGTGTCTCAGTTTAATTATTTTGGAAGCTATGTAACAGATACTGGTGATGTGCGGCATTAGATAAATAGCAGAATATGGATTGCAGCTGGGATTTTTAAGAATCCATGGAGAGTGTGGAAATTGAAATACTGCAAGTAAAAATACTGTAAGTGGTAATTATTAATATTTATTATTATCTTACTTATAAAAAAATTACACCTAAAGAACAAATATCCTTTGAGCAGCATTTATTGCAGAGAGAAACTGCGTTGGTTTGGCCATGTTGCCCATATGCATAAGGTATAAATCGGTAAACAGGATTACGAACAGTGTGTCTAAGGCAAAGAACGTATAAGGAAAACAAGTTCAGCTCTGACAAAGCGTAAGTGGCGACCTCAAGTGGTGTTTCGATTCGTATCGTGCATTTGTTTAAGCTGGGAAGCAAACAATAAGGGGCAAAGGAATTACGAATAAAAATATTTATATTTTAAAAAAGGAAAAAAAGTAACTGCACTTTCTATTTGAAAAAAATAATGTCATGATTTTAATAAAGGTTTATTTTCTCCATTGGAATTATTTTTCGTTGAACCAACAATTATAAATTGCACGGATAGAGAAGATTTGAAAGTAGCCTGAAGTTAATTTATAGAATAAATTATTACAATTAGAAGCTTTCTTGGTTGCATAGAAACAGGAAACAGAATTGATATTAATACACTCTGCAAGGATATCAATGGGAAATTATTACATAGGAAAAGCGAAGAGAATGGAAGTTGACAGTAACATATAATTACAAAAGCGTTCGTCCCCTGTAATGTTCGTTTCACCTCTACGCCAAATGCACGATACTCGATTTTACATTGATCTCTATGGAAGCTTAACTTCTTCTCCCTCTACATTCTTTGTCTAAGGGTATCAGAAAAAGGGGGAGACCTAGGATGCGATGGGCAGACAATGTCAAACAGGACTTTGCTAGAATTGGCCTGGAGTGGCCAAATCCAGGAGTAGCTCAAATGAGACACGTCTGTAGAGGAAAATTACACAGTCTGGTTGGACCTCCGTAGCCCATGACTGTATGAGGATTTTGTATGTATGCATGTATGATAGCAGATAAATATCTCAATCAAATAAATCAATATCTCGATTTTATTATTATTATTATTAAGTTATATATTAAATTAACAATAATAAAAAATTTGATCTCACAAACGGAAATACGTAAAAGAACATTAAATTATTATTTAATAACAAATAATATTATTATTATTTGTTATTAAATTAAATCAATGTTCAACAATATTCGTTAAGTGTTTAATGAGTTATGGAAGTTCGAATAGTTAACAATAACAATGCCAGTCGAAAATATATAGCAGACCTAAGACTTAATAAGTATTATTTTTTCGAACGATTTAATTGTTTGAAATAAACATATATTTTAAAAGTTTGTGCAAATTAATCATTGAGCATTCGTCAGTTTTGTACAGTTGCACAAAAAATATCCGAACACCATGGTTGATTACAGAATTCTGAAAAAATATCTGGCAACGATTTTTTTTTAGAAATCAGTGATCTGCAAACCTTCGTGTCACGTGACACGAAGGTTGCCAGATCACTATTTTCAAAAAAATCGTTGCCAGATAATTTTTTCTGAATTCTGTAATCAACCTAGTGTTCGGATACTTTTTGAGCGAATTCAGAAAAAAATATCTGACAAAATTTTTTTTTAGAAATTAGTGATCTGGCAACCTTCGTGTCACATAACACGAAGGTTGCCAGATCACTATTTTCAAAAAAAAAAATCGTTGCCAGATATTTTTTCACAATTCTGTAATCAACCATAGTGTTTGGATACTTTTTAATATATATAATGCGTATGAATATATAATGCAATGAATATGGAGCGTGTACAGTTGCTCTACACGTTCCAAATATTTTTCCTGAATTCTGTAATCACGTGACACGAAGGTTGCCAGATCACTAATTTCTAAAAAAATCGTTGCCAAATATTTTTTCTGAATTCTGTAATCAACCATGGTGTTCGGATATTATTTTGAGCGACTGTACATTAATTTATGAGTAACAATAATAATACATCGTGCAACGTATGCAAGAGAGAGAAAGCTAGATAATTAATAAGATAAAAGTTAACAGAGGGAGAAAATGGCCAAACTGCTTTCAGCAGAGTAACCGACTCGCATTAGTCATCAACTCTTTAGGAAAGAACAATGCGCCTAATTTGGGAAAGCCTTAGTGGTTCTGTCCTTTGGCGAGAGTCTGGGAGGCGACATTTGTTTCTAGCCACTGAAAAGAAACAAAAGCAGTCGACGACGACCTTAAAGATCAGAGAGTGAAACGAGATGAAGAGAGAGAGAGTTAGGATGGAGGCGAGGAAGATGCTGAGAGCAGAGGAGATAAAGAGGATGCCCGGGAATGCAATTACATTTGACTCCGTGAGGTAATGAACGAGAGAAAGCCGAAAGAGTTCATTTATTCTCAGTGAGCTTGATTTTCGCCTGTAGTGAGAATGAAGGAGACAGCTATTGTGTCTTTTTGGGAGGAATTGGAGACACAGAAATGCACAACATATGAGGCATTCAATGTATGTGGTTGGGTTTATGTTGTACGTCAAAACTTTGGACTTTAATTATGTGTTTTATTTTCTTCTGTTCACTTTCATGTCTGTGATTAAGTGGGGCGGGGGTGGCTCAGTCGGTAGCGCGCCAGGCTCGTAATCTGTAGTTCCCAGGTTCGAGTCCCAGCTGGGTCAGCGTTGAGATTTATCTCCGCAAAAATTCCCCGCCCTGCCCACGGTCAGTAGGGGACACCGATGGGCTTGGAAAGGCCGCCGTCCGTCGGATGGGACGTTAAGCCGTGGCCCCGTGTTCGGGAGAGCCATACCCTGTGCACGTTAAAGAACACGCTGGATGGCCTTGACGGGAGGCTACCATCTGTCTCCCACAGCTGTTCTAGCGTGTCCCCTTCCCCAACCTTCTCTGAGCCCTCGGGGTCCATGTGACCTGGCCATTTAGCCCATGGTGTGCAAAAAAGTGCCGCTCAGAGGTAAAACAACCCAAACAACACAACTCTGTGATTAAGTTGACATACTGCAAGTGGTAATTATTGTTATTTATTATTCTTATCTTACTTATGAAATTATAGCAGGGTATACGTGAGATAGCGTTTTGCTGCTATCACCAGATATAGATGAGATAGTAGTTTGCTATTGCTGAAGGGAATATGCAAGACAGTTATTCAAAATGTATTTTGTTCTCAACACAGAAAAAAGAACAATTAGAATTTTATCTTTATCACCGGAAATGCGTAAAAAAATAGCATTTGTCAGATCGCCAGAAATACGTAAAAAATATTTGGCTCTCACTAAGGGAAATCAGCAAAAAGGACACGTTGTTCTCACAACCGGAAATGCGTAAAAACACATTTTGCTCACACACCGGAAATGCGTAAAAGAACATTTTGCTCTCACCCCCGGAAATGCGTAAAAGAACACGTTGCTCTCACAAACGGTAATACGTAAAAAGACATTTTGCTCACACACCGGAAATGCATATAAAGACATTTTGCTCTCACAAACGGAAATGCGTAAAATATATATTTTGCTCACACACCGGAAATGCGTAAAAGGACATTTTACTCTCATGTCGGAAAATGCGTAAAAAGAACATTTTGATATTCCGAACGTAAATATGTAAAAGGACATTTTGCTCTCACCTCCGGAAATGCGTAAAAAGAACATTTTAATATCCCAAAGGTAAATATGTAAAAGGACATTTTGCTCTCACCTCCGGAAATGCGTAAAAAGAACATTTTAATATCCCAAAGGTAAATATGTAAAAGGACATTTTGCTCTCACCTCCGGAAATGCGTAAAAAGAACATTTTAATATCCCAAAGGTAAATATGTAAAAGGACATTTTGCTCTCCCCTCCAGAAATGCGCAAAAGAACATTTTGATCTCACACACCGAAAATGCGTAAAAGGACATTTTGCTCTCGCCTCCGGAAATGCGTAAAAGAACATTTTGATCTCACAAACGAAAATGCGTAAAAGGACATTTTGCTACCACCTCCAGAAATGCGTAAAAAGACATTTTGCTTTCACACCGAAAATGCACAAAAGGACATTTTGCTCTGACAAACGGAAATGCGAAAAAATACATTTTGCTCTGACAAACAGAAATGCGTAAAAATATATTTTGCTCACACACCGGAAATGCGTAAAAGGACATTTTACTCTCACCTCCGGAAATCCGCAAAAAGAACATTTTAATATCCCAAACGTAAATATGTAAAAGGACATTTTGCTCTCCCTTCCGGAAATGCACAAAAGAACATTTTGAGCTCACAAGCGAAAACGGGTAAAAAGACATTTTGCTCACACACCGGAAATGCGTGAAAGGACATTTTGCTCACACACCGGAAATGTGTAAAAGGACATTTTGCTCACACACCGGAAATGCGTAAAAGGACATTTTGCTCACACACCGGAAATGCGTAAAAGGACATTTTACTCTCATGTCGGGAAATGCGTAAAAAGAACATTTTGATATCCCAAACGTAAATATGTAAAAGGACATTTTGCTCTCCCCTCCTGAAATGCGCAAAAGAAAATTTTGATCTCACAAACGAAAATGCGTAAAAAGACACTTTGCTCACACAACGGATATGCGTAAAAGGACATTTTGCTTTGCCCTCCGGAAATGCGCAAAAGAACATTTTGATCTCACAAACGAAAATGCGAAAAAAGACATTTTGCTCACACACCGGAAATGCGTGGGGGCGGTGTTGGCTCAGTCGGTAGCGCGCCAGGCTCGTAATCTGTAGTTCCCAGGTTCGAGTCCCAGCTGGTCAGCTTTGAGATTTATCTCCGCAAAATTCCCTGTCTTGCCCACGGTCAGTAGGGGACACCGGTGGACTTGGAAAGGCCGCCGTCCGTCGGATGGGACGTTAAGCCGAGTCCCGTGTGCGGGAGAGACATACCCTGTGCACGTTAAAGAACACGCTGGATGGCCTTGACGGGGGGCTATCATCTGTCTCCCAACAGCTGTTCCAGTGGGTCCCCTCCCCCAACCTTCTCTGAGCCTTCGGGGTCCATGTGACCTGGCCATTTAGCCTATGGTGTGCAAAAAAGTGCCGCTCAGAGGTAAAACAACCCAACCCGGAAATGCGTAAAAGGACATTTTGTTATCACCTCCAGAAATGCGTAAAAAGACATTTTGCTCTCACAAACGGAAATGCGACAAAATACATTTTGCTCTCACAAACGGAAATCCGTAAAAATACATTTTGCTCACACACCGGAAATACGTAAAAGGACATTTTGCTCTCATGTCGGGAAAAGAACATTTTGATATTCCAAACGTAAATATGTAAAAGGACATTTTGATATCCCAAATGCAAATGCGTAAAAGAATATTTCGATATCCTAAATGTAAAGGCGTAAAAGGATATTTTGCTCTCACCTCCTGAAATGCGTAAAAGAACATTTTGATATCCCAAATACAAATGTGTAAAAGAACATTTCGATATCCCAATGCAAATGCGTAAAAGAAAATTTTGATATCCTAAATGTAAAGGCGAAAAAAGGATATTTCGCACTCACCTCCGGAAATGCGTAAAAGAACATTTTGATATCCCAAATGCAAATGCGTAAAAGAACATTTTGATATCCCAAATGTAAAGGCGTAAAAGGATATTTTGCTCTCATCTCCGGAAATTCGTAAAAGAACATTTTGATATCCTCAATGCAAATGCGTAAAAGAACATTTCGATATCCCAATGCAAATGCGTAAAAGAACATTTCGATATCCCAATGCAAATGCGTAAAAGAACATTTTGATATCCCAAATGTAAAGGCGTAAACGGATATTTTGCTCTCACCTCCGGAAATGCGTAAAAGAACATTTTGATATCCCAAATGCAAATGCGTAAAAGAACATTTCGGTATCCCAAATACAAATGTGTAAAAGAACATTTCGATATCCCAATGCAAATGCGTAAAAGAAAATTTTGATATCCTAAATGTAAAGGCGAAAAAAGGATATTTCGCTCTCACCTCCGGAAATGTGTAAAAGAACATTTTGATATCCCAAATGCAAATGCGTAAAAGAACATTTTGTTATCCCAAATGTAAAGGCGTAAAAGGATATTTTGCTCTCACCTCCGGAAATGCGTAAAACATTTTGATATCCCAAATGCAAATGCGTAAAAGAAAGTCACCCGTACGGTAGAGGTCGAGGAGACACACCCTCGGTTCAAAGGCCACTGGAAGTGGCCCACGCAAAACTCCAAAATACCCCGAAAACGCCCTAATTCTCACCCTGGGTCCAGTCGGTCCGAAGTATCATGACACGCCCCAAAAGGTCCTAGGAGACCCGGTAGTGACCCCAAAAGAAACCGGAACTGACGCAACGAGAACCCAAAGGTCAAACAAGCCGGACTCTGAAACGCCACTAGAATCCCCCAAAAACCCTACTCTAGACCCCCAAAAGTGAGCCCTGATTCGTACCTTCTTGTGGGCCGTTGGGGATCCTTGTGACCTGGCTATTTAGCCGATTGTGTGAAAAAAAAAAGTGCCATTCAGAGGTAAAACAATCCAACACCCAACCATCGTAAGTGGTCGCTATAATTACTACTTATTTGCATCATCGAGGGACGTATCTCCTCGTGGCGCTGCACGTGCAGGGTACGAGAGTTTGGCGTGAGGAGAAATGTAATCGGAGCTGAAGATGCTCTCCATCCTCCCGATATAACCAAACTTGGCTTGGAGAAGGAAGTAAACATTGAACATCGCGTGACTTTCAGTGACCTCTTCTTTCGAGTATGAGGGAAGTTGACGTCACTAGGAAGATGGAGCCCATCATTTTCTCTCCTCCGCTGTGCAATAAAAACTCAGATGTGTGTTGAGTGAGAGTCGGTATGCTCATACAGACAGATGGTAAACACCACGTGTCGACCAGCTTAGCAACTCTGGCTGCTGGGTTATGCACATGCCGTAATGTAGAGAGGGTTTTTTGTTACATATATTGCATTTGCGTTTATCCGACTTTCGTTTGTGCGACAACCGTATAAACCGACTGATTAAAAATATTGTTTTTTGTTACATACATTGCAGTTGCGTTTATCCGACTTCCGTTTGTGCGACAACCGTGTAAACCGACGGATTAAAAATATTTTTTTCTGTTACTGGGAAATGTGAGTTCGAATCCCACTCACGACTAAACTAAATTTTATCAGCATCTCCTTTATTAATTTATTAGTGGATTATTGCTTTGCATATTAGTTTATTGTAATATAGAGGTCATATATTATAGCCGTATTTATCCGACCCTCGTTTGTCCGATTTCCATAGGAGGGGGGGGGGGAGCAGTTCCCAGGTTGGAGTCCTAGCTGGGCTAACGTTGATATTTATCTCCATGAAAATTCTCCCCTTTCCCACGGTCAGTAGGGGGCACCAATGAGCTTGAAAAGGTCGCCGTCCGTCGGATGGGACGTTAAGCCGTGGCCCCGTGTGCGGAAGAGCCATACCCTGTGCACGTTAAAGAATACGTTGGATGACCTTGATGGGAGGCTACCATCAGTCTCCCAACAGCTGTCCAGTGGGTGCTTTTCCCCAAACCTTCTCTGAGCCTTCGGGGTCTTTGCGACCTGACCATTTAGCCCATTGTGTGGAAAAAAATGCCTCTCAGAGGTAGAGCAACAAAAACCGATATCCATATAAACCGACTGACCAAAATATTGTGCTATATATTAGTTTATTGTAATATGGAGGTGATACATATTATATTAGAGTCGTGTTTATGCGACCTTCCTTTGTCCGACAACCGTATAAACCGACGAAATAAAATATTTCTTTGTATGTTAGTTTACTGCAATAGACTGTTCAATGCTCAACCATGCCACTCATGGCAGTCGCTCAAAAAAATATCCGAACACCATAGTTGATTACAGAATTCAGAAAAAATATCTGGCAATGATTTTTTTAGAAATTAGTGATCTGCCAACCTTCGTGTACAGTCGCTCAAAAAACAATATCTGGCAACCTTCGTGTACAGTCGCTAAAAAAATATCCGAACACTATGGTTGATTGCAGAATTCAGAATAATATCTGGCAATGATTTTATTTCAGAAATTAGTGATCTGGCAACCTTCGTGTACAGTCGCTCAAAAAATATCAGAACACCATGGTTGATTACAGAATTCAGAAAAAATATCTGGCAATGATTTTTTTTAGAAATTAGTGATCTGGCAACCTTCGTGTACAGTCGCTCAAAAAATATCCGAACACCATGGTTGATTACAGAATTCAGAAAAAATATCTGGCAATGATTTTTTTTTAGAAATTAGTGATCTGGCAACCTTCGTGTACAGTCGCTCAAAAAAATAATATCTGACAACCTTCGTGTACAGTCGCTCAAAAAAATATCCGACCACTTTGGTTGATTACAGAATTCAGAAAAAATATCTGGCGATTTCTGCAGAAATTAGTGATCTGGCAACCTTCGTGTACAGTAATTTCTAAAAAAAGAATCGTTGCGAGATATTTTTTCTGAATTCTGTAAACAACTATAGCGTTGGGATATTTTTTTGAGCGACTGTAGCCTCTCGTCAAGGCCATCTAGCGTGTTCTTTAATGGGCACAGGGTATGGCTCTCCCACACACGGAGATACGACTTAACGTCTCATCCGACGGATGACAGCCTTTCAAAGCCTATCGGTGTCCCCTACTGACCGTGGACAGTAGTTTTGCGGAGATAAATCTCAACGCTGAAGGGGATTCGAACCTGGGAACTACAGATTACGAGTTTGCCTCATTACCGCCAAGGGAACCGCCGCTCCACTGTATTCTGGAGATTGTTTAATACGTATGTTAGAGTTGGGTTTATTAGACCACCATATTGAGGCGGGGGTGGCTCAGTCGATAGCGCGCCACGCTCATAATCTGCAGTTCCAGGTTCGAGTCCCGGCTGGGTCAGCGTTAAGACTTATTTCCGCAAAACTCCCCGCCCTGCCCACGGTCAATAGGGGACACCGATGGGCTTGGAAAGGCCGCCGTCCGTCGGATGGGACGTTAAGCCGTGGCTCCGTGTAGGGAGAAGAACACGCTGGATGGCCTTGACGGGTGGCTACCATCTGCCTTCCAACAGTTGTTCCAGTGGGTCCCCTCCCGCAACCTTCTCTGAGCCTTCGGGGTCCTTGTGACCTGGTCATTTAGCCCATTGTGTGCAAAAAGTGCCGCTCAGAGGTAAAACAACCCAACGTTGAAGAACACACTGGATGCCTTGATGGGAGGCTACCATCTGTCTTCCAACAGCTGTTCCAGTGGGTCCCCTCCCCCAACCTTCTCTGAGTCTTCAGGGTCCATGTGACCTGGCTATTTAGCCCATTGTGTGCAAAAAAGTGCCGCCTGAGAGGTAAAACAACACAACGTTAAAGAACACGCTGGATGGCCTTGACGGGAGGCTACCGTTTGCCTCCCAACAGCTGTTCCAGTGGGTTCCCTCCCCCAACCTTCTCTGAGCCTTCGGGGTCCATGTGACCTGTCCATTTAGCCCATTGTGTGCAAAAAAGTGCCGCTCAGAAGTAAAACAACCCAATCCAACCTCCATATTAAGCGACTGATATTATTGTTTAGTGTCTTAATATCTCATAAGGTAGAACTGGTTTCGTTCATATATCAGAGTCTTATTTATTGGACTTCTATATTAACTGATTAACTAAAACTATTGTTTACTATGCTAGTCTGTCGGAATAGGGAAATGTGTGTTAGTACGGTGCTAGTTAAGAGAAAGGGAAGATGAAGGAGCCGGAAGAGAGAAAACAAAGGTGGGCAATAAATACAGCTTGGGAGCAGTCAACTTCCAGACAGTGAAATGAGGAAATATATCCGTAAACTCAAACACCATCGCCCCAGCATTACGAACAAATCAGCCGCCAACCAGCCTTTGAGACGTGTTTCCTTCAAAAGAAAAAATCGAAGCAGATGGCATGAAAAGGCCCAACAGGTGGTATCAGGATCGGATCCAGGAGAGGGGCTGGGTTGGGTTTGGGTTGTTTTACCTCTGAGCGGCACTTTTTTGCACACCATGGGCTAAATGGCCAGGTCACATGGACCCCGAAGGCTCAGAGAAGGTTGGGGGAGGGGACCCACTGGAACAGCTGTTGGGAGACAGATGGTAGCCTCCCGTCAAGGCCATCCAGCGTGTTCTTTAACGTGCACAGGGTATGGCTCTCCCGCACACGGGACCACGGCTTAACGTCCCATCCGACGGACGGCGGCTTTTCCAAGTCCATCGGTGTCCCCTACTGACCGTGGGCAGGGCGGGGAATTTTGCGGAGATAAATCTCAATGCTGACCCAGCTGGGACTCGAACTGGGAACTACAGATTACGAGCTTGGCGCGCTACCGACTGAGCACCCCCGCCCCGGAGAGGGGCAGGGAGGCAAGGGATTAGGGGGCTAGGGGGGGGGGCTCACATTTTAAAAGGGGGCCACCAACACCCATTTTAGAATGTAAGGGGGAAAAAAATAAAAAAAAAATTTAAATTACTTATATTTAATTCATTTTCCAAGAAATAAAAAAGAACCCCACAAAACAGAGGGGGAAATGTTATATTGTATTAGAAATCAATTCTTTGCCCCCCCTAAACTTCTTTGACATTTTTCGACTCGACTGTGTTTCTTGCCCCCCCTCCTCTCGAATTCTTTCTAGATCCGGGCCTGGCTGGTATTACATTTTGTGGATTTAAAAAAGAAAAGAAGGAAAAAGAGGGAGGAGACTTGGAGGGGATGACGAGAAAAGGTGAGAAAAAAGAAAACGGGGTCGAAGGTCAGGGGAGAGAGAACGAGTAAAGAAATCGGGTGAAAAATGAAGCTACCGGTGAAGAATGTTAGGAAGATGAGGAAAATAGATCAGAAAGAGAAAGATGAAGATTTGTTGTTGGGTTGTTTTACCTCTGAGCTCAGTTTTTTGCACACCATGGGCTAAATAGCCAGGTCACAAGGACCCCGAAGGCTCAGAGAAGGTTGGGGAATGGGACCCACTGGAACAGCTGTTGGGAGACAGATGGTAGCCTCCCGTCAAGGCCATCCAGCGTGTTTTTTAACGTTGGATTGTTTTACCTCTGAGCGGCACTTTTTTGCACACCATGGGCTAAATGGCCAGGTCACAAGGACCCCGAAGGCTCAGAGAAGGTTGCGGGAGGGGACCCACGGGAACAGCTGTTGGGAGACAGATGGTAGCCTCCCGTCAAGGCCATCCAGCGTGTTCTTTAACGTTGGATTGTTCTACCTCTGAGCGGCACTTTTTTGCACACCATGGGCTAAATGGCCAGGTCACATGGACCCCGAAGGCTCAGAGAAGGTTGGGGGAGGGGACCCACTGGAACAGCTGTTGGCAGACAGATGGTAGCCTCCCGTCAAGGCCATCCAGTGTGTTCCTTAACGTGCACAGGGTATGGCTCTCCCACACACGGGGCCACGGCTTAACGTCCCATCCGACGGACGGCGGCCTTTCCAAGCCCATCGGTGTCCCCTACTCACCGTGGGCAGGGCGGGGAATTTTGCGAAGATATATCTCAACGCTGTCCCAGCTGGGACTCGAACCTGGGAACTACAGATTACGAGCCTGGCGCGCTACCGACTGAGCCACCCCCGCCCCAATAAAGATGAAGAAGATAAGGATAAGAAACGAAGAAGATGATTGTCGTGACCAGTTGTTCGGATCTTTTCCGAATGGTCCAGATGTAGTGCCGGGGGTTCGGATGCTGTTCGACTATGACAGATGTGATGACCTAGTCCACACAGGAGAGAGGGGACGACGATGATATTAATAAATAAAAAATGAATACCCCCTCAAGCAGCAGCTTGCCACAGAGGTGTGACAGGAGTCTGTCAGTTTATATGCCATAGCAGAAGGTCTGAGAGGATGGCAGGCCCTGAGCAGAAAAACGACACATACAGCCATGCCTTACCCGGGGCTCGAAACCAGGTCCCTTAAATCAGTAGCCAAGCGCGCTAACCACTTGGTACTGCTAGTTAATTCACTTCGGTGAAACTTCAGGTTCGCGGGTTTTTATGTCCGTGCCACTCTATGCCTCAACTTTGCTGCGTTGAATGAAGAATAACAATGGTCCATCAATTACTGCACGAGAGTTATGTAGGGATGACACAATTTTTATTCACACTATATAGAGCTACGTGCTGGGAATGAACTCAGCTCCGTGTGTGTGTGTGTGTGTGTGGGGGGGGGGTGTTGCTCAGTCGGTAGCGCGCCAGGCTCGTAATCTGTAGTTCCCAGGTTCGAGTCCCAGCTGGGTCAGTGTTGAGATTTAGCTCCGCAAAATTCCCCGCCCTGCCCACGGTCAGTAGGGGACACCGATGGGCTTGGAAAGGTCGCCGTCCGTCGGATGGGACATTAAGCCGTAGTTCTCTGTGTAGGAAAATCATACTCTGTGCACGTTAAAGAACATGCTGGATGGCCTTGACGGGAGGCTGGGTTGGGTTGTTTTACCTCTGAGCGGCGCTTTTTTTGCACACAATGGGCTAAATGGCCAGGTCACATGGACCCCGTAGGCTCAGAGAAGGTTGGGGGAGGGGACCCACTGGAACAGCTGTTGGGAGACAGATGGTAGCCTCCCGTCAAGGCCATCCAGCGTGTTCTTTAACGTGCACAGGGTATGGCTCTCCCGCACACGGGGCCACGGCTTAACGTCCCATCCGACGGACGGCGGCCTTTCCAAGCCCATCGGTGTCCCCTACTGACCGTGGGCAGGGCGGGGAATTTTGCGGAGATAAGTCTCAACGCTGACCCAGCTGGGACTCGAACCTGGGAACTACAGATTACGAGCCTGGCGCGCTACCGACTGAGCCACCCCCGCCCCCTGACGGGAGGCTACCATCTGTCTCCCAACAGCTGTTCCAGTGGGTCCCCTCCCCCAACCTTCTCTGAGCCTTCGGGGTCCATGTGACCTGGCCATTTAGCCCATGGTGTGCACAAAAGTGCCGCTCAGAGGTAAAACAATCCAAACCAAAACCGCTCCGTGGGTCTTTGCTGCCTCACACTGTGGTTCTTTCTGAATCCACAAAACTACTATCAAATTCACCGCTCAACTGTGTGAGCCTTTGCTGTTTTACTACTGCAAATATTACTAAAATGAGGTGGAGAATTGCACACTCTGCAATTTCTCACTTTACAGACCTCAAAACTTGGCGAAAGGATAACCAACCTTTGCCTACACTGTGGCTCCTCCTGAACCACAAGAATAAAAGAAAAGATTCTCCAAGAATCTGGATTCCCTCTTGGAATCGCACTCTCACTCACTCCAAGGGTTGGGGCGGGGGTGGCTCAGTAGGTAGCGCTCCAGGCTCGTAATCTATAGTTCCCAGGTTCGAGTCCCAGCTGGGTCAGCTTTGAGTTTTATCTCCGCAAAATTCCCCGCCCTGCCCACGGTCAGTAGGGGACACCGATGGGCTTGGAAAGGCCGCGGTCTGTCGGATGGGACGTTAAGCCGTGGCCCCGTGTGCGGGAGAGCCATACCCTTTGCACGTTAAAGAACACGCTGGATGGCCTTGACGGGAGGCTACCATCTGTCTCCCAACAGCCGTTCCAGTGGGTCCCCTCCCCCAACCTTCTCTGAGCCTTCGGGGTCCATATGACCCGGCCATTTAGCCCATGGTGTGCAAAAAAGTACCGCCCAGAGGTAAAACAACCCAACCCACTCCAAGGGTTACTACTGAGAGAGGCGGCGTCCTTTTGACGCGTGTCAACGCGACCTTTTCCCTTGACAGCTAACGCACAGACTGATTCTTCCAACTCCTTCCCCTAGCCTCGTGCGCGAAATTTCGCGCCGCGGGCTAAAACGAAGACGAAGGCGAAAAGGAGAGAAGGAAAGTGGGGTCGAGGGTCGAGATAAAAGGGACGGGTAAGGTATCAAGAGCGCAACGATAGGAAAATCATGTGAAGAAAAGTAAGGAAATGATGTGAAAAAGATGAGGAAGATACGGTGAAAAAAAAAGGCGTGAAGATAAGAGTTTGGGTTGGGTTGTTTTACCTCTGAGCGGCACTTTTTTGCACACCATGGGCTAAATGGCCAGGTTACATGGACCCCGAAGGCTCAGAGAAGGTTGGGAGAGGGGACCTACTGGAACAGCTGTTGGAAGACAGATGGTAGCCTCCCGTCAAGGCCATCCAGCGTGTTCTTTAATGTGCAAAGGGTATGGCTCTCCCGCACACGGGGCCACGGCTTAACGTCCCATCCGACGGACGGCGGCATTTCCAAGCCCATCGGTGTCCCCTACTGACCGTGGGTAGGGCGGGGAATTTTGCGGAGATAAATCTCAACGCTGACCCAGCTGGGACTCGAACCTGGGAACTACAGATTACGAGCCTAGCGCGCTACCGACTGAGCCCCCCCCGCCCCCCCCAATTAAAAAGGTCAAGAGAAAAATTCAAATAAAGAAATCAATTAAAGAGATACAAGGGATGAAATCAGGATAAAAGCCTAAAGAAAACAGGAAAAGGAAGAGAATGGAAAATTGCATTAGAATGGAAATAAAGAAAGTACGAAAAAAAAAACAATAAAAGAGAACAAAAACTAATTATTGACGATCTTAGAGGGATAGATGACGCAAAAACAAACTGAAAAACACAAAATGCTAGTGAAAAAAAATCCTGAAGCATCGAAGGACTAAGAGAGGGATTTTGATTGCATCCACTGAAGATCGTGATGCGACTTTTCATTAATTTATTCCGATCGGATAATGACAAACAGACACGGATCATTTTCCTATGTCCCATTAATCGCTGAAATTAATTCCACTCGACAGTAATTCATTGATCCTTCTTCTGAGAAAAGCTTATCAGCTAAGTTCAATGCATGGCCTTAATTAACTACAGCAACACAGAGTATCTGCCAAGCCCATTCCAAGTGCACTCTTAAGGGTAATAAGACAACGTTAGGATGCCACTTTTGGGGCACGGCTAAATGAAGTTTGTCAGAATTTCATTAATAGTATTCGAAGGTTGTTCATAATAGTGCTTCTATCATAAAGTTTTTTTTATTTCTTTGTGTTAAGGACTGGCAATGGTTGTTTGATTGAATTGGGATGATTCGCAGATGGGTTGGAAAGAAAAAGATTCGGTTGGGTTGCTTTACCTCTGAACGTCACTTTTTTGTACACAATGGGCTAAATGGCCAGGTCAGAAGGACGCCGAGGACTCAGAGAAGGTTGGGGAGGGAACCCATTGTAATTGCTGTTGGGAGACAGATGGTAGTCTCTCGTCTAGGCCAACCAGCGTGTTCTTTAACGTGCACAGGGAAAATGGCTAAATGGCCAGGTCACAAAGACCTAGCCATTTAGCCATTAATTTAGTCATTAGTTTAGCCATTTAGTCACAAAGACCTGGCCATTTAGCTCATTGTATGGATTGGGTTGTTTGACCTCAGTGTGTAGGTTCTGAGCGGCACTTTTTTTACACAATGGACTAAATGGCCAGGTCACAAGGATCCCGAAGGCTCAGAGAAAGTTAGGGGAGAAGACCCCTTGAAACACCTATTGGTAGACATATAGTACAGTCGCTCAAAAAAGTATCCGAACACTATGGTTGATTATAGAATTCCGAAAAAATATCTGGCAACGATTTTTTTAGAAATTAGTGATCTGGCGACCTCCGTGACACGTGACACGAAGGTTGCCAGATATTTTTCGTTGCCAGATATTTTTTCTGAATTCTGTAATCAACCATAGTGTTCGGATACTTTTTTGAGCTACTGTACCTCCCGTCAAAAACATCCAGAGTGTTCTTTAGCCTGTACAGGGTATGACTGTCCCGCACACGGAGCTACGGCTTAACGTCCCATCCAACGGGCGGCGGTTTTTCCAAGACCATCGGTGTCCCTATTGATGTGGGCAGAGCGTGAAGATTTGTGGAGATATATCTCAACGCTGGCCCAGCTGGGACTCGAACCTGGGAACTGCAGATTACGAGCCTGGCACGCTACTGACTGGGCCACTCCCGCCCCCACTCATAGTGTGCCAAAAAAGTGCCGCTCAGAGGTAAAATAACCCAAATCAACAAAGTCTTTAAAAAAAAATCAAATTTTTCCCTAATGCGAGCTTTACAATCTCCCTTTCTAGGTTCCCTATTTACATCCCATTCCTTTCTTCCAACAGCCATCCCATTTTTCCACCCATCGCTGTTTCTGTCGTCGTACAAACAATGCAGACATCATCTGCAACAAGAAAAGACGATACCATCTCCGAGCCTATCCTCTGCTAAGGAGGATTACATCCCAATATCTAATATCCGGAGTACAAGCTCTCCCAAAGGAGCTGACAGTATTCACGGAGTGGTCCAGGCGAGAACAGATCCGTAAGTTCGTCGCGGATCGATAACCCGGAGTTTCCTTGTTTTCATACGGAAGCAAGAGTCTTCGTTTTGTCTTCCCATCCATTTGCAACGCTCTTATTCTTTTCTTAGCTTTCTTACACTTAGCAGAATGAGCTGTTTGCTGACGAATGAAGAGTCTCCTTCTTTGACAAGAGTTATTCTCTCATGCTGTACTTCACTCCGTCTCCCCGACACCCTTTTCCGTTTTCCTGAAACCATTTCTGTCGTGATTCTTTTCTCTGACAGAGGGAAGAGAGATTTCAAATGGGTTTTAAATTATTATTTTGTACGAGAGCTTTCATAATTTTCGATTTTGACTATTTTGAAATATTTATAATATTTTAAAATTAGGTTCGAATTTTTAATAACTGGAAACTACCAGTAGTAAAATTTAATTAAAATATTTATATTTTTATGAGTTAACTGTTCAGTTACTGCACTATTTAAATTCTTTCCTTAGCTTTCTTACACTTTAGCAGAATGAGCTGTTTGCTGACGAATGAAGAGTCTCATTCTTTGACAAGAGTTATTCTCTCATGCTGTACTTCACTCCGTCTCCCCGACACCCTTTTCCGTTTTCCTGAAACCATTCCTTTCCTGCTTCTTTTCTCTGACAGAGAGAAGAGAGATTTCAAATGGGTTTTAAATTATTATTTTGTATGAAAGAGTAAGATTATATTAGGTAAAGGGTGGTTGGGTGGTTGGGTCGTTTTATTTTTGAGCGGTACTTTTTTGCAAACAATGGGAAAAATGGCCAAGTCACATGGACCCCGAAGGTCAGAGAAGGCTAGGGGGACGGGACCCTCTGGGCAGTGGTTATGAGACAGGTAATAGCCTCCCGTCAACGCCATCCAGTAAGTTCTTTAACAAGTGTAGGGTATGGTCGAGGCAACCTCGATACATCACTTCTGGACACTTTAGTAACAGCAGATTTAATTTTGAAAAAAAATATCAGTTTTAATTATATTACTATAGCTAAAAATTCAACTGGTAGTTACTTACTTTTCAAAAAAGGCAATTAATTTTAAAATATATGAGAATATTCTAACAAAATTATAATGAATAAATTACACTAATTTAGATGGTTTTAAAATATAAAGATTTTATTCAAAAGTTTAAAAAATTACGTTACTTATATTTTTATGCATCATTAATTTCTCTCCCTTCTCTCCTTTTGATCAAGGCTGTACAGACCTTGTGTATCAAGGTGGCTTTGGTATGGCTCTCTTGTTTAAAGGGCCAAGGCTCAATGTCCCATTCGACGGACGGCGGCCTTTCAAAGTCCATCCATTGGTGTCCTACTGACCGGTTTAGCGGAGATAAATTTCAAGGTGATTGGTCCACAGGTGGGTGGCTTACCTCTGAGCTGCACATTTTTTTCGCACCATATGCTAAATGGCCAGGTCACAAGAATCCCAAGGGCTCAGAGAGAATTGGGGAAAGAAGATCTAATGAATAGCTGCTAGAAGACAGATGGTAGCCTCCCATCAAGACCATCCAGAATGTTTTTCAAGTGCACATGTATGTATGTAGGTTGGTTTAGTTCTGAGCGGCACTTTTGTTGCACACAATGGGCTAAATAGCCAGGTCACAAGGACCCCGAGTGCTCAGAGAAGATTGGTGAAGATACTCATTGGACAGTTGTTGGGAGACAGATGGTAGTCTCCCGTCAAGACAATCCAGCGTGTTCAATCACATCAATTGGTGAAGGTACAGTCGCTCAAAAAAGTATCCGAACGCTATGGTTGATTACAGAATTCAGAAAAAATTTCTGGCAACGATTTTTTTAGAAATTAGTGATCTGGCAACCTTCGTGTCACGTGACACGAAGGTTGCCAGATCACTAATTAATAGCATTCGGATACTTTTTTGAGCGACTGTACCCACTGTAGTGAAGTGCGTCAATTGGTGAAGGTACCCACTATAGTGAAGTGCGTCAATTGGTGAAGGTACCCACTAGACAGTTGTCGGGAGACAGATGGTAGTCTCCCGTTAAGACAATCCAGCGTGTTCAATCACATCAATTGGTGAAAGTACCCACTGTAGTGAAGTGCGTCAATTGGTGAAGTGCCACTGTAGTGAAGTGCGTCAATTGATGAAGAGCCACTGTAGTGAAGTGCATCAATTGGTGAAGGAACCCACTGGACTGTTGTTGGGAGACAGATGGCAGTCTCCCGTCAAGACAATCCAGCGTGTTCAATCACGTCAATTGGTGAAGGTACCCACTGTAGTGAAGTGCGTCAATTGGTGAAGGTACCCACTGGACAGTTGTTGGGAGACAGATGGTAGTCTCCCGTCAAGATAATCCAGCGTGTTCTTTAACGTGCCCAGGGTATGACTCTCCCACACACGAGGCCACGGATTAACCTCAAATCCGACGGACGGCAGCCTTTCTAAGTCCATCGGTGTCCTCTACTGACCAAAGGAAGGACGAGGAATTTTGCGGAGATAAATCTGAATGCTGGCCTAGACAGCACTTGAATCTGGGAACTGCAGATTATGAGCTTGGCGCGCTACCCTCTAAGAGCTACCCTCAAAGTTGGGTTGGGTTGTTTTACCTCTGAGCGGCACTTTTTTGCACACCATGGGCTAAATGGCCAGGTCACATGAACCCCGAAGGCTCAGAGAAGGTTGGGGGAGGGGACCCACTGGAACAGCTGTTGGGAGACAGACGGTAGCCTCCCGTCAAGGCCATCCAGCGTGTTCTTTAACGTGCACAGGATATGGCTCTCCCGCACACGGGGCCACGGCTTAACGTCCCATCCGACGGACGGCGGCCTTTCCAAGCCCATCGGTGTCCCCTATTGACCGTGGGCAGGGCGGAAATTTTGCGGAGATAAATCTCAACGGTGACCCAGCTGGGACTCGAACCTGGGAACTACAGATTACGAGCCTGGCGCGCTACCGACTGAGCCACCCCACCCTCCAAAGTGAGTCACCCTCCAAACATTCAAGCAACTAAAAAAGAAAAAAAAAATGCATTGTATCATAGTCGTACCGCCAAGACGGTTACAAAATGGAGGTCACTTATTTATGAACCATTTACTCGTCGAAGTCTTGGAGCATTTACTCAAACGCAAGAGCTCATTAGGGTGACAGATGCCGCCCGCCTTTCTTCACTCGGCTCTTTCTAAAATTCTTTTCTCTTTGATGTGTTGTCTCTCTCTCTCTCTCTGTAGTTCCTGGTTCTTTCCTGTTCTCTTTAAACCACTCCCTTTCATCTCTTTAGTTCCACCTCTCTACCTCGTTAATCATTCCTGCTAGGATTTTTTTTTCTTTTTTCCCCTTTATTACGGCCTTGTCGTTTGATTTGCTTCCTATGTTTTGTACAAAATGATTTCGTTTTAGTTTATTGACATTTTTAACGATGCTTTCTTGGCTTCATAGCGAGGTTTAAAATAGAGAGGTGCTATGGTTCGGGACAAAGCTAGGATACCTTGATTCACCAGGCGTCGACAACCGTTGAGCAAAAGGAGAGAAATTAAATATGAATAAAAATATAAATGTTTAATTTGTTTGAAATTTCTTAAATTCGATTTGTTTTTAAACTGTATGAAAAAAATTATTTTCGATTTTGACTATTTTCAAATCTTTATGATATTTTAAAATTTAGTTCGAATTTTTAAAAAATTGGAAACTACCAGTAGTGAAATTTAATTAAAATATTTATATATATGAGCTAATTGTTCTTTTACTTCTCCGACCTAGTGCATGGACATATCTTAAAAGAATTTCCAGACGAGAGGGGCGAAAGGCCCCGAGTGATTTCCGGAATAATAGTTTATATCAGAGGTTCCCAATCTTATTTGTCCTACCGCCCCCTTTTCAGAAAAAAAATTACTCAGCGCCCCCTGGAAATCTACCTTCTTTAAGTGAACAAACAGAAAGACGCAGTGACAAATTTGCGTCCTTTTATGCATATATTTCTTCCTACGTCCTACAACATAGTAAAGAAAGATGTTGCTGTAAATAAGACACCTTGAAGCTTGAAATTATGAAATTATTTATTAAAATTAACCAGAGTAACATTTGCATTACACACAGAAAATTAAGATAACGAAGGATAATTTTATGTGTTTATTTGGAAAATAAAGTAATTACTACGACTTTAACTCTATGTTACACAACAGATGAAATATGTACGAACGGTTTTTCAAAATTTTCCTATCTTTCCTTCTTTCTTTATGCTTCCAACGCCCCCCAATTGCACCCGAGGCTACTACCGACCCCTTGGATCATTCCAGCGCCCCCCAGGGGGCGGTATCACCCACTTTGGGAAACATTGGTTTATATTGAAGAAGAAGAAGAAGTTCTGTTACTGCACCATAACCTGGTATGATGTAGGTTGCAGTAGCATGTAGTATAATTATGAATTTTCGAAGTACCGGATAAAAAATCCCATAACCTTCTCCATCTGAGGGTATCCAATAAGTGGCATGAGTCGCAAAGGATAAGACAAAAATCGCCAAAAGGTGAGTCTCAAGGGGCAGAAAAACAATAATAAATATGGTAGATCAGGGTACAGTCGCTCAAAAAAGTATCCGAACACTACGGTTGATTACAAAATTCAGAAAAAATATCTGGCAACGATATTTTTAGAAATCAGTGATCTGGCAACCTTCATGTCACGTGACACGAAGGTTGCCAGATCACTAATTTCTAAAAATATCGTTGCCAGATATTTTTTCTGAATTTTGTAATCAACCGTAGTGTTCGGATACTTTTTTGAGCGACTGTACTAAACCAAAAAGATTTCTCATTTATTTTTAAACTGTATGAAAAAAAATAATTTTAGATTTTGACTATTTCGAGAATTTTATCATATTTTAAAATTAGGTCCGAATTTTTAATAACGGAAACTACCAGTAGTAAAATTTAATTAAAACATATATAAACTAATTGTTCAGTTACTACACTTTCAAACCTGGTATGATGTAGGTTGCAGTAGCATGTAATATAATTATGAATTTTCGAAGTACCGGGATAAAAAATCCCATAACCTTTTCCATCTGAGGGTATCCAATAAGTGGCATGAGTCGCAAAGGATAAGACAAAAATCATCAAAAGGTGAGCCTCAAAGGGCAGAAAAACAATAATAAATATGGTAGATCAGGGTATTAGACCAAAAAGGTTTCCTGATCGAAAACCAGTGGTGTAGCCCTCTTGAATCTACTCAAAGGATCATGATCATACTTTAAAATGTTAGCATTGAAATCGTGAGGATTCGTAATGTAGGAGGCTTTAGCAAGCGCTACCTTTATACAATGAGCGGCAAATCTGAAGATCAAAGAAAACAACGCCCAATGAAAAGAGGCCACACCCACACGAGTTCTTGCAAGAACAACTAACAGATATAATTCCGCCACATCAAATAGTTCTATATTTTAAAGCTAGAAATAAGTACTTTTTCTAATGTATTCGTGAATTATTAATTTGCATACTTTATGGAAGTTAGTAATCGAAATTAACCCCAATCCACGGCAGCAGGAACCCAATCTCTAACCCAACAGGGTTACAACTAAGTGGGTTGGTAGGTTGGATGGTTGTTTTATCTCTGAGCTGCACTTTTTTGCACACAATGGGCTAAATGGCCAAGTCACAAGGACCCCGAAGGCTCAGAGAATGTTGGGGGAGGGAACCTATTGGAGCAGTTGTTAGGAGACAGATGGTAGCCTCCCGTCAAGGCCATCCAGCATGTTCTTTAACGTTGGGTTGTTTTATCTCTGAGCGGCACTTTTTTTGCACACAATGGGCTACATGGCCAGGTCACAAGGACCCCGAAGGCTCAGAGAAGGTTGGGGGAGGAGACCCACCGGAACAGCTGTTGGGAGACAGATGGTACCCTCCCGTCAAGGCCATCCAGCGTGTTTTTTAATGTGCACACGGTATGACTCTCTCCCGCACACGGAGCCACGGCTTAACGTCTCATCCGACGGACGGCGACCTTCCCTAGTCCATCGGTGTCCCCTACTGACCGTGGGCAGGGCGGGGAATTTTGCAGAGATAAATCTCAACGCTCATTCAGCTGGGACTCGAACCTGGGAATTACAGATTACGAGCCTGGTGCACTACCGACTGAGCAACCCCCGCCCCACACAGGTCACATGGACTCCGAAGGCTCAGAGAAGGTTGGGGGGGAAACCCACTGGAACAACTGTTCGGAGACAGATGGTAGCCTCCCGTCAAATCCATCCAGCATGTTCTTTAACGTGCACAGGGAATGGCTCTTCCGTCACACGGGCCACGGCTTAACGTCCCATCCGACGGACGGCGGCCTTTCCAAGCCCATTGGTGTCCCCTATTGACCGTGGGCAGGGCAGGGAACTTTGCTGAGATAAATCTCAACGCTGACCCAACTGGGACTCGAACCTCGGAACTACAGATTACGAGCCTGGCGCGCTACCGAACTGAGCCACCACCTCCCCAGAAGATTGAGGGAGGGGACCCACTGGACAGCTGTTAAGGTACAGATGGTAGCCTCACGTCAAGACCATCCAGCGTGTTCTTTAGCTAAGAGATAAAACAACCCAACCCCTCCCCCAACATTCTTAAGCCTTTGGGGGGGGGTTGTGACCTGGCCATTTAGCCCATTGTGTACAAACACAGGATATGGCTTTCACACGGAACCACGTTCCAGTGGTCCCTTCCCCAACCTTTTCTGAGCCTTCGGGGTACATGTGACCTGGCCATTTAGCCCATTGTGTGCAAAAAAGTGCCGGCCAGAGAAGAAACAACCCAACCCTCCCCGAAAATTAGATCGGGGTTTAGTCCTGCCTTTACGCAGAAAATTTCATTCAATTTTTCTTTCTCTCTGTAGTTTCGTCATTTTGACGAAACACAAAAGTCTTGATACATTTCGTAATCTCCCATCATTTTCTTTGTCTCTTTGGCTACCGTCCACATTTCTTTCCCATTTCTCTTTCCCGTTCACTTGAAAGCAAAAGTATTCTGAAGAAAAGCTTGCAGATCAATTTTGTCTTGAACTGTCATCACAATACTAAGAAACGGAAACACAACAACAACATAATGGCATTTTCCTTTGATGTTCTGATTTGTTGGAATCATTGTTGGAATACAGATGAAACTTGGATCCAAGATGGTCACAATAATGAGGTCATGCTGTGATGTATGAATAACGCTTATGAAGAAAATTCTCTTTCAAAATTATCCGTCTTCGTAACTTTAGATATTTTTTAACGTTTCAAAGTCTTTATTTCATATTTTTTTTACTTCAACTATATCTAAGAAAAGTCTTTAATATTATTTCAGTTTCATCTTTTTTTTTATTTGAAAGTAGGTTTGGTCGAAACTGATTCTACGAACCGTTATATTTTCTTTTCGATTTAACGAAAATTTTTTCGTATAATATTTATCAAATGTGATTATATCAATTTGAAAACTTTTCGTTTGATATGGGTTGGGTTATTTTACCTCTGAGCTGCACCTTTTGCACACCATGGGCTAAATGGCCAGGTCACATGGAACCCGAAGGCTCAGAGAAGGTTGGGGAAGGGAACCCACTGGAACAGCTGTTGGGAGACAGATGGTAGCCTTCCGTCAAGGCCATCCATTGTGTTCTTTAACGTGCACAGGGTATGGCTCTCCCGCACACGGTACCACGGCTTAACGTCCCATCCGACGGGCGGCGGCCTTTCCAAGCCCATCGGTGTCCCCTACTGATCGTGTCAAGGCGGGAGTTTTGCGGAGGTAAGGCTCAACGCTGACCCAGCTGGGACTCGAACCTGGGAACTGCAGATTACGAGCCTGGCGCGCTACCGACCGAGCCATTCCCGCCCCCTGAGAGTCTAGATATCAATCGAATTATTATATGGCTTCTGCATTCTTGATTTCTAGTGTTAGATATGCCCACTCAGCTATCATAGACATTTTCAATGCTTTACAAAATGCTCTCAATCTGTCTAATGCTATTGACTTCAGTTGGACTTCCGGACACATCGGAATATCGATAAATGAAATGTAAGCTGCAGTTGCAAAGCGTGGCACTGTATTGCTGGAAAAGTTGGGTTGGGATGTTTTACCTCTGAGCAGCAGTTTTTTGTGCATAATGGGCTAAATGGCAAGGTCACAAGGACCCCGAAGGCTCAAAGAAGGTTGGGGGAAAGGGCCCCACTGAACAGCTGTTGGGAAAAAGATGGTAGCCTCCTGTAAAGGCCATCCAGCGTGTTCTTTAATGTGCACAGGGTATGGCTCTTCCGCACACCATGGGCTAAATGGCCAGGTCAGAAGGACCCCGATGGCTCAGAGAAGGTTGGAGGAGGGGACCCACTGGACAGATGTTGGGAGACAGATGGTAACCACCTGTTATGGTCATCCAACATGTTCTTTATGGCTCTTCCACACACCGTGGGCTAAATGGCTAGGTCACAAGGACCCCGAAGTCTCAGAGAAGGTTGGGGGAGGGGACCCACTGGACAGATGTTGGGAGACAGATGGTAGCCCCCTGTCAAGGTCATCCAGCGTGTTCTTTAATGTGCACAAGGTATGGCTCTTTCGCACACCAAGGGGTAAATGGCCAGGTCACAAGGACCCCGAAGGCTCAAAGAAGGTTGGGGGAAAGGGCCCCACTGGACAGCTGTTGGGAAAAAGATGGTAGCCTCCTGTAAAGGCCATCCAGCGTGTTCTTTAATGTGCACAGGGTCAGGCTCTCCCGAACGGACCATAGCCAAACGTCTCATTGGGTTGGGTTGTTTTACTTCTGAGCGGCACTCTTTTGTGCATAACGGGCTAAATGGCAGTCACAAGGATCCCGAAGGCTAAAATAAGTTTGGGGGAAGGGATCCACTGGAACAACTATTGGAAAACAGACGGTAACCTCTCGTCAAGGCCACTCAGCATGTCCTTTAACGTGCACAGATATGGCTTTCACCCATACGGACCGTAGATTAACGTATTCCCGACGGACGGTGGTCTTTCCAAGCCCCTGATGTCCTATACTAACCGAGGGCAAGGCGGGGAGTTTTGGGGAGATGAATCGTAACGCTGACCCAGCTAGGACTCGAATCTGGGAACTACAGATTACGAGCTTAGTGCGCTACCGACTGAACCACTACACTCCATTGGGGCTGGAAAAAGAAAAAATTTAAGACAACTAAAAAACAAGAAAAAAAAATCTTGTTTTCTCCCTTAACATTCAGTTCCACCTTTAGTGTTTTACCTCTTAGTTTCTACCGATCATTGGGGGGGGGGGGGGGCTCAGTCGGTAGCGCGCCAGGTTCGAGTCCCAGCTGGGTCAGCGTTGAGATTTATCTCCGCAAAACTCCACGCCCTGCCCACGGTAGTAGGCAGTAGTAGGGACACCGATGGACTTGGAAAGGCCACCGCCCGTCGGATGGGACGCTAATCCGTGTCCCCGTATGCGGGAGAGCCATACCCTGTGAACATTAAAGAACACGCTGGATGGCCTTGATGGGAGGCTACCATCTGTCTCCCAACAGCTGTTCCAGTGGGTCCCCTCCCCCAACCTTCTCTGAGCCTTCGGGGTCCATGTGACCTGGTCATTTAGCCCATGGTGTGAAAAAAAAGTGCCGCTCAGAGGTAAAACAACCCAACGTTAAAGAACACGCTGGATGGCCTTGACGGGAGACTGCTATCTGTCTCCCAACAGCTGTTCCAGTGGGTCCCCTCCTCCAACCTTCTCTGAGCCTTCGGGGTCCATGTGACCTGGCCATTTAGCCCATGGTGTGCAAAAAAAGTGCCGCTCAGAGTTGTAAAACAACCCAACCCAATCTCTTAGTTTATACCGCTGATTGACAACCTGTCCATGCAATTCCTCGTGGCTGAAACCTCACTGAACTGTCTGTATCTGAGAAATAATCCCATTTCTCCTCCCGGATGAGGTCACAGCATCCCTCCTTCCAGCATCCTTTGCACGAAGCTCTGCCAGAAAATCCCTCGAGAAGTGAGTGCACTGACTTGTGAATTGGCTTGTTTTCTCAAAGCCTGTTCTTTTGACTTGGGTTTCTCTATCTGCGACTACAGCTTGTTATCTCTCAATCACTTCTTTCTTTCCCTCTTTCTCTCCTGGCGATAGAGCACACAAGCTCAAAGACAAAGACTTTCTTTTATCAGAATAATACATCTACTAAGAAAGTGAGTTGCAAGGAAATGTGTGTGATGAGCGTGTGAAAAGAAGAAATCGAGGAGAGGAGGTCCAAGATTTCATTGCTGTTTCAGTACTTGTCATTTAAGGCTGGGGAGGGTTGGGTTGGGTTGTTTTACCTCTGAGCAGCACTTTTTTGCACACAATGGGCTAAATGGCCAGGTCACATGGACCCCGAAGGCTCAGAGAAGGTTGGGAGAGTTGTTGGGTTGTTTTACCTCTGAGCGGCACTTTTTTGCACACCATGGGCTAAATGGCCAGGTCACATGGACCCCGAAGGCTCAGAGAAGGTTGGGGGAGGGGACCACTGGAACAGCTGTTGGGAGACAGATGGTAGCCTACCGTCAAAGCCACCCAGCGTATTCTTTAACGTGCACAGGTTATGGCTCTTCCACACACGGGGCCACGGTTTAACGTCCCATCCGACGGACGGCGGCCTTTCCAAGCCCATCGGTGTCCCTTACTGACCGTGGGCAGGACGGGGAGTTTTGCGAAGATAAATCTCAATGCTGACCCAACAGGGATTCGAACCTGGGAACTACAAATTACACACCTGGCGTGCTACCGACTGAGCCACCCTCGCCCCATGCGGGAGGCAGTTCACGTTAAAGAACACGCTGCATGGCCTCGACGAGAGGCAGCTATTCCAGTGACTCTCTCCCAACAGCTAATCCAGTGGGTCGCCACCCCCACCTTCTCTGAGCCCTCGGGGTCCTTGTGACCTGGCCATTTAGCCCATTTTGTGCAAAATAACGTCGCTCAGTAAAACAACCCAGGGAAGGTTGGGGGAGGAAACCCCCAACCTTCTCTGAGAATTCTCTAAGAAATTTCTCGAACCTGGGAACTGCAGATTGTGAACCGATGCGCTACCGACTAAACCACCCTCGCCCCTAATTTTGACTGGAGATCCCCAACCTTGAGTACGTTGAAGAACATACTGGATGAATTTGACGGGGGTAGTCTGTCGGGACTTGGCCATTTGGTGTAAAAAATTCCGCTCATGGTGTGGAAAATAATTCGCTGAGAGGTAAACCAATCCAATCCAACACGTAAAGACCATACATGAGAAAATGCACTTTATCGATTCCTACTACAAAATCACGGAATTCAGAATCAATTTCTTTTTGAATGTCTTTCCATCGAAAGAAACAAAAACCTGCAGCGCCAGATGGAGATCAAAACCAAAACTTGCGTCAGCAATAAACAAAGCAGCGATCTCAACTTGCATCTCTGAAAGATATTGAATGCAAAATGTAATATGTTTTGACATCTCATTCAAAGCTGCTACTCCATCTGACTTCCGCTCTTTGGTAATAATATCTTTTACAGTCTAGACGAGACATTGGTAGCAGTTGTCATCCAAACAACAGCTGTTGTTGGAAGAAGTATCAATAATATCATTTCGTTATTTCTATCTCATTTTCTCTGCTAGAAGGAGTTTAAATCAGTGTCATAAGGGAAAGCTTAATATTGAGAAGTAGAAATGAATACTGAATATCGGAGAAAGAGTCAAAGAAACCTTTAAATAGTTAAAAAAATTGTCAGAAAAACTGATATCATCTTGTTATTCAACCAAATATATTACTTTCAAATGCTTATTTTTCACATGAGTAGTGTTAACGTAGTGAGAAACTCTTCAACGCGTAATTCTTTATCGTAGGAATTTTAATTCATATTTATTTTAAATAATAAAACATCGGTAGGTATACATGATATATCAAATATATTATTTTCAAATGCTTATTTTTCACAATAAGTAGATTAAAATGTGTTAAGTGAGAAACTCTTCAACGCGTAATTCCTTATCATA
Source organism: Ryuthela nishihirai (assembly GCA_038380435.1). NCBI lineage: Eukaryota > Metazoa > Arthropoda > Arachnida > Araneae > Heptathelidae > Ryuthela > Ryuthela nishihirai. The sequence continues at coordinate 37,133,516 of JAWZYU010000008.1, read as the reverse complement.
CGAATTTTAATTCATATTTATTTTAAATAATAAAACAACGGTATGTATACATGATATATCAACTAAATATATTGCTTTCAAATCCTTATTTTTCAGAATAGTAGATTAAAATACATTAAACGAGAAACTCTTCAATGCCTTATTTCTCATCGTATGGATTTTAATTCACATTTATTTTAAATAATAAAGTAGCGGTAGGTATACATGATATATAAATATATATTTTTATATCTACTGAAAAGACAATTTATTATACACACGCAGATAATAACGTGTGTCCACTTTTCGCCCGCACAAGTGCAGCAAAATGTCGTGGCATGGACTCTACCAGGTATTGCAAATGTTCGGGTGATATTGCGGCATATGATTACAGGATAGCAATCCGTAAAGCACCTAGAGTTGCCGATGGTGGGTTGCAGGTTCGAATGCATCGATCCACTTCATCCCACATATGCTCAATAAAGTTCAAATCCGGAGAGTGAGAGGGCCATTCGAGGGTTGTGAAATCCCTGGAATGCTCTTCCAACCTGTCCTTCGTCAAACAGTAGCGAGGAGACAGGCGTTGTCTTTGTTGAACGAAGGTCTCCTGCTGTGGGAAGGGGGGGGGGGCGGTGCTCAGTCGGTAGCGCGCCAGGTTCGTAATCTGCAGTTCCCAGATTCGAGCCACAGCTGGGCCAGCGTCGAGATTTATTTCCGCAAAACTCCACCCGTCTGCCCACCGTCTAGCTGACATCGATGGGCTTGGAAAGGCCGCCGTCCGTCGGATAACATGTTAAACCGTGGCTCCGTGTGCAGGAGAGCCATACCCAGTGCACGTTAAATAACACGCTGGATGGCCTTGACGGGAGGCTACTATCTGTCTCCCAACAGCTCTTCCGGTGGATCCCCTCCTTCACCCTTCTCTGAGCCTTTGGGGTCCGTGTGACCTGGCCATTTAGCCCATTGTGTGCAAAAAAGTGTCACTCAGAGGTAAAACAACCCATGCCAAACCGGGTGTGGGAGAGTCATACCTTGGTCACGTTAAAGAACACGCTCGATGGGGCAGCTGTGTCCCAACAGTTGTCCAGTGGGTACCCTCTCCCAATCTTATCATCCCCCCCCCCCCAACAGCTATCCAGTAAGTCCCCTAACCTTCTTTGAGCTTTCGGGTTCTTTGGGATCTGGCTATTTAGCCCATTGTTTGCAGATTACTTCTGCAGATCTTCAGTCTCATACAACTCTATCATTCGTCAATAAATGGGGGCGGGGGTGGCTCAGTCGGTAGCGTGCCAGGCTCGTAATCTGTAGTTCCCAAGTTCGAGTCCCAGCTGGGTCAGCGTTGAGATTTATCTCCGCAAAATTCCCCGCCCTGCCCACGGTCAGTAGGGGACTCCGATGGGCTTGGAAAGGCCGCCGTCCGTCGGATGGGACGTTAAGCCGTGGCCCCTTGTGTGGGAGAGCCATACCCTGTGCACGTTAAAGAACACGCTGGATGGCCTTGACGGGAGGCTACCATCTGTCTCCCAACAGCTGTTCCAGTGGGTCCCCTCCCCCAACCTTCTCTGAGCCTTCAAGGTCCATGTGACCTGGCCATTTAGCCCATGGTGTGCAAAAAAGTGCCGCTCAGAGGTAAAACAACCCAACCCGTCAATAAATACAAATTAGCCAGAAATACATAGAAAGGGTATTCCAAAGTATAAATAGCAGAAAATTTGCTTGTGAAGTATTCGATTTGTGGAAAATTCCTTTACTCAGTTATAACACTCCAAGTTATCCTCCAAGTTTAATGAAGTGGTAACACTAGTTGCTTAGTGAACTTCTAACATTCATCAAGATCCATGAATAATACAAAAGAATCTTATATTAGAAAATTAATAATGCAAACACGAAACACTTTGCTTGTAGGCGTTGCAGGATTAATGAGTGCTGTCATTTTGCAGAAACTCTTCCATTGCTTACTATAGCCCACACTGTACTAACAGCTCAACAAGTGAAGCAAGGATTGGGTTGTTTTACCTCCTGAGCAGGAGGGGCGGGGGTGGCTCAGTCGGTAGCGCGCCAAGCTCGTAATCTGTAGTTCCCAGGTTCGAGTCCCAGCTGGGTCAGCGTTGAGATTTATCTCCGCAAAATTCCCCGCCCTGCCCACGGTCAGTAGGGGACACCGATGGGCTTGGAAAGGCCGCCGTCCGTCGGATGGGACGTTAAGCCGTGGTACCGAGTGTGGGAGAGCCATACCCTGTGCACGTTAAAGAACACGCTGGATGGCCTTGACGGGAGGCTACCATCTGTCTCCCAACAGCTGTTCCAGTGGGTCCCCTCCCCCAACCTTCTCTTAGTCTTCGGGGTCCATGTGACCTGGCCATTTAGCCCATGGTGTGCAAAAAAGTGCCGCTCAGAGGTAACACAACCCAACCCAACCTGAGCAGGACTTTTTTGGCACACAATGGGCTAAATGGCAGGTTACAAGGACCCCGAAGGCTCAGAGAAGGTTGGGGGAGGGACCCACTGGATAGCTGGGAGACAGATGGTAGCCTCCCGTCAAAGCCTTCCGGTGTGTTCTTTAATGTGCACAAAGTATAGCTTTCCTGTACACAAGGCCATGGCTTAATGTATCATCCGACGGATGGCGGTCTTTCCAAGCCCATCGGTGTCCCCTACTGACCGTGGGCAGGGCGGGGAATTTTGCGGAGATAAATCTCAACGCTGACCCAACTGGGACTCGAACCTGGGAACTACAGATTACGAGCCTGGCGCGCTACCGACTGAGCCCCCCCGCCCCGGTCCTTATGTGGGTTGGGTTGTTTTACATCTGAGCGACACTTTTTTGCACACCATGGGCTAAATGGCCAGGTCACATGGACCCCGAAGGCTCAGAGAAGGTTGGGGTAGGGGACCCAGTGGAACAGCTGTTGGGAGACAGATGGTAGCCTCCCGTCAAGGCCATCCAGCGTGTTCTTTAACGTGCACAGGGTATGGCTCTCCCGCACACGGGGCCACGACTTAACGTCCCATCCGACAGACGGCGGCCTTTCCAAGCCCATCGGTGTCCCCTACTGACCGTGGGCAGGGCGGGGAATTTTTGCGGAGATAAATCTCAACGCTAACCCAGCTGGGACTCGAACCTGGGAACTACAGATTACGAGCCTGGCGTGCTACCGACTGAGCCACCCCCACCTCTAAATTTATAGGAAAAGAAAATTGAATATGAGGAAATTTTGTAAATTGACGGATGTGCAAGAAACGTGTGCATACTGCCATTGCTTTGAAGAGTGTATAAGAAAAGAATCACACATTATTTGTTATTTAAGATATGTATCATTAAATACATTTATTAATTAATATATATTATGATACATGTTTATAAATTAAAAAAATATTTTAATGAAATATAAGTCTCAAATAGACATTTTGCTAATTATGTTAATTTTTTTAAAGTCCGATTTGAATTCTTTCTTTTCGAAAGCTTTCATTTAAATAAAGAAGTTATTGCTCTTTACGACGAATCCTGTTTCACAGAAAAGCTCGTTTTCTTTCGAAATACTTCAATTTCCATAAAAAAGATCCTGCTCTTTCGAATTATCCAAATTTTCACACACACACACGCAAAAAGAAAAAAAAAAATCATGCTCTTTCGAAAGACTTAAAATTCCACTAAAATAACCTGTCACGTTCGTGCTCTTTCGAATGATTTCGCTTTCCGCGAAAAGTTCCTACACCCTAGTGCTCTTTCGAATGATTTCAATTTCCACGAAAAGCTCCTAACACGCTCGTGCTCTTTCGAATGATTTCATTTTCCACTAAAAATTCCTATCACGCTCGTGCTCTTTCGAATGATTTCAATTTCCACGAAAAGCTCCTAACACGCTCGTGCTCTTTCGAATGATTTCGATTTCTACTAAAAGTTCCTATCACGCTCGTGCTCTTTCGAATGATTTCGATTTCCACTAAAAGTTCCTATCACGCTCGTGCTCTTTCGAATGATTTGATTTTCGCGCAAAATTTTTATTATGATGCTAGTGCTCTTTCGAATGATTTAAATTTCCGCGAAAAGTTCACATTACGCTTGTGCTCTCCGAATGATTTCGAGTTCCACGAAAAGTTCCTATCAGGCTCGGCTCTATCGAATGATTTCGATTTCCGCCAAAAGTTCCTATCACGCTCGTGCTCTTTCGAATGATTTCGCTTTCCGCCAAAAGTTCCTACACGCTCGTACTCTTTCGAATGATTTCAATTTCTACGAAAATTTCCTTTCACGCTCATGCTCTTTCGAATGATTTCAATTTCCACGAAAAGCTCCTAACACGCTCGTGCTCTTTCGAATGATTTCAATTTCCATGAAAAGCTCCTAACACGCTCGTGCTCTTTCGAATGATTTCAATTTCCACGAAAAGCTCCTAACACGCTCGTGCTCTTTCGAATGATTTCAATTTCCATGAAAAGCTCCTAACACGCTCGTGCTCTTTCGAATGATTTAAATTTCCGCGAAAAGCTCCTAACACGCTCGTGCTCTTTCGAATGATTTAAATTTCCGCGAAAAGTTTCTATTACGCTCGTGCTCTTTCGAATGATTTCAATTTCCATAAAAGTTCCTGTCACGTTCGTGCTCTTTCTAATGATATCAATTTCCACGATAATTTCCTTTCACGCCCGTGCTCTTTCGAATGATTTCAATTTCCACGAAAAGCTCTTAACACGCTCGTGCTCTTTCGAATGATTTCAATTTCCACGAAAAGCTCTTAACACGCTCGGGCTCTTTCGAATGATTTCAATTTCCACGAAAAGCTTTTAACCCGCTCGTGCTCTTTTGAATGATTTCAATTTCACTAAAAATTCCTATCACGCTCGTGTTCTTTCGAATGATTTCAGTTTCCACGAAAAGCTCTTACACGTACGTGCTCTTTGGAATGATTTCGATCTCCACGAAAAGTTTCTATCAGGCTCGTGCTCTTTTGAATGATTTCGATTTCCGCCAAAAGTTCCTATCCCGCACGTGCGTATTCGAATGATTAACTTCCACGAAAAGCTTCTATTACGCTCGTTCTCTTTCGAATAATTTCAATTTCCACGAAAGCTTTTAACACGCTCGTGCTCTTTTGAATGATTTCAATTTCACTAAAAATTCCTATCACGCTCGTGTTCTTTCGAATGATTTCGATTTCAACGAAAAGCTCTTACACGCACGTGCTCTTTGGAATGATTTCGATCTCCACGAAAAGTTTCTATCAGGCTCGTGCTCCTTTCGAATGATTTCAATTTCCGCCAAAAGCTCTTAACACGCTCGTGCTCTTTCGAATGATTTCAATTTCGACGAAAAATTCTTATCACGCTCGTGCTCTTTCGAATGATTTCAATTTCCACGAAAAGTTTGTGATCTTTCAAAAAGCTTCAGTTCCCATACACACAAACCCCGTGTCCAGCTCGTGGTCTCTCGAACGACTTCACTCCTTTCCATCAAAACGAAAAACCTCGTACTCTTTCAAACGGCTTCAATTTCCCCCAAAAACCCGTGTTCCGCTCGTGCTATTTACCCATTCATGAAACATTGACTTTATCAGCGAAATCAGGAATAAATTAACTGAATTATTCCTCCTTTTAAATTAATTGGTGACAACATTTCTTTTCAAAAATCGCTAATATTAAATCTATGGAACATCGGATTTGAACCAGTAATTTTAAGACTAAGGGAATTATGAGGAATTCAACCCATTCATCACCAGTTTCGGTTTACCCTAGGAGATTCGCATTATAGCCTATAATATTCCCCTTGGGTGAAGGAAAGGTAATGCAAATATTGATGTCTCTCGGTTTAGGGGGCTTTATAGATAAACAAACCAACAATTGAAAGCGAACAAAGAAACAATTGAAGGCGAACAAAGAAACAATTGAATGCGAATAAAGAAACAAACAAAGAAACAATTGAAGGCGAACAAAGAAACAATTGAATGCGAATAAAGAAACAAACAAAGAAACAATTGAAGGCGAACAAAGAAACAATTGAATGCGAATAAAGAAACAAACAAAGAAACAATTGAAGGCGAACAAAGAAACAATTGAAGACCAACAAAAAAAAACAATTGAAGGCGAACAGAGAAACAATCAAAGACCAACAAAGAAACAATTGAAGGCGAATAAAGAAACAAACAAAGAAACAATTGAAGGCGAACAAAGAAACAAAGACCGACAAAGAAACAATTGAAGGCGAATAAAGAAATAATAAGAGACAAAGAAACAATTGAAGGCGAACAAAGAAACAAACAAAGAAACAATTAAAGACCAACGAAGAAACAATTGAAGGCGAACAGAGAAACAATCAAGACCAACAAAGAAACAATTGAAGGCGAATAAAGAAACAAAGAAACAATTGAAGACCAACGAAGAAACAATTGAAGGCGAACAGAGAAACAATCAAGACCAACAAAGAAACAATTGAAGGCGAATAAAGAAACAAAGAAACAATTGAAGACCAACGAAGAAAAAATTGAAGGCGAACAGAGAAACAATCAAGACCAACAAAGAAACAATTGAAGACCAAGAAGAAACAATTGAAGGCGAACAGAGAAACAATCAAGACCAACAAAGAAACAATTGAAGGCGGAAAAAGCAACAATTGAACGCGAATAAAGAAACAAACAAAGAAACAATTGAAGGCGAACAAAGAAACAAAGACCGACAAAGAAACAATTGAGGCGAATAAAGAACAAACAAAGAAACAATTGAAGACCAACGAAGAAACAATTGAAGGCGAACAGAGAAACAATCAAGACCAACAAAGAAACAATTGAAGGCGAATAAAGAAACAAAGAAACAATTGAAGACCAACGAAGAAACGATTGAAGGCGAACAGAGAAACAATCAAGACCAACAAAGAAACAATTGAAGGCGAATAAAGAAACAAAGAAACAATTGAAGACCAACGAAGAAACAATTGAAGGCGAACAGAGAAACAATCAAGACCAACAAAGAAACAATTGAAGGCGGAAAAAGCAACAATTGAACGCGAATAAAGAAACAAACAAAGAAACAATTGAAGGCAAACAAAGAAACAAAGACCGACAAAGAAACAATTGAGGCGAATAAAGAAACAAACAAAGAAACAATTGAAGACCAACGAAGAAACAATTGAAGGCGAACAGAGAAACAATCAAGACCAACAAAGAAACAATTGAAGGCGGAAAAAGCAACAATTGAAGGCGAATAAAGAAACAAACAAAGAAACAATTGAAGGCGAACAAAGAAACAAAGACCGACAAAGAAACAATTGAGGCGAAAAAAGAAACAATTGAAGGCGAATAAAGAAACAAACAAAGAAATAATTGAAGGCGAACAAAGAAAAAATCAAAGACAAATAAAGAAACAATTGAAGGCGAACAAAGAAACAAAGACCGACAAAGAAACAATTGAAGGCGAATAAAGAAACAGTAAAAGACAAACAAAGAAACAATTGAAGGCGAATAAAGAAACAAACAAAGAAACAATTGAAGGCGAACAAAGAAACAATTGAAGGCGAACAAAGAAACAAAGACCGACAAAGAAACAATTGAAGGCGAAAAAAGCAACAATTGAAGGCGAATAAAGAAACAAACAAAGAAATAATTGAAGGCGAATAAAGAAACAAACAAAGAAATAATTGAAGGCGAACAAAGAAACAATCAAAGACAAATAAAGAAACAATTGAAGGCGAACAAAGAAACAAAGACCGACAAAGAAACAATTGATGGCGAAAAAAGCAACAATTGAAGGCGAATAAAGAAACAAACAAAGAAATAATTGAAGGCGAATAAAGAAACAAACAAAGAAATAATTGAAGGCGAACAAAGAAACAATCAAAGACAAATAAAGAAACAATTGAAGGCGAATAAAGAAACAGTAAAAGACAAACAAGGCGAATAAAGAAACAAACAAAGAAACAATTGAAGGCGAATAAAGAAACAAACAAAGAAACAATTGAAGGCGAACAAAGAAACAATCAAAGACAAACTTTCGTCTTTGTATATATGGAAAATAAATTCCACATCAAGTAGCTGCTTGGCACAGAAGTCAGACAGGAGCCTGTCAGTTAATACAACATAGATATCTATAAGGAAAGAAATTCTCAGCAGGACAACACAGAAAAGAAAACATCCATTCTTTATCCTAGTCTCTTTGATCAGTAACCAAGCAAGCTAATCACTCGGACACTGGACGGTTTTTATATATAAGATTTCTTATAGTAAACAAAGTTCACTTACATATTAATATCTATTCTAAGAATTTTCCAAAACTACCGCTAATTTCATATATAAATATTATTCATAAATTTATTTATATTGCGTGTTAGTAGAACCACAATAACAGCAATAGATAATATCCTTATCCTCTATCCTTCGCATCCTTCCTGCTGAAATATTCCTCTATCATCTTTCTCACGCACACGTGTACCCGCATGCACACACAACACATTTTAGCACAAGCTAACAACACTGGCAATGGCAAATGCCGCAGGGACTTTTCGGTCAACAGTGCCCTAATAACAGACGACGTATCTATCGTCGACAGTAATGAATTTAACCACGCTTCAGCAAAATGCTGAGTTGATGGATTAGTTAGATGTTTAATGGAGGGTATTGGTGGGAAGTCCTCGACCAATGTTAGGAAATGAACAGGCATGTTTGCCTACGTTTAGTAGGCGTATCGATTTAAGGAGAAAATTATCTCCTTACCAGATGGGGAGAAGCGGCAGGAAAGGAATGCTTTAAAATTCCGGCATTAATTACTGAAGAGATTTCCTTTCACTTATAACTCTGCTTTGTCATTTGACTTTCCTCAACTAATTTTGGGGATGGCGTGGCTCAGTCGGTAGCGCGCCAGGCTCGTATTCTGCAGTTCCCAGATTCGAGTCCTAGCTGGGCCAGTGTTGAAATTTATCTCCGTAAAATTTCGCACCCTGCCCTCGGTCAGTAGGGGACACCAATGGGCTTAGAAAGGCCGCCATCTGTCGGATGGAACGTTAAGACGTGGGTCCTTATGTGGGTTGGGTTGTTTTACATCTGAGCAACACTTTTTTGCATACCATGGGCTAAATGGCCAGGCCACATGGATCCCTAAGTCTCAGAGAAGGTTGGAGGAGGGGACCCACTGGAACAGCTGTTGAGAGACAGATGGTACCTCCCATCAAGGCCATCCAGCGTGTTTTTTAACGTGCACAGGATATGACTCTCCCGCACACGGAGCCACATCTTAACGTCCCATCCGACGGACGGCGGCCTTTCCAAGCCCATCGGTGTCCCCTACTGACCGTGGGCAGGGCGGGGAATTTTGCGGAGATAAATCTCAACGCTGACCCAGCTGGGACTCGAACCTTGGAACTGCAGATTACGAGCCTGGCGCACTATCGACTGAGCAACCCCCGCCCCCACAGACATACATAATAATCGGTCGGATGATCATTTTATATATTAATAACTTGTTTTTTATAGAAAGTTTCGAGTTTCCTCCAAGTAGTAAGTTTAGGCTGCATTTAAACGCTTTGTGCTCTATTCAAAACATTTGTGACATGTTGATTCCAGCTGAGTCGTTGATTCAGGATGATTCCCAGGTATGATGCAGAGTCCCTTTAAATTTAGAATATAATAAAATAAATAAGTAATAAATACCTCCTCAAGCAGCTGTTTGCCACAGAGGTCTGACAGGAGCCTGTCAGTTTATGTACCACAGTAGAAGATCTGAGAGGATGGCACGTTGGGTTGGGCTGTTTTACCTCTGAGCGGCACTTTTTTGCACACCATGGGCTAAATGGCCAAATCACAAGGACCCCGAAGGCTCAGAGAAGGTTGGGGGAGGGGACCCACTGGAACAGCTGTTGGGAGACAGATGGTAGCCTCCCGTCAAGATCATCCAGCGTGTTCTTTAACGTGCACAGGGTATGGCTCTCCAGCACACGGGGCCACGGCTTAACGTCCCATCCGACGGACGACGGCCTTTCCAAACCCATCGGTGTCCCCTACTGACCGTGGGCAGGGCGGGGAATTTTGCGGAGATAAATCTCAACGCTGACCCAGCTGGGACTCGAACCTGGGAACTACAGATTGCGAGCCTGGCGCGCTACCGACTGAGCCACCCCCGCCCCAGAGGATGGCAGGACCTCAGCAGAAAAGCAGAAACACGAACATCTATGCCTTACCGGGGGGCTCGAACCCAGGTCCCGTAGATCAGTAGCCAATTAGTTTAAAATGTTGTAGATTAGATGACTTTAAGTTCGATTTTTCCTGTATAAGGATAAAATTAAAATTTGTCTAAATACTCTTTTTTTCCATATTCATATAACTTTTAACACGAAATTTATCTTGGGAGTTCCCTGAGGCATTAGCCATGCAATTAAAAAAATTAAGAACAAATGTTTCTTTGAATAGGAAAGGTTGTAACATGTTTAATTAACAAAATTGCATTTAATCTTAATGCAATTTTGGCTCTTGTTCTGTGAGTGAAATGGTAAAAGTGATGAAGTGGATTTTTCGCTTCTCTTTCTTGAATGACTTAATGACCAAAAGGCGAGTCATGGATACCGGCATCGGAATTAATAAATGATGTTCTGAAGAACTAAGCAAGAGAAGAAGAAAAGAGAGCAGAAATCTCTGAGATCAAAACAATTGCTAAAATGTTCGGATAATAATGAGTACATCTACTCTTGCCGTTTCTGTGATGTTTAGAAGAAACAAAAATTGTGCATTGAGAATAATAAAAACATAGAGTCTTCATCTGGTCGTTAGCTGTAGATTAGGTACGGCTCATAAATTCAAGTACATTAAACGATAATTTGTTTCCTTTTGAAACGTTTTTGGCTTTGTTGTTCGACTTTTATACGCTGGGCATTGTATCTGTTGTATCGTAGATTAATTACTGATGCTATTGCTCGGGCCATGATAGTATATTTTCCTGTAATCAAAGAGATCTATTCTAGTTCTACTAAAACGATGATTACTGTCACTTCAATGTTCTCCTAATGGAAAAAGGAGGGGGAATATTCAAATTAAGGAGGGGAAGATCTGCGGAAAGAAATGGGAATTCATGTAGTGGTTTTCATTGTATTAAGCACAACAGAAAAAGGATTATGGAATCGCTATTTCTTTTCACATATTTCCTACATAATTCGCATATTTTTCCGTCCCTTTTCTATTGGATGAACACTGCAGTGATTGTAATCGTTTCAGTAGAATTAAATACAGTAGACTCGGTGGGGTGGGGAATAGGGGAAGTTAAAGAAGAAAGAAACAAAGAATAAAGCTAGAGAGAGATGCCACGAAGGATCATATTAATTGAGGAAGGAGGAAGTTAAAAAAGCAAAATGAAAAGAAAGGAAAGAAAGAAAAATATGATGAAGGTCCAAGAAAAAAGAAAAGGAGGAAGAGAAAGAGGAAGAAAAAAGAGTAAGAAAGAAAGATAGGCTGAAAAAAAAAAGGGATATGTGAGAGAGACGGACGTAAGGAAGAGCAGAAGGAAGGGAAGGAGAAAAAGAAAGGCAGATGAAAAATAAGGATAGGAGAGACGAAGTCAAAAAGGAAACAAAGAAGAAAAGCAAAAAGTTATGTAAAAAAATAGGAACGAAAAGATGGGAGAAATGGAAATAAAAACTAGAAGAAGCAATAGAAAAACAAAGAAACAAAAAAAAGTGAAAAAGAAGGGAAAGAAAGTATGGGAAAGACGGAAGTAAGAAAGAAAAAAATGAAAGAAAGTTGTCAAAAAAGAAGGAAAGAAAAGTAGGGAAAGACAAAGGAAAGGGGGATAAGGATGAAGAGGAAAAGAAAAAGGGTAGTGAAAAAGAGGAAAGAAACGTGTGGGTGACATGTATAAAAGAAGGGATTAAGGAAAAAAAGAAAAGAAAAAACGGTGTGAATTAGATGAATGTAAGAAAAATAACTTAGTAATGAAGTAAGAGCAGTTACTAAGAAAGAAATTAGAAGATAAATGAAAGGTAAGGAAATTAAATTAGGAAAAATTAAAGAAAGGAAAAAAATAATAAAAAGAAAAATCAGTAGTAAATAGAAAAAATAGCGACATAAAGGAAGAGATGGAAGGAGAATAAATAATGAGGCAGGGGAGGAAGTGAAAAGCAGGTAAGAAGGAAGGAAGCGGGAAATGAAAAGAGGGGAAGAAGAAAGGAAGTGGGAAATGAAAAGAGGGGAAGAATGAGGGAAGTAGAAATGAATGGAGGGGAAGAAGGAAGAAAACAACTAGGAAATAGAAGGAAAAGAAGGAAGTGGGAAATGGAAGGATAAGAAGAAGGAAGGAGTGAGAATTGAGAAGAGGGGAAGAATGAAGGAAGTGGGAATGAATGGAGGGGAAGAAAAAAGTAAGTAAGTGGAAAAGAAAAAAAGAGAAGGAAAGAAGTGTGAAATTGTAGGGGGGGGAGAAGGAGGGCAATGGAAATTTAAAAGAGGAGAAGAATGAAGGAAGTGGGAAATTAATGGAGGGGAAGAATGAAGTAAGTGGGAAATAGAAGGATTAGAAAAAAGAAGGAAATGGGAAATTGAAGAAGGAGAAGAAGGAAGGAAGTTGGAAACGGAAAGAGTAGAAGAAGGAAGGAAGTGGGAAATGAATGGAGGGAAAGAAGTAAGTAAATGAGATATAGAAGTAGGAGAAAGAAGGAAGTTGGAAATGAAAAGAGGCGAAGAAGGAAGTAAATAAGTGAGAAATAGAAGGAGAAGAAGGAAGGAAATGGAAAATGGGAGGAAGGGGAAAAAGGAAGGAAGTGAGAAATGAATGGAGCGGAAGAAGGAAGTGGGAAATGAAAGGAGAAGTAGAACGGAAGTAAGAAATGAAACGAGAAGTAGAACGGAAGTAAGAAATGAAAGGAGGGGAAGGTAGTGGGAAATGAGAAGAGAGGAAGAATAGATGTAGGAAAGAAACGATGTGAGAATAAGAAATTAAGGAAAAAAGAAACAGATGAAAAAAAGGAAAATAAAGGCAATGAACAGAAGAATTTTTTGATAATATGTGATTTAAGATTGGGAGATGACCTATGCAAATAAGTAGATAGTCTGTGTTTGCTTAGACGAACGAAAAAGAGAAGCATATCAGTTTATGCATTAAAGATGTCAGGGATCTGGTAACATTGTGTACGTATCTTTGGTCACATCCTCGGCAACAGCTTGATTAGATTAACAGCCAATTATCAAGTAAGGGTAATGACGTCACTTTTGCGACTGAATCACCACGAGTCAGGTTATCGGATAAGCAACGCCTCGATGACTGCATAATTGGTTTAAGTTGTTCTCTGACGTCATTCTCCCGAGGATTTAAAGCAATAGAAAATTTGTCCTTCAGCATAATCCACCGCAAACTCAAAGCTTCTCTTAATAATCAAAATCGCCTGATAATTAAATAATAAATCAGATGCTTTTCCTGATTGATGCTTCAATTTGCCATGCATAAGATATTTGGGAATAAAAGTTTGGTAATATTGTTTATATAACCCGGGATAATAATGATGATGATGACAGAGGTGGTGAAGATGATTTCGATAGCAATGGTTATGCTCATGCTTGTGCTTAATAACAGATGTAGATGATTTGATATGGAACAGTAGCAGCAAGGGTAGAGACGATGATGATTTATAATGCAACAATAGAAAAAAGAACCGAGACGACGATGATTTATTATACAACAATAAAAAAGAACTGCGACGACGATGATTTATTATATAACAATAAAAAAGAACTGCGACGACGATGATTTATTATATAGCAATAAAAAAGAACAGCGACGACGATGATTTATTATATAGCAATAAAAAAGAACTGCGACGACGATGATTTATTATATAACAATAAAAAAGAACTGCGACGACGATGATTTATTATATAACAATAAAAAAGAACTGCGACGACGATGATTTATTATATAACAATAAAAAAGAGCAGCGACGACGATGATTTATTATATAACAGTAAAAAATAACCGCGACGACGATGATTTATTATATAACAATAAAAAATAACTGCGACGACGATGATTTATTATATAACAATAAAAAAGAACAGCGACGACGATGATTTATTATATAACAGTAAAAAATAACTGCGACGACGATGATTTATTACAGGGGTGGCCAACCCGCGGCCCGCCTTGAACATTTTTCCGGCCCACGAGATTCATCACACTTTTACAAAATATATTTATTTTATAATGGCCAAAGTAGTGAAACCAATGTATTAAAAAAATACATTATTTGTGCATCCATATATTCAAAAATTAACTGTCGAAATTATGAGAAAAAATTAACTTTGATTTTAAAATAATATTCTTGCGAATATATGACAGATATTGCCTGTTTTATCTATGAGTTTACAGTTATGAGTTCGCAGAATAATTAAATTATATTCTGCGAACTCATGATGTTTCACTCTTAAGTGACCTCAGTGACGCAGTGACCATCCCTAGATACGCACAGTTGATTGTTGATAGCAGAGCAGAGCAGACTCTCAGTTTCAAGTGAAAATTTGCTTTTTGGTTTCGTTTTGTGTGCTGTGACTGCAGGATAATTATTTTAATATACCTGTACTTCAACAACATATTTAAAACAACAACAGCCAGGTAATAACTCCTATTAAATAAAAAATGACTTTTAATTTAACAATTAAAAATAGATATATTTAATATCTCTCTTATTTTCAGTATGACTTCAAAGAAAAGAAGAATAGTGGACGAAAATAGAAAGTATAGCGAGGAATGGGAAGAAAAGTACTTCTTCATAGTTCAAAATACAAAATTATTGTGTTTAATTTGCCGAGAGGTCGTTGCTGTATTTAAGGAATATAATGTTAAGAGGCATTACGAAACAAAATATGAGGATTATTTGAAGTTCGATAAAGAAGTGAAACAATCGAAGCTCAAGGAGTTTAAGTCGCAATTAAAGGCTCAACAAAAAATGTTTGGTGCAACATTACAGCAACTTTCCAATATTGTTAAGGCAAGCTATTCTGTTTCATTTTTGATTGCAAAAAAAAATAAAAACATTTTCGGATGGTGAATTTGTGAAAGAATGTTTGGAAGAGTTGTGAAGGATATTTTGCCTAATAAAAGTAAACTGTTTTCGAACCTAAGCCTATCTCGGCTAACAGTGTGTCGTCGAATTAATGACATTTCAAATGAAATTATCTTAAAACTGCGCGACAGAATTCGAGATTTCAAATATTTTTCCTTGGCATTTGACGAAAGCACAGACATTTCAGACTCAGCTCAGCTTGTAGTGTTCCTTCGTGGAGTAAATGAATCATTTCAAGTAACTGAAGAAATGTTAAATTTGATAAGTTTAAAAGGTACAACAACAGGAGAAGATATTTTCCATGCCGTTTGAAAACTGTTTATGCGAAAACAACTTGGATTTGGAAATACTTTCTGGAATATCAACTGATGGAGCACCTGCTACGATAGGTAAAGAAAAGGGAGCTATAAAATTACTAATCGATAAAATAGAATCCAACAGCAAAACTAGTAACCGCTCCAAAAGAGAAGATTTAATTATAATCCACTGTTTGATTCATCAACAAAATTTATGTGCCCAAGTATTATCGATGGATCATGATATGCAAGTGTTATAAAAACAGTGAATTACATTCGATCACATTCACTTCCGCATCGACAATTTAAGGAGTTCCTGAAAGAATTAGATTCTGAATATGGTGACGTTGTATACTTCAGTCAAGTCAGATGGTTAAGTCGTGGAAGATGTTTACAGCGGTTTTATGAGTTACGAGAAGAAATGGACTTGTTTATGAATGACAAGCAAAGACCTCTACCAGAATTAAGAAATGATGAGTGGTTATTGGATTTATGCTTTTTAGTGGCTATTGTCGAAAAACTCAATCAATTAAATATATCATTGCAAGGAAAAGATAACCTTATAATCGATACATTTAATCACATCAAAGCATTTCAGAAGAAATTGTTGTTATTTGAATCGCAATTGAAAAGTAATAAAGCTCACCACTTTCCATTGTTGAAAGAATTTAAGAAATCAAAATGTAACAATTACATCAAATATGCAAAAGAAATAAGAAAACTTACAGCTGCTTTTGAAAGCCGATTCAGTAATTTAGAGTTAGACAAATACAAAAACATTTTTGAAATATATTCATCTCCCTTTCATGTTGAAATCGAGTCGGCCCCAGAATATCTCCAAATGGAACTGGTTGACACATTTTTGAAACATCAGAATCAAAAATAGATTTTTATAACACTTACGTCACAAAAGAGAAATTTTCCAATTTGAGAAATCTGGCACAAAAAGTTGTTAGCGCTTTTCGTTCAACCTGCGAATCGTTTTTTTTTTCGAAAATGAAATTGACCAAACACAAAACACGCTCAAACATAACGGACGCTAACCTGCAACACCAATTACGATGTGCAAATACCCAAATTGGGATCGATTTGCAAAACCTAAATGAAAGAGTGGAGAAACAAATATCGCACTAGTAAAATAAATATTTTTTAATGATTTCATTTTTTTTATTTCATTTATATTTATATATTTTTTATATTTCATTTTTAGTGTTATTTATTTCTTTACAATGTGCGTTTAGTATCATTATTATTATATTATCTATGTTTACATGTAAGAATAATAGTAAACACAATAATAATAACTCATTATGTTTCAATTTTTCACTCCAAAAAATGTCTATAGTGGGTCTAAATCTAATATGGGGATATATAATTTTATATGCGGCCCGCGGAGTTATGATGCATTTCCAAAGTGGCCCGCAAGATCATTTGGGTTGGCCACCCCTGATTTATTATATAACAATAAAAAATAGCTGCGACAACGATGATTTATTATGCAGCAATAAAAAGAACATAAATTATGATGATGATGCAATAAAAAGCAATAAATAAGGTTTATTATTTATGCAGCAATAAAAAAGAACAGCGACAACAATGATTTATTTTGCAACAATAAAAAATGATAAAAAACACAGATGATAAGTGATGATTTATTATGCAGCAATAACAACAAGGATAGCGATGACGGCGACGATGTTTTTTGTCTAATTATAAAATTTTAGTAGTTGAAAACTAATGCATTATACCAAAAATGATCCCCCAGACATTTCTTGGGGGGGAAGAGATTTTCCGGTACGACACTGGTCCAATGGATTCTTTTTCTCAACCAAGCAATGAGCTCTTTGGGGTCCTGTGTCCTGGCTATTTAATACTTTGTATGCAGCAAAGAGTAAGGCTCAGAGATAAAATAACAGAACACAACATTGATACTGATCAGTTTGCCTTAGAAGCAAAAAGATGAGCATCTTTCTAAATCCCGAGAATATTTTGCCCCTATTACTGAAATGGCATTGCCTTGGGATGAGAATGCAAAAGAAAGATCAGCCGAGATATCAGAGATGATTAGAAATTTTGTTTCTTACCAATCCCACAATGTGTTTCCCCATGGTGTTGTTTTGATCACTAGCTAGAACCATTAGAACTACGACACTGAGCAATAAATAATGACGTTCATGACAATAATAGCAGTTATTTGCTTGCTTTTTTTTTAATAAGGACACTCATTTATGCCTTTGTTTTGGGAGGGGTATAATAAGACATTTCCTCAATGCATTATCGATGATACCCAGATGCATAATAACAGCGAACAAGTAGCAAAGAATGTAGAGGGAGAAGAAGTTAAGCTTCCATAGAGATTAATGTAAAATCGAGTATCGTGCATTTGGCGTAGAGGTGAAACGTACATTACAGGGGACGAACGCTTTTGTAATTACATGTTACTGTCAACTTCCATTCTCTTCGCTTTTCCTGTGTAATAATTTCCCATTGATATCGTTGCAGAGTATATTAATATCAATTCTGTTTCCTGTTTCTACGCAACCAAGAAAGCTTCTAATTGTAATAATTTATTCTATAAATTAACTTCAGGCTAATTTCAAATCTTCTCTATCCGTTCAATTTATAATTGTTGGTTCAACGAAAAATAATTCCAATGGAGGAAATAAATCTTTATTAAAATCATGATATTATTTTTTTCAAATACAAAGTGCAGTTATTTTTTTTCCTTTTTTAAAATATAAATTTTTTGATCATAATTCCTTTGCCCCTTATTGTTTGCTTCCCAGCTTAAACAAATGCACAATACGAATCGAAACACCACTTGAGATCGCCACTTACGCTTTGTCAAAGCTGAACTTCTTTTCCTTATACGTTCTTCGCAAGTAGATCCTACAGGCCATTAAGATACCATCAGATATATAATTTCTTTACACTCTTACCGCTTTTATTAAAACCAAAATACATATAATTCTTGCATTTAATAAATTACTGGTAGCTAATAAAACGCTAAACATTTCACTTTTACTTTTCTTATTGAACACAATTCATTTTTTATATAACTCTTTTTAAGATTTTCCTTTCACGAACTTAATATATTGAGTGAAATAAAATATTAAAAACTTATTTCATTTCTTCAAAAGGTACGGATTTAGTCAAAAGTGTTGACATTATTTTTTTGAATGAATTTCGTTTAACAACATATTGAAGAAGCAGAGAAGTGAAGAGTATGAAAAACTCTCTATCGTTGTCATTATGATATCAATTTAGTTATTGAAAATACGTAGAAAGAATCAATCAATAGTAAATACATAGATTACTTGTTGACATAAAAATCAACAAACCAATAAATAGTTTTGTGGATACGCCGATATTCGAACACCCACGACTCTACAGATTCATGTCAGAGTGTTTTAACAAAGAATGTTAAAAAACACGCTGGAAGCTGAGATTAACATTACTGAGATTATCTTAACTGGTGTTCAGTGGATCCCTTCCCCCAACCTTCTCCGAGCCCTTGGGGGTCCTTGTGACCTGGCCATTTAGCGTAGCGTATGCAAAAAAGTGCCGCTCAGAAGTAAAACAATTCAACAACCGATTCCTCTTTTGCCATTATTTGTAAAAAGATTTGCTTGGTGAACGAAGAACGAATTCCTAATAACCGAAGGAAGTTTTTTCAATATTCGATCTGCTTTTGGAGCCTCTTTCCATCACAACAACTCGATTATTTAGTTTGAAGAGATTCGTGACAGAGTGTTCTAATAGAGAAGGTTAAAAACACGCTGGATGACCTTGACAGAAGCTACCATCTGTCTCCTAACAGCTTTCAAGTGGGCCCCTTCCCTAACTCTCTCTGAACCCTTGGGAGTCCTTGTGACCTGGCCATTTAGCCCTGTACATGCAAAAATCTGCCACTCAGAGGTAAAACAACCCAACAACTGATTCTTCTTTTGTCATTATTTGTAAACAGAATATTTAGTGAACGAAAGTTAGAACTCCTAATACCTGCTGGAAAATGGAAGCTTCTCCAATATTCGATCTGCTTTTGGAGCTTCTCCCCATCACAACAACTCGACTGTTTGGCTTTAGGCCTTTCCTCCATTCAAACAACAGGAAAGAAGCCTTTGGAAATACTGGAACGCTGCGACCACGTGTCAATGTTCCATACAAAAGGAACGACCCTTGTAAGGTTTGTCGTAAATTAAACGTACTTTGAGATGAATGGTCGAAGTACCATGAGTTCGTTCTAAGAAATTGTTTACCATTTTGTTAAAATTCATTTGGCGTATGTTTCGTGAAAAGGAAACTATAAATTAAAAATGCTTCGGGAGGGAATTTTCAGTTTTCTTTTCTTCAAATGCATTGATGGTGTTAAAATGTTTGGCGTGAGCGAAAAATAACGCAGATGGTTAAGAATACAAATATTTGCTTCAGCCTGGGGCACAGAATTCTCATTAGTAAAATAAATATTATTTTCTGCATTGCCTGTGAATTATGAAGAAAACAATTTTGTTTAAAGGAGGGATTTTCAAAACATCTTTTTTAGGTTATGAATTGACAGGATTGATTGGTTACTGATGGGTACAATTTGCTTTAAAAACAAGAAAAATGAATGTTCTATATAAAATCCGTTCAAGAAGTCGTTCAAGATAGTATTTTAAGACGATCCAAAATTAACATTTACTGATAATCGTACTGATAATCGTATAATCATATTCGATGTACCGGGTAATAATTTTACCCCTAACCAACTCCATCATAAAGATATGCATATTTGGCATGAGAAAGAACAAAATATATAAGTAAACCACCCTTAGGTGGGCCCCTAAAGGCAAACATAAGAAAAGCTAAAAATAGCAGTAAAATTGTATAAAAAACCTAAAACGGGTAGGTCTCCTCAGAGAACGCTACCGTTTTAGGCCTCTTGTACTTGTTCAAAACAGTATGATCGCAAAGAATCAGAGAAGAAATAATCTCATTGGGATTATTGCTTACAGCCTCAAAAAATCTTTTTGAGGTGCGTTTTATATGTGTGTATATATATATATGGCCGATGCCCAGGTCTTTATGGAGTTGACTGTTAGTGACACACCAGGGGGCATCGACCGCAGTTCTCAAAATCTTGTTCTGTAAGACCTGAATCTTACGAATATTGGTGGGTGTAGTATTCGCCCATATGGGTGAAGCATAGAGAATAACCGGTTTGATGATATAGTCATAATGAGGTAGACATTTCTTTATTAAGCTCTGGTAAAAATAACAGAAGCGGTAGTGAAAGAAAATTCTACCCTTTTCATGTAAAATATAACATTTCTACTTCTAGCAAACTTGTGCATTAAATATTATTACAGATTTGCATAAACTGTTAAAAATTAGTATTTATATCGATTAACATAAATATTTAACGTTAAAAAGGAACTTTATATTTAACTGCGATTTATTAAGCTTAATCAAGTCACTTTTTAAGTTTCCAAGACAAAAGTTGACAAGTGAAGCATAGAGAATCACCGGTCTGATGATCATATTATAGAGTTAAAGCTTATGATCAATCATTAAAATGGAATTTCTCCTAGAGCTGTTATCATAGATCGTAGATCGTATAATTATATTCGATGTACCGGGTAATAATTTTACCCCTAACCAACTCCATCATAAAGAACATTTACTGATTGATACTGAAAAAAAAATTACCATTTATTAAAATACTGGTAGAGTTTAAATGTCTCTTAGTTTAGTGACATGTCAGCATACAATCGAAAACAATGCAAAAATGAAGATGGCGAAATATCAGTTAATGGGAAACTAGAGCAAACTCTGTTCTGGCGATATCTTTGTATGCATAAATATTTTTTTGACCCGAAATGAATAATTTGAAAAAAATTGATTCAACGGATGACAAGAAATTTGTAGAGCATTGATAAACGTAAATCCCATCCACTCTTTGATAATTTTAAAACAGTTTAAAATTTCTTGTTAATCAGTTATTTAACAGGGTCTATAAATCATTAGAGTGCTTTGGACTCGGCATCTGAGAAGTAGGTTAATAATTCTGTCTGCTGACATGGGCGTCAGCAAGGGAGACGAGCACGATGACATAAAAAAAGGAAACGAAAGAATGATGATAGCGCAAAAAAATTATAATGGCAAAAAATATGAAAGCATCAGAAATAACAATGAAAAACTTATGAAGGTATAAGAAATAACAATGACAAACATTTGAGAGAACAAGAAATAATAATGACAAAAAATCATGAGGGTAAAAGAAATAATAACAACAAAGTAATTATGAGAGCGCAAGAAATAATAATGACAAATAAATCATGAGGGCAAAAGGAATAATAATACAAAGTAATTATGAGGGCACAAGAAATAATAACGACTAATAAATTATGAGGGTAAAAGAAATAATAACGACAAAGTAATCATGAGAGCACAATAAATAATAACGACAAAGTAATTATGAGAGCACAAGAGATAATAACGACAAAGTAATGATGAGAGCACAAGAAATAATAACGATAAAGTAATTATGAGAGTACAAGAAATAATAACGACAAATAAATTATTAGGGTAAAAGAAATAATAACGACAAAGTAATTATGAGAGCACAAGAAATAATAACAACAAAGTAACTATGAGAGCACAATAAATAACAACGACAAAGTAATTATGAGAGCACAAGAAATAATAATGACATAAATTATGAGAATAGAAGAAATAATAATGAGAAAAAATTATGAGAGGTGACAAAAAATAAGGAGGAAAAAATTCCTTTGCGCAAGAATCAATAATGAGAAAAAATATTTAAGAACAGAAGAAATAATAAGAAAAAAAATTAACTACCACAAGAATTAATAACGTGAAAAATTCATGAGATCGGAAGAAATAATGAGAAGTATTAATTACCATAAGAATTCATAATGTGAAAAATTTATTAACGTAAAAGAAATAAGGTAAAAAAAATTGAAGAACATAAGATAAGATAATTAGTTGTTGTGTCATTTGGGTTGTTTTACCTCTGAGCGGCACTTTTTTGCACACAATGAGCTAAATGGCCAGGTCACAAGGGCCCCGAAGGCTCAGAGAAGGTTGGGGGAGGAGACCCACAGGAACAGCTGTTTGGAGACAGATGGTAGCCTCCCGTCAAGGCCATCTAGCGTGTTCTTTAAGGTGCACACAGGGTATGGCTCTCCCGCACACGGGGCCACGGCTTAACGTCCCATCCGACGGACGGCGGCCTTTCCAAGCCCATCGGTGTCCCCTACTGACCGTGGGCAGGGCGGGAATTTTGCGGAGATAAATCTCAACGCTGACCCAGCTAGGATTCGAACCTGGGAACTGCAGATTACGAGCCTGGCGCGCTATCGACTGAGCCACCCCCGCCCCAAGACCGCCCCAAGATAATGAGTAAAAAATTACGAGAGAACTAATAATGAGAAAAAAAATTACGCAGCACCAGGAAAAATAATGAAAGAAAATTGGGTACCACCAGATATAACGTAAAAAAATTATGAGAGCAAAAGAAATAATAACGGGAAAAATTAGAGAGCACATGAAATGATGATAAGAAAAATTTTTAGAGTATAAGAAAAGATAATGAGAAAAATTAGAGAGCAAAGAAAAGAAAATGAGAAAAAATAATGAGAGAAGAACTGATATGGACAAAAAATAGCAGATAAAAAAATAATAATGAGAAAAAATTATGACAGCAGAAGAAATAATAACGACAAAAATTATGAGAGTAGAAAAATAATAATGGTAAAAAAATTGCAAAACTTAAGAAAAACTAATGAAAACACACGAAAACAGAAGAAATAATAATGAGAAAAATTTGGAGATCACAAGATATAATAATTAGAAAAAATTATAGAGCAGAAAAAATAGTAATGACAAAAAATTATTAGAGAGATCAAGGTATAAAGAAATTATAATGGCAAATAATTATAGAGTACAAGAAAATATAATGAGAAAAAAAAACTAGATAGATCAATAACGTAAAAAATTTATGAGAGCAGAAGAAATAATCTCTCTAACAGTTTTTTGCCATTATTATTTCTTCTGTTCTATATCTTTCTCAATTATGAGAGGATGAAATATAATAATGGCAAAAAAATATGAGAGTAGAAGCAATAATTATGGCAAAAAATTATGAGAGCAGAAAAAATAATAATGGCAAGAAATTAGAGAATATAAGTAATAATAATTAGAAAAAATATGTGAACAGAAGAAATAATAATTAGAAAAAAAAATCACGAGATATAATAAGGGGCGGGGGTGGCTCAGTCGGTAGCGCGCCAGGCTCGTAATCTGTAGTTCCCAGATTCCAGTCCCAGCTGGGTCAGCGTTGAGATTTATCTCCGCAAAATTCCCCGCCCTGCCCACGGTCAGTAGGGGACACCGATGGGCTTGGAAAGGCCGCCGTCCGTCGGATGGGACGTTAAGCCGTGGCTCCGTGTGCGGGAGAGCCATACCCTGTGCACGTTAAAGAACACGCTGGATGGCCTTGACGGGGGGCTACCATCTGTCTCCCAACAGCTGTTCCAGTGGGTCCCCTTCCCCAACCTTCTCTGAGCCTTCGGGGTCCATGTGACCTGGATATTTAGCCCATGGTGTGCAAAAAAGTGCCGCTCAGAGATAAAACAACCCAACCCACGAGATATAAATAATGAGAACAATCAGAGAGCAGAAGAAATAGTAATGACAAAAAATTATTAGAGGGCACAAGGTATAATAATGAGAAAATCAGAGAGTAGAAGAAATAATAATGACCAAAAATTACGAGAGAGCACAAGAAAATATAAGGACAAAAATTATGATGTATGGAGAAGTAGCAGGAGAGGAAAATTAATAACAGTTACAGGCAAGAAACATGAAGAAAGAAGTAACAACATTGACAGACAAAGAAACAAAAAGACTGAAAGAAAGTAGTAATAATACTTGCCACAGGAAAAGCAGTGGAAGCAACACGAGAAGCAATAATAACAACAATGGTGGCCGTATTGAGTCACAACATTGACGATAAGGGCAATAACAGCAAGATTAATTATCCAATATCACAAAAAAAAAGTGTAGGAACATCAGCATCATGAAAACTAATAGAAAGAACTGGTGAGGAACAAAATGAATTTTATTTTGTTCTTTCTATACCTTATTAGGGGCGGGTCGGTAGCGCGCCAGGCTCGTAATCTGTAGTTCCCAGGTTCGAGTCCCAGCTGGGTCAGCGTTGAGATTTATCTCCGCAAAATTCCCCGCCCTGCCCACGGTCAGTAAGGGACACGATGGGCTTGGAAAGGCCGCCGTCCGTCGGATGGGAGGTTAAGCCGTGGCCCCGTGTGTGGGAGAGCCATACCCTGTGCACGTTAAAGAACACGCTGGATGGCCTTGACGGGAGGTTACCATCTGTCTCCCAACAGCTGTTCCAGTGGGTCCCCTCCCCCAACCTTCTCTGAGCCTTCGGGGTCCATGTGACATGGCCATTTAGCCCATGGTGTGCAAAAAAGTGCCGCTCAGAGGTAAAACAACCCAACGTTAAAGAACACACTGGATGGCCTTGACGGGAGGCTACCATCTGTCTCCCAATAGCTGTTCCAGTGGGTCCCCTCCCCCAACCTTCTCTGAGCCTTCGGGGTCCATGTGACCTGGCCATTTAGCCCATGGTGTGCAAAAAAGTGCCGCTCAGAGGTAAAAGAACCCAAATTCTATACCTTATTAAAATGGAGAAGATTCTAGTAGATAAGAGTCTTTATAATACATTTACGAATGACAAAGAAAATGGCTTTAAAATGACAACACTTGAGCAATCTGTGATTGGACGAGAGCAAAATTTAAGGCGAGATTTGAGAGTCTAAATTTAATAATTTCCTCTGCATCAGAACATGGGATGAGAATTGTTTTACTCTCGCTTTTCAGAGCGAACTCGAAGACAAACAAGCCACTGTAAAATTTCAATATTATTGTTCCGCTATCGCGTCATTCCATCGTCTATAACAACGTCTCTATGCATATTGGCGCCTCGGCGAAGCCTAATTGCATCTGGCATACAGGAAAGAGACGACGCGTCACACGGTAATAAATTGGGCTGGCAATTCTGTCTGCAAATAGGATGGAAATTTGGATGAGCGAATTTGTTGCCAGGGGGTGAAACTTCCATAGGAGATGGTGGCACGTGTCATTCAAAGAGGGGAAAACATTTCGAGTCCAATTAAAGCCAGTTTATAGTTCTGTCTCTCCCAATGGCGGACAAATTCGTGAAGTAGTTGCTCATGGACAAGCAGAGAAGCTCTTGGGCTTCTTCGAGACGTAACCAGAAAGCATTATGACACGATGTAGAGGACAAGCACGCGTTTCCCAGCACAAAGCCCGCTTTTGCAAGAGCGCTCCACGGGTTTACTACAGCGATTATCTAATTCCTTCGGGTTGGAGGAGTTTGAATGGAGAATCGTGAAAGAGGAACACCGGTGTTACATTATTGGATGGGATGTGGGAATACACCAGAGAATGGGAATAGATACAGTTCCGGAGGACAGCTGTGCACAGGTATGGGGCGGGGGGGGGGGGATGTTCGAAATGAAAGGATACAGTTTGGAGAGGGAGGATTGAAAGCGTCCTATTCTCTGGTCTCAAACATAGAGGAAGGCATCGGGATTATGGGGATGTCAGCCAAGATGTAAACACGGTGTTGGCGTTTGTCGAATAGAGGATATTTTGTACGATGATGATGATGAAATGCTGCATTGGGTAAGTAATTGAAAAGTGAATGATGTTTTACGAAGGAAGAATTGATTGAAGAAATATAGACTGATAATTGAGATAGGGTTGATGATGTTTCACAAATGGAAGGGA
Source organism: Ryuthela nishihirai (assembly GCA_038380435.1). Taxonomy (NCBI): domain Eukaryota; kingdom Metazoa; phylum Arthropoda; class Arachnida; order Araneae; family Heptathelidae; genus Ryuthela; species Ryuthela nishihirai. The sequence continues at coordinate 37,107,383 of JAWZYU010000008.1, read as the reverse complement.
AAATGATAATTTAAGATTGATATTTTTTCATGAAAATAATAAATATGATAATTTAGGGATGATGATTTTTCATGAAGGAAAGGGAAACATAAAGTAGGAATGACGTTGTTTTACGAAGGGTTGGGTTGTTTTACCTCTGAGCGGCACTTTTTTGCACACCATGGGCTAAATGGCCAGGTCACATGGACCCCGAAGGCTCAGAGAAGGTTGGGGGAGGGGACCCACTGGAACAGCTGTTGGGAGACAGATGGTAGCCTCCCGTCAAGGCCATCCAGCGTGTTCTTTAACGTGTACAGGGTATGGCTCTCCCGCACACGGGGCTACGGCTTAACGTCCCATCCGACGGACGACGGCCTTTCCAAGCCCATCGGTGTCCCCTACTGACCGTGGGCAGGGCGGGGAATTTTGCGGAGATAAATCTCAACGCTGACCCAGCTGGGACTCGAACCTGGGAACTACAGATTACGAGCCTGGCGTGCTACCGACTGAGCCACCCCTTCCCCGTTTTACGAAGGGAAAGAAAACGATAACTTAGAAGTGAAGATTCACGAAGAGAAGGAGAAATCATAACTTAGGAATGATGATGTATTACAAAGGGGAGAATATATGTCAAATTAAGAATGGTGATGTTCCACGATACCGAAAAGAAATGACAAATTAGGAATGATGATATTTCACGAAAATTTAAGAATGACGATGTTAATGGAAATAATTTTAAAATCATAAGACTATTGAAATGATAATGTGGGATTTATGATCTTCCATTATGAAGGGGGCGGGGGTGGCTCAGTCGGTAGCGCGCCAGGCTCGTAATCTGTAGTTCCCAGGTTCGAGTCCCAGCTGGGTCAGCGTTGAGATTTATCTCCGCAAAATTCCCCGCCCTGCCCACGGTCAGTAGGGGACACCGATGGGCTTGGAAAGGCCGCCGTCCGTCGGATGGGACGTTAAGCCGTGGCTCCGTGTGCGGGAGAGCCATACCCTGTGCACGTTAAAGAACACGCTGGATGACCATCTGTCGGTACCATCTGTTCAGTCGGTACCATCTGTCTCCTCCCCCCAACCTTCTCTGAGCCTTCGGGGTCCATGTGACCTGGCCATTTAGCCCATGGTGTGCAAAAAAGTGCCGCTCAGAGGTAAAACAACCCAACGAATTATGAAGGAAACACTAAATGATAACATAGGAATGATGATGCTTTATGAGGGAGAGATGAAATGATGAAGTAGGAGTGATGATAGTTCTCGAAGGAAAAATAAAATGATAACACAGAAATGGGGATATTTCATGAACGAGAGATAAAATGATAACGCAGAAGTGATGATACTTTACGAAGAAAAGATAAAATAATAATATAGGAGTGATGATGCTTCACAGAGGGGGGCGGGGGTGGCTCAGTCGGTAGCGCGCTAGGCTCGTAATCTGTAGTTCCCAGGTTCGAGTCCCAGCTGGGTTAGCGTTGAGATTTATATCTCGGAAAATTCCCCGCCCTGCCCACGGTCAGTAGGGGACACCGATGGGCTTGGAAAGGCCGCCGTCCGTCGGATGGGACGTTAAGCCTTTGCCCCGTGTGCGGGAGAGCCATACCCTGTGCACGTTAAAGAACACGCTGGATGGCCTTGATGGGTGGCTACCATCTGTCTCCCAACAGCTTGTTCCAGTGGGTCCCCTCCCCCATCCTTCTCTGAGCCTTCGGGGACCTTGTGACCCGGCCGTTTAGCCCGTGGCGTGCAAAAAGGTGCCGTTCACAGGTAAAACAACCCAACCCAAGCTTCACAGAGGAAAGATAAAATGATAACGTAGGTATAAATAAATCTGAGGAAGGAAAGATAAAACGTTAACGTAGGAGTGATGATACTTTACGAAGAAGAGATAATATGATAACATAGAAAAGGTGATACTTTAAGAAGGAAAGACAAAGTGATAACGCACAAATGATTATACTTCACGGAGGAAAGGTAAAATGATAACATAGAAATGGTTACATTTCATGAAGAAAAGATAAAATGATAACTTGGGAACGATGATAATTCCCGAAGGAGAGATAAAATGATAACATAGAAATGGTGATACTTCATAAAGGAAAGATAAAATGATAACATAGGAATGATGATGCTTCCCGAAGGAAATGTAAAATGATAACCTAGGAGTGATTATACTTCACGAAGGAAAAATAAAATAACACAGGAATGATGAAATTTCAAGAAGGAAAGATTAAATGATAATGTAGAAGTGATGATATTTAAGGAAGGAAAGATAAAATGATAACGTAGAAGTGGTGACAATTCATGAAGGAAAGATGAAATCATAAAATAAAAATGGTGATATTTCACGAAGGAAAGATAAAATGATAATATAGGAATGATGATATTGCAAGAAAAAAAGGTAAAATGATAACAAGGGAACGATGATACTTTATGAAGGAAAGATAAAATGATAACGTAGAAGTGATGATACTTCATGAAGGAAAGATAAAATGATAACATAGAAATGGTGACACTTCATGAAGGAAAGATCAAATAACGTAGGAGTGATGATACTTCATGAAGGAAAGATCAAATAACGTAGGAGTGATGATACTTCATGAAGGAAAGATCAAATAACGTAGGAGTGATGATACTTCATGAAGGAAAGATAAAATAATGTAGGAACGATGATACTTTATGAAGGAAAGATAAAATGATAACGTAGAAGTGATGATACTTCATGAAGGAAAGATAAAATGATAACATAGAAATGGTGACACTTCATGAAGGAAAGATCAAATAACCTAGGAGTGATGATACTTCATGAAGGAAAGATCAAATAACCTAGGAGTGATGATACTTCATGAAGGAAAGATCAAATAAACTAGGAGTGATGATACTTCATGAAGGAAAGATCAAATAACGTAGGAGTGATGACACTTCATGAAGGAAAGATCAAATAACGTAGGAGTGATGATACTTCATGAAGGAAAGATCAAATAATGTAGGAGTGATGATACTTCATGAAGGAAAGATCAAATAACGTAGGAGTGATGATACTTCATGAAAGAAAGATCAAATAACGTAGGAGTGATGATACTTCATGAAGGAAAGATCAAATAACGTAGGAGTGATGATACTTCATGAAGGAAAGATCAAATAAACTAGGAGTGATGATACTTCATGAAGGAAAGATCAAATAACGTAGGAGTGATGACACTTCATGAAGGAAAGATCAAATAACGTAGGAGTGATGATACTTCATGAAGGAAAGATCAAATAACGTAGGAGTGATGATACTTCATGAAGGAAAGATCAAATAACGTAGGAGTGATGATACTTCATGAAAGAAAGATCAAATAACGTAGGAGTGATGATACTTCATGAAGGAAAGATCAAATAACCTAGGAGTGATGATACTTCATGAAGGAAAGATCAAATAACCTAGGAGTGATGATACTTAATGAAGGAAAGATCAAATAATGTAGGAGTGATGATACTTCATGAAGAAAAGATAAAATGATAACGTAGAAGTGATGATACTTCATGAAGGAAAGATAAAATGATAACATAGAAATGGTGACACTTCATGAAGGAAAGATCAACTAACGTAGGAGTGATGATACTTCATGAAGGAAAGATCAAATAACCTAGGAGTGATAATACTTCATGAAGGAAAGATCAAATAACGTAGGAGTGATGATAGTTCATGAAGGAAAGATCAAATAACGTAGGAGTGATGATAGTTCATGAAGGAAAGATCAAATAACGTAGGAGTGATGATACTTCATGAAGGAAAGATCAAATAACGTAGGAGTGATGATACTTCATGAAGGAAAGATCAAATAACGTAGGAGTGATGATACTTCATGAAAGAAAGATCAAATAACGTAGGAGTGATGATACTTCATGAAGGAAAGATCAAATAACCTAGGAGTGATGATACTTCATGAAGGAAAGATCAAATAACCTAGGAGTGATGATACTTCATGAAGGAAAGATCAAATAACGTAGGAGTGATGATACGTCATGAAGGAAAGATCAAATAACGTAGGAGTGATGATACGTCATGAAGGAAAGATCAAATAACGTAGGAGTGATGATACTTCATGAATGAAAGATCAAATAACCTAGGAGTGATGATACTTCATGAAGGAAAGATCAAATAACGTAGGAGTGATGATACTTCATGAAGGAAAGATCAAGTAACGTAGGAGTGATTACACTTCATGAAGGAAAGATCAAATAACCTAGGAGTGATGATACTTCATGAAGGAAAGATCAAATAAACTAGGAGTGATGATACTTCATGAAGGAAAGATCAAATAACCTAGGAGTGATGATACTTCATGAAGGAAAGATCAAATAACGTAGGAGTGATGACACTTCATGAAGGAAAGATCAAATAACGTAGGAGTGATGATACTTCATGAAGGAAAGATTAAATAACCTAGGAGTGATGATACTTCATGAAGGAAAGATCAAATAACCTAGGAGTGATGATACTTCATGAAGGAAAGATCAAATAACCTAGGAGTGATGATACTTCATGAAGGAAAGATCAAATAACGTAGGAGTGATGATACTTCATGAAGGAAAGATCAAATAACGTAGGAGTGATGATACTTCATGAAGGAAAGATCAAATAAACTAGGAGTGATGATACTTCATGAAGGAAAGATCAAATAACGTAGGAGTGATGACACTTCATGAAGGAAAGATCAAATAACGTAGGAGTGATGATACTTCATGAAGGAAAGATCAAATAACGTAGGAGTGATGATACTTCATGAAGGAAAGATCAAATAACGTAGGAGTGATGATACTTCATGAAAGAAAGATCAAATAACGTAGGAGTGATGATACTTCATGAAGGAAAGATCAAATAACCTAGGAGTGATGATACTTCATGAAGGAAAGATCAAATAACCTAGGAGTGATGATACTTAATGAAGGAAAGATCAAATAATGTAGGAGTGATGATACTTCATGAAGGAAAGATAAAATGATAACGTAGAAGTGATGATACTTCATGAAGGAAAGATAAAATGATAACATAGAAATGGTGACACTTCATGAAGGAAAGATCAACTAACGTAGGAGTGATGATACGTCATGAAGGAAAGATCAAATAACGTAGGAGTGATGATACTTAATGAAGGAAACATCAAATAATGTAGGAGTGATGATACTTCATGAAGGAAAGATCAAATAACCTAGGAGTGATGATACTTCATGAAGGAAAGATCAAATAAACTAGGAGTGATGATACTTCATGAAGGAAAGATCAAATAACCTAGGAGTGATGATACTTCATGAAGGAAAGATCAAATAACGTAGGAGTGATGACACTTCATGAAGGAAAGATCAAATAACGTAGGAGTGATGATACTTCATGAAGGAAAGATTAAATAACCTAGGAGTGATGATACTTCATGAAGGAAAGATCAAATAACCTAGGAGTGATGATACTTCATGAAGGAAAGATCAAATAACCTAGGAGTGATGATACTTCATGAAGGAAAGATCAAATAACGTAGGAGTGATGATAGTTCATGAAGGAAAGATCAAATAACGTAGGAGTGATGATACTTCATGAAGGAAAGATCAAATAACCTAGGAGTGATGATACTTCATGAAGGAAAGATCAAATAACGTAGGAGTGATGATACTTCATGAAGGAAAGATCAAGTAACGTAGGAGTGATTACACTTCATGAAGGAAAGATCAAATAACCTAGGAGTGATGATACTTCATGAAGGAAAGATTAAATAACCTAGGAGTGATGATACTTCATGAAGGAAAGATCAAATAACGTAGGAGTGATGATACTTCATGAAGGAAAGATCAATTAACCTAGGAGTGATGATACTTCATGAAGGAAAGATCAAATAACGTAGGAGTGATGATACTTCATGAAGGAAAGATCAAATAACCTAGGAGTGATAATACTTCATGAAGGAAAGATCAAACAACGTAGGAGTGATGATACTTCATGAAGGAAAGATCAAATAACGTAGGAGTGATGATACTTCATGAAGGAAAGATCAAATAACGTAGGAGTGATGATACTTCATGAAAGAAAGATCAAATAACGTAGGAGTGATGATACTTCATGAAGGAAAGATCAAATAACCTAGGAGTGATGATACTTCATGAAGGAAAGATCAAATAACCTAGGAGTGATGATACTTCATGAAGGAAAGATCAAATAACGTAGGAGTGATGATACGTCATGAAGGAAAGATCAAATAACGTAGGAGTGATGATACTTCATGAATGAAAGATCAAATAACGTAGGAGTGATGATACGTCATGAAGGAAAGATCAAATAACGTAGGAGTGATGATACTTAATGAAGGAAAGATCAAATAATGTAGGAGTGATGATACTTCATGAAGGAAAGATAAAATGATAACGTAGAAGTGATGATACTTCATGAAGGAAAGATCAAATAACGTAGGAGTGATGATACTTCATGAAGGAAAGATCAAATAACCTAGGAGTGATGATACTTCATGAAGGAAAGATCAAATAACCTAGGAGTGATGATACTTCATGAAGGAAAGATCAAATAAACTAGGAGTGATGATACTTCATGAAGGAAAGATCAAATAACCTAGGAGTGATGATACTTCATGAAGGAAAGATCAAATAACGTAGGAGTGATGACACTTCATGAAGGAAAGATCAAATAACGTAGGAGTGATGATACTTCATGAAGGAAAGATTAAATAACCTAGGAGTGATGATACTTCATGAAGGAAAGATCAAATAACGTAGGAGTGATGATACGTCATGAAGGAAAGATCAAATAACGTAGGAGTGATGATACTTCATGAATGAAAGATCAAATAACGTAGGAGTGATGATACGTCATGAAGGAAAGATCAAATAACGTAGGAGTGATGATACTTAATGAAGGAAACATCAAATAATGTAGGAGTGATGATACTTCATGAAGGAAAGATAAAATGATAACGTAGAAGTGATGATACTTCATGAAGGAAAGATCAAATAACCTAGGAGTGATGATACTTCATGAAGGAAAGATCAAATAACCTAGGAGTGATGATACTTCATGAAGGAAAGATCAAATAAACTAGGAGTGATGATACTTCATGAAGGAAAGATCAAATAACCTAGGAGTGATGATACTTCATGAAGGAAAGATCAAATAACGTAGGAGTGATGACACTTCATGAAGGAAAGATCAAATAACGTAGGAGTGATGATACTTCATGAAGGAAAGATTAAATAACCTAGGAGTGATGATACTTCATGAAGGAAAGATCAAATAACCTAGGAGTGATGATACTTCATGAAGGAAAGATCAAATAACCTAGGAGTGATGATACTTCATGAAGGAAAGATCAAATAACGTAGGAGTGATGATAGTTCATGAAGGAAAGATCAAATAACCTAGGAGTGATGATACTTCATGAAGGAAAGATCAAATAACCTAGGAGTGATGATACTTCATGAAGGAAAGATCAAATAACGTAGGAGTGATGATACGTCATGAAGGAAAGATCAAATAACGTAGGAGTGATGATACTTCATGAATGAAAGATCAAATAACGTAGGAGTGATGATACGTCATGAAGGAAAGATCAAATAACGTAGGAGTGATGATACTTAATGAAGGAAAGATCAAATAATGTAGGAGTGATGATACTTCATGAAGGAAAGATAAAATGATAACGTAGAAGTGATGATACTTCATGAAGGAAAGATCAAATAACGTAGGAGTGATGATACTTCATGAAGGAAAGATCAAATAACCTAGGAGTGATGATACTTCATGAAGGAAAGATCAAATAACCTAGGAGTGATGATACTTCATGAAGGAAAGATCAAATAAACTAGGAGTGATGATACTTCATGAAGGAAAGATCAAATAACCTAGGAGTGATGATACTTCATGAAGGAAAGATCAAATAACGTAGGAGTGATGACACTTCATGAAGGAAAGATCAAATAACGTAGGAGTGATGATACTTCATGAAGGAAAGATTAAATAACCTAGGAGTGATGATACTTCATGAAGGAAAGATCAAATAACCTAGGAGTGATGATACTTCATGAAGGAAAGATCAAATAACGTAGGAGTGATGACACTTCATGAAGGAAAGATCAAATAACCTAGGAGTGATGATACTTCATGAAGGAAAGATCAAATAACCTAGGAGTGATGATACTTCATGAAGGAAAGATCAAATAACGTAGGAGTGATGATACTTCATGAAGGAAAGATCAAATAACGTAGGAGTGATGATACTTCATGAAGGAAAGATCAAATAACCTAGGAGTGATGATACTTCATGAAGGAAAGATCAAATAACGTAGGAGTGATGAAACTTCATGAAGGAAAGATCAAATAACGTAGGAGTGATGATACTTCATGAAGGAAAGATTAAATAACCTAGGAGTGATGATACTTCATGAAGGAAAGATCAAATAACGTAGGAGTGATGATACTTCATGAAGGAAAGATCAAATAACCTAGGAGTGATGATACTTCATGAAGGAAAGATCAAATAACCTAGGAGTGATGATACTTCATGAAGGAAAGATCAAATAACGTAGGAGTGATGATACTTCATGAATGAAAGATCAAATAACGTAGGAGTGATGATACGTCATGAAGGAAAGATCAAATAACGTAGGAGTGATGATACTTCATGAAGGAAAGATCAAATAACCTAGGAGTGATGATACTTCATGAAGGAAAGATCAAATAACCTAGGAGTGATGATACTTCATGAAGGAAAGATCAAATAACTTAGGAGTGATGATACTTCATGAAGGAAAGATCAAATAACCTAGGAGTGATGATACTTCATGAAGGAAAGATCAAATAACCTAGGAGTGATGATACTTCATGAAGGAAAGATCAAATAACCTAGGAGTGATGATACTTCATGAAGGAAAGATCAAATAACGTAGGAGTGATGATACTTCATGAAGGAAAGATCAAGTAACGTAGGAGTGATGATACTTCATGAAGGAAAGATCAAATAACCTAGGAGTGATGATACTTCATGAAGGAAAGATCAAATAACGTAGGAGTGATGACACTTCATGAAGGAAAGATCAAATAACGTAGGAGTGATGATACTTCATGAAGGAAAGATCAAATAACGTAGGAGTGATGATACTTAATGAAGGAAAGATCAAATAACGTAGGAGTGATGATACTTCATGAAGGAAAGATCAAATAACGTAGGAGTGATGACACTTCATGAAGGAAAGATCAAATAACGTAGGAGTGATGATACTTAATGAAGGAAAGATCAAATAACGTAGGAGTGATGATACTTCATGAAGGAAAGATCAAATAACGTAGGAGTGATGACACTTCATGAAGGAAAGATCAAATAACGTAGGAGTGATGATACTTCATGAAGGAAAGATTAAATAACCTAGGAGTGATGATACTTCATGAAGGAAAGATCAAATAACGTAGGAGTGATGATACTTCATGAAGGAAAGATCAAATAACCTAGGAGTGATGATACTTCATGAAGGAAAGATCAAATAACGTAGGAGTGATGATACTTCATGAAGGAAAGATCAAGTAACGTAGGAGTGATGATACTTCATGAAGGAAAGATCAAATAACGTAGGAGTGATGATACGTCATGAAGGAAAGATCAAATAACGTAGGAGTGATGATACTTCATGAAGGAAAGATCAAATAACCTAGGAGTGATGATACTTCATGAAGGAAAGATCAAATAACCTAGGAGTGATGATACTTCATGAAGGAAAGATCAAATAACCTAGGAGTGATGATACTTCATGAAGGAAAGATCAAATAACCTAGGAGTGATGATACTTCATGAAGGAAAGATCAAATAACCTAGGAGTGATGATACTTCATGAAGGAAAGATCAAATAACCTAGGAGTGATGATACTTCATGAAGGAAAGATCAAATAACGTAGGAGTGATGATACTTCATGAAGGAAAGATCAAGTAACGTAGGAGTGATGATACTTCATGAAGGAAAGATCAAATAACCTAGGAGTGATGATACTTCATGAAGGAAAGATCAAATAACGTAGGAGTGATGATACTTCATGAAGGAAAGATCAAATAACGTAGGAGTGATGATACTTCATGAAGGAAAGATCAAATAACGTAGGAGTGATGATACTTAATGAAGGAAAGATCAAATAACGTAGGAGTGATGATACTTCATGAAGGAAAGATCAAATAACGTAGGAGTGATGACACTTCATGAAGGAAAGATCAAATAACGTAGGAGTGATGATACTTCATGAAGGAAAGATTAAATAACCTAGGAGTGATGATACTTCATGAAGGAAAGATCAAATAACGTAGGAGTGATGATATTTCATGAAGGAAAGATCAAATAACGTAGGAGTGATGATACTTCATGAAGGAAAGATCAAATAACCTAGGAGTAATGATACTTCATGAAGGAAAGATCAAATAACGTAGGAGTGATGATACTTCATGAAGGAAAGATCAAATAACCTAGGAGTGATGATACTTCATGAAGGAAAGATCAAATAACCTAGGAGTGATGATACTTCATGAAGGAAAGATCAAATAACGTAGGAGTGATGATACTTCATGAAGGAAAGATCAAGTAACGTAGGAGTGATGATACTTCATGAAGGAAAGATCAAATAACGTAGGAGTGATGATACGTCATGAAGGAAAGATCAAATAACGTAGGAGTGATGATACTTCATGAAGGAAAGATCAAATAACCTAGGAGTGATGATACTTCATGAAGGAAAGATGAAATAACCTAGGAGTGATGATACTTCATGAAGGAAAGATCAAATAACTTAGGAGTGATGATACTTCATGAAGGAAATATCAAATAACCTAGGAGTGATGATACTTCATGAAGGAAAGATCAAATAACCTAGGAGTGATGATACTTCATGAAAGAAAGATCAAATAACGTAGGAGTGATGATACTTCATGAAGGAAAGATCAAGTAACGTAGGAGTGATGATACTTCATGAAGGAAAGATCAAATAACCTAGGAGTGATGATACTTCATGAAGGAAAGATCAAATAACGTAGGAGTGATGATACTTCATGAAGGAAAGATCAAATAACGTAGGAGTGATGATACTTCATGAAGGAAAGATCAAATAACGTAGGAGTGATGATACTTAATGAAGGAAAGATCAAATAACGTAGGAGTGATGATACTTCATGAAGGAAAGATAACATAGGAACGATGATATTTCCGAAGGAAAGATAAAATGATAACATAGAAATGGTGATACTTCACGAAGGAAAGATAAGATGATAGCATAAGAATAATGATACTTCACGAAAAAAAGATAAAATTATAATGTAGTAGTGGTGATACTTCCCAAGGGAATGATAAAATGATAAATAGAAATGGTGACATAATATGAAGGCAAGATAAATGATAACATAAGAATGATGATATTTCCCGAAGGAAAGATAAAATGATATCCTAGGAACGATAATACTTCACGAAGGAAAATAAATGATAATTCAGGAATGATGATACTTGACGAAGGAAAGATAAAATGATAGTGTAGTAGTGATGATGCTTCACGAAGGAAAGATTAAAATGATAACATAGAAATGGTAACACTACAGGATAGAAAGATAAAACGAGAAAATCGGAATGATGATAACACCGAACGAAAGATAAAATGATAACAGAGAAAAAGTGATACTTCAAGAAGGAAAATCAAAATGATAACAGAAAAATGCTGATACTTCCCAAAGGAAAGATAAATTGATAATGTAGGAGTGATGACACTTCATGAAGTAATGGCAAAATGATAAGACAGAATGGTGATATTTCATGAAGGAAAAATAAAAGGATAGCATAGGAATGATGGTACGTCACGATGGAAAGAAAAAAATTATAACCTACGAATGATGATACTTCATGAAGGAAAGATAAAATAATAACGTTGGAGTGATGATACTTCACGAAGAAAAGATAAAATGATAACGCAGGAGTGATGATACTTCAAGAAGAAAAGATAAAATGATAACGTAGGAGTGATGATACTTCAAGAAAAGATAAAATGAAGAAAAGATAAAATGATAATTAAGGAGTGACGATACTTCCCAAAGGAACGATAAAATGATATCATAGAAATGGTGATATTTCACGAAGGAAAGACAAAATGATAAAGTAGGAGTGATGACATTTGATGAAGGAAAGATGAAATGATATCGTATGGCTGGTGATCCTTCATGAAGGAAAGATAAGATGATAACGTAGGAGTGAAGTTACTTTCCGAAGTAAAGATAAAATGATAACAAAGAAATGGTGATATTTCCCGAAGAACAGATAAAATGATAACGTAGAAATGGTGATACTTCATGAACGAAAGACAAGACGATAACATAGGAATGATGATACTTTGCAAAGGACAGATAAAATGATAACATACGAACGTTAATATTTCATGAAGAAAAGATCAAATGATGACGTATGAGTGATGATAATTCATGAAGAGAATGTAAAATAATATAGAAATGGTGATAATTCAATAAGGAAGAATAAAATGATAACATAAGAATGTTGATATTTTTCAATGAAAAGATAAAATGATAAGGTATAAAATGATATTTCAGGAAGAAAAGATAAAATGATAACATAGAAATCGTAATTCTTCATGAAGGAAAGATCAAAAGATAACATAGAAATGGTGATACTTACGGTTGGAAAAATAAAATGATACCTTAGAAATGGTGACACTACATGACAGAAAGGTAAAATGATAACACAGATATGGTGATAGTTCCAGAAGGAAAGATAAAATGACAACATAGAAATGGTGATATAGTCGCTCAAAAAAGTATCCGAATGCTATGGTTGACTACAGAATTCAGAAAAAATATCTGACAACGATTTTTTTAGAAATCAGTGATCTGGTAACCTTCGTGTACAGTACACGAAGGTTGCCAGATCACTAATTTAAAAAAAAAATAGTTGCCATATATATTTGTTTTAATTCTGTAATCAACCATAGCGTTCGGATACTTTTTTTGAGCGACTGTACTTCCGGAAGAAAGATGAAATGATACCATAGAAATGGTGATACTTCCCGAAGGAAGAATAAAATGATAACATGTATTCACGAAGAAAAGATAAAATGACAACCTAGTCTAAAATGACAACCTAGAATTGATGATATTTCATGAAGGAAAGATAAACGATTACGTAGGAGTGATGATATTTCATGAAGGAAAGATAAAATGATAACATAGGAATGATGATACTTCATGAAAGAAAGATAAAATGACAACGTAGGAATGATGATACTTCTCGAAGGAAAGATAAAATGATAACATAGAAATGGTGATACTTCACGAAGGAGAGACAAAATGATAACATAGAAATAATGACACTTCGCGAAGACAAATTATAAAATAGGAATGATGATATTTCACGAAGGAAAGATAAAATGATAACCTAGGAGTGATGATACTTCCCGAAGGAAAGATAAAATGGTAACATAGAAATGGTGATACTTCGCGAAGGAAAGACAAAATGATAACATAAGGGTGATGATACTTCACGAAAAATGAAATGTTATCGTAGAAATGATGATACTTCTCGAAGGAAAGATAAATAATATGGTAGGAGTGATGATGATTGAAGAAAGAAAAATAATACGAAGGAAATATGATTTTTGATGAAGGAAAGATGATACGCAGGGATGATGATGATTGAAAAAGGAAAGACGATACGTAGGAACGACTATGCTTCAAGAAAGTAAGGGCAAAATAGCTTTGGAATGATGATGTTTCACGAAGGAAAAGTATAAACTTTATTAGCATAATATGTTTTACGAAGAAAGGAAAAATTATACTAAAGTGATTATGTTCCACAAAGGAATGGAATTCTATAAATTTTTAGTTGGTGAAATTCGAGCAATTATGATGGTAAAAAATCATCTTACAAATTTGAAATCAATTGCAAGTTGGAGAAACTAGCAAGAAATCCGCAACTTTTGATGAATGCAGCCATATTTAAGATTAAAATTATTTGCTAAATCACATTTAAAATTTAATATGTAAAGAAGAAAGTTTGTTTGTGTGTTTGCTTATGCACTCAGCCACCAAAAGAGCTAGAGACACCAAACTTTGCATGAACGTTCCCTTCATCCAGGGGAGGAATACAGGCTATGTGCGGACTCGTTGGGATAGGTGGGTTTGAATTTCTCAAAATCCCCATAGACTTGGGGCGGGGGTGGCTCAGTCGGTAGCGAGCCAGGCTCGTAATCTGTACTTCCCAGGTTCGAATCCCAGCTGGGTCAGCGTTGAGATTTATGTCCGCAAAATTCCCCACCCTGTCCACGGTCAGTAGGGGACACCGATGGGCTTGGAAAGGCCACCGTCCGTCGGATGGAACGTTAAGCCGTGGCTCCGTGTGCGGGAGAGCCTGTGAACGTTAAAGAACACGCTGGATGGCCTTGACGGGAGGCACCATCTGTCTCCCAACAGCTGTTCCAGTGGGTCCCCTCCCCCAACCTTCTCTGAGCCTTCGGGGTCCATGTGATCTGGCCATTTAGCCCATGGTGTGCAAAAAAGTGCCGCTCAGAGGTAAAACAACCCAACCCAACCATTTTATGTGCGATAATGACTCTCAGAAGCAAAACAATCCAACTCATTCAGTCCATTATGTGCAAAAAACAAATCACAGCTCAGAGTTAAAGCAACCTAAAACAAACAAACCCCTGAACCTCAGCGATCTTTATGGTTTGGACCATCAATCCTCTCCTACTTGATTTAAAAAACTTTTCTGCTTTCAACCAAACAACATTAACTAAATAAACGAAGATTGATACCGAAAGACGCCAAATAGAATGAAAGTATAAAACTTTTATCTCGGATTGAAATACGTCGGTTTAAGGACCACGTGATGTTACTATTCCGAACTAAATTTATCTCTTCTCTGCATGAGAGCATCATGTTTACCGGGCGACATGTCAAATGACTAGGCACACTCTCCTCTTCACTTAGGCCTCGATGCTGACCCATAAATATGCATGATCTGAAGAGGAAGGGAGGAAAGAAGATGGAGCTATTGATCTTGAAGTTTGCACAGACAAGTCATATAGCTCAAGCAGTAGATGGATGGTCAGGAGAAATTGCATTTATGCAGAGTGACTGAAAGGGAGCGTGTCGGAAATATCCACCAATGGATTAAATTGGCTACACAAATGAGACGGAACGTTGACATTAAGATTTAGATAGATGGGGGAAATTTTCAGCTGGTTAGAGGAAAAAAGAAATGAAAAATGAGTATTTATTTTAGTATTATGCGATCGAAGCTTGTTCCATCATTTTATGTTAAAAGTCTGCTATGTAGGGTTTTAACTTCTAAGCTAGAAGGATGTTCTTCCTTTGGGATTTTGTATTCGTTTCATGTTGTTCTATTTATGAGCGGTGCTTTTTCTCCATATAATGGACTAAATGGCCAAGTCACAAGGATACCAATGTACAACAATGGGCATTTCCAAGCCCATTGCTATAATTTTTCATCTCCAAGTCGATTGCTGTACGTTTTCGTTTCCAAGCCCTTCTTTGTACCTTTATATTTCCAAGCCCTTCTTTGTACCTTTATATTTCCAAGCCCATCGTTGTACATTTTTTTTGAAGCCCATCTTTGTACGTATTCATTTCCAAACCAATAGTTGTACTTTTCATTTCCAAACCAATAGTTGTACTTTTCATTTCCAAACCAATAGTTGTACTTTTCATTTCCAAACCAGTAGTTGTACTTTTCATTTCCAAGCCCAATGCTGTACTTTTTCATTTCCAAGCATATTGCTGTACTTTTCCATTTCCAAATCCATCGTTGTACCTTTCCGTTTAGAAGCCCATTGTTATACGTTTTCATTTCCAAGGCCATTGTTTTTTACCTTTCCATTTCGAAGCCCATTGTTTTACCTTTCCGTTTCGAAGCCCATTATTGTATCTTTCCGTTTCCAAGACCATTGTTTAATTTTTCCGTTTCCAAAATCATTGTTTTACCTTTCCGTTTTCAAGCCCATTGTTATGCTTTTCCGTTTCGAAGCCCATTGTTATGCTTTTCCATTTCGAAGCCCATTGTTGTACTTTTCCATTTCGAAGCCCATCGTTGTACCTTTCCATTTCGAAGCACATCGTTGTACTTTTCCGTTTTCAAGCCCATTGTTGTACTTTTCCCATTTCGAAGCCCATTGTTGTACTTTTCCCATTTCGAAGCCCATTGTTTTACCTTTCCGTTTCGAAGCCCATTGTTGTACCTTTCCGTTTCCAAGACCATTGTTGTACCTTTCCGCTTCGAAGCCCATTGTTGTACGTTTACATTTCGAAGCCCATTGTTGTACTTTTCCATTTCGAAGCACATCGCTGTAATTTCCGTTTTCAAGTCCATTGTTGTACGTTTTCATTTCCAAGCCCATCGATTCTTACCTTTCCATTTCGAAGCCCATTGTTTTACCTTTCCGTTTTCAAGCCCATTGTTATACGTTTTCATTTCCAAGCCCATCGATTCTTACCTTTCCATTTCGAAGCCCATTGTTGTACCTTTCCGTTTCGAAGCACATCGTTGTACTTTTCCGTTTCCAAGACCATTGTTGTACCTTTCCGTTTCGAAGCCCATTGTTGTACGTTTTCATTTCGAAGCCCATCGTTGTACTTTTCCGTTTTCAAGCCCATTGTTGTACCTTTCCGTTTCGGAGCCCATTGTTATACTTTTCCATTTCGAAGCCCATCGTTGTACCTTTACATTTCCAAGCCCATCGTAGTACCTTTTTCTTTTCCAAGACCATCTGTGTATTATTTTATTTCCAATCCATCATTATACCCTTTCATATCAAAGCCCATCGTTGCACCTTTTCATTTCGAAACTTATCTTTGTACTTTTTCATTTCGAAGCCCATCGTTGTACCTATTCTCACCGAGAGCAATGTGGGGTTAGCCGAGATAAATCTAGATGCTGGTACAGTTGGGACTCGAACCTGGAAACTGCATATTACGATCCTGGTGTGCTATCGATTGAGCCTACCCGCACCTCTAAACTGCACAAGAGAAAACGCTTTAAAAATACATATTAATCTGTAGAAAAAAATCGGACATTAGTTTTGTAGCGATCTTTTTACATTTCCTATTCCGTCTCTTCAATAAGACTTTTTCATAAGACAAGTCCATATCACTACGTCACTAGGGCCGGGGGTGGATCAGTCGGTAGCGCGCCAGGCTCGTAATCTGTAGTTCCCAGGTTCGAGTCCCAGCTGGGTCAGCGTTGAGATTTATCTCCGCAAAATTCCCCGCCCTGCCCACGGTCAGTAGGGGACACCGATGGGCTTGGAAAGGCCGCCGTCCGTCGGATGGGACGTTAAGCCGTGGCCCCGTGTGTGGGAGAGCCATACCCTGTGCACATTAAGGAACACACTGGATGGCCTTGACGGGAGACTACCATCTGTCTCCCAACAACTGTTCCAGTGGGTCCCCTCCCACAACCTTCTCTGAGCCTTCGGGGTCCATGTGACCTGGCCATTTAGCCCATGGTGTGCAAAAAAGTGCCGCTCAGAGGTAAAACAACCGAACCCTACGTCACTTGGTTGGATTAGTCGGAAGCATGCCAGGCTCGAAATGGGGAGTTCTTAGGTTCGAGTCCCAATTGCACCAGCTTTGAAATTTATCTCCTCTAAATCCCCACTCTTCACTCAATTAGATAGGAAACACCGATAAGCTTGGAAAGACCTCACCCTTCTGATGGGGCGTTAAATCGTGGTCCCATGTACAGGAAAGCCATACCCTGTTCACGTTGGATGGCCTTGACGGGAGGCTATCTTTTGTCTCGTAGCAGTTGACCAATGGGTCACCTCCCCCAACCATGTCTGAAACCTAGGGGTCGTTCTATTTTGTTGCGATCTTAAACAACCACGGCAATTCCCGATTCCGCCTGACAGCACTACCAGTTCTGAAAAGCCGTGCCTATCTAGAGCCGGGGGCAAGAATGCGCCATATAGACGCACCTCAACCCCGACCTCACATGGCAGCAGTCCTATAGAAGGAAAGCTAACCACCGGAAGAAACCTATTATTTAATCTGTTCCCCGGTTAGCCATGAACAAAGATATGTAGATCCAAGTTCGCTCGGCACCGGGGGTGGAGACTCTTAGTAAGGCCAAAGAATGTAGAGGGAGAAGAAGTTAAGCTTCCATAGAGATTAATGTAAAATCGAGTATCGTGCATTTGGTGTAGAGGTGAAACGAACATTACAGGGGACGAACGCTTTTGTAATTACATGTTACTGTCAACTTCCATTCTCTTCGCTTTTCCTATGTAATAATTTCCCATTGATATCCTTGCAGAGTATTTTAATATCAATTCTGTTTCCTGTTTCTATGCAACCAACAAAGCTTCTAATTGTAATAATTTATTCTATAAATTAACTTCAGGCTAATTTGAAATCTCCTCTATCCGTTCAATTTATAATTGTTGGTTCAACGAAAAATAATTCCAATGGAGTTGGGTTGGGTTGTTTTACCTCTGAGCGGAACTTTTTTGCACACCATGGGCTAAATGGCCAGGCCACAAGGACCCCGAAGGCTCAGAGAAGGTTGGGGGAGGGGACCCACTGGAACAGCTGTTGGGAGACAGATGGTAGCCTCCCGTCAAGGCCATGCAGCGTGTTCTTTAACGTGCACAGGGTATGGCTCTCCCGCACACGGAGCCACGGCTTAACGTCCCATCCGACGGACGGCGGCCTTTCCAAGCCTATCGGTTGACTGTGGGCAGGGCGAGTAAATTTTGCGGAGATAAATCTCAACGCTGACCCAGCTGGGACTCGTTTCAATGGAGGAAATAAATCTTTATTAAAATCATGATATTATTTTTTTCAAATAAAAAGTTCAGTTACTTTTATTCCTTTTTTAAAATATGAATTTTTTGATGCATAATTCCTTTGCCCCTTATTGTTTGCTTCCCAGCTTAAACGAATGCACGATACGAATCGAAACACCACTTGCGGTCGCCACTTACGCTTTGTCAAAGCTGAACTTCTTTTCCTTATACGTTCTTTGGTAAGGCCCAGACTTTCAATAGGGCTCGTACCTACTAGGCGGGCTCAAACCGTTCGGCAGAGCCCTTGAACTTGCTCACACATAGCATCCGAGGTTGAGGCCTAAGACACCGTCACCGTCCAACCGGTCGGCGATGTCGTCGGCCTCGGTTGGTCTTAACTATGTCCAACCGGGGGACCATTCCGGTCAGCACAGCCTTCGACCGGGTTGCTGGGCCCGAAGCCCCGCACCACGCCAAGGTGGTCCCCTATCAGGGGGGGGGGGGGGGGGGGGGGGGGGGGGGGGGGGGCTTGTGACGTGCCATTTAGCCCATCGTGTGCAAAAGAGTGCCGCTCAGAGGTTAAATAACCCTACAACCGAATTGGAAAGGCCGCCGTTCGTTGGATGGAACGCAGAGCCATGGTTCCGTGTGCAGCAGATCCATACTCTGTTCAAGTTAAAGAACACGTTGGATGGCCTTGATGTGGAAGTATCCCATCTGTCTCCTGGGGGCGGGGGTGGCTCAGTCGGTAGCGCGCCAGGCTCGTAATCTGTAATTCCCAGGTTCGAGTCCCAGCTGGGTCAGCGTTGAGATTTATCCCCGCCATGCCCACGGTCAGTAGGGGACACCGATGGGCTTGGAAAGACCGACGCCCGTCGGATGGGACGTTAAGCCGTGGCTCCGTGTGCGGGAGAGCCATACCCTGTGCACGTTAAAGAACACCCTGGATGGCCTTGACGGGGGGCTACCATCTGTCTCCCAACAGCTGTTCCAGTGGGTCCCCTCCCCCAACCTTCTCTGAGCCTTCGGGGTCCATGTGACCTGGCCATTTAGCCCATGGTGTGCAAAAAAGTGCCGCTCAGAGGTAAAACAACCCAACCCACGCTAAAGTTTACGCTGAATGCCCTTGACGGGACGGTTCTATGTATCCCGAAGCAGCTGATTAGTGGTTGCCATTTTCCAATCTCTCTGAGTCCTTGTCGCTTGGTGATTTAGCCCATTGTGTTAAAAAAAGAACCGCTCACTTGGTTGCTTTTACCTCTGAGCGGAACGTTTTTGCACACAATGGGTTAAATGGCCAGGTCACAAAGACCCAATGGCTGAGAGAAGGTTTGGGGAGAGGACCCACTGGAACGACTGTTGGGAGACAGATGGTATCTTCCCGTCAAGGCCATCCAGTGTGTTCTTTAACGTGCACACAGTGCATGGCTCCTCTGCACATGGAGCCACGGCTTAACGTCCCATCCGACGGACGGCGGCCATTTCCTGCTCATCGGTGTCCCCCACTGACCGTGGGCGGGGAGTTTTGCGGAGATAAATCTTAACGCTGACGCAGCTGGGACTCGAACCTGGGAACTGCAGATTACGAGCCTGGCGCGCTACCGACTGAGCCATCCCCGCCCCAGAACTGCTCAGAGTTAAAACAATCCCCCAAAGCCGAATCTCTTGAATAAGACTAAATTCCATTCATTAACTGACGTCTATATCCATCCAACTTCCATTCATCAAGCAATCGTCCTCATCCCTTTAAAATCCTCTGATATCTCTTGTACAGTCGCTCAAAAAAATATCCGAACACTATGGTTGATTACAGAATTCAGAAAAAATATCTAGCAACGATTTTTTTTAGAAATTAGTGATTTGGCAACCTTTGTGCACGTACACGAAGGTTGCCAGATAATAACTAAAGGAGGTACAGTCGCTCAAAAAAAGTATCCGAACACTATGGTTGATTATAGAATTCAGAAAAAATATCTAACAACGATTTTTTTAGAAATTAGTGATCTGGCAACCTTTGTGCACGTACACGAAGGTTGCCAGATAATAACTAAAAGGAGGCACAGTCGCTCAAAAAAAGTATCCAAACACCATGGTTGATTAGAGAATTTTAGTTATTATCTGGCAACCCCCTTTTAGTTATTATCTGGCAACCTTCGTGTACGTGTACAAAGATTGCCAGATCACTAATTTCTAAAAAAATCGTTGCCAGATATTTTTCCTGAATTCTGTAATCAACCATAGTGTTCGGATACTTTTTTTTGAGCGACTGTAATCAGCAAATGATCATTTGGAGCCTTCTCAGTGATTCTCTAACAATAGCCGACATGCTCAGTTGCTTGATTACTCGCATTCTTAGTCAAATGCAGTCATCACCTTTTGGAAGTGACTGACGCCTGTCTCATCTGATAGGGGCGGGGGTGGCTCAGTCGGTAGCGCGCCAGGCTCGTAATCTGTAGTTCCCAGGTTCGAGTCCCAGCTGGGTCAGCGTTGAGATTTATCTCCGCAAAATTCCCCGCCCTGCCCACGGTCAGTAGGAGACACCGATGGACTTGGAAAGGCCATCGTCCGTCGGATGGGACGTTAAGCCGTGGCCCCGTGTGCGGGAGAGACATACCCTGTGCACGTTAAAGAACACGCTGGATGGCCTTGACGGGAGGCTACCATCTGTCTCCCAACAGCTGTTCCAGTGGGTCCCCACCCCCAACCTTCTCTGAGCCTTCGGGGTCCATGTGACCTGGCCATTTAGCCCATGGTGTGCAAAAAAGTGCCGCTCAGAGGTAAAACAACCCAACGTTAAAGAACACTCTGGATGGCCTTGACGGGAGGCTACCATCTGTCTCCCAACAGCTGTTCCAGTGGGTCCCCACCCCCAACCTTCTCTGAGCCTTCGGGGTCCATGTGACCTGGCCATTTAGCCCATGGTGTGCAAAAAAGTGCCGCTCAGAGGTAAAACAACCCAACGTTAAAGAACACTCTGGATGGCCTTGACGGGAGGCTACCATCTCTCTCCCAACAGCTGTTCCAGTGGGTCCCCACCCCCAACCTTCTCTGAGCCTTCGGGGTCCATGTGACCTGGCCATTTAGCCCATGGTGTGCAAAAAAGTGCCGCTCAGAGGTAAAACAACCCAACCCAACTCATCTGACAGAACAACAGCGAGTGATAAAAGCAGACAGTGGTAGATAGAAAAAGAAATCTTAATTAATTCCCAGTTACAAGGTTCTCGGAATACTTTAGGAAATAAAGTCGACGGAATTTAGTTGCAGCTTCCCCTTTGGCCCTTCTTCAGCGAAAAGAATGGAAGGTAATTTGAAATCCCTGGAACACCAGGCGAACTATTCAAAGAAGAGGAATTTAATCTGGTTCGTTTCGCAGTAATCGTTCATTAATATCTAGTGAGACCTTATTGTCTTATTCATAATTACAATGACTTTTAGTATTGAAATTGCTTGTTAAATGAGAGTCGAAAGAAGAACAAAAAGTACAGAGGGAAATGTTATTAAAAAGGAATAAATTAATGAATGAATGAATATGTGAGGAGTGAGAGCAAATGGGTTAATTGTTTAACATTTGCTAACAGTCGTTCTTTCGCGTGGAGGGCTGTTTTAAATGATTTATTTTCTGGCGATGCAATTTTGAAACTAATTATGGCTTCAAATTACTGTTTTCAATAAGATTGTATGTATTATCTCTGCTGGAAAGTACACTATGGAAATCGGTTTGGAAAGAGAAATAATCTGGAGTTGTGTTATCTTTTACTTTTTTAAATTTTGCTCTTTGTAAAAAAGTGAATATTAATCATAAAGTTAAATTATAAAAAAAAAGTTATTTTATTCCAAGTTTATCTCAAATTTGAAAGAGTTACCGTTAGAAAAATAAGAAATATAAATATAAAAGTAGAGGTTAAAAATATAAATAAAATTCACACGCACTTCTGTACGTGTGATTTTACAAAATTTTACAAAAAAAAATCATTTCGTATTACAATAAATTTATAAGAAAAATATGTAAGAATAACATAATAGTAAAAATAATACTGCTTTTATAAAGATGAACGAAAAAGCAGAGAGGTAAACATTATTAGAAGAAATAAATTAACTATTGAATACGTGAGGCGTGAAAGCGAAAAGGTTAATTGTTTAACATTTGCTAAGAGTCGTGGATGGAGATCTCGTGGATGGTTGTATTAGATTATTTATTTTCTGGCGATGCAATTTCGAAACTAATTATAGCTTCAAATTATCGGTTTTGAATAAAATTTCATTAATTTCCCCTGCAAAAATACACTGAGAAAACTAGTTTGAAAAGAGAACTAATTAGGCGTTGCATTAATTTTTTCGCTTTTAAATTTTGCACTTGTTGAAAAGTGAACATTCTTTATAAAAAGAACTCGAGAAAAGTAAAAGTTAATTTGTTACAAGTTATTACATGAGCTTTTAAAGAATTACCAGTAGGAAAATATAAAAAATATATTTATTCAGGAAAAAAAACGTACCACGGTATTTGAAATAATTCAAGAAAACGTTAGTTAAGAGAAAGCATTTCAAATTTATAGTTAAATATGTAAGGGTTGGGTTGTTTTACCTCTGAGCGGCACTTTTTTGCACACCATGGGCTAAATGGACAGGTCACAAGGACCCCGAAGGCTCAGAGAAGGTTGGGGGAGGGGACCCACTGGAACAGCTGTTGGGAGACAGATGGTAGCCTCCCGTCAAGGCCATCCAGCGTGTTCTTTAACGTGCACAAGGTATGGCTCTCCCGCACACGGGGCCACGACTTAACGTCCCATCCGACGGACGGCGGCCTTTACAAGCCCATCGGTGTCCCCTACTGACCGTGGGCAAGGCGGGGAATTTTGCGGACATAAATCTCAACGCTGACCCAGCTGGGACTCGAACCTGGGAACTACAGATTACGAGCCTGGTGCGCTACCGACTGAGCCACCCCGCCCCAATATGTAAGAATAACATATTAATAAAATAATAAAATAAAAAATCTATCATAATAGAATCATAACAATATTGCTTTTATAAAGAAAGATTAAAAGGTAGTGAGAAAAATATAATTAAATAGAATAAATTAACGAATGAATATCGAAGGCGTGAGAGCAAAATGGTTACTTATTTTACATTTGTTAACAGTTTTTCTGTCGCATGTATGGTCGTGTTATCTTATTTTCTGAAGATGCAATTTCGAAACTAATTATATTGCAGTGTCAAATTATTAGTCTTAAATAAATTACATTTATTATTTCTACTGATTATTTATTATTTCTCACGTGACACGAAGGTTGCCAGATCACTAATTTCTAAAAAAAATCGTTGCCAGATATTTTTTTCTGAATTCTGCAATCTACCATAGTGTTCGGATATTTTTTTGAGTGACTGTACTGTTCTACTGTTATTTGCGACAAGATCGAAACTTGTTTCAACTTGCACACTCTACTCCACGCCCTTGAAGAGTAGCTGTTTTGCCACATATAATGTATTAACTCGTGCGAAAAACTGATAATTTTCGGCAGCGACAGTCTACAAATTAAACGACACATCTTATTTAAAGTAGGCAATGGTGCTTTTGCGTTCATCAGATAGAATTAATTACATGGTTCAGATCATAGATTAACTTAACTCCCTAAATCAGGGGTTCTCAAATTGGGGTACGCGGTAAAAATTTTTTGGGGTACGCCGTGAGAGCTCAAAAGTCGCTAGATCTAATAACAAAGTCGTGAAGTTAGCAACACTGCTGTGCAAAAATGTCATTTTTTGTGTTTATCGATTTATGTAATTTATGGATACAAAATTTAATGTGTATAATATATAAATATGTTTTATTTTATTCCCATTGTTATACTATAATTATAGTTTTATCTGTCTAAACAAGGGGTACGCCAGTTACATACACATTTCCAGGGGATACGTGTAGCATAAAAGGTTGAGAATCAATGCCCCAGAGTAGGGGTTGTCAACTTGGGGTACGCGGTAAAAATTTTTGGGGTACGCCGTGAGAGCTCAAAAGTCGCTAGATATAGGTTATATATAAGTTTTATTTTATTCCCATTGTTATACTATAACTTTAGTTTTATCTATCTATACAATGGGTACGCCAGTCACATACACATTTCCAGTGGGTATGTAAAGCATAAAAGGTTGAGAACCACAACTCTAGAGTAAGGACGTGCTGCTAAATTTCTGATGATATTGCAGATAAAACGATCTTTATCTGCAGTATGATTAGAAATTGTTGCTATTTTCTGTCACCGATTCTTCATTTAACTTTTCTGCTTCCTCAAAAACTTATCCGTATTAATATTAAAATCAAAATTAACACAAAACATTCCCATAACACCTACGACGTACGCACTGACCTCAATAGACACTAGAACTTGAACAGAATAGTTCTGCATATAGAAACGGCTTCGCAGAAATGGCTATTATTGAAAGCAAACTGAGCATGCGCGAGCCTCCGGTAGTGTTGTCAACTTAAATTTGTAGTGTGTCGCGAGCATTCACGGCGAAAACTAGTGTGCCGTGAGCAAAAAATATTTGCCTTTATGATAGGCCATCAACATTAAAAATCAGACATTTGACCGATTTCAGCGCCTCTAACATCATGGGTATGTACTACCAAGACCACCTTGATACCCCAGGACTGGACAGCCTTGAACAAAAGGGTTGGGTTGTTTTACCACTGAGCGGCACTTTTTTGCACACCATGGGCTAAATGGCCAGGTCACAAGGACCCCGAAGGCTCAGAGAATGTTGGGGAGGGGACCCACTGGAACAGCTGTTGGGAGACAGATGGTAACCTCCCGTCAAGGCCATCCAGCGTGTTCTTTAACGTGCACAGGGTATGGCTCTCCCACACACGGGGCCACGGCTTAACGTCCCATCCGACGGACGGCGGCCTTTCCAAGCCCATCGGTGTCCCCTACTGACCGTGGGCAGGGCGGGGAATTTTGTGGAGAAAATCTCAACGCTGGGTTGTTGGGTTGTTTTACCTCTGAGCGGCACTTTTTTGCACACCATGGGCTAAATGGCCAGGTCACAGGACCCCGAAGGCTCATAGAAGGTTGGGGGAGGGGACCCACTGGAACAGCTGTTGGGAGACAGATGGTAGCTTCCAGTCAAGGCCATCCAGCGTGTTCTTTAACGTGCACAGGGTATGGCTCTCCCACACACGGGGCCACGGCTTAACGTCCCATCCGACGGACGACGGCCTTTCCAAGCCCATCGGTGTCCCCTACTGACCGTGGGCAGGGCGGGGAATTTTGCGGAGATAAATCTCAACGCTGACCTAGCTGGGACTCGAACCTGGGAACTACAGATTACGAGCCTGGCGCGCTACCGACTGAGCACTCCGCCCCATTGAACAAAAGGAGGGAAGGAGGGAAATTAATTATGCTTACATATGTAATTGGTTCAATTGGATTAAAATTTAAGTCAAAGCCATTTACTTTAAAACCAGTTAAAATAAAACAATTTATTCATTAGGTTTTTATTAAAATATTTGAGAATATTATAAAATTAATTACAAAATTTTTAAAAATAAATAACTACCAGTTGTTTTTTCAGAAATATAAATTACATTATATCTGCTATATTTTTAAAAATGAAGTCTATTGCTACTGCAGTGTCGAGGTGGCCTTGGTACTTCATTTTCGCTTTGTAATTACTAAATTCAAATACATTTTTCATAGTTTAAATGATATTAATAGCATATTAATGATTCATTAATGTGCTATAATTCGTTCATAGCTTTAAAAATATTGCAAACTGTACATCTCATTAGTGCTTTGTGTGTCCTTGGCAGGTTTGTTTCTTTATTCTTAAAGAGGAGAGACCGTGGGAATGTGAAAGTGTTTCTTTCTCCAGGAGGAAGCGGGAGATGGCTACAGGAGTTGGGTTGGGTTGTTTTACCTCTGAACGGCCCTTTTGTTGCACACCATGGGTTAAATGGCCAGGTTACATGGACCCCGAAGGCTCAGAGAAGGTTGGGGGAGGGGACCCACTGGAACAGCTGTTGGGAGACAGATGATAGCCTCCCGTCAAGGTCATCCAGCGTGTACTTTAACGTGCACAGGGTATGGCTCTCCCACACACGGAGCCACGGCTTAACGTCCCATCCGACGAACGGCGGCCTTCCCAAGCCCATCGGTGTCCCCTACTGAACGTGGGCAGGGCGGGGAATTTTGCGGAGATAAACCTCATCGCTGACCCAGCTGGGACTCGAACCTGGGAACTACAGATTACGAGCCTGGCGCGCTACCGACTGAGCCACCCCCGCCCCTAGGCCACAGGAGTGGCCACCGTCCACTTCGCAAGCCGTTGAGCGCATCGACCGTTTCCAGAGGAGCAATAAAAAGGGAGCAGTAAAGCCCTTGTGGCATCCGTGCTTCAACAAAGCAGCCACCACAACAAGAGATGGTTCATGTTACACAATCCCCCCCCTATATAACGGCATCTGCAGAAACATCCCCAATTAGTGGATAGGAGGGCAAATACAAACAGCTCCGTCGTGTTTGATTGGACTGTTTATGACCTCTTGCATTACTTTTAAGAGTTATAAATGCATAGAATGATAAAAATTTATAGCTTAGAGCTACGAATGTTGCCATCCCAGAATTCCAAGGCTACGTGTGTCTATGCAAATTATTGGGAGCCCTCCATTGGTTCCTGGGGCAGGGTGGCTCAGTCGGTAGCGCGCGAGGCTCGTAATCTGCAGTTCCCAGGTTCGAGTCCCAGCTGGGTCAGCGTTTAGATTTATCTCCGCAAATCTCCCCGCCCTGCCCACGGTCAGTAGGGGACACCGATGGGCTTGGAAAGGCAGCCGTCCGTCGGATGGGACGTTAAGCCGTGGACTCGTGTGCGGGAGAGCCATACTCTGTGCACGTTAAAGAACACGCTGGATGGCCTTGACGGGAGGCTACCATCTATCTCCCAACAGCTGTTGCAGTGGGTCTCCTCCCCCAACCTACTCTGAGCCTTCGGGATCCTTGTGACTTGGCCATTTAGTCCATGGTGTGCAAAAAAGTGCCGCTCAGAGGTAAAACAATCCACCCAAAGCCATTGGTTCCAATGAAAGAGACTTCAAACAACGGGACCAAGGGTGCCACTAATGAGAAAGAGGGTATAGAGAAAACCAACAAAGAATTCGACATCGAATAGACTTTTTTAGTCAGATTAGGAGTGAGATTTGGAGCGAGTTCTAAGACAGTCGATGTTTTGTTTTGGGGAGAGTGTGCCTGTGCTCTCTTCAAGATTACGGCTTCTAAGATGCTGAATAGTTGCTCTGAACATGGTGGTCGTGCTCTAGAAAAGATGACGAAGCTGGACGGTTGACACCCTGCCCAAGACTCTCCCTGATGACTGATGACGCCTACCGATAAAGCCATAGGTTGGATTGGGTTGTTTTGCCTCTGAGCGGCACTTTTTTTTGCACACAGTGGGTTAAATGGCTAGGTCACAAGGAACACAAAGGCTCAGAGAAGGTTGGGGGAGGGGACCCACTGGAACAGCTGTTGGGAGATAGATGGTAGACTCCCGTCAAGGCCATCCAGCGTGTTCTTTAACGTGCAGAGGGCATGGCTCTACCGCACAAGGAGCCACGGCTTAACGTCCAATCCGACCGACGGCGGCATTTTCCAAGCCCATCGGTGTCCCCTACTGACCGTGGGCAGGACGGGGAATTGTGCGGAGATAAATCTCAACGCTGACCAGCTGGGACTCGAACCTGGAAACTACAGATTACGAGCCTGGGACGCTACCGACTGAGCCACCCCCGCCCCTCTAAAGCCACAGAACTCATCCGTTTTTGCAGTTGTGTGATGATCCGCGCTACCTTTTCTAAGTGTCGTCTCATGGGACAATGATAATCCAATCAACATGTGCAAAATACAACTAAAGACTACTGTTCTCCAGCCCTCCGTCCCCTGCTTCCGTGATGTTAAAAACCGCCAAGAACGAGATGACAACAATAGGTAAGAAACGATCATGTTTTTCCTCTGAATACGAAAGTTTTCATAATTGTTTAGATCAATTCCACACTTAGAAAAAAAAAAGTCAGCCACAGTAATTATAGATCGCGCGACCGTCTATCATGGGCGAGAGTTGGGTTGGGTTGTTTTACCTCTGAGCGGCACTTTTTTTGCACACCATGGACTAAATGGCCAGGTCACATGGACCCCGAAGGCTCAGAGAAGGTTGGGGGAGGAGACCCACTGGAACAGCTGTTGGGAGACAGATGGTAGCCTCCCGTCAAGGCCATCCAGCGTGTTCTTTAACGTGCACAGGGTATGGCTCTCCCGCACACGAGTCCACGGCTTAACGTCCCATCCAACGGAAGGCGGTCTTTCCAAGCCCATCGGTGTTCCCTACTGACCGTGGGCAGGGCGGGGAATTTTGCGGAGATAAATCTCAACGCTGACCCAGCTGGAACTCGAACCTGGGAACTACAGATTACGAGCCTGGCGCGCTACCGACCGAGCCCCCCCCCCCCCCCCCGCCCCCATGGGCGATAGAGAAGCCCTGAACGATTTTAATCGATTTGTAAGAGTAAGCATCAGATAGAAGGATAATATATTTATTGTTTCAATGTCCCCTCCTAGATTTTGTAAACATATCAAATCATTACACCATTTTTGTTTATGCTATAAAAAAGGATTAACTTTATTTTTGCGAAATTACATCATTCTAGAGAGTATAAATGTTCACGGCCAAAAAAATAATTAAGCAACGCAGATGTACTGTAACTATAAAACTTTAGAGGGAAGAAAAATTAAATTAAGCTCCCTCTAATACTTTATTAAAATTTTAAGTGCTTTTCGGTTAACGGGGGGGGGGGGGGAGGGGCTCAGTCGGTTGCGCGTCAAGCTCGTAATCTGTGGTTCCCAGGTTCGAGTCCCAGCTGGGTCAGCGTTGAGATTTATCCCCGCAAAAATTCCCCGCCCTGCCCGCGGTCAGTAGGGGACACCGATGGGCTTGGAAAGGCCGCCGTCCGTCGGATGGGACGTTAAGCCGTGACGCCGTGTGCGGGAGAGCCATACCCTGTGAACGTTAAAGAACACGCTGGATGGCCTTGACGGGAGACTACCATCTGTCTCCCAACAGCTGTTCCAGTGGGTCCCCTCCCCCAACCTTTTCTGAGCCTTCGGGGTCCATGTGACCTGGCCATTTAGCCCATGGTGTGCAAAAAAGCGCCGCTCAGAGGTAAAACAACCCAACCCAACTCAGAATTTGGTGATAAGAATTTTGTTTAAATTACGAAGAGTAGTTTTCTGTTACTGTACTCATGCAGGGAAAAAATGGTAAAAAACTTTGTTAAAATTGAATGTTTAATGACTTCAGCTCTGGTTGAGACAAGTTAATTGCTTTTTCGTTTGTGACTTCATGTCAGTATTTTATTGGTTTAAAATGAGCACTGAGCAGCGTAAGAGTTTAAAGCTTTTTCTTTTAGATAAAGCATAAAAAACTGCACAAAGTAAAGATAAAACTTTTTAAGTAAGCAAACATAGCTGACAACATATCCCATTCAGACAATCTAAACTATAATATTACGGTACGGGGAAATTAAATTAAATAAAAGAAATAAATATGCTGCAGATTGAAAGCAATAACGACAAAAAAATAGTCTTTGAGTTCAATATAAGTATACTCGGCTCTGAGACAGACGTCTCCCTTGCCGGAAGAACTTGTACTTTCATTTCCGGAACCTTTACTGCTCCAGAGCAATGAAGAAGTTGTTTTGTAATTCTTCGGAACATGAGACAAGGGAGAAATCGAAATTGAAAAGGAAAAAAAAGTGAGTTAAAAAAAATAAAGAATGAGAATGTTAGGATAGAAAAAACGAGGAAAAAGAGATTAAAAAAACAACAACTAAGACGCATAAAAGTTATCTCGAAAAAAAAGAGCGAAAAAAAATAAGTAGCTCCAGAGTTCTCTTTATTAAGAGAAAATGTAGTGAATCTAGTTCTTTGCAGAAAAAAACTTTTCTTTACCCATCATTCCTTCGTGATATGCGTGAAATCTTCGTGAAGGTCACTCGAGGTACACTTTAAGTATTTCCGGTGCGACATATCCTCTCTTCCAGAAGTCCGATGTTCTGAATTGCAATTTTTTTGATGATTCTTCAAGATTTTTTTCTTTACGTAGTTGTTGACATCAATGTGAAACTTGAGGATAAATTTCAGCAAATGTGCTTTTGAAGTAAGGGATGTAGGATATAACGGTTTGAATTAGTTTATATCTAAGGTTTTTTAATTCCATAGAATTAATCACAGGGAATTTTGGGTTGGGTTGTTTTACCTCTGAGCGGCACTTTTTTGCACACCATGGGCTAAATGGCCAGGTCACATGGACCCCTAAGGCTCAGAGAAGGTTGGAGGAGGGGACCCACTGGAACAGCTGTTGGGAGACAGATAGCAGTCTCCCGTCAAGGCCATCCAGCGTGTTCTTTAACGTTGGATTGTTTTACCTCTGAGCGGAACTCTTTTTGCACACAATGGGCTAAATGACCAGATCACAAGGACCCGGAAGGCTCAGAGAAGATTGGGGGAGCGGACCCGCTGGAACAGTTGTTGGGAGACAGATGGTAGCCTCCCATCAAGGCCATCCAGTGTGTTCTTTAACGTTCACAGGGTATGGCTCTCCCGCACACGGGGCCACGGCTTAACGTCCCATCCGACGGACGGCGGCCTTTCCAAGTCAATCGGTGTCCCCTACTGACCGTGGGCACGGCGGGGAATTTTGCGGAGATAAATCTCAACGCTGACCCAGCTGGGACTCGAACCTGGGAACTACAGATTACGAGCCTGGCGGGCTACCGATTGAGCCACCCCGCCCATCACAGGGAATAATTGAAATTTCAACTGTTTTTTAGGAAACTGAAAAAAAAAATAATTATGTATATAAATATGATCTATATTAAAAAATAATTCCTAAAACTGCTTTATTAGTGCATAATATATAAGTTATATTTGCAATATTATAATAAATTTAAATATTACGAATCAATTCATTAATTAAAAATAACAAGTCTAAATAATTAAGAATGTATTTTTAAATAATTTACGAACAACATATTAATAAATATCTAGCGGTGTACAGTTGGGTTGTTTTACTCTGAACAACACATTTTTGCACACAATGGCCAAGTCACAAGGCACCAAGGACTCAGAGAAAGATGGGGGAAGGGAATTGGGGTGAGTTGTTTGAGCGACACTTGTTTTTACACATTTGGCTAAATGGCCAGGTCACAAGGACCCCGAAGGCTCAGAGAACTGAGCAGCTGTGGAGAGGCAGATGGCAGTCTCCCGTCAAGGCCATCCAGAGTGTTCTTTAGCATGCACAAGGTACAGCTCTCTCCCGTTGAGGGTGGGGCGGGGAGGGGGGCTCAGTCGGTAGAGCGCCACGCTCATAATCTGTAGTTCCCAGGTTCGAGTCACAGCTCGGTCAGCTTTGAGATTTATCTCCGCAAAATTCCCCGCCCTGCCCACGGTTTCAACACCGATGGGTTTGAAAAAGCAGCCGTCCATTGGATGGGACGTTAAGCCGTGCCCGTGTGCGGAAGAGCCACACCCTGTGCACTTTAAAGAACGCGTTGGATGGCTTTGACGGGAAGCTACCACTGTCTCTCAACAGCTGTTCCAGTGGGTCTACACCCCCAACCTTCTCTGAGCTTTCGGTGTCCATGTGACCTGGGCATTTAGAAAAAATTTTTTTGAAAGAAATATTTTAAAGATTTGTAATACAGTGGGCGAAATATATACTGCATTTGAAATTTAGTCTTTTATACTCCACTGTCCTTTTACTTTTTTTCAGTCTCGATTGCGTTTCTTGGCCCCTTCCCCTTCGATTTCTTTCTAGATAGGGGCCAGCATACTTCCAACCATACAGGACCCGATGTAGGGAAAAGTATATAGGGGAGCAGGTGATTCGAGTTAAAGGAGAGTTGGGTTGGGTTGTTTTACCTCTGAGCGGCACTTTTTTGCACACCATGGGCTAAATGGCCAGGTCACATGGACCCCGAAGGCTCAGAGAAGGTTGGTTGAGGGGACCCATTGGAACAACTGTTGGGTGACAGATGGTAGCCTCCCGTCAAGGCCATCCAGCGTGTTCTTTAACTTGCACAGGGTATGGCTCTCCCGCACACGGGGCCACGGCTTAATGTTCCATCCGACGGACGACGGCCTTTCCAAGCCCATCGGTGTCCCCTACTGACCGTGGGCAGGGCGGGGAATTTTGCGGAGAAAAATCTCAACGCTGACCTAGCTGGGACTCGAACCTGGGAACTACAGATTACGAGCCTGGCGCGCTACCGACTGAGCCATCCCCGCCCCTAGGGGGGAGCGGGAAAGAGACGGGTTTTCCATTGCAATGTGCGATTTCCTCTTCCGTTTTAAGAGGAGCATGGTGGCTCATTTGGTAGCTCGCCAGGCTCATAATCTGCAGTTCCTAGGTTCGAGTCCCGCCTGGGTCTGTGTTGAGATTTATCTCCACAAAACTCCTGCCCTTGGTCAGTAAAGGATATGCCGCCATCCGTCATATTGGACGTTAAGCTTTGGCTCCTTGTGTGGGAGGGGCGGTGGTGGCTCAGTCGGTAGCGCGCCAGGTTCGTAATCTGTAGTTCCCAGGTTCGAGTCCCAGCTGGGTCAGCGTTGAGATTTATCTCCGCAAAATTCCCCGCCCTGCCCACGGTCAGTAGGGGACACCGATGGGCTTGGAAAGGCCGCCGTCCGTCGGATGGGACGTTAAGCCGTGTCCCCGTGTGCGGGAGAGCCATACCCTGTGCACGTTAAAGAACACGCTGGATGGCCTTGACGGGAGGCTACCATCTGTCTCCCAACAGCTGTTCCATTGGGTCCCCTCGCCCAACCTTCTCTGAGCCTTCGGGATCCTTGTGACCTGGCCATTTAGCCCATGGTGTGCAAAAAAGTGCTGCTCAGAAGTAAAACAACCCAATCCAATCTTGTGTGGGAGAGCCTTATCTTGTGCACGTAATACTGCAGAGGGTATGGCTCTCAGGAATAGCGCAGCAAAGAACACGCTGGATGGCCTTGACAGAAGGCTATCATCTATCTTCCAACAGCTGTCCAGTAGGTGCCCTCCCCCAATCTTTTTCTGAGTCCTCGGGGTCCTTGTGACCTGGCCATTTTTCCCATTGTGTGCAAAAAAGTGCCGCTCAGAGGTGAAACAATTTAACCTTAACCATCTAGATAACCCTGACTATATCATTACTCGTCGAAGAATACGCTGGATTGTCCAGTGGATCCCCTTCCAAAACCTCCTCTGAGTCCTTGGGGTCCTTATGACCTTGCTATTTATGTCATTATATGCATAAAAGTGCAGCTCAGATGCCAAAAGATATCCAAAACTAACACTACAGCATAAGCTTTTGAGAGTTGTTGAGTTGGGTTGTTTTACCTCTGAGCGGCACCATGGCTAAATGATCAGGTCACAATGACCTCGAAGGCTTAGAGAAGGTTGGGGGAGAGGATCCACCGGAACAGTTGTTGAGAGACAGATGGTAGCCTCCCGTGAAGGCCATCCAGCGTGTTCTTTAACGTGCACAGGGTATGGCTCTCCCGCACAAGGGGCCAAGGCTTAACGTCCCATCCGACGGACGGCGACCTTTCCAACCCATAGTGTCCCCTACTGACCGTGGGCAGGGCGGGAATTGTACTTCTGAGAGTTATTTCAAACAAACAAGCAAACGTGAAATACCGAAGGTCGAAAAAAATCAGAGACTTTCTTTTGGGTCGGTGAATAAGGAGGAAAAGAGTTAGACGGATTGACTGGAGCTTGTATTGGAAATTGTGAAAGGTATCGGCTTACGTTGCAACCGTTGATGATTGGAGCTTAATCACCTCTTAGTTACTACGCTGAACTTTTAAGAAGTTGTCTTAATCCTTCGCAGGAAGTGGGATCTTTGAATGCTGACATCGGAGGATGAAGAGGAGATTGCAATTGAAAGAGTGAAAAATGATGTGAGGAGTGAGAGTGGATCAAAAGAGATAAAAAAAAGAGTTCTTTGGCTGAAGGAGTTTTGGGCTCTTGGTACACTGTGAGGAGAGATTATTTTCGCTGATTCGTCTAAAATTCTGCGAAGCTTTGGATGCTGAAGGTGGAAACTTCACGAGACAATTTTGAGTTGGCATCTGAAACGGCTGTTTTCTTCGCGACGGGGGTGGCTCAGTCGGTAGCGCGCCAGGCTCGTAATCTGTAGTTCCCAGGTTCGAGTCCCAGCTGGGTCAGCGTTGAGATTTATCTCCACAAAATTCCCCGCCCTGCCCACGGTCAGTAGGGCACACCGATGGGCTTGAGAAGGCCGCCGTTCGTCGGATGGAACGTTAAGCCGTGGCTCCATGTGTGGGAGAGCCATACCCTGTGCACGTTAAAGTACACGCTGGATGACCTTGACGGGAGGCTACCATCTGTCTCCCAACAGCTGTTCCAGTGGGTCCCCTCCTCCAACCTTCTCTGAGTCTTCGGGGTCCATGTGACCTGGCCATTTAGCCCATGGTGTGCAAAAAAGTGCCGCTCAGAGGTAAAACAACCCAACGTTAAAGAACACGCTGGATGGCCTTGACGGGAGGCTACTATCTGTCTCCCAACAGCTGTTCCAGTGGGTCCCCTCCTCCAACCTTCTCTGAGCCTTCGGGGTCCATATGACCTGGCCATTTAGCACATGGTGTGCAAAAAAGTGCCGCTCAGAGGTAAAACAACCCAACCCAAACTGCAGTCGTTTAATAGATTGAGGCTTCGGGTCGAAGAAAGCAGAGCAATATTTACAGCAGTGATATCTGATATCTGATGTCTTTAATTAATATTAAGAGCTCCAAGCCTATGACTTATATCTCGAAGTCTAAAATAGTGCCTGATTGGCAATAACAAAAGTAAAACACATAAACCCCCAAAGGGGCCACACGGGCAAAACAAACTTACTAAAGAAGCACAACTAAAAGTAAAACATGCGGGTGTCAAACACCACAATCTTAGGACGCTTGAATTGGTTTAAAACCAATGGATCATAATAAATCAAAGATCTAATTATATCATAAGAATTATCTCCCACTGCCTCGAAAAAGGTCTGCGCCAGCTTCCGAATATGGGTGTATATGTGGTTAGCGCTCAAATCAATGTGAATGGTCTTGTTTTTCATAAACCAGGGAGCACTGACCACAGATCTGAGGATTTTATTTTGGAAGCTCTGAAGCCTCTTTCTTGACATTAGTGTTGGTACTATTACCGCACACTGGTGAAACATAATTTACTATAGTAGGCAGAAGCATAACATATCTAATAAATTCTAAAAATTATCTAGTGGTTGTCTTAGAATATTTACTATATTTTGATAGGAAATATAATAAAGTATAAATATAAATCGTAAACTAAAGTTTTTTATGAAAATAAGTAATCTGCTATTTTCCGAAACTATTTTTAGTTTTGTAAGGAAAAATGTTTGTTTTCCATTTAGAATCACGAAAGAATTAGAGACACTACTGAATTGTTCAAACTCTACAGCTGCTTACAAAATATCTGTTGACATTTTTACCAATGAGCTGTTTTTATGTTTCGGAGCGATAGTTAAAAATTTTTCTTTTCTGTCTGTTCAAAAATCTTCTTTTCAGTTCTTTTTACCTTGAAATAAAACAAATGCAGATATCATATAGTGAATATTTCAGATCACCAATGTGCTCTTGGGTTGTTTAACTATAACGGAAATTACTGCTCGATATCAAAACTAGAAATACATTAGGCTTTGTTAGCTTAACAAAAGTAACACCGTTTTTTCAAATGTTTTAATTAGGTTATCTATAAAATTAAAACTGAACGGTACTTATTTTAAAACGTTAGTGAATATTTTAATGAAATAGTAAAAACTATATTGTTTTACTTTTATGCCGTTTTAAATTAAATAGCCTGTATTAATATTTTAGATAATTAAAATATTAAGCAATTTATACATATTTTATTAGCATTTTTCTCTACTTTCGTGTTTAGAGAATCCAACCAGGACCATCGTTGAGATTTATCTCCGCAAAATTCTCCGTCGTGGCCTCGGTCAGTCGGGGACACCGATGGCCTTGGAAAGGTCGCCGTCCATCGGATGGGACGATAGCCGTGACTCCGTGTGCGGGAGAGCTAGTCGGTAGGGCCAGGCTCATAATCTACAGTTCCCAGGTTCGAGTCCCGCCAGCGTCGAGATTTATCTCCGAAAAATTCCAAGCCCTGGCCTCTGTCAGTAGGTGACACAGATGGGCTTTGGAAGGCCGCTGTTCGTTGGATGGGACGTTAAAGTTTTGTCCCCGTGTTCGTGAGAAAGTCGTACCCTGTGCACATTAAAGAACACGCTGGATGAACTTGACGTGTTGGGTTGGATTGTTTTATCTCTGAGTGGCATTTTTTTGCACACCATGGGCTAAATGGCCAGGTCACGTGCACCCTGAAGATTCAGAGGGAGGGGACCCACTGGAACAGTTGTTAGGAGTCAGATGGTAGCCTCCTGTCAAGGGCATCCAGCGTGTTCTTTAACGTGCACAGGGGATGGCTCTCCGGCACACGGTGCCACGGATTAACGTCCCATCCGATGGACGGCAGCTTTTCCAAGCCCATCGGTGTCCCATACTGATCGTGGGCAGGGAGGGGAATTTTGAGGAGATAAATCTCAACACTGACCCAGCTGGGACTGGAAACTACAGATTACGAGCCTGGCGCGGTATCTGACTGAGCCACCCCCGCCCCGACTTGACGGGGGGGGGGGGGCTACCATCTGTCTCCCAACAGCTTTCCACGAGTCTCCTTCACCCAACCTTCTCCGAGCCTTCGGGGCCCTTGTGACTGGTCATTTAGACTGTTGTGTGCAAAAAGTGCCGCTCAGAGGTTAACAACCCTACTACTTTCGTTCAGTAGCTGTCCGGATCCGGTCTAATCTACGAAGACCTGTCCAGATGCTTTGAAAAAGATATCAGATATAAGGAAGCAGTGAAATGGGAAATACACAGTAAACGAAAGGAATGTCAGGAATGGAAGCAGAGTAAGAAAGAAAAGAAAAAAAAGAAGTCTGTGCTCAGCTTCAAAGACTCTAGACCGATAGCTGAAGTCATTGAATGAGATCCCATGAGAAAGCGTATCTAGCAACTTCTTTGATGACAAACTCCTTCCTACTAAAGAAGCAACTCTTCACGATGCTGTGAACTATTCATAAAGGTAGCCTGGATGATGCTCTGTGTACGACTGAGGCGTTAGGCCATCCACACCCTCTTGGTCTACCAACCCATCTCGCTTGAAGAGGCTGTCTAATCCCTTAGAGGATTCATCAGGATTTCCGGTGGAGAACGTCTCAGAGGCAAATAAATGCTAAGATCGTGAGAGGCAGGGATGCGGAGAGGAGGAGCGAGAGGATGAACCGTGGAGGATGTATGCGAGAGAAACTCATTTCTAGAAATGCTTCCTGTGAGGAGCGTTGTCGATTTTAGATGATAAAAAAAAAGAGAAGAGAAAAAACGGATTGCTTTACTGATAAAGGAAAACTTTGGGTACTTTTTTAAATTACTAGAAAAGAAAATAGAGCGGTGGTTTATTTTTATATTTTATTTCTAGCAAGTTGTGAGATCCACAGGTGGTTGGTGTTTATTTCTAATGTTTATAAACTTCTTTCGCTAAATGTAATGATTGAAAAAAACAGAACTTATAAAAAAGTAATTTCCTGAAATAAAATATCATTTAAAATCGTGCATTTAATATAGCAGGGAAACCAACATAACATAAATGTTCCCCTGTAAAGCTGATGTCACCAAATGCATTGAGTCCCGTACGGATAAACTGCGTAGTGTAAAAAAGTCTTTTTTTATTATTTGGCTTATTTTCTCAATACTATTTTATTATATGAATCATAGTTGGAGTCATATTACATGATAATAATGAGGTATATATATATCTAGAGAGAGATACATGCAGTATGTTTTATGAAGCATATTATAAAATATTTGCATTTCATAAAATTTTAGTGTTACGATTGCTTTAGAAATCCCCAATATTTGAAGAAATTTATATTTTTCACATATTAGAAATTTATATTTTCCGTCACACTAGAATGTGTCGTTGCTAATTTACTCGCATTTCTTCAGTTACCACTGTATACATATGGTAAAATATATTTCTATAGTATATAATTATAATTATATCTTTTAATATTGAAACTGGTAGCTATTTATTTTCAAATATTCATAAATATTTTAATAAAATCGGAATAAGTAAATAAACTATTTTTATCAATTAATTATTTAACAGAAATAGCTCGTAGTTAAGCTTTAGGATATTAATTTACCTAACTATTTACGTATATTAAATTTGCATCATTTCCCCACTCCTTTCGCTCAAGTGTTGTCCTGGACGTGTTTTTTAGGCTGCTCTGGCATATCCCATTAAGCCCAATAGTGCAAGAAAATTAAGAAATAAGAATTGTATAAAATGTCTATATACTAGTGGCGAACGAATCTGCATCTAAGTTTTACAAAATAGGCTACAAAACAAGAACAAAATGTACCTTTTGCTGTAATAGAAGTAAAGAAAGAAGTAAATAAGTCAAATTACAACTGAAATCTCTTCTGAGGCATTTCTTTGATTTTTCAAGGTTTCTAATTAAGATTCACTTACCTGCAAAAATAAAAGAAAGAAAAATTAAATTTAGTTGATTTTAATCAGTATCTTAATTAATATTTTAAATTAATTATTTTGTCACACGAATAATATATTTTTTGATGAAAATATGGTTTTAATTGCTTACAACCATCATTAGTGCTTAATTAAATCAAAATTCTTAATGTTAAGAGACTTTATTAAGCATCTGATATCAAATTTTACCTCCTCTTACGTAGAAATTTAATAATTACAACAGTTTATTAAATTACTGGTAGTAATTAAATATCATTTTATTTCACTTCTTATTTTTATTTATGAGGAGAAAAATAATTTACGTAAAGAAATATTGAACGGTGATTATGAGAAAACTCGAGTTTATTTTAATCATTCCTT
The DNA here is from genome assembly GCA_038380435.1 of Ryuthela nishihirai. Classification (NCBI taxonomy): domain Eukaryota; kingdom Metazoa; phylum Arthropoda; class Arachnida; order Araneae; family Heptathelidae; genus Ryuthela; species Ryuthela nishihirai. The sequence continues at coordinate 37,067,566 of JAWZYU010000008.1, read as the reverse complement.
GTGAATGATGTTCATTAGAGAATGATAATATTTGTGTAAAAGTAAAGTTTTTTAAAGTATGCAAAATGTAGTAAAGATCAGCACAGAGTACACATTTTCATAAATATGTCATATTTAAGAGATTCCTTACTTTTTGGGGAAGAGGTTGGTTAGTCAGTAAGACATCCTAATCTGCAGTTTTCAGATTAAATTTCAAATGTGACAGGTTTGAGAGGTATCAATTATAATCCCCCACTCTGAACTCGGCAAGGAGGGTGGGGAGACCACTGTTTATAAATTAGCCCGTCGACTGGGGCTTTAACCCCTGGTTTCATGTGTTAGATAGTTTAAGAACATACTGGATGGCCCAGACATAGGGTTTGATAGTTTTACCTTTGAGCGCCACTTTTTTCCACACATTGTTTAAATGGCTAGGTAACAAGGACCTGTTATAGGTCCTTGTTACCTGGCCATTGAAAGTTGAAAATTGAAGTTGAAAGTTGAAGTAGAAAGTTAAAAAAAAGAAACTTGAGGGAAAAAAATTGAAAGTTGAAGCGAAGGGAACCAAATGGACAGCTCTTAAAAACAGATGGTAGCCTTCCTTTAATAGGTTTGGGTTGTTTTATCTCTGATGGACACTTCTCTTGCACACAGTGTGTAATGGCCAAGTCACAAGGACCCCAAGAGCTGAAGAATGGACGAAGAACCCGAAGAGAATGGACAGCTCATAGGAGATAGATGGTAGCCTTCCTTCAATAGGGTTGGGTTATTTTATCTCTGAGGGACACTTGTCTGCACACAGTGTCTAAATGGCCAGGTCACAAGGACCCCAAGAGCTGAGAGAAAGTTGAGGAAAGGGGATCAAATGGACAGATCGTAGGAGACAGATGGTAGCCTTCCTTCAATAGGGTTGGGCTGTTTTATCTCTGAGAAATACTTCTCTGCACAGAGTGTCTAAATGGCCAGATCACAAGGACCCCAAGAGCTGAGAGAAAGTTGAGGGAAGGGGACCAATGGACAGCTCGTAGGACACAGATTATAGCTTCCCGTCAGTCCATTAGAGTGTCCTTTAAAGTGCACAGGATAGGACAATCATGCACTCGGAGCCACGGATCAATGTTCCATCCAGCAGACGGCGTCCTTTCCGAGCCCTTCGGTGTCCCCTTTCTCACTGAGAATAGGGTGTGTGTGTGTGTGTGTGTGTGGGGGGGGGGGGGTTAGCAGAGAGAAATATGAACGGCGGCACAAGCCACACTTGAAACGGAGAACTGCCGATTAGAAAACTGGCCAATATCCTTCAAATTTACCATAAATGAACATAATTAATAATTATTACGCTGGTTGGGTTGTTTTACCTCTGAGCGGCACTTTTTTTGCACACCATGGGCTAAATGGCCAGGTCACATGGACCCCGAAGGCTCAGAGAAGGTTGGGGGAGGAGACCCACTAAAACAGCTGTTGGGAGACAGATGGTAGCCTCACGTCAAGGCCATCCAGCGTGTTCTTTAACGTGCACAGGGTATGACTCTCCCTCACACTGGACCACGGCTTAACGTCCCATCCGACGGACGGCGGCCTTTCCAAGTCCATCGGTGTCCCTACTGACTGTGGGCAGGGCGGGGAATTTTGCGGGGATAAATCTCAACGCTGACCCAGCTGGGACTAGAACCTGGGAACTACAGATTACGAGCCTGGCGCGCTACCGACTGAGCCACCCCCTATCAATGGTACAATCAGTCACTGGGTTCTTATTCACTTCCAAGAAAGATAGGGCGCCGGCAAATTTGTGCAGGTAAATCGGCGCCTTATCTTCCTTTGAGGCGAATGCAAACTCAGTGAGTGACTGCACCATCAATATATACCTTAGGTTTATTTTCTACTTTTTTAATGCCGATACAGCAAGATAGGTGTTTTTTAATTTTTTTTAACTTTTTATACTTTTTGTCACTAAAAACACCTAAATTCAAAAACTTTCATTTGATATATGACTCACAAATATCGACCATATTTTTCCTCACTTTTGAAGTCGTGTTTGAGGAAGCTCATGAAATTGAAGACGTCATCACAGCTTTAATTTGAAATATGACTAGTTAAAAGTCCCGGGAAAATTCGCCCTCTTTTTATTAGAGAGGGGGAGAATAGTAGGGGTAAACGTTGAATTGTTTACAACAGTCATTATATAAGCTTTCAGTTGACACCTAACTCGTAAACATATAGTAGAACGACTTTTATATTTCATGTTTTTTAGTTGGGTTGTTTTACCTCTGAGCGTCACTTTTTTGCACACCATAGGCTAACTGGCCAGGTCACAAGGACCCCGAAGCCTCAGAGAAGGTTGGGGGAGGGGACTCACTGGAACAGCTGTTGGGAGACAGATGGTAGCCTCCCGTCAAGGCCACCCAGCGTGTTCTTTAACGTGCACAGGGTATGTCTCTCCCGCACACGGGGCCACGGTTTAACGTCCCATCCGATGGACGGCGGCCTTTCCAAGCCCATCGGTGTCCCCTACTGACCGTGGGCAGGGCGGGGAATTTTTGCGGAGATAAATCTCAACGCTGACCCAGCTGGGACTCGAACCTGGGAACTACAGATTACGAGCCTGGCGCGCTACCGACTGAACCACCCCCGCCCCATACGTTTTTTAGGGGGAACAAAGCATGGAGTTCAATTTTTTTATAGCTTATGACACTCCCCGCGTCACAAGCTTTAATGTTTTTTTCTAAATTCAAATTTATTATAACATAGAGAAATACACGAGGACAATAAACACACAATGGACAACACTTTGTCAAATACAATATCAATACAATACTTTACAAAGAACAGAGAAACAATAAAAGCGCAAAACCAAGCAAAACTATCAATAGGTACTTATGAGCAACCAAAGAGCTTTCGAATTCTTCCAGTTTATAAAAAAATTAATGAATTTTTGTTAAATAAAATGTAAAAATATTAACTAACACGAGTGGTGTGGGTATGTAGCTGTACCATATATCAATTCCTATATAAATGCTATCAGATTATTTATACTGCTCAAAAAAATTAGAGGATATTTCAAAATGAATATGAAGCGATAATATATCCCTAATTTTTGTGAGCAATATAATTACAGTAAACATTTAAAGTATAGCTTGTTACTTTCCTCACTCTCGTTCATGAGATATAGTGGAAGAATAGTTTTCATAATCCCCGCCATTTTCAGGGGGGGGGGGGAGAAGGCATGGGGGATCAAATTTTTTATAGCCTATGATATTCCCCGCGTCACAAGCTTTCAGTAAACGCATAGTATGTTACTTTCCTCATTCTAGTTCAGCAGATATAGGAGAAGAATCGTTTTCATATTCCCCGCCATTTTTAGGGGGGAGAAAGCACGGGGGAGTCAATTTTTTTATAGCCTATGACACCACCCGCGTCACAAGCTTTCATTTGACGCATAAATCATTAAGTTTCGCCATCGCGGTCGAAGATATGGTGGAACAATATTTTTGAGAAATCCGCAAACCGACAAAGTGAGAAAACGAGAAACTGACAAAGAGACAAATGGCAAGTGAAAAAGCAATAGGAAGATAGGTAAAAAAGATTAACATTTAAACATACAACAAGTTTTAGGTAATTTAGTTTACCTAAAAGTGAGCGAAATATATTTTTTATTAGACTCATAATAATTTTTCAAATAAGTAACCAAAAGTTTGAATGAAAGCTAAAACAATATTTTAACTACCTACCGGTAAATTTACTTTTGTAATTGTCTTCAATATTTTAACTACCTACCAGTAAATTTACTTTCGTAATTGTCTTCAATATTTTAACTACCTACCGGTAAATTTACTTTTGTAATTTTCTTCAATATTTTAACTACCTACCTTTAAATTTACTTTTGCAATTGTCTTCGCCAGGCGCTAGCTTGGCATTGATCAGAACGTATCTCTCGGTAACAGATTGATGATGATTAATTTGTTAACTGAGCTATATTTATCCGGATTGAAAGCAAGCGCTACAAGTGATTTGTGTCAGATCAACTAAATGCTTGTTGCGCCGACTCACAAATCGCACAATCATTACGATTATTGCAGGATTAATTCCTCAATCACTCAGCACGGTGAACTAAATGGAAATGCTAGCTCACTCTTGCAGAAGATTCTAGATTAGACCCACATTGATGAAAGGCGATGAACACACGAAATGGCTAACGATGCTTTGCTGTAAGTCAGCAGCCAACGTCGGAAGCGTATAAGAGGCTGCTCTATTACCATGGTGACGGAAAGGAAGACTAAGAAGCAAAGGTTGATGATAGGGGTGGGGGAGAGATAGTGCGGGGGGAGAGGAACGAAAGACAAATCTGAGTATCAGGCGTGGCACACATGTGGATTTCAAGAGACAAATCAAATCACGGGTCGAAGGACTGTGTCGGAGTGTCTTTCCGTCGTCAAGGGCAACGGGAAGCTTCAGAGCACAAGCCAGCTTCTGTGAGTGTCTGATATCCGCTGGTTTTTGACCTCTAGGGGAAAGCTGTATCAGACCTAAGCTGCCCGCTGGCTGTCTGTCTATATTCCAGTCGCAGTATCTTTCACTTCTTTCCTTGATTTAATTTCTCCGTAAATAACCAGACCTCTCCTGTATACCTGTAGGCAACTAGCTTTGTCAACAGAAATTTTTTCTTATGTGAAGTATTGTTTATGGTAACTGTTGTAGTTCTTCCTCTATGGACAGTAGTGTTTATGTTCCCATGGCAACGCTGTCACTTACAAGGTTGGGTTATTTTACCTCTGAGCGGCACTTTTTTGCACACCATGGGCTAAATGGCCAGGTAACATGGACCCCGAAGGCTCAGAAAAGGTTGTGGGAGGGGACCCACTGAAAAACTGTTGAGAGACAGAAGGGGGCCTCCTGTCAAGGCCATCCAGCGTGTTCTTTAACGTTGGGTAGTTTTACCTCTGAGCGGCACTTTTTTGCACACCATGGACTAAATGGCCAGGTCACATGGACCCCGAAGGCTCAGAAAAGGTTGTGGGAGGGGACCCACTGGAACAGCTGTTGGGTTCCATCTACTTCCACCAGGAATAAAATTATTCAAATGAGCTTTGAGATGTGCTTGCCCCTCAGATGATATATTACATTTTTTCCAATATACTAAAAAACTAGCACTTATTATGTGTATAATCAAGACCAGGTGAAGAAAATATAGGGGGGCTTTGTGAATTTGGGAGAACCGAGTGAAAAATCTACAAACAGGTGCGAAGAATTTTTTGATCACCCTCCGTAAATGGGGCAGAGCCGTTTACCTATAGTCCTAGTGGCTTAATCGGGAGCGCACTAGATTCATAATTTGCAGTTCCAAGGTTCGAGTTCCAGGTGGGCCAGCATTGAGATTTATCTCTACAAAACTGCCCGCCCTACTCTCGGTCTGAAAGGGGACCCGATGGGTTTGGAAAGTCTACTGTCCATCAGATGGGACTTAAAGCACATCAATGGGCTTGGAAAGGCTACTGTCCGTCAGATGGGACTTGAAGCACATCGATGGGCTTGGAAAGGCCACTGCCGTCAGATGGGACTTAAAGCACATCGATGGGCTTGGAAAGGCTACTGTCCGTCATATGGGACTTAAAGCACATCAATGGGCTTGGAAAGGCTACTGTCCGTCAGATGGGACTTAAAGCACACCGATGGGCTTGGAAAGGCTACTGTCCGTCAGATGGGACTTGAAGCACATCGATGGGCTTGGAAAGGCCACTGCCGTCAGATGGGACTTAAAGCACACCGATGGGCTTGGAAAGGCCACTGCCGTCAGATGGGACTTAAAGCACATCGATGTGCTTGGAAAGGCTACTGTCCGTCAGATGGGACTTGAAGCACATCGATGGGCTTGGAAAGGCCACTGCCGTCAGATGGGACTTAAAGCATATCGATGGGCTTGGAAAGGCTACTGTCCGTCAGATGGGACTTAAAGCATATCGATGGGCTTGGAAAGGCCACTGCCGTCAGATGGGACTTAAAGCACATCGATGGGCTTGGAAAGGCCACTGCCGTCAGATGGGACTTAAAGCACATCGATGGGCTTGGAAAGGCCACTGTCCGTCAGATGGGACTTAAAGCATACCGATGGGCTTCGAAAGGCCACTGTCCGTCAGATGGGACTTAAAGCACATCGATGGGCTTTACTTATCCTAGTATTTAAAAGAAAAATCTGTAAAAAAAGACGTCTTTGAAACATGATGCAAATCAAATAAATTTAAATTTGAAGAAAAAAAATTATGGTACTTCCTTTAATTGAATTGTCTCTTCCTTCATCATCACCATTCTCAAGCAGCCATGAGCTATGGAGGTCCAACCAGATTGTTCAAATTTGTTCTCCGAACACTTCAGTCCTCAGCTGCATCTGCCGTATATGACCACTGTAGGCCAATTCTAACGAGGTCCTGTTTGACATTGTCCGCCCACCGCATCCTATGTCTCTAGGCACACTCTTCATAAGCTGCCTTTAGGCACACTCTTCATAAGCTGCCTTTAGGCACACTCTTCATAATCCTATTTTTGATAATCTATAATTATCCCTAAGGGCAACATGGCCAAACCAGCTGAGTCTCTCTCTGCACAATATACAGCTTAAAGGTGGTTGCCGTTTCTTTGCCTAACGTCATAATTACTTACAAAGTTTAATTAAGTTAACTACCTAATGCCCAAGATACTGCGTAAAAATCTAGAATCAAAAGATCAAGTTTACTGTTATCTTGTTTGAAAGGGTCTAGTTTCACTACCGTAACTAACCTTAGAAAGAACCAAACTATTATAAAGGCTAGTTTTAATTTTTAGGCGTATACACCTATTTCTCCACACTCTCGATAGATTCTTAAAAGTCTCAGCAGCAATCCCTATTCTTCTGTTCATCTCATGATGCACATTACCAGTATCTCTCTTTACCGTATTCAAATTTACATCTAGTAGGGGGCGGGGGTGGCTCAGTCGGTAGCGCGCCAGGCTCGTAATCTGTAGTTCCTAGGTTCGAGTCCCAGCTGGGTCAGCGTTGAGATTTATCTCCGCAAAATTCCCCGCCCTGCCCACGGTCAGTAGGGGACACCGATGGGCTTGGAAAGGCCGTCGTCCGTCGGATGGGACGTTAAGCCGTGGCCCCGTGTGTGGGAGAGCCATACCCTGTGCACGTTAAAGAACACGCTGGATGGCCTTGACGGGAGGCTACCATCTGTCTCCCAACAGCTGTTCCAGTGGGTCCCCTCCCCCAACCTTCTCTGAGCCTTCGGGGTCCATGTGACCTGGCCATTTAGCCCATGGTGTACAAAAAAGTGCCGCTCAGAGGTAAAACAACACAACCCAACTTAAAAGTCTCAGCAGCAATCCCTATTCTTCTGTTCATCTCATGATGCACATCACCAGTATCTCTCTTTACCGTATTCAAATTTACATCTAGTTTGAAATTAAACATAAAGGTGACTTTCACTACCGTTTCTTTTTTTTTGCATATTTAAATAAATCTATGAAGTTTTTTTTTCCCCACCATCGTAACAAACTCTCAAGTCTAATTCATTAGCACTCGACAAGTTTTCAGGAGTAGAGTAGAAATTTGTATGCGATCTGGCGATTCCGAAAGCGTGGACGACTAGCAATTTAAACAACAATTAGCATCATTTATTCGAGCGTCATTCCCAAGCGACATGACGTGATCTATTAACCAAATCAGCAAAGGCAGCTCTGGGTAATGTGTCAAATGATTAAGACTGCTTTTAAAAAAAGTATAACAGGGACTTGATAAGGTACAGCGCATTTTTGGATGTAATGTTTCCTTTTAAATTCCTTCAAAAATGCATATGTGAAAATTTGAATGCCAGACAATGCTTGTAGAGTGTGTATTTCGTTTGAATTAGATGATAAGTTTTGCTATTGTTTTTGAAAAACACAATTACTATGGAAAGGTTTGGTTCAGAAATTTTTTCACATTTATTTTGTTATTCATTAGCATTATTAGGTATATTTATAGTGTACGATTACATACGAAATAACTTTCTTTCTAAAATAAATATCTTTCGAAATTATTGCTTTAAAATTAAAACAGTAGTTTTTTGTTTTAAATTTTAGATTCTAATTTTAAATATTAGTAACAGTCTGCTGAAGAAAAATTATATATTTTATGTCGTTTTATAAAATTTTAATCTAGACATGTTGCAGTTAAATATTTGGAAAAATTAATTACTTAAACTCTTGTAAAATCTTTGAAGAGTAAGTAATTAATTTACTTATGCGGGAAACAACCCCCGACTCCTTAGATTCGTGGGTTCGATTCTCGTATTGTGGGAAAAAATAATTTTTTCCGCATAAGAATTTATTGATTTCTTTATCTACAGGTAATCCGTGTATTTATTATGAATTAATTTTATTTCATTCCTGGCTATGTAGCCCATTGTGTGCGAAAAAGTGTTGTGTACAGGTATAAAACCCAACTTTGTGAGACTTGGCTAATTAGTCCACTGTGTGTAAGAAGTGCCGCTTACAAATGCAAAATCTAACCTTGTGAGATTTGACCAGTTAGGCCAGTGTGTGCAAAAAAAAGTGCTGCTTACGGATCTAAAACACAACCTTGCGCGTCTTGGCAAATTAATCCATTGTGTTAAGTTGGGTTGGGTTGTTTTACCTCTGAGCGCCACTTTTTTGCACACCATGGGCTAAATGGTCAGGTCACATGGACCCCGAAGGCTCAGAGAAGGTTGGGGGAGGGGACCCACTGGAACAGCTGTTGGGAGACAGATGGTAGCCTCCCGTCAAGGCCATCCAGCGTGTTCTTTAACGTGCACAGGGTATGTCTCTCCCGCACACTGGGGCAACGGCTTAACGTCCAATCCGACGGACGGCGACCTTTCCAACCCCATCGGTGTCCCCTACTGACCGTGGGCAGAGCGGGGAATTTTTGCGGAGATAAATCTCAACGCTGACCCAGCTGGGACTCGAACCTGGGAACTACAGATTACGAGCCTGGCGCGCTACCGACTGAGCCCCCCCCCGCCCCCCATTGTGTTAAAAAAAAGTGCCGCTTACAGGTGTAAAACCAACTTTGCGAGTTTTGGCCAATTACCCCATTGTGTTAAAAGAGTGCCGCTTAAGCGTTAAAACCAACCTTGCTAGTCTTGGCCAATTAGACCATTGTGTTAAAAAAGTGCCGCTTAAGCGTTTAAAACCAACCTCGCGAGTCTTGGCTAAGCCCATTGTGCGCAAAAAATTACCACTTATAGGTGTAAAATCAACCTTACGATTCTTGGGTCTATTATCCCATTGTGTTAAAAAAGTGCCGCTTAAGCGTTTAAAACCAAACTTGAAAGTCTTGGCTTAGCCATTTGTGCGCAAAAAAGTGCAGCTTACAGGTGTAAAACCCAATCTGTGAGTCTTGGCCAATTAGTCCATTGTGTGCCAAAAAGTAAGGTGTATACGTCTATTTCTACACATTATCGCTCAGATGTAAAACAACTCAATCTAAATCCATAACTGTTTAGACACAACGATTTTTTGAAAATGAAAACTGTAATGAGATATGATTGAAATAGCTTGAACTTATCCATAATGACATTTTCACCTAAAAGCTTTTGTTCGAAATTGACGGGGCGGGGGTGGCTCAGTCGGTAGCGCGCCAGGCTCGTAATCTGCAATTCCCAGGTTCGAGTCCCAGCTGGGTCAGCGTTGAGATTTATCTCCGCAAAATTCCCCGCCCTGCCGACGGTCAGTAGGGGACACCGATGGGCTTGGAAAGGCCGCCGTCCGTCGGATGGTACGTTAAGCCGTGGCCCCGTGTGCGGGAGAGCCATACCCTGTGCACGTTAAAGAACACGCTGGATGGCCTGGACGGGAGGCTACCATCTGTCTCCCAACAGCTGTTCCAGTGGGTCCCCTCCCCCAACCTTCTCTGAGCCTTCGGGGTCCATGTGACTTGGTCATTTAGCCCATGGTGTGCAAAAAATTGCCCCTCAGAGGCAAAACAACCCACAACTCGAAATTGAACAAATGTTGGGTTGTTTTACTTCTGAGCAGCACTTTTTGGCACACAATGGATTAAATGGCCGGGTCACAAGGATCCCGAGGGCTCAGAGAAGGTTGGGGGAGTGGATCCCCTCGACAACTGAGGAGACAGATGGTAACCTCTCGTCAAATGTCATCCATCGTGTTCTTTAAAGTACACAGGATATTGCTTAACGTCATATCTGACGGACGGTGGCATTTCCAAGCCCTTCGGTATCACCTACTCACCGAAGACAGGGCGTTTTGCGGAGATAAATCTCAATGCTGGCCCAGATGGGATTCAAATCTAGGAACGTCAAATTATGAGCCTGGCGCGCTACCGATTAAGCAACACCTCATATAACAGAAAGCCAATACACCAAATAATGACATCTGCATTAGTAATTCTGTAATCTAGAAAATTTTTATATTTAAATTTATATTATTACTACTGGTGAATTTTTGTACTAATATTTATACTAAGGTTTTTTTTTAAAATATACGATGTTTAGAATGTAACTAATTCGTATATATTAACATTATGATAGTTTTTAATAAATACGAATAATTTTTCTTCTAAATAAGGTTCTTTTATAAGTAAAATTATTATAAATATAATACACCAGTAATTAAATTAGGAATAAATTTGTAAGAATATTTCTACAGATAGAACACTTACAATGACGTCAAATTTATCGATCGGCCTTATCTTATAGGAGGTGTTGGATACAAAATTTCAAATAAAGCTTCACATCGACTTAACATATGCAATATTCTTTAATCTTTCAGTGACGTATAATGCAACTGAAAACTCTTATTAAATTCCTTACACGTTTCACTGATCACCGGAAAAATCCCGTTTATCCTTAATTGTTACCTAGCCACTCCATATTTAACACCCACTTGCAACCGTGCAGGAAAGCTGTGAAGCATCGCACACATTGCGGTGATGTTACAGTTCCACTAGTTTGTTGATGGCACTCGACAGCAGTGGATAGTGTTTCGCAAATGCATTCAAGTCAATTCCTATGGGGATTACATGCATCTTTACTTCAAGCAGCTTTGCCTGTTTGCGCGCAAAACCTAATCAGGCCCATTTGTTCCTCATCCGATATCCTTACTTTGCTAAAAGCGAGACACATGTTGCTTTTTATCTTTTCCGAATAGAACATGTAAAAGATGAAAAATTTATTTTTTCAAATCCCCAAGGTTCTTCGTAACTTTAAAACTGGTTCTGCTTTGAGAATTGTGTGCATAATGAATGCATAGAGAGCGCTGGATAGTTTTTATATCTTATAGTCATGTGCATTTATTAAGTATTGAAAGAGATGCATTCCCCCACCAGTAAATAGAGGAGCGAGATATATTCCATTTATTGGTAGAGGAAAAAGATTTTCAATGCAAATTTGCATATGATATTGGGTAAGAGTAATAATAAAAATTTGAAGAGTTCCGTTGGAAATAAGAAAACGTTGCGAAAGTGCGAAATGAAAAACATAGCAATGGAGATTTGTGTTTTGAATATTGAACGAATCCAATTAAAACGAAGCAAAATTTGGTGAAGTTATCAAAAAAATTGGAGAGAAGAATATAATGAAAAAAATTATTCCTGTTCTGTTCTCATGAATAAATCGTAGAATAGAATTAAGCAGATGAAAATATGGCGTTGTCGAAGAAGATTGCTTTTGAATTAAGTTGCTTTAATGTGCTAGTCCGTGTTTTGCATGACAATGATCACCAAGGACCCCATTTCTTTTTAGAGCTAAAGAGTTATTCTAAATCTTAATAAATAAAGTACAGTGGACCTTCGTTATAGCGGTGCTCGCTATACCGCGCACTTGGTTATAGCGCGGGCGATGTTCGCGATAAGTTCAAACATGTTTGTACAGGTCCGTGCGGCGTTAGTGAGTATCGCATTTTATTGTTACTGCGTATTGAGTAATTGTGTATGTATTGAGTTCCTGCATGTATTTTGAATAGTGTTTAAATATTGTATGCATGATGAGTAAAAGAAAAGCTTACAGTGTGAAATTTATTGTGTCGCCACCGCGCCGCTCGGTATAACGCGTTCACCTTATAACGCGGGTGTTGTTTCCCGCCCGACATGCGCGTTACATCGGGGGTCCACTGTATAAGCAAAAGTTAAATTAAGTATAAGAAAAAAAAAAAAACACCTCCTCAAGCAGATGCTTGCCACATAGGTCTGACAGGTGTCTGTCAGTTTAATACGCCATAGTAGAAGGAACCTCGAGGATGGCCAGGTCACAAGGACCCCAAAGGCTCAGAGAAAGTTTGGGGTAGGGGATCGACTGGAAACGTTTTGAGAGACAGATGGTAGCCTCCCGTCAAGACCATCCAGCGTGTTCCTTAACTTACACAGGGTGTGGCTCTCCCGCACACAGAGCCACGGCTTAACGTCCCATCCGACTGACGGCGGCCTTTCCAAGCCCATCGGTGACCCCTACTGACCGTGGGCATGGCGGGGAGTTTTGCGGAGATAAATTTCAACGCTGACCCAGCTGGGACTCGAACCTGAGAACTACAGATTACGAGCCTGGCACGCTACCGACTGAGCCACCCCCACATATTTGCAATAATTAAATTATTTATGTTTGCTTGCATTACATTTGTTTCCGAAGAATACTTCATGCCCACTGTATTCTTCAGTATTCGTGTAATGCATTAAACGCTAAAATGGACGTTTTCTGAACAACAGTTAAGAACATGAGTCAATGAATTACCATTGAACTTTTCGTATATGATTAAAATTCTCTAAATATGGTAAACGTTTGTATGAAAAACCTTGAAAGAAAATTGTCAGCTACTGTCCTTCGAAATTCATATGGAAGACATAGATGACTTCATCGTTTAGCAATACGTTTTATCGTCTCTTTTTATATTTACAATCAGATGCAGATAAAAAAAATAATTTTTTATTTCTTGCTTTTTTTGTGCTCTAATTTTAAACTTGATTGCAATGTCAGTTTCCACTCATTTTAGTTTCATCTCTTCAACATTTTCGCGTGATTTCAGGGGCGGGAGTGGCTCAGTCGGTAACGCGCCAGGCTTGTAATCTGCTGTTCCCAGGTTCGAGTCCCAGTTGGACCAGCGTTGAGATTTATCTCCACAAAACTCCTCGCCACGCACAAGGTCAGTAGGGAACACCGATGGGCTTGCCGTCTGTCGGATGGGACGTTAAGCCGTGGCCCCGTGTGCGGGAGAGCCACACCCTGTGTAAGTTAAGGAACACGCTAGATGGCCTTGACGGGAGGCTACCATCTGTCTCTCAAAACGTTTCCAGCAGGTCCTCTCCCTCAGCCTTTTCTGAGCCCTCGGGATCCTTGTGACCTGGCCATTTAGCAATTGTGTGCAAAAAAGAGCCGCTCAGAGGTAAAACAATCCAACCACGTGATTTCATGCTTCTCTTTCACGTTTCTCAGTCTCTTCTTCCATAGTGCAAATGGGCGGGGGTGGCTCAGTCGGTAGCGCTCCAGGCTCGTAATCTGTAGTTCCCAGGTTCGAGTCCCAGCTGGGTCAGCGTTGAGATTTATCTCCGCAAAAATTCCCCGCTCTGCCCACGGTCAGTAGGGGACACCGATGGGCTTGGAAAGGACGCCGTCCGTCGGATGGGACGTTAAGCCGTGGCCCCGTGTGCGGGAGAGCCATACCCTGTGCACGTTAAAGAACACGCTGGATGGCTTTGACGGGAGGCTACCATCTGTCTCCCAACAGCTGTTCCAGTGGGTCTCCTCCCCCAACCTTCTCTGAGCCTTCGGGGTCCATGTGACCTGGCCATTTAGCCCATGGTGTGCAAAAAAAGTGCCACTCAGAGGTAAAACAACCCAACTCATTGTAGTTTAATCTCTTCAACATTTTCGCGTGATTTCAGGAGCGGGAGTGGCTCAGTCGGTAGCGCGCCAGGCTTGTAATCTGCTGTTCCCAGGTTCGAGTCCCAGTTGGACCAGCGTTGAGATTTATCTCCACAAAACTCCTCGCCACGCCCAAGGTCAGTAGGGAACACCGATGGGCTTGGCGTCGGTCGGATGGGACGTTAAGCCGTGGCTCCGTGTGCGGGAGAGCCACACCCTGTGTAAGTTAAGGAACACGCTAGATGGCCTTGATGGGAGGCTACCATCTGTCTCTCAAAACGTTTCCAGCAGGTCCCCTCCCTCAGCCTTTTCTGAGCCCTCGGGATCCTTGTGACCTGGCCATTTAGCAATTGTGTGCAAAAAAGAGCCGCTCAGAGGTAAAACAATCCAACCACGTGATTTCATGCTTCTCTTTCACGTTTCTCAGTCTCTTCTTCCATAGTGCAAATGGGGCGGGGGTGCTCAGTCGGTAGCGCGCCAGGCTCGTAATCTGTAGTTCCCAGGTTCGAATCCCAGCTGGGTCAGCGTTGAGATTTATCTCCGCAAAAATTCCCCGCCCTGCCCACGGTCAGTAGGGGACACTGATGGGCTTGGAAAGGCTGCCGTCAGTCGGATGGGACGTTAAGCCGTGACCCAGTGTGCGGGAGAGCCATACCCTGTGCACGTTAAAGAACACGCTGGATGGCCTTGACGGGAAGGCTACCATCTGTCTCCCAACAGCTGTTCCAGTGGGTCCCCTCCCCCAACCTTCTCTGAGCCTTCGGGGTCCATGTGACCTGGCCATTTAGCCCATGGTGTGCAAAAAAGTGCAAAAAAGTGCCGCAAAAAAGTGCCGCAAAAACAACCCAACCCATAGTGCAAGGTAGAAAATTTCTCTCCCGAAACTCTCAAAGTGTTTGATCGGCTAACAACGTTATTCTCCTGAATGTGTGTTTCGAAGCGGATGTTAGAAACCTCTTGGGACCTTACGGCAAGCCCAGTGGCAATGTGGCTTTGCTTTTATTTCTTTTCCGTTTTTGTGAAACTGGAGTTAAGAAGAAAACAAGATGGTTGTAAAATGTGAAACTCGAAAGGTGAATTTGCAACGGAAAAGAATGTTAAGAAATGGGATTAAATCATCATAGATTTGGGAATATTTTCATAAATTAATTTAAGGTTCTACTCAACCAACATTTCCTATAAAACAGAAAACCGGTTATGAAGTCAGAATAGATAGTCGTCTAAACCAGTGATTCTCAAACTTTTTACACCAGAGGACCACATTCCCAAATCACATTTGAGTTGTTTGAGTTGGGTTGTTTTACCTCTGAGCGGCACTTTTTTGCACACCATGGGCTAAATGGCCAGGTCACAAGGACCCCGAAGGCTCGAGAAGGTTGGGGCAGGGGTTGGGTTGTTTTACCTCTGAGCGGCACTTTTTTGCACACCATGGGCTAAATGGCCAGGTCACATGGACCCCGAAGGCTCAGGGAAGGTTGGGGTTGGGGACCCACTGGAACAGCTGTTGGGAGACAGATGGTAGTCTCCCGTCAAGGCCATCCAGCGTGTTCTTTAACGTGCACAGGGTATGGCTCTCCCGCACACGGGGCCACGGCTTAACGTCCCATCCGACGGACGGCGGTCTTTCCAAGCCCATCGGTGTCCCCTACTGACCGTGGGCAGGGCGGGGAATTTTGCGGAGATAAATCTCAACGCTGACCCAGGAGGGACTCGAACCTGGGAACTACAGATTACGAGCCTGACGCGCTACCGACTGAGCCACCTCCGCCCCTTCTTTAACGTGCACAGAGTAGGATTCTCCTGCACAGAGAACTACGGCTTAATGTCCCATACGACGGACGGCGGCCTTTCCAAGCCCATCGGTGTCCCCTACTGATCTTGGGCAGGGCGGGGAATTTTGCGGAGATAAATCTCAACGCTGACCCAGCTGGGACTCGAACCTGGAAACTGCAGATTACGAGCCTGGCGCGCTACCGACTGAGCCACCCAGCCCCTACACATTTTAGTGGTGAATACACCACTCGGCCCGGTTTCACAT
The DNA here is from genome assembly GCA_038380435.1 of Ryuthela nishihirai. Taxonomy (NCBI): domain Eukaryota; kingdom Metazoa; phylum Arthropoda; class Arachnida; order Araneae; family Heptathelidae; genus Ryuthela; species Ryuthela nishihirai. The sequence goes on along the minus strand of JAWZYU010000008.1, from coordinate 37,051,687 downwards.
CTTTCATTGTCATCAACATGTTTTCTCTTTAAAATATCCAACAATATAATTTGCTTACACATTTTCAATGGAAGGGATAAAAATAACTTGTGAAAAAGAGTCCCTACTAAAACCATTCACAATAACTAAAATCTACTCATTTGCAAGACGGACTAGATGTTAACAAACATTATCACGTGATAGATGTGTTGAGATTGGTCTCCCCACTCTCACACATGCAGCAGTTCGCCTTTTCGGTTTCGTTCCAACTTTATCTTCTCTATGCTCAGTAGTCGGCAGCGGTGGTTGAGAATTAAGGATGAAAAATATTATATTATTGACACCGCAATAACGAACCACAGGTTAGGAAGCACTGCGTAGATTGTAGATCGTATAATCATATTCGATGTACCGGGTAATAATTTATCCCTAACCATCTCCATCATAAAGATATGCTTATTTGGCATGAGTAAGAACAATATATACAAGTATACCACCCTTAGGTGGGCCCCTAAGGGCAAACATAAGAAAAGCTAAAAATAGCAGTAAAATTGTATAAGAAACCTAAAACGGGTAGGTCTCCTCAGAGAACGCTACCGTTTTAGGCCTCTTGTTCAAAACAGTATGATCGTAAAGAATCAGAGAAGAAATAATCTCATTGGGATTATTGCTTACAGCCTCAAAAAGTCTTTTTGAGGTGCGTTTTATATGTGTATATATATGGTCGATGCCCAGGTCTATTATATAGTTGTCTGTTAGTGACAAACCAGGGGGCATCGACCGCAGTTCTCAAAATCTTGTTCTGTAAGACCTGAATCTTACGAATATTGGTGGGTGTAGTATTCGCCCATATGGGTGAAGCATAGGGAATCACTGGTCTGATGATCATATTATAGAGTAAAAGCTTATGATCAATCATTAAAATGGAGGAAGTACTGCTCTAATCCATATACTACTTAAATATCTATTTCTCTTATTATAACTGGTGTACTTTTATACTTACCTTATCACTAATAGTTATTTATAAATATACGCTATTTGGGCGGAAAATTATTATCTTTATTAATATTATGATAACCGATAATTAATGCGAATAATTTTCCTTCGAAAATAAGCATATTCATAAATAAAAATTAATATAAAGATTAATATAAAAGTTTACCAGTTAGAATATTAGAAATGGCTATTTAAGAACTATATGTGCATTTATACTAACGTATAACTAATTTAAACACCTCCTGTAAAAGGCCAGTGGACAAAGTTTATGACGTCAGCGTAAGTATTGCTATGATTTAGATTAGGGGTTATCAACGTGGGGTACGCGGTAAAATATTTTGGGGTACGCCGTGACTACAAAAGAAAATTGACCCCAAAATGTGAATGAAAGAGGCTACAAAAGAAAATTGACACCAAAATTTTATTGAAACTAGTTACAAAAGAAAATTGCGCCCAAAATTTAATTGAAACATGCTACAAAAGAAAATTGATTCTAAAATTTAATTGAAACATTGCTACAAAAGGAAATTGATTCTAAAATTTAATTCAAACATGCTACAAAAGAAAATTGACCCCAAAATTTAATTGAAACAGGCTACAAAAGAAAACTGACCCCAAAATTTAATTGAAACATACTACAAAAGAAAATTGATTCTAAAATTTAATTGAAACAGGTACAAAAGAAAACTGACCCCAAAATTTAATTGAAACAGGCTACAAAAGAAAATTGAACCCAAAATTGAATGGAAACATGCTACAAAAGAAAATTGACCCCAAAAATTTAATTGAAACAGGCTACAAACGAAAATTGAGCCCAAAATTTAATTGAAACATTGCTACAAAAGGAAATTGATTCTAAAATTTAATTCAAACATGCTACAAAAGAAAATTGACCCCAAAATTTAATTGAAACAGGCTACAAAAGAAAATTGACCCCAAAATTTAATTGAAACATGCTACAAAAGAAAATTGACCCCAAAAATTTAATTGAAACAGGCTACAAAAGAAAATTGAGCCCAAAATTTAATTGAAACATTGCTACAAAAGGAAATTGATTCTAAAATTTAATTCAAACATGCTACAAAAGAAAATTGACCCCAAAATTTAATTGAAACAGGCTACAAAAGAAAATTGACCCCAAAATTTAATTGAAACATGCTACAAAAGAAAATTGATTCTAAAATTTAATTGAAACAGGTACAAAAGAAAACTGACCCCAAAATTTAATTGAAACAGGCTACAAAAGAAAATTGACCCCAAAATTGAATGGAAACATGCTACAAAAGAAAATTGACCCCAAAAATTTAATTGAAACAGGCTACAAAAGAAAATTGACCCCAAAATTTAATTGAAACATGCTACAAAAGAAAATTGATTCTAAAATTTAATTGAAACAGGTACAAAAGAAAACTGACCCCAAAATTTAATTGAAACAGGCTACAAAAGAAAATTGACCCCAAAATTTAATTGAAACATGCTACAAAAGAAAATTGACCCCAAAAATTTAATTGAAACAGGCTACAAAAGAAAATTGAGCCCAAAATTTAATTGAAACATTGCTACAAAAGGAAATTGATTCTAAAATTTAATTCAAACATGCTACAAAAGAAAATTGACCCCAAAATTTAATTGAAACAGGCTACAAAAGAAAATTGACCCCAAAATTTAATTGAAACATGCTACAAAAGAAAATTGATTCTAAAATTTAATTGAAACAGGTACAAAAGAAAACTGACCCCAAAATTTAATTGAAACAGGCTACAAAAGAAAATTGACCCCAAAATTGAATGGAAACATGCTACAAAAGAAAATTGACCCCAAAAATTTAATTGAAACAGGCTACAAAAGAAAATTGACCCCAAAATTTAATTGAAACATGCTACAAAAGAAAATTGATTCTAAAATTTAATTGAAACAGGTACAAAAGAAAACTGACCCCAAAATTTAATTGAAACAGGCTACAAAAGAAAATTGACCCCAAAATTGAATGGAAACATGCTACAAAAGAAAATTGACCCCAAAAATTTAATTGAAACAGGCTACAAAAGAAAATTGACCCCAAAATTTAATTGAAACATGCTACAAAAGAAAATTGATTCTAAAATTTAATTGAAAAAGGCAACAAAAGAAAATTGACCCCAAAAATGTAATTGAAACAGGCTACAAAAGAAAATTGATTCTAAAATTTAATTGAAAAAGGCAACAAAAGAAAATTGACCCCAAAAATGTAATTGAAACAGGCTACAAAAGAAAATTGACCCCAAAATTTAATTGAAACATGCTACAAAAGAAAATTGATTTTAAAATTTAATTGAAACAGGCTACAAAAGAAAATTGACCCCAAAATTTAATGGAAACAAGTTAAAAAAGAAAATTGATCCCAAAATTTAATTAAAACAGGCTACAAAAGAAAATTGAGCCCAAAATTTAATTGAAACATGCTACAAAAGAAAATTGATTCTAAAATTTAATTGAAACAAGCTAAGAAATCAGAGATCATAGTTGACTCTAGCAGAATACCGTAAGAACCAATTATGATCTCTGATCTTTTAACCTGTTTTAATGTTTTAATGAATTTTTGGTCATTTTTTTGTACCGTCAAATATTTCAGCATTCATACCTCTTTAAATACTGAACAAATAATTCTTAAAATCGAGATTTACATAGCTTTGATTGAGGTCTTTAATTCATCTTTAGACATATTTTTCATCAAAAATATTAATTTAAAAGTTTATTGAGCTCTGAATGTGATATTTATTTAGATAACATGGAGCTGTTTCCATTTTTCAGTCCGTGCCTTCGCTTCTATGTGCGCACAATATATCTCTATTCCTTGTACAGTCGCTCAAAAAAGTATCCGAACACTGTGGTTGATTGTAGAATTCAGAAAAAATATCTGCCAACGATTTTTTTAGAAATTTCGTGATCTGGCAACCGTCGTGTACTGTACACGAAGGTTGCCATATCATTAATTTCTAAAAAAAGTTGCCAGATATTTTTTCTGAATTCTGTAATTAATCATAGCGTTCGATTATTTTTTTTAGCTACTGTACCTACAGTATACCTGTATTTTCTTGTCCACTGTGCATAAAATATACCTCCATTTCCTTGTGTGCACAATATACCTCTATTTCCTTTTACCTACAGTGTATCCGTATTTCTTGCCCATTATTCACAAAATGTTCCTCCATTTCCTTGTGCAGAAAACATACCTCTATTTCCTTGTACCTACAGTGTACCTGCATTTTCTTGTCCATTTTGCGTAAAGTGTATCTCCATTTTCTTGTCTGCACAATATACCTATATTTCCTTGTACCTATAGTGTACCTGTATTTTCTTGTCCATTTTGCATAAAATGATCTCCATTTCCTTGTCTGCACAATATACCTATATTTCCTTGTACCTATAGTGTACCTGTATTTTCTTGTCCATTTTGCATAAAATGTACCTCCATTTCCTTGTCTTCACAATATACCTATATTTCCTTGTACCTATAGTGTACCTGTATTTTCTTGTCCATTTTGCATAAAATGTATCTCCATTTCCTTGTCTGCAAAATATACCTATATTTCCTTGTACCTATAGTGTACCTGTATTTTCTTGTCCATTTTGCATAAAATGTACCTCCATTTCCTTGTCTGCACAATATACCTATATTTCCTTGTACCTACAGTGTATCTGCATTTTCTTGTCCATTTTGCATAAAATATACCTCCATTTCCTTGTCTGCACAATATACCTCTATTTCCTTGTCTGCACAATATACCTCTATTTCCTTGTACCTACAGTGTACCTGTATTTTATTGTCCATTTTGCATAAAATGTATCTCCATTTCCTTGTCTGCACAATATACCTATATTTCCTTGTACCTATAGTGTACCTGTATTTTCTTGTCCATTTTGCATAAAATGTACCTCCATTTCCTTGTCTTCACAATATACCTATATTTCCTTGTACCTATAGTGTACCTGTATTTTCTTGTCCATTTTGCATAAAATGTATCTCCATTTCCTTGTCTGCAAAATATACCTATATTTCCTTGTACCTATAGTGTACCTGTATTTTCTTGTCCATTTTGCATAAAATGTACCTCCATTTCCTTGTCTGCACAATATACCTATATTTCCTTGTACCTACAGTGTATCTGCATTTTCTTGTCCATTTTGCATAAAATATACCTCCATTTCCTTGTCTGCACAATATACCTCTATTTCCTTGTCTGCACAATATACCTCTATTTCCTTGAACCTACGGTGTACCTGTATTTTATTGTCCATTTTGCATAAAATGTATCTCCATTTCCTTGTCTGCAAAATATACCTATATTTCCTTGTACCTATAGTGTACCTGTATTTTCTTGTCCATTTTGCATAAAATGTACCTCCATTTCCTTGTCTGCACAATATACCTATATTTCCTTGTACCTACAGTGTACCTGTATTTTCTTGTCCATTTTGCATAAAATGTACCTCCATTTCCTTGTCTGCACAATATACCTATATTTCCTTGTACCTACAGTGTATCTGCATTTTCTTGTCCATTTTGCATAAAATATACCTCCATTTCCTTGTCTGCACAATATACCTCTATTTCCTTGTCTGCACAATATACCTCTATTTCCTTGTACCTACAGTGTACCTGTATTTTATTGTCCATTTTGCATAAAATGTATCTCCATTTCCTTGTCTGCACAATATACCTATATTTCCTTGTACCTACAGTGTACCTGTATTTTATTGTCCATTTTGCATAAAATGTATCTCCATTTCCTTGTCTGCACAATATACCTATATTTCCTTGTACCTACAGTGTACCTGTATTTTCTTGTCCATTTTGCATAAAATGTACCTCCATTTCCTTGTCTTCACAATATACCTATATTTCCTTGTACCTATAGTGTACCTGTATTTTATTGTCCATTTTGCATAAAATGTATCTCCATTTCCTTGTCTGCACAATATACCTATATTTCCTTGTACCTACAGTGTACCTGTATTTTATTGTCCATTTTGCATAAAATGTATCTCCATTTCCTTGTCTGCAGAATATACCTATATTTCCTTGTACCTACAGTGTACCTGTATTTTCTTGTCCATTTTGCATAAAATGTACCTCCATTTCCTTGTCTGCACAATATACCTATATTTCCTTGTACCTACAGTGTATCTGCATTTTCTTGTCCATTTTGCATAAAATATACCTCCATTTCCTTGTCTGCACAATATACCTCTATTTCCTTGTCTGCACAATATACCTCTATTTCCTTGTACCTACAGTGTACCTGTATTTTATTGTCCATTTTGCATAAAATATATCTCCATTTCCTTGTCTGCACAATATACCTATATTTCCTTGTACCTACAGTGTACCTGTATTTTATTGTCCATTTTGCATAAAATGTATCTCCATTTCCTTGTCTGCACAATATACCTATATTTCCTTGTACCTATAGTGTACCTGTATTTTCTTGTCCATTTTGCATAAAATGTACCTCCATTTCCTTGTCTTCACAATATACCTATATTTCCTTGTACCTATAGTGTACCTGTATTTTCTTGTCCATTTTGCATAAAATGTATCTCCATTTCCTTGTCTGCAAAATATACCTATATTTCCTTGTACCTATAGTGTACCTGTATTTTCTTGTCCATTTTGCATAAAATGTACCTCCATTTCCTTGTCTGCACAATATACCTATATTTCCTTGTACCTACAGTGTATCTGCATTTTCTTGTCCATTTTGCATAAAATATACCTCCATTTCCTTGTCTGCACAATATACCTCTATTTCCTTGTCTGCACAATATACCTCTATTTCCTTGTACCTACAGTGTACCTGTATTTTATTGTCCATTTTGCATAAAATGTATCTCCATTTCCTTGTCTGCAAAATATACCTATATTTCCTTGTACCTATAGTGTACCTGTATTTTCTTGTCCATTTTGCATAAAATGTACCTCCATTTCCTTGTCTGCACAATATACCTATATTTCCTTGTACCTACAGTGTATCTGCATTTTCTTGTCCATTTTGCATAAAATGTATCTCCATTTCCTTGTGCAGAAAACATACCTCTATTTCCTTGTACCTACAGTGTACCTGCATTTTCTTGTCCATTTTGCGTAAAGTGTATCTCCATTTTCTTGTCTGCACAATATACCTCTATTTCCTTGTACCTACAGTGTACCTGTATTTTATTGTCCATTTTGCATAAAATGTATCTCCATTTCCTTGTCTTCACAATATACCTATATTTCCTTGTACCTATAGTGTACCTGTATTTTCTTGTCCATTTTGCATAAAATGTACCTCCATTTCCTTGTCTTCACAATATACCTATATTTCCTTGTACCTATAGTGTACCTGTATTTTCTTGTCCATTTTGCATAAAATGTATCTCCATTTCCTTGTCTGCAAAATATACCTATATTTCCTTGTACCTATAGTGTACCTGTATTTTCTTGTCCATTTTGCATAAAATGTACCTCCATTTCCTTGTCTGCACAATATACCTATATTTCCTTGTACCTACAGTGTATCTGCATTTTCTTGTCCATTTTGCATAAAATGTATCTCCATTTCCTTGTGCAGAAAACATACCTCTATTTCCTTGTACCTACAGTGTACCTGCATTTTCTTGTCCATTTTGCGTAAAGTGTATCTCCATTTTCTTGTCTGCACAATATACCTCTATTTCCTTGTACCTACAGTGTACCTGTATTTTATTGTCCATTTTGCATAAAATGTATCTCCATTTCCTTGTCTTCACAATATACCTATATTTCCTTGTACCTATAGTGTACCTGTATTTTCTTGTCCATTTTGCATAAAATGTACCTCCATTTCCTTGTCTTCACAATATACCTATATTTCCTTGTACCTATAGTGTACCTGTATTTTCTTGTCCATTTTGCATAAAATGTATCTCCATTTCCTTGTCTGCAAAATATACCTATATTTCCTTGTACCTATAGTGTACCTGTATTTTCTTGTCCATTTTGCATAAAATGTACCTCCATTTCCTTGTCTGCACAATATACCTATATTTCCTTGTACCTACAGTGTATCTGCATTTTCTTGTCCATTTTGCATAAAATATACCTCTATTTCCTTGTCTGCACAATATACCTCTATTTCTTGTCTGCACAATATACCTCTATTTCCTTGTACCTACAGTGTACCTGTATTTTATTGTCCATTTTGCATAAAATGTATCTCCATTTCCTTGTCTGCACAATATACCTATATTTCCTTGTACCTACAGTGTACCTGTATTTTATTGTCCATTTTGCATAAAATGTATCTCCATTTCCTTGTCTGCACAATATACCTATATTTCCTTGTACCTATAGTGTACTTGTATTTTCTTGTCCATTTTGCATAAAATGTACCTCCATTTCCTTGTCTTCACAATATACCTATATTTCCTTGTACCTATAGTGTACCTGTATTTTATTGTCCATTTTGCATAAAATGTATCTCCATTTCCTTGTCTGCAAAATATACCTATATTTCCTTGTACCTATAGTGTACCTGTATTTTCTTGTCCATTTTGCATAAAATGTACCTCCATTTCCTTGTCTGCACAATATACCTATATTTCCTTGTACCTACAGTGTATCTGCATTTTCTTGTCCATTTTGCATAAAATATACCTCCATTTCCTTGTCTGCACAATATACCTCTATTTCCTTGTCTGCACAATATACCTCTATTTCCTTGTACCTACAGTGTACCTGTATTTTATTGTCCATTTTGCATAAAATGTATCTCCATTTCCTTGTCTTCACAATATACCTATATTTCCTTGTACCTATAGTGTACCTGTATTTTCTTGTCCATTTTGCATAAAATGTATCTCCATTTCCTTGTCTGCAAAATATACCTATATTTCCTTGTATCTATAGTGTACCTGTATTTTCTTGTCCATTTTGCATAAAATGTACCTCCATTTCCTTGTCTGCACAATATACCTATATTTCCTTGTACCTACAGTGTATCTGCATTTTCTTGTCCATTTTGCATAAAATATACCTCCATTTCCTTGTCTGCACAATATACCTCTATTTCCTTGTCTGCACAATATACCTCTATTTCCTTGTACCTACAGTGTACCTGTATTTTATTGTCCATTTTGCATAAAATGTATCTCCATTTCCTTGTCTTCACAATATACCTATATTTCCTTGTACCTATAGTATACCTGTATTTTATTGTCCATTTTGCATAAAATGTACCTCCATTTCCTTGTCTGCAAAATATACCTATATTTCCTTGTACCTATAGTGTATCTGCATTTTCTTGTCCATTTTGCATAAAATATACCTCCATTTCCTTGTCTGCACAATATACCTCTATTTCCTTGTCTGCACAATATACCTCTATTTCCTTGTCTGCACAATATACCTCTATTTCCTTGTACCTACAGTGTACCTGTATTTTATTGTCCATTTTGCATAAAATGTATCTCCATTTCCTTGTCTTCACAATATACCTATATTTCCTTGTACCTATAGTGTACCTGTATTTTATTGTCCATTTTGCATAAAATGTATCTCCATTTCCTTGTCTGCAAAATATACCTATATTTCCTTGTACCTACAGTGTATCTGCATTTTCTTGTCCATTTTGCATAAAATGTATCTCCATTTCCTTGTCTGCACAATATACCTATATTTCCTTGTACCTACAGTGTACCTGTATTTTATTGTCCATTTTGCATAAAATGTATCTCCATTTCCTTGTCTTCACAATATACCTCTATTTCCTTGTACCTACAGTGTACCTGTATTTTATTGTCCATTTTGCATAAAATGTATCTCCATTTCCTTGTCTTCACAATATACCTATATTTCCTTGTACCTATAGTGTACCTGTATTTTATTGTCCATTTTGCATAAAATGTATCTCCATTTCCTTGTCTGCAAAATATACCTATATTTCCTTGTACCTATAGTGTACCTGTATTTTCTTGTCCATTTTGCATAAAATGTACCTCCATTTCCTTGTCTGCACAATATACCTATATTTCCTTGTACCTACAGTGTATCTGCATTTTCTTGTCCATTTTGCATAAAATATACCTCCATTTCCTTGTCTGCACAATATACCTCTATTTCCTTGTCTGCACAATATACCTCTATTTCCTTGTACCTATAGTGTACCTGTATTTTATTGTCCATTTTGCATAAAATGTATCTCCATTTCCTTGTCTGCAAAATATACCTATATTTCCTTGTACCTATAGTGTACCTGTATTTTCTTGTCCATTTTGCATAAAATGTACCTCCATTTCCTTGTCTGCACAATATACCTATATTTCCTTGTACCTACAGTGTATCTGCATTTTCTTGTCCATTTTGCATAAAATATACCTCCATTTCCTTGTCTGCACAATATACCTCTATTTCCTTGTCTGCACAATATAGCTCTATTTCCTTGTACCTATAGTGTACCTGTATTTTATTGTCCATTTTGCATAAAATGTATCTCCATTTCCTTGTCTGCAAAATATACCTATATTTCCTTGTACCTATAGTGTACCTGTATTTTCTTGTCCATTTTGCATAAAATGTACCTCCATTTCCTTGTCTGCACAATATACCTATATTTCCTTGTACCTACAGTGTATCTGCATTTTCTTGTCCATTTTGCATAAAATATACCTCCATTTCCTTGTCTGCACAATATACCTCTATTTCCTTGTCTGCACAATATACCTCTATTTCCTTGTACCTATAGTGTACCTGTATTTTCTTGTCCATTTTGCATAAAATGTATCTCCATTTCCTTGTCTGCAAAATATACCTATATTTCCTTGTACCTATAGTGTACCTGTATTTTCTTGTCCATTTTGCATAAAATGTACCTCCATTTCCTTGTCTGCAAAATATACCTATATTTCCTTGTACCTACAGTGTATCTGCATTTTCTTGTCCATTTTGCATAAAATATACCTCCATTTCCTTGTCTGCACAATATACCTCCATTTCCTTGTCTGCACAATATACCTCTATTTCCTTGTACCTACAGTGTACCTGTATTTTATTGTTCATTTTGCATAAAATGTATCTCCATTTCCTTGTCTGCACAATATACCTATATTTCCTTGTACCTATAGTGTACCTGTATTTTCTTGTCCATTTTGCATAAAATGTATCTCCATTTCCTTGTCTGCAAAATATACCTATATTTCCTTGTACCTATAGTGTACCTGTATTTTCTTGTCCATTTTGCATAAAATGTACCTCCATTTCCTTGTCTGCACAATATACCTATATTTCCTTGTACCTACAGTGTATCTGCATTTTCTTGTCCATTTTGCATAAAATATACCTCCATTTCCTTGTCTGCACAATATACCTCCATTTCCTTGTCTGCACAATATACCTCTATTTCCTTGTACCTACAGTGTACCTGTATTTTATTGTTCATTTTGCATAAAATGTATCTCCATTTCCTTGTCTGCACAATATACCTATATTTCCTTGTACCTATAGTGTACCTGTATTTTCTTGTCCATTTTGCATAAAATGTATCTCCATTTCCTTGTCTGCAAAATATACCTATATTTCCTTGTACCTATAGTGTACCTGTATTTTCTTGTCCATTTTGCATAAAATGTACCTCCATTTCCTTGTCTGCACAATATACCTATATTTCCTTGTACCTACAGTGTACCTGCATTTTCTTGTCCATTTTGCATAAAATATACCTCCATTTCCTTGTCTGCACAATATACCTATATTTCCTTGTACCTACAGTGTAGCTGTATTTTATTGTCCATTTTGCATAAAATGTATCTCCATTTCCTTGTCTGCACAATATACCTATATTTCCTTGTACCTACAGTGTACCTGTATTTTATTGTCCATTTTGCATAAAATGTACCACCATTTCTTTGTGCACACAGAGTAAATCGACTTCCATCAGCATACCCTATATATACCAATTTTCTTCTCTACAGTTCATTTGCTAAAAGTGCTATTTTGTCGGACACAAATATATTAATTTATGAACACAATCCCCCGTGTTCCTGAATTCATAAATTAATCACACCCAAGTAACTTATATTTATACAAATGAATGAGAGTGACATTTCGGGTTTGGTCTTATTCTACGTCATCTCACTGATTACCAGTGACTTGTGTGGGTTGACATGTAATAAGACGGCGAGTTCTGTTACAGGGAACCTTTGCGTCAATGAAGACTTCCTCTTGTGTCCACTGTTGTTTCCAGCTGTCTGCTCCTGCGTCTCTTAGGAACCGCGCGGACAACGACGTGCTAATTTCTGCGAAGTTTTCGCGCTGCTCATACGATGACTATGATGATTGACGTGTCTGCTTTGATAACAGCTGGCGCTGTTGACACAGATGTTTGTATTGCCGAGACAAATGCTAGATGATGAGATAGGATCATCAGACATAGGGAGATGAATCTCTGGCTGCCACGTGGTAATGCTGAGGAAGTGGGATGAAATAGGATGGGATGGCACGGCTCGTTCATTCTTACAAGGTGATAAACAGAAACACAGCGAGGAATTAGCAAAAGGATCGTTGTCATGGGAACGAATGCAGATGGAATATTCTGTAGCTGTTTCTGTCGGTCTAAGGGAGATTTTGTATGGAGATGGGAGATTTATGTTACATTATTACTTCTGAGGTTAAGTGCATACAAACTTTCTTGCCAAATACATCAGAACTTAGTTAATCCGTGCTGATGTCTGGACAATGGAGTGGGATGAACGAAATTTATGGCTGATCAAAAGCAAGGTCGTATGATAATAGGGTTGGGTTGTTTTATCTCTGAGCGGCACTTTTTGCACACCATGGGCAAAACACACCATGGGCCACTAAATGCATGCACACCATGGGCCACTAAATGGCCAGGTCACATGGACCCCGAAGGCTCAGAGAAGGTTGGGGGAGGGGACCCACTGGAACGGCTGTTGGGAGACAGATGGTAGCCTCCCGTCAAGGCCATCCAGTGTGTTCTTTAACGTGCACAGTGTATGGCTCTCCCGCACACGGGGCCACGGCTTAACGTTCCATCCGACGGACGCGGCCTTTCCAAGCCCATCGGTGTCCCCTACTGACCGTGGGCAGGGCGGGGAATTTTGCAGAGATAAATCTCAACGCTGACCCAGCTGGGGCTCGAACCTGGGAACTACAGATTACGAGCCTGGCGCGCTACCGACTGAGCCACCCCCGCCCTCTATGATATCAGGATTAAACTTTTTACCCACAATATTGGTTGATCTTCTGAGACTTTATACGAGTTATTTTCCTATTTCGCTCTATGTTTTTCCAGATTTCTCCTCATTTTCCCAAAGTATGATAAATATATGAGAAATCAATTTTCCAGCCCAGGAATTTGAATGACTATAACATTAGATGATGTAAATGAACACACAGGAGTACCGAGTTAATCTTATATATTAACCTCATCAAATCGTCTTATACCATTTTAATCTCTCTTCACCTACATCATCGTATTTACTCTAATCTCTCCTCATCTACATAATTTTAGTCCACTTCAACCTCTCATCATTGCACCATCTTAATCTTTCCTCATCTACATTATCTAATTAATCTACTTTCTTCTCATCTACATCAATGTATTAATTCTAATCTCTCTTATATCTATATCATTTTAGTCCATTCCAACCTCTCATCATCTGCACCATCTTATTCCTTCTAATCGCTCCTCATCTACATCATCTTATTAATTTACTCTTCCACATTAATGTATTAATTCTAATCTCTTCTCATCTATATCATTTTAGTCCATTCCAACCTCTCATCATCTGCACCATTTTATTCCTTCTAATTGCTCATCATCTGCACCATTTTATTCCTTCTAATTGCTCCTCATCTACATCACCTTATTAATCTACTCATCCACATCAACATATTAATTCTAATCTCTCTCATCCACATCATTTTAGTCTAATCCAAACTCTTATGATCTGCACCATTTTATTCCTTCTAATCGCTCCTCATCTACATCACCTTATTAATCTACTCATCGACATCTACATTTTAATTCTAATCCCTCCTCATCTATATCATTTTAGTCCATTCCAACCTCTCATCATCTTCACCATCTTACTCCTTCTAATCTCTGTCATCTACATCAATTGTATTAAATCTAATCTCGCCTCATCTGTATAATTTTAGTCCATTCTAAACTCTCATCATGAACGTCATCTTATTAATTCCAATCTTTCTTCCTCTACATCAACGTATTAATTCTAATCTCATCTCATCTATACCACCTTATTTCAATCTAACCCCTCCTCATCTACATCCTCTCATACCATTCTCCTCCTTTGCGCTGCCTGGACTTTATTACGAACACCAACCTAATACTTCGTGGTATGTATCGCGCTAGAGCTCCCGAATTTCAATGCTTTGAATTCTCTGCGCATAGTTCTAGTTCAAATGAGTTTTGAAGTACTGCTAGCAGTCATTTCTCTCAGCACTGTAGCATCTTTGCTTTGCCGTACGATTCGTGACAATAAACGCCTGTCCCTGTCTGTCAGAAACTTTTTCCTCCAGCATTTACCACGATTGGCGGACGTGTCTTGAGAGAGTTGCCATTCTCCACACATTTGGGATATTGAACCCCGTGATTTTTCGCTGAGTTTCATCATCTCGGTAACGGATGCTGCTATCCATCGCACTCCAACGATGAGCCTCTTCTTTCGAAGTGAATCGGATCAGTTGGGTTGGGTTGTTTTACCTTTGAGCGGCACTTTTTTGCACACAATGGGCTAAATGGCCAGGTCACATGGATCCCGAAGGCTCAGAGAAGGTTTGGGGAGGGGTTGGGTTGGGTTGTTTTACCTCTGAGCGGCACTTTTTTGCACACCATGGGCTAAATGGCCAGGTCACATGGACCCCGAAGGCTCGGAGAAGGTTGAGGGAGGGGACCCACTGGAACAGCTGTTGGGAGACAGATGGTAGCCTCCCGTCAAGGCCATCCAGCGTGTTCTTTAACGTGCACAGGGTATGGCTCTCCCGCACACGGAGCCACGGCTTAACGTCCCATCCGACGGACGGCGGTCTTTCCAAGCCCATCGGTGTCCCCTACTGACCGTGGGCAAGGCGGGGAATTTTGCGGACATAAATCTCAACGCTGACCCAGCTGGGACTCGAACCTGGGAACTACAGATTACGAGCCTGGCGCGCTACCGACTGAGCCACCCCCGCCCCGAATCGGATCAGCCATTTTACCCATGTCGCAATGGACTTTACTTTCTACCATGTTTTATTGCTCTTATAGGACTTCGGCCGTCCCATGGCCGAGTGGTTAGCGCGCTTGGCTACTGATCTAAGGGACCTGGGTTCGAGCCCCGGGTAAGGCATGGATGTATGTGTCGTTTTTCTGCTGAGGTCCTGCCATCCTCACAGACCTTCTACTGTGGCGTATAAATGATAGGCTCCTGTCAGACCTCTGTGGCAAGCAGCTGCTTGAGGGGGTATTTATTTTTTATTTTATTTATAGGACTTCGTAGGAAGCGAAATAGTCAGTAAGAAAGTTTAAACATATTGGCATATTTTATAATATTTCACGCATAATAATTTGGTCAGGCCGTATACAGTCTCTCAAAAAAATATGCGAACACTATGGTTGATTACAGAATTCAGAAAAAATATCTGACAACGATATTTTTTAGAAATTAGTGATCTGTCAACCTTCGTGTCACGTGACACGGAGGTTGACAGATCACTAATTTCTAAAAATATCGTTGCCAGATATTTTTTCTGAATTCTGTAATCAACCATAGTGTTCGCATATTTGTTTGAGAGACTACATCACCCTATAAATTCTAATCTCTCCTCATTTATATAGTCTTACTTATTCTACTATCTCCTTACCTACATCATCTTACTATTCTAATCTCTCCTTATCTACATAATCTTATGTATTCTAAACACTTCTCATATGCATCAACTTATTAATTCTAATCTCTCTTCATCCAGATTGTCTCATTCATTCCAAACTCTCCTTATCTACATTTTTTTTAATTTTAATCTCTCCTCATTTGCATTCCATTCTAATATTTCCTCATCTAATCGTCTTATTCTACTTTAATCACCTCATCTATATCAACTCATTCCATTCGAATCTCTCCTGTCTCCTGGTCTCTATTATCTAATTGCTTCTAATATCGCCTCATCAACATCATCTTTTTTTCCATTTTAATCTCTCCTTATATGCATGATCTTATTACCTATAATCTCTCCTCATTTTCATAATGTTATTCATTCAACCACCTCATCTACATGAACTTATTAAATCTAACATCTCGTCTACATCATATTCAGTCTATCTTTATACACACCAGATTTTCCATTTTAATCTCTTCTTCTCTGCATCATATTTTTCCATTCGAAGATATCCTCATCTATATATCTTATATATTTCTAATCCCTCCTTATCTACATAATCTTATTAATTATAATCTCTCCTTAGTTATATCTTATTCATTATACTCGTATAAATCTCAATATCTTCATCGTCTTATTAGATTGGATTGGATTGTTTTACCTCTGAGCGGCACTTTTTTGCACACCATGGGCTAAATGGCCAGGTCACATGGACCCCGAAGGCTCAGAGAAGGTTGCGGAGGGGACCCACTGGAGCAGCTGTTGGGAGACAGAGGCTCAGAGAAGGTTGGGGGAGGGGACCCACTGGAACAGCTGTTGGGAGACAGATGGTAGCCTCCCGTCAAGGCCATCCAGCGTGTTCTTTAACGTTGGGTTGTTTTACCTCTGAGCGGCACTTTTTTGCACACCATGGGCTAAATGGACCCGAAGGCTCAGAGAAGGATGGGGGAGGGGACCCACTGGAACTGCTATTGGGAGACAAATGGTAGCCTCCCATTAAGGCCACCTAGCGTGTTCTTTAACGTGCACAGGGTATGGCTCTCCCGCACACGGGGCCACGGCGTAACGTCCCATCCGACGGACGGCGGCCTTTCCAAGCCCATCGGTGTCCCCTACTGACCGTGGGCAGGGCGGGGAATTTTGCGGAGATAAATCTCAACGCTGACCCAGCTGGGACTCGAACCTGGGAACTACAGATTACGAGCCTGGCGCGCTACCGACTGAGCCACCCCCGCCCTTTTTCAGAAGGAGATTTTATGATCTGGACACTTAAGCACATTGTACACCAAAAGAATGTAGTCAAAAGCAAATAGCGCAAAATGTTTTTTTTCTATTTATGTCTTCGGCTTAAGACAGGGATGTTACTGTCGTTTTTCTGCTGAGGTCCCAGCCATCCTCTCAGAACTTCTCCTATGGCATATAAACAACTGACAGACTCCTGTCAGTTGATTGTACGCCATAGGAGTAAACTGACGGACTCCTGTTACTTGATTGTATGCAATAGGAGTAAACTGACGGACTCCAGTCAGTTGATTGTACGCCATAGGAGTAAACTGACGGACTCCAGTCAGTTGATTATATGCCATAGGAGTAAACTGACGGACTCCAGTCAGTTGATTGTACGCCATAGGAGTAAACTGACGGACTCCAGTCAGTTGATTATACGCCATAGGAGTAAACTGACGGACTCCAGTCAGTTGATTATACGCCATAGGAGTAAACTGACGGACTCCAGTCAGTTGATTATACGCCATAGGAGTAAACTGACGGACTCCAGTCAGTTGATTATACGCCATAGGAGTAAACTGACGGACTCTTGTCAGTTGACTATACGCCATAGGAGTTAACTGACTGACTCCTGTCAGTTGACTATACGCCATAGGAGTAAACTGACGGACTCCAGTCAGCTGACTATACACCATAGGAGTAACCTGACGGACTCCAGTCAATTGACTATACGCCATAGGAATAAACTGACGGACTCCAGTCAGTTGACTATACGCCATAGGAGTAAACTGACGGACTCCTGTCAGTTTATTATACGCCATAGGAGTAAACTGACGGACTCCTGTCAGTTGACTATACGCCATAGGAGTAAACTGACGGACTCCAGTCAGTTGACTATACGCCATAGGAGTAAACTGACGGACTCCAGTCAGTTGACTATACGCCATAGGAGTAAACTGACGGATTCCAGTCAGTTGACTATACGCCATAGGAGTAAACTGACGGACTCCAGTCAGTTGACTATACGCCATAGGAGTAAACTGACGGACTCCAGTCAGTTGATTATACGCCATAGGAGTAAACTGACGGACTCCAGTCAGTTGACTATACGCCCTAGGAGTAAACTGACGGACTCCAGTCAGTTGACTATACGCCATAGGAGTAAACTGACGGACTCCTGTTAGTTGACTATACGCCATAGGAGTATACTGACGGACTCCTGTCAGTTGGTCATAGGCCATAGGAGTATACTGACGGACTCCTGTCAGTTGGTCATAGGCCATAGGAGTATACTGACGGACTCCTGTCAGTTGGTCATAGGCCATAGGAGTATACTGACGGACTCCTGTCAGTTGATCATACGCCATAGGAGTATACTGACGGACTCCTGTCAGTTGATCATACGCCATAGGAGTATACTGACGGACTCCTGTCAGTTGATCATACGCCATAGGAGTATACTGACGGACTCCTGTCAGTTGATCATACGCCATAGGAGTAAACTGACGGACTCCTGTCAGTTGATATACGCCATAGGAGTATACTAACAGACTCCTGTCAGTTGGTCATAGGCCATAGGAGTAAACTAACAGACTCCTGTCAGTTGGTCATAGGCCATAGGAGTAAACTAACAGACTCCTGTCAGTTGGTCATAGGCCATAGGAGTAAACTGACAGACTGCTGTCAGTTGATCATACGCCATAGGAGTAAACTAACAGACACCTGTCAGTTGATCATACGCCATAGGAGTAAACTAACAGACACCTGTCAGTTGATCATACGCAATAGGAGTAAACTGACAGACTCCTATGGCATGCAGCTGCTTGAGGGGGTATTTATTAATTTTTTATTTTACAGAAAAATTACCCTGGCCATCTCAATCTCCAGACCCAATATTATTGAACATTTGTGGGAATATCTGGAGTGCAAGTTCAGATCACACTTGCCACCTCCAGCAGCACTGGCACAGTTGGGCCATATTTTACAGGAAGAATGGTCCCACATTCCATTACTGTACGTGCATGACTTGTATAAGTCTATTCCACGGCGAATTGAGTCTGTTCTGAACGTCCGATGTAGGCCTACAGCTTAGTAATAAAATGTTCTGCACAAACAGTAAGTGTTTCCATTGTTTTGATAAATCCCTGTAGGTAATAAAAAGTGGAATATAAATATGAATGACAGGGCCATGAATCCAATTTTTCTTTAACTCAACTGAAGAATGAAATTAATATTTATTATATTTATGATATGCCTCACATGTAAATACACACACAAAAAAAGATCAAAATAAAAAAAAAGTTATTTTTTTTCATTTCGTAGCGTGAATTATTTTTGCCTTACCTTCTCTGGGAATTAGCCTATATCCTCTATTTTTTCGCTTGTTCCTTTGAGAATATCTTTTTCTTCAGTTTTTGCCTCAAACTCAAAGAAGAAGAGTTGAAGTTGTCTCGTTCTTCACTTCTGACTTGTGACAAAGACCATAGGTCGCGTGACACTTGGTAATATGATGTATAATGGGATCAGCCTTAGTCTGCCTCTGACATTCCTTTTCTTCCTCATCTTTCCACATGCCCTTTCTTTTGTTCTTAACCTATCTGTTTCCATCAACACTACCATCCTCATCCCTATATAAAGGGTACATTCTTTTTCACCAACATCTTATCTAGTTTCCATCCTTTGTCGTCATCTCTCTTGTTCCATCCAAGAACAACAAGAAGGAACAAGAGATGCTAATTTTGCAACTTCCTCATACGTGGTAAATCCTTCTTCTGTGGATGTTCCTCAATGGTATATCCAGTTAATAAATTTCTTAACCAATTCAGTGTAACGATAATGAGCTATCACTCCTATCCCTTGGAAAACCCCAGTCTTCTGAAGTTTCCCAAAGGGTAAGAGTCAAATTTCAGTATTGTTATATTGATTTAATGAGAAATGAAAACCTCGTCAAAAATATAATTTTCATGCAAATTTTACATATTTCTGGGTGTTATTTAACTGTTTTACAAAAGTAAATTAACACTCTCATAGATCAGGGCCAGGAGGATTTGCAAAAATGAGATCATTTCGATAGATTTGGGTTGGGTTGTTTTACCTCTGAGCGGCACTTTTTTTGCACACAATGGGCTAAATGGCCAGGTCACATGGACCCCGAAGGCTCAGAGAAGGTTGGGGAAGGGGACCCACTGGAACAGCTGTTGGGAGACAGATGGTAGTCTCCCGTCAAGGCCATCCAGCGTGTTCTTTAACGTGCAC
The DNA here is from genome assembly GCA_038380435.1 of Ryuthela nishihirai. Lineage (NCBI taxonomy): Eukaryota > Metazoa > Arthropoda > Arachnida > Araneae > Heptathelidae > Ryuthela > Ryuthela nishihirai. The sequence goes on along the minus strand of JAWZYU010000008.1, from coordinate 37,031,334 downwards.
AGGGTATGGCTCTCCCGCACACGGGGCCACAGCTTAAGGTCCTATCTGACGGACGGCGGCCTTTCCAAGCCCATCGGTGTCCCCTACTGACCGTGGGCAGGGCGGGGAATTTTGCGGAGATAAATCTCAACGCTGACCCAGCTGGGACTCGAACCTGGGAACTACAGATTACGAGCCTACCGACTGAGATACCGACTACAGATTGGCGCACTACCGACTGAGCCACCCCCGCCACCATTTCGATAGAAGGTGGAAAGAAGAGAGAAATTTGAAATGTGTAAGTGATTTATTCTGTCTAAAATTCAGTTGCAAGCAATTTAGTTCAAAATCATTTTTATTATCACTTTATTAAAATATTATTAAACGGTTTAAGTAGTAATTTTTTAAAATAAATGACAGCTAGTTGAATATTGATTAAAAATGCATTCGACCTCCATGTAGGTGAGGATTACGTTCTTCAAAAAACTCGCACACATTAAATCTTCGCAAACAGAGTTGAACAAACAATAGGAAATAAGGGGTTAGGTTTCTGGGTTGCTCGCAATTATATCTATATGTTTTTTTAGAAAACTAATTATTTATGCAAATTGCGTAAAACACTGCAAATAAAAAATAATAATAAACAAAGGTATGGAAGAAATGATTTTACTACGTTTTTGTTAAAGATACATACAACAGAAGTGGGGAAATTAAATTTTTTTATAAAACAATCACACAGATTTAATCTGCTGTAGGGGCGGGGGGTGGCTCAGTAGGTAACGCGCCAGGTTCGTAATCTGCAATTCCCAAGTTCAAGTCCCAGCTGGGTCAGCGATGAGATATATCTCCGCAAAACTCGCCGCCCTGCCCATGGTCAGTAGGGGACACCTATGGGTTTGGAAAGGCCGCCGTCCGTCGGATGGGACGTTAAACCGTGACCTCGTGTGTGGGGGAGCCATACCCTGTGCACATTAAAGAACACGCTGGACAGCCTTGACGGGAGGCTACCATCTGTCTCCTAATAGCTGTTCTAGTGGGTCTCCTCCCCCAACCTTCTCTGAGCCTTCGGGGTCCTTGTGACCTGGTCATTTAGCCCATGGTGTGCAAAAAAGCGCCGCTCAGAAGTAAAACAACCCAACTAATCTGCTGTACAGATGTCTTTATGGCTTCCTTCTTTGTGCAATTGCTGCGCACCGTGGATTCGTTAATTCCAAATGCACGCGCTATGGCCGATGCACAAGCACCGGCTTCAATCCTTGAGATAATCTCAAACGTCTTCTCTAACATCTCTTCTCCTTTATGGCTCCAGGCACAACTGCACTATTTTGAAGTTTACAAGATGGAAATTATTTAGCTTTGACTGCAAAGTACACGTCGGTAAAATGTAGCATTTATGGACAAAACTATTTCCTATAGTGTTTATGGATATCTCCGCCATCGTTTTCTATCATTATTAATAATGACAGCGGTAGCTAAATTTCATTTTCATATTTTCAAAATTTTCTAAATTTCATTTTCATAATGACAACTGTAGTTAAATGTTTATTGCGAGTATTTCATTATTATAATAACAATAGTAGCTAAACGTTGGGTTTAACCAACACCTCCTACAACACAACGCCAATAGGTCAACTTAAGTAGTTCTACCCCATAGTAAAATTCTTATATTTTTGATTCTGGTGTTATTTATTACTGGTGCACTCTGTGTTAACATATATATTTATCCATAAAAATGTTAAATTTACGAGAAAAATTATTTGTATTAATTAGCATTATGATATTTGATAATAAATACAAATAATTTCCTCTCCAAATAAATATATTTATAGGTAAATATTAGTATAAAGATTAATAAAGCGTTCACCAGTAATAATAATGAAATAAAAAATATAAGAATTATCTATATGTTAGGACTACTGAAGCTTCAGTCAAATACATTGGGGATTTTTTACATAAGAGGTTAAAGTGGAACTATCACTTAAATAATATAATGTCCAAAGTCAATTCATTGAGGGGCCAGCTAGGCCCACTCCTTAGGAAAAATTCCATTTTAATGATTGATCATAAGCTTTTACTCTATGATATGATCATGAGACCGGTGATTACGCTTCACCCATATGGGCGAATACTATACCCACCAATATTCGTAAGATTCAGGTCTTAAAAAACAAAATTTTGAGAACTGCGGTCGATGCCACCTTGTTTGTAATTAACCGACAACTCCATAAAGATCTGGGCATCGACCATATTTATACACATATAAAACGCACCTTAAAAAGAATTTTTGAGGCTGCAATCAATAAGTCCGTCCCGTGGCAGTGTGGTTAGCGCGCTTGGCTACTGATCTAAGGAACCTGGGTTCGAACCCCGGATAGGGCATGGATGTATGTGTTATTTTTCTGCTGAGGTCCTACCATCCTCTCAGACCTTCTACTATGGCTTATATACTGACAGGCTCCTGTCAGACCTCTGTGGCAAGCAGATGCTTGAGAGGGTATTTATTTTGTTTATTATGTAAACAGTAATCCCAATGAGATTATTTCTTCTCTGATTCTTTACGATCATACTGTTTTGAACAAGTACAAAAGGTCTAAAAAGGTAATGTTCTCTGAGGAGACCTACCCGTTTTAGGTTTCTTATACAATTTTACTGCTATTTTTAGCTTTTCTTACGTTTGCCCTTAGGGGCCCACGTAAGGGTGGTTTACTTGTATATTTTTCTCTTACTCAGGCCAAATAGGCATATCTTTGTGATGGAGATGGTTAGGGGTAAAATTATTACCCGGTACATCGAATATGATTATACGATCTACGACGATCTGTGGACTACTGAAGCTGATGTAAATTTGGTCGTCTGGCTTTCTGTTATAGGAGGTGTTGGTTAAGCCCCCTATTCCCGTATGGGCTATTAAATTTCGAAAGAATAAGTTATCTACATATAAAATTACTGGTAGTTTCATTTAAAGAAAAAAGTTCAGTATCATATTTTTAGCATATTTATTATATATTTTCTTATCAATAAATATTAATTTGATTATTTCTCAGAATATAGTTGTATTGGAAGTGCCACTTTTTTGTGCAAGTATGATGAATTTCTTTTTAAAAAGCAAAAAAGAAAAGTAAACAAGTTGAACAATTTTCAACTTTCATTGAAAATCGTTCAACGTTCGCTGTAGTCGGCAAGAAAAATGTTTAAAAAATAAAATTTTAGTGTTTGTACAAAAATGTAAATTTAGCATTTTCAGTACATCCGTATCATGTGAGATAATAAAATTCACTCTTATGGTTAAAGGAAATAACTAATAAATTCTCAGAAAATATTATACGTATCTTTCTTAAAATTACCAGTACTTTTATTTTTGTAATATTTATAAATATATTTAACCTAAATTAGAGTAGACTTATTATGATCAAGAAACGCAATTAAAGTAGGAAAAAGGGTTTTCTAGTAGGAAATGTAATATATGTTAAATATTGTAATACGTAAAAAGTAAAAAAAAATTCATTTTGATTGATTTCAGGGTTCGAATTCTCCATGAATTTATTGGAAATAGAAAAATTTTATTAACACATTCCAGCAATGGAAAAAAGGATGAAGAACTTAGCATTGATTTTAGGACTTTTTGATCAAATTCGGGAACTTATTTTGGTACGTTTTGAAGTGCTTCTAGCACTTCTAGCGAAAACCAGTTGACAACATTGGCCTCGACAGCACGTTAAAGTTCCAAATTAAGGGAGTTTAATAATTCGTTCAATTTGAACTTAATTTCAGATTAAAAAAAGATTTTATTAAATTTGAAATTTTCTTTCTTTCTTAAGGTTAAATAATATCAAAATTGAAATATATTAGCAATAACTAAAAAGCATAAATAATCTTTTATAAATAAGTTGCCTGCTATAAGGTTTAAAATTAAAAAAATTAAAATAAATTACTATCAATTAATACATAAAGGAGATTTCTTCTGGATAGATGTGCAGACACTTTTTAATAGGCTGTTTCTCTACTAAAGGACTGACCCTACTCCCACGCTTGTCGGCAACTTCTCGCATCTCATCATCATCATCATCCTCATGCAGCCATGGGCTACGGAGATCCAACCACACCACGCAATTTAGTTCTCCAAGCAAGTCTATCCTGAGCTACATCTACTGCATCTGGCCACTGCACACCAATTCTAACAAGGTCCTGTTTGACATTGTCTGCCCACCGCATCCTAGGTCTCCCCTTCTTTCTGAGGCCTTTAGGCACACTGTTCATAACCCTATTCGCCAATCTATAATTATTCATACGGGCAACATGGCCAAACCAACGGAGTCTCTCTCTGCAATATGCTGCTTAAAGGATGTTGCAAACTCCTTTGCCTAACCTCATCATTAGTTACAAAGTTGAACCACCTAATGCCCAAGATACTGCGTAAGCATCTGGAATCAAAAGCATCTAGTTTCCTGTTATCTTGTTTACAAAGTGTCCAAGTTTCACTACCATAACTAACCCTAGAAAGAACCAAACTATTATACAGTCTAATTTTAATGTTTAGGTGTATACACCTATTTCTCCACACTCTCCATAGATTCTTAAAAGTCCCGGCAGCAATCCCTGTTCGTCTGTTAATCTCATGCCGCACATCACCATCTCGCATCTCAGCCATGCAGAAAGTGTTAAGTTTCACAGGGATCCTCATCCTCGCTGATTCTTTCCTCTATGGATGCTGTCAGTGACATGAGTTTGTGAGATGAGAAGTTCATCTCCACTCAGGAAGAGATCTCTCTATGTGATGGCAGTGACCCGAAAGCTAAATAGGATGAGGAGCAATGATCTTCAGAGGACAAGACAATAAATACAGCTCAACAATTCAAGTACGCTGTGCATGTGCCGGTTAATTAAATAGCTTACTCAGGAAAATGAGTTCCTACTGCTATTGATGCTGCAAATACCACCATGATCGCTAAAGAGAAACAAATCACAATTATTGTGCTCCTAGCGCTGATTTAACAAATTTCTGATTATTTTTCACTGACTTTAAAGTAAAGGTAAAGTTGGTTGTTTTACCTTTGAGAGATGTTTTCTTTGTACACAATGAGCTAAATAGTTAGGTCACAAGGCCCCAGAGGGCTCAGAGAAGGTTAGGGGAAGGGGATCTACTAGACAGCTATTAGGAGATTGGATTGGATTGTTTTACCTCTGAGCGGCACTTTTTTGCACACCATGGGCTAAATGGCCAGGTCATAAGGACCCCGAAGGCTCAGAGAAGGTTGGGGGAGGGGACCCACTGGAACAGCTGTTGGGAGACAGATGGTAGCCTCCCGTCAACGCCATCCAGCGTGTTCTTTAACGTGCACAGGGTATGGCTCTCCCGCACACGGGGCCACGGCTTAACGTACCATCCGACGAACGGCGGCCTTTTCAAGCTCATCGGTGTCCCCTACTGACCGTGGGCAGGGCGGGGAAATTTTGCGGAGATAAATCTCAACGCTGACCCAGCTGGGACTCGAACCTGGGAACTACAGATTACGAGCCTGGCGCGCTACCGACTGAGCCACCCCCGCCCCGCTATTAGGAGAAGATGGTAGCTTTACGTCAAGGCCATATATAGTGTTCTTTAACTTGCACAGGGTATGTTTCTCTCACATGTAGGGCCATAACTTAACGTCCCATCCGACGGACGGCTGCTTTTCCAAGATCATCGGTGTCACGTTTGTGACCGAAGGTAGGGTGAGGGTTTATAGATGATAAATCTCAATGCTGGCACAAATGGGACTCGAACTGGGAACTGTAGATTACGGATCTGGTGCGCTACCGACTGAGCCAATCCCATCCCCGTGAAAATAGATTTAACAGTTACCTAAACGGATCATGGATCATGACCATAACGAAATAGAGCACAGTTATAAATTTGTCCTTAATTTTCTTCATCTGATTTGATAGAAAGTTATGATGCAAGAAATTCAATATCATCTGTGTACAGGGCGGTTTGAACAAATCGAAATTTGCGAATATTTGAAACAAATACATTAAAAGTGATTGGGCTGATCCTTGGGGTACTCCCATCGAAATATTTTTTTAAATTTATTTTCTTATAGACTTAAAACGTTCAAAAGATTTTAACGTACTCCTATATGGATTTCTTGTTTAGGAGACTACTGTGTAATTCTGTACGGCGTACATCTTCCATGTAGCCCAGTGGTATTCCCTTTCTAACGATAAATATTTTGTGCAAGACGAGATTTCATATTACGACGTGAACAGACAGCTTTCATTGCTTATTCATTGCATGCTAGTTTTTTAATTTAATGCTAATTCAAAGCTGAAAAAGTACAAATTAAGGCCACTTTTACAGTAGAGGTTAAATAAAAATCAATTTGAAAATTCTGCATTTTTATTTGCAAGATAACTTAGTTATAATATTCCTTTGAAAATTAAAAATAAATGCACAAATGTTACGTATAGATTGTATAATAATTTGTATTAGTAGAATTATAATTATTAATATTTCAAAATACTACCGGTAATTTAATAGTAAAAGTATTCTAATTATCTGTGGCTGAAGATTAAACATGATTTATTATAGCTTATTCTTCAGTGTTGGGGTTTTGAAGGAAATATAATACTACTGACATATAACCATTTAGTTTGCGACATAATCGTGCGAAACGAACCGGTGCATGAAAATCGCGAATAAATTGTTGAACTTAATCTACGTATACATGCGCCGTTCTTAGCGTGCGTGAGCTCATCAGAGCATTTAAAAAAAGAACAAAGTCCTTATTTGTGAAAAAAAGGCCAAAGAATAGAGAAAATATCGTTCCTAAGATGAATACACTCAAATTAACTCTACAAAGAGTTAGGACATTAAATATTAACACAATTCTAAAATTTATGTACTTTGTCTTCATAATTAATGATGTTTATAACAATGTTTCGCGTGAAAATATTTGCTTAATGCCTATTTGCAGTTTTCTTTGGCGTTAGCATAGGTAAAGACATCGCATACAAACACAAATGAGTCGTGATGGTAACATGTACCGTGAAGTAGGAAAACTAACTCTATCTTTGTCTTCTCAATCGATCTATTCTGCAACTCATACATATTTCAAAAATATTCATCTTCGTTGAAAAGAAATAACGCAAGCAACAACTTACCTTAATCTCTGCACGTTAGAGGCAAACTGTCAAAAGAAGACACAATATAATCGATCGGAGAACAAGTTTCAAACTAGTATCAGCGAACTACCGGTGAAAATATTGCGAATCTAATTTCTTAAACTAACTCATTTTCCAGATAATTGAATAGTTTCGCAAATGCAATTCGCATGTTTTCTCCACTTCCTGTGACGCTTTTGCCATTGGAGCAAACTGATGAAGTGGCCTCCGCGGAAAATGTCAGTTTCTCGCTTCAGAGGCTTCAGCTTGCTCTGTCGAGGTGAGTGCTTCATTGTTCGATGCATCCATCCACTCGTTGCTATGTCAGCTCCATCCTCTTGATGTGTGTCACCCGTCTCTATCCATTCGTCTCGTCGGATGTCTTTCATTTATTCCGCAAAGATATCTCACACGGGCAGAAAACTCTTCAACAGTTAGTAGTAAACGAAACGCTGACTTTATGCTTGCCGTTTAAGCGTGAAATATGAAGGGAATTAAACTGGAATCTTTGTGATGCGGGAAGTGACGCGGATGCCGAGATGATAAATTGAAGCTAGCTGCTTGTTATCCGTAAGGAGACAGATGAATTTAAAAGAGATTTCCTCACAAGAATTCAGCTATATCTTTAACTGTACGAAGTGCGCTCTGATTATATTGGATCTTTGCGCGCCTGAGTTTAACAGTTTGATATTTTTATTCACCAATAATTCTCATAAAGTTGCATGGATTAGTTTTATTTTAATAAATAAAATTTTTAGGTAAAGGTAGTTCAAAATTAAAGACGCATTAAACATACGTTTTAGAACTGAAGTAATACAATTAAAAAGAAAAACTGACTGAGGACTGAGAACTACCTATCGTTAATTAAAAAATAAAATTATTTAATTCTATATATGTATATAAATATTTGGAATATATTTGACCGTTATCGGCGTTGTAGTAATATCTCAGAATAGGGTTCGATTCACAATAGTTTCTCCAAACACTAAATTTTGTGTACCCATGCTAAATATATACAATAAATTCTCAAATTGGTACAAAAAATAATGAACAATCATTTGTCCCAAAATCAAGATCGAAGTATCTGGTAAAATAACAACAAACTCTTAAATGGCTCCAAAATTAGACTGCACAATAAATGAAAATGTACGTGTGGTATATTGCTCTTCGGCCTACCAGTAACAATAGTGGAAACTAAGTTATAGATCATTCGTCTTTGTATTTTGCTTGGGTATTGAATATGTAATAGCAATGTGTTAAGCCAGTAATTCTTAACCACTGTGCCGTGACAACACCTATAACAGAAGGCCGTGCAACTAAGTTATGACGTCAGCATAAGTAGTACCAAGCATGTAGACATTTCTGATACATTTATTTCTATTATTATATCTGGTGCATTTTAATACTAATTTTTATATATAAATATATATATTATTAAAAGTAGAATTATTCAGATTTATTAAAATTATCATAACATTAATACATACGAATAATTACTTTGCTAAATAATGTATATCTATAAATAAACATTAGGTTGGGTTGTTTTACCTCTGAGCGGCACCTTTTTGCACACCATGGGCTAAATGGCCAGGTCACAAGGACCCCGAAGGCTCAGAGAAGGTTGGGGAGGGGACCCACTGGAACAGCTGTTGGGAGAGAGATGGTAGCCTCCCGTCAAGGCCATCCAGCGTGTTCTTTAACGTGCACAGGGTATGGCTCTCCCGCACACGGGGCCACGGCTTTTAACGTCCCATCCGACGGATGGCGGCCTTTCCAAGCCCTTCGGTGTCCCCTACTGACCGTGGGCAGGGCGGGGAATAAATACACATTAGGATAAAGATTAATATAAAAGTTCACCAATATTAATAATATAAATTAAAATATAAGAAATATCTAGATTTTAATGTCACCTATGCTGACGTTATAACTTGTATGACTTTCTGTAATAGGATGTGTTGACCGTGAGCCTATGGAAAAATTGGGGAAGGCGATGCAGGATCCACTTCACAAATTATCTCTAAGGATCTTGTGACCTGACCGTGTAGCCTAATATATACATAAAAGTGCTGCTTCAAAGATAACACAAAAATTGCGAGAGCAAAGAGAAGTGGGGCCAATTATTTACAGTTATTCCACAGATTGCGAACTTTTATTTCACATATAACTCATTATCAGTCTTCATATCGTAGATATAAAGAATAGTTTCTTTACAGAGTATTATAAATTACTGCGGCGAAGTTAAATATAATATCTTAATTTATATACCTTAGGTAGATATAAATGTTCTTTCATAATGGGCTACGATCAATTTGCACATTTTTAAGACACAGGGAATTAATGTTTAAACATTCTTATGGGGAAATAAAGAGGTAATAGTATATACACTTCTAGATTTCCAAACTATCCAATTTGTCTGATAGCAAAATATTAAAAGAAAGTTCATGAAGTGGGAGATGTCATCGTTATTAAAAGTATCATTCATTTCGTCTTCCCTTCCAAAATAAAATTTTTAGACATTTGTTTTCTATGTTTTTCAAATATGGAAGTTGAATTATGCAGTAATTTCTCTCCATTATGGAGAGAAAATATACAACTACCCTAAGTTATATAAAATAAACTTCTATTTTAATTTCTTCTCCCCGGTAACGCGAAATGAGGAAGATATTATATATTTATTTAGACACTATGTATAACCCACGACATTTGAAATCACGAAAACGAATAAAAATCGGTATGTTCGAGAGTTAGAGAGGAGAAATCCAAAGCAATAACAAATGAAACCAAATGCTGAAAATACGAAGAGAAGTACAAGCTCAAAGATCAATACGTGAAGGAATACCAAAATTCCCCATCACAGTTTCCGTATTAAATATCGAACACACTATGCAAAATCGTCACACGTCTCATTTACATGTAACTGTATGAATTGCAGTCACGTCACGAAACGTGCTTCCATTCTGATGTGAGTTGAATACATCACTTTTTTCCCACTTTATTTCAACGACGAAAACAGCTTAGAAAAAGCGCAACAAAGTATGAATAGGCATAAGAAAATTAGCATCATAAAAAGCAAAACGCAGCTCTTTACAATCGAGTAACATCGTGATTAGAATTTCAAACTTCCAGAAATCCCCACCATCATTAACCCATCAGAAGAGATATCGTGTGTGTTTTCAATGCGATAAAAAAAGCTCCAATCCCTAGTGGCTTACTCTTGATGCCTCTGCATTGTATAGAAGAGGGAGAAAATAAGGAAGTAGTGATGCCTGTCGGAAAAGAAAGGCGTTAGTACACATCATCAACATTCGCTTACGGGTCCTTCGTGTTTCAAGGACGGTGTCCGCACGACACTGTTAATCATACTGGTGCCATAAATCACAGAAGGGTGGAAACTTTGTCGTCATCGTATGAGGGATACACCCCAATCCTCTACTTAAGTGTAGTGTGTGTGGGTGCATATTCGTGGATACGTGCGAGTGGCGAACAAAAGGTGCTCTTTGACAACCTGTCGATAGTAAAAGAAACGGTAGATGATTTTAAATTTTTATTCTGAGTATTTGTTGACAGTTTTTAGTTTAAAAAGCATCGTAAGAATTTGATTTAGTACTTGTTGATTTGAATAAGTTATTTCTTAGAAATCTATACATAAATAAATAACCACTCAAACAGCTTTTTGCGACAGAGGTCTGACAGGCGCCTGTAAGTTTATATGCCATATTAGTAGGTCTTTAAGGATGGTGGGACCTCAGCAGAAAAACAACCTCCCTTACCCGGGGATCGAACCCAGGTCCCTCTGATCAGCAGCCAAGCACGCTAACCACTCGGCCACGGGATATCGGTAAATAAAACATAGACAAGTTCACATAAGCCGTAGTTTTTGAATAAATGTTTCTAGAAACACCGTTTTATTTAAAAGATTACAGATGGCTTTAACCTGTATATTTATATGAGTATGCGCATTTTTATTCCCTTGATAATAGGCATATTTTATATTTAAATTTAAAAGTTTTGTATTGTTCATTTTCAGTAATATTCTCTGAAAACATTTCATTACAAATCTTAATCCCAATGTATTTTATTGATCTCTGACCTATATATTTTTAAAAAGAGGCAACATGATTTTGTTCTTAAGTCATTATAACTGAAAGTCTTAGTTCTTTCTAAGCATCAGTAAAGTTCAGAGTAATCTATCATTTTATTCTTCACTCTGGTTACAAAATTTCCCATGACATATTTGTAAATGTTATATATATATATTCAATATTCCATAGGGTTGGGGTGGCTCAGTCAGTAGTGCGCCAGTCTCGTAATCTGTAGCTCCCAGGTTCGAGTCCCAGCTGGACCAACGTTGAGATTTTTCTCCGCAAAATTCCCCACCCTGCAGACGGTCAGTACGGGACACCGATGGGCTTGGAGGTGGACCGCCGCCCGTCGGATGGTACACTAAGCCGTAGTCCCGTGTATGATAGAGCCATACCCTGTGCACGTTAAAAATCACGCTGGATGGCCTTGACGGGAGGATAAAATCTGTGTCCCAAGAGAGTTTAGCCTCCCGTCAATACAACTGATAACAGTATGCTGTTACAGTGGGTCCCCTCCTCCAACCTTCTCTGAGCCTTCGGGGTCCATGTGAGGTGGCCATTTAGCTCATGGTGTGCCAAAAAGTGCAGCTCAGAGGTAAAACAACCCAATATTCCATTTTCTGCATTTAAGTGTTGTCAGGATTTCTATAATTTAAGCTTAGAATATATCTCATAATTCACTTTTGTAGACAAAATATACTATTTATATTGCCTAAATTAGTATTTCCCAAAACACTGATGCATAATATAAATTTATCAAAGTTTTATAATTCACACAATTTGTTATTCTTCGAATCAATTATTTTAACCCTTTAGACACGAATTTTTGTTTAGAGAGATAAATATAGAATATTCAGTAATAAATTATCACAGGAAAAGTCCTGTAGACAAGGAACACTTGAAAAATCGAATTGAAAATAACTGATTGTCCTGACTGGAACCCAGTCAGGAAAACAAATTTTTTTTCAACTCAATTTTTCAAGCTCAATTTTCCAACTCAATTTTCCTACAGCTTCAATTTTTTTACGCATTTTAAAGATGAAATACGTAAAATCTCAATACATGTCAGCATTAACAGTTGAACATTTCCAATCAATTTTGATGATAGGGAGTACTAAAATTGAACCCCAATTTGGTGAAATGTTATCTCATAATACGCAATTCCATTCTTCTCATTAGTAGAGCTGTATTTCAAACAATTATAGTCTACTTATTATTATTATTATTACGTTACCTTTTGTTCAATAAATTGGTGAAAACTTGTTTTTTTCTTGTTATTTAAGAAGTTTACCTAAATAAATATCCTCATGTTTGCCTCCGCAGAGCCTAAAATATTTACTCTTTGACCCTTTATTATTGGAGAGAAAAAATGTTTGCCAACCCCTGGTCTAGTTGGGCGGGGGTGGCTCAGTCGGTAGCGCGCCAGGCTCGTAATCTGTAGTTCACAGGTTCGAGTCCCAGCTGGGTCAGCGTTGAGATTTTTCTCCGCAAAATTCCCGCCCTGCCCACTGTCAGAAGGGGACACCTATGGGCTTGGAAAGGCCACCGTCCGTCGGATGGGACGTTAAGCCTCGCCTCGTGTGCAGGAGAGCCATATCCTGTGCACGTTAAAGAACACATTGGATGACCTTGACGGGAGGCTACCATCTATCTCCCAACAGCTGTTCCAGTGGGTCCCCTCCCCCAACCTTCTCCTGAGCCTTCGGGGTCCATGTGACCTGGCCATTTAGCCCATTGTGTGCAAAAAAGTGCCGCTCAGAGGTAAAACAACCCAGCGTTAAAGAACACGCTGGATGGCCTTGACGGGAGGCTACCATCTGTCTCCCAACAGCTGTTCCAGTGGGTCCCCTCCCCCAACCTTCTCTGAGTCTTCGGGGTCCATGTGACCTGGCCATTTAGTCCATGGTGTGCAATAAAGTGCCGCTCAGAGGTAAAACAACTCAACCCCTGGTCTAGCGGTTAAAAAGAATATTTCTAATTAAATGTATATTATTTATGACCAAAGGAACAAGAATTCACTATAATTATTTAAAAAATTAATTTTTCACGTTTCATTAAAATTCTGTCCACTCATTATAATGTTGAAAGAAAGTTGCAAAAGTCTGAAATTTGAGAAATCAGTGAAAAAAGAACATAACGAAAAATATAGAAAAAGAAAAAATGATTTCTAGGCACTTTGTTATGATAAACACATCAAATGACTCACACATGTGAAATGTAACAAAACGATTCTTGCAATTGCCTGTGAAATGCAGCAAAATAGTTTTTGTAGTTTCGTGTTAAATGTAGCAAAATATTTCTTGTCGATTGTTAGGCACATTTATGTACAATCGCTCAAAAAATTATCCGAATATTATGGTTGATTACCGAATTCAGAAAAAATATCTGGCAACGTTTTTTAGAAATTAGTGATCTGACAACTTCGTGTCACGTGACACGTGACACGAAGTTCACGTGTCACACGAAGTGACACAAAGTTGTCAGATCACTAATTTCTAAAAAAAATCGTTGCCAGATATTTTTTCTCAATTCTGTAATCAACCACAGTGTTCGGATACTTTTTTGGGCGACTGTACGTATCTACAACATTATTTCATGTAGTTTCTATTATATCCATAGATGGAATTAAATCCAACCCATTCCTGTACTATTAAGAGTGGTCTACACTTTGTAAGACCACAGGCACCTTTTCCTAATTATAAATTATAATTATAAATTTTTATAATTATAGATTTTAAATATAAAAATAAAATATTCTAAAAAATTAATGTATAAGGAATGAAGGAGTTAAATAAATAATTTTACAACCATTGGAGTGGTATTATTGTCTTACCAATTTGTCAGTTGCAAGTACAGTCGCTCAAAAAAGTATCCGAACACTGGTTGATTACAGAATTCAGAAAAAATATCTGGCAACAATTTTTTTAGAAATTAGTGATCTGTTACGTAACACGAAGGTTGCCAGATCACTAATTTCTAAAAAAAAATTGTTGCCAGATATGAATTCAGAAAAAAATATCTGGCAACAATTTTTTCTGAATTCTGCAATCAACCATAGTGTTCGGATACTTTTTTGAGCGACTGTACTCAGTGGGTGTGATGGTTGAATGGAATGAAATATGTTACCAAAGTATATGTGAATAAAAGTTCACATTCAAAGTGCTAACTTCAAAAATAAGATTTATACGGAAAACGGAGATTAATTGCGAATTGAAGATATGAATCAAATATCGCTTTTCATCAAATTTATTTAGTATTTTGATAATTATAGAAGCTGAAATATTTAATAGCGAATATAGCTAGTCATAATTAATTATTTCAAAGGTGAAATAAAGTGCAATTATAAATATTTTAATTTATCATTTTCTAAAATAAATGTGGTATTATAAGTTTAATTATAGAAGCTGAAATATTTAATAGCGGATATAGCTAGTCATAATTAATTATTTCAAAAGTGAAATAAAGTGCAATTATAAATGTTTTAACTTATCATTTTCTAAATAAACGTGTTATTATAAGTTTTGTGAATAATTTAATTCTCACCAATATTGAAAGAAGGTACAAGACAGTGTACTGCTAATGTCTGACAATTTTTATAATTTATATTTATTTTCTTTAATTATCAACTACTAGCTCTTGTTTACAAATGAGGAGAGTATTCTTGTAGCTTGCAACCAAAAATTTATAGATATATTATTTAAAAGGATTGACACTTTCATCAGGGCCAAGGTGGTCCACATAAAAGGTTAATAAGATTGTAAATAAAGAGCTCTTTTGCAAAAGTTGTACGTTGACATTGGTAACAGTATTCCCCGCCCTGCCCACGGTCAGTAGGTGACACCGATGGGCTTGGAAATGCCGCCGTCCGACGGATGGGACGTTAAGCCGTGGCCCCGTGTGCGGGAGAGCCATACCCTGTGCACGTTAAAGAACACGCTGGATGGCCTTGACTGGGGGCTACCATCTGTCTCCCAACAGCTGTTCAGTGAGCCCCCTCCCCCAACCTTCTCTGAGCCTTCGGGGTCCATGTGACCTGGCCATTTAGCCCATGGTGTGCAAAAAAGTGCCGCTCAGTGGTAAAACAACCCAACCCAAATTGGTAACAGTACCCTAAACTGTTTGCAGACCCTGGAAGGTAGCCTTCCAGTACGACGATATTTTCTACAGAGAAGCCATCATTCAAGGGAATGGAACTTTTAAATAGGCAATAGGCGTCTCTGCAGGTGGGCAACATTATTGTTTAAAGCGTGAGCCTCCCTCTGGTGACACTCGGAACAATAGAAAAGACAATGAGAAAAAGGATAAATTTTAATTATTATAAAAGAGCAATTTTTCGTTACGAATTCTCTCAGAAAATTCAATATTTTGTCAACATAGATCACATGTGTGTGTGGATACACACATTTCACTGTCTATTCATATCAGCATCTATTCACTCACTCATCTCATCCCTTCTCACTCATCCCATCATGTGTTTCACCCATTCGTTTCGATACCTATACACCCATCTGAATGTCCATCTATTTCAACATCTATTCATCCCTTTATCTTAACACTAACCCAATTGCCATCAATCGTCCAATTGGCACTCAGTCATCTGCCATCTCATCATTTATTCATTTACACAACTCCATCCTCATCCATTTTAACGCCTATTCATATACCCATTCTAAATCATCACTCCACTCAACTCAGTCAGCCTAACATTTATCTCGATCCTAACATTTATCTACCAAACCATATCAACACTCTTTCACCCATCATTCACACGGGGCGAGGGTGGCTCAGTCGGTAGTGCACTAGGCTGATAATCTGAAGTTCCCAGGTTCGAATCCCAACTGGGTCAACGTTTAGATTTATCTCCGCAAAACTCCCCGCCCTGCCCAATATCAGTACGAGACACCGATGGGCTTGGAAAGGCCTTCATTAATCGGACCAGTGGCCCCATATGCGGAGCCCTTGCGCACGTTAAAGAACACTATGGATGGCGTTGACGGGAGGCTACCATCTGTCTCCCAACAGCTGCTCCAGTTGGTCCCCTATCCTTCTCTGAGGCCTTGATGTCCTTGTGACCATGTCATTCAGATCATTGTGTGCAAAAAAAGTGCCGCTCAGAGGTAAAACAACGTAACACATTATTCACAACCACCTTCCAACACATATATTATCTATCCGTCCATTTTTTAACCACTCACATCAATTAATTCTCCAGTCCTCTCCCTGAAACCACAATTAATTAATTTTATAAAATCATCGTTCACTTATTCTCACACCAATAGAACTAATAAACGTGTGCCATAACACAGGAAAAAAAATCCCAGAAGTATCTACACATCATTACTACACTAAATATATCATTATGTTTTGTATCAGTGATTGAATATTATTACTGGCGATACATTTTTTTTATCTATTTTCCGGTTAGCATCGCAAATCTTTAACATTTACTCATAACCCAAAAACATTCTCACAAATTATTGGGGCGGGGGTGGCTCAGTCGGTAGCGCGCTAGGCTCGTAATCTGTAGTTCTCAGGTTCGAGTCCCAGCTGGGTCAGCGTTGAGATTTATCTCCGCAAAATTCCCCGCCCTGCCCACGGTCAGTAAGGGACACCGATGGGCTTGGAAAGGCCGCCATCCGTCGGATGGGACGTTAAGCCGTGGTCCCGTGTGCGGGAGAGAGCCATACCCTGTGAACGTTAAAGAACACGCTGGATGGCCTTGACGAGAGGCTGCCATCTGTCTCCCAACAGCTGTTCCAGTGGGTCCCCTCCCCCAACCTTCTCTGAGCCTTCGGGGTCCATGTGACCTGGCCATTTAGCCCATGGTGTGCAAAAAAGTGCCGCTCAGAGGTAAAACAACCCAACCCACAAATTATTTTCAAAAATTGGCTCAAATCAAAATAGGTAGTAGTGTAATAATTTCTTTTCCTGGAATATCAAGTTCTGTCTAGACGGCGTCTTTCTCTCGGAAGACATCATTCTGACAACATCAAAATTCTTCTTTTATCAAAACAATGATGACTAAATGGCCTATCTGAGCATCAGTACTCTAACAACGTTTCAGTTATATTATAATGTCGCCAATTGATCCAGATCAGAGATCAGTGTTATATAATAACGCTTCAACTTCAATTTCTTGTTAATGCCAATATTTATAAACTCAGCGGTTACTTTATTAGATAAAATTCCCTGCAATGTCAATAGTAACTCAGTGCCACGTCTTAACGTTCCATCCGACGGACGGCGGCCTTTCCAAGCCCATCGATGTCCCCTACTGACCGTGGGCAGGGCGGGGAGTTTTGCGGAGATAAATCTCAATGCTGGCCCAGCTGGGTCTTGATCCTGGTTTACAGGAGGTCTTTATCACAAATGGGCGAATTGGAGCACCGGACTTTTTGTTACTTTTTTTTTTATCAAATGTTACTTTTGATGAATAACATTTTTACAGAAGAATTTTTCTTGTAAAAACATTCTAGTGTTTTTTAAGATAAAGTTTTTTATCATATCATCTGTAAGTACACAGCATGCAAAGTAACAGACAGGAAAAACACTAAGGCGGTAATATGCATTAGAAATGTCGGAGAATTAATGAGTAAAATAAATGGAAATGATGATAATTATGTTGACTTAACGAAGCAAACTCAAAATAGTTCCTTAAAAGAGAAAGATTATCGGATTAGAAAGACTGGGTCATGTCACTGCTTAATAATGAGGATTTGTTATCGTTAGACTTTAAATAAACGGGGACATTAATAGATGAAAAATGTCTTTTTAGGGACTTACGAAGAAGTTTGCCTAACACCAGTTTATAGGGTTAGGTTGTTTTACAGCTGAGCGGCACTTTTTGCATACCATGGGCTAAATGGCCAGGTCACAAGGACCCCGAGGGCTCAGAGAAGATTGGGGGAGGGGACCCACTGCAACGTTGTTAGAAAACAGATGGAAGTCTCCCGTCAAGGCCATCCAGTGTGTTCTTTTACGTATACGGAGTGTGGCTCTCCCGCACACAGTGCCACGGTTTAACGTTCCATCCGACGGACGGCGGCCTTTCCAAGCCCATCGATGTCCCCTACTGGCCGCGGGCAGGGCGGGGAGTTTTGCGGAGATAAATCTCAACGCTGGCCTAGCTGGGTCTTGAACCTGGAAACTGCAGATTACGAACCTGGTGCGCTACCGATTGAGCTCCTGGTTTATAGGAGGTCTTTAAAAATGCTTTTATTTTATACATTTCATTCAACAGTGTTATATAATAACGCTTCAACTTCAATTTCTTGTTAATGCTAATATTTTTATACTCAGCAGTTACTTTATTAGATAAAATTCCCTGCAATGTCAATAGTAACTCAGAAACAGATCTTAGTAACTTCTTAACTAAGCTTTTTGAGAAAAAATATGACTAAAGAAAATCTAAAGATCTGAATCAAATCTGCTTCAGTCTCTGGGCGGGGATGGATCTGCCGGTAGCACGTCAGCTTCTTATTCAACGTTTCCGAGGTTCGAGTCCCATCCTGGATATCGTTGAGATTTATCTCCGAAAAACCTCTCACCCTCCCCTACGTCAGGATAGGATATTTATAGACACAGTCGTATCAGAATAATATAACCACCTACCACAGTATATGCATTATGCATGATAGGTGGTCATATTATTCTGATATGACTGTGTATAGAACACCTGTAGTATACACACCTATAGTATAGGTCAATATACCTGTAGTATAGGTCGGTATAGAAGTCAGTAAGGTCTTGGAAAGATCACCGTCCATCAGATGGGATGTTAAGCCTTGTCCCCGTGTGTGGGGGAGCCATACCACGTGCATTTAAAGAATATGTTGCCTAGCCTGGAGGGAGGCTACCATCTGTCACGTAACAGCTGTCCAGTTCCTTTCTTCCAAACTTCTCTGAGCTCTCTGCGTCCTTGTGACCTGGCCATCTATTTCATTGTGTCCAAAATGGCGCAACTCAGAGGTAAAACAACCCAACTATTTCAATCTCTATTTCAACAATATTCTTTCTATATTAAATGATTATTAAAACTATTTCAGATACAATTAGGGTTGGGTTGTTTTACCTCTGAGCGGCACTTTTTTGCACACCATGGGCTAAATGGCCAGGACACAAGGACCCCGAAGGCTCAGAGATGGTTGAGGGAGGGGACCCACTGGAACAGCTGTTGAGAGACAGATGGCAGCCTCCCATCAAGGCCATCCAGTGTGTTCTTTAACGTTGGATTGTTTTACCTCTGAGCGCACTTTTTTGCACACCATGGGCTAAATGGCCAGGTCACAAGGACCCCAAAGGCTCAGAGAAGTTTGGGGTAGGGGACCCACTGGAACAGCTGTTGGGAGACAGATGGCAGCCTCCCATCAAGGCCATCCATCGTGTTCTTTAACGTGCACAGGGTATGGTTCTGCCGCACACGGGACCACGGCTTAACGTCCCATGGGACGGACGGCGGGCTTTCTAAGTACATCGGTGTTCCCTACTGACCGTGGACAGGGAGTGGAATATACAATTAGGAACCCTGCTAAATCAAGCACAGCTCATTAATTTCTATTAACTATACAATTAATTTTACAAAGAGTATTAATACCTAAAACGCATAGCACATGAGGACAATAACTATAGGCTTAGATTAATGATCGAAAATGTTTAGAAAAGCTATCACAACATTCAGTGTAATAGAGTATTAGAAGCCAACACTTTTATTACTAACTTAACAATCAGTTGTTTAATGAAGCTGATAAACAGTTGGCAGGTGGAATTCACATCTGTCTCTTGTGATCTATTGACCCAGAAGGAACAACAGCATCGCCTGATTTGATCTTGCCAGGAAGATTTATGAATAGTTCAGATAATTCTATAGGCTGGAAGCACGTTACGATTATAACACAATTAAAGGCAGACCAAATAGAAGTCAGTTCATTGCTATTGTCCCGATCGATTCCGTAGAGAAGTATGGGTCGTTCTCACTTGTCATTGGCCGCAGTTCTTGCCACATCGTATCAGAGAGCAGAGGTCATAAACAGACGAAATGGAGCACCGAGCTTTTTGCAGGTCCTTATCTCCTCCATCTGAAGTGTGCCTCTGACATTAAAGTTAAAATGTAAAGAGATATAAACTGAAAAGAATCAGAACCCTAAGGCTATTTCTTGATTTTTCTAGATCAACTACAGAAAAAAATCACTAGAATTGATCTGATACCAGGATGGCGTTGGGTTGGGTTGTTTTACCTCTGAGCGGCACTTTTTTGCACACCATGGGCTAAATGGCCAGGTCACAAGGACCCCGAAGGCTCAGAGAAGGTTTGGGGAGGGACCCACTGGAACAGCTGTTGGGAGACAGATGGTAGCCTCCCGTCAAGGCCATCCAGCGTGTTCTTTAACGTGCACAGGGTATGACTCTCCCACACACGGGGTCACGGCTTAACGTCCCATCCGACGGACGGCGGCCTTTCCAAGCCCATCGGTGTCCCCTTCTGACCGTGGGCAGGATGGGGAATTTTGTGCAGATAAATCTCAACGCTGACCCAGCTGGGACTCGAACCTGGGATCTACAGATTACGAGCCTGGCGCGCTACCGACTGAGCCACCCCCGCCCCCAATCAACTACAGAAAAAAAATCACTAGAATTGATCTGATACCAGGATGGCGTTGGGTTGTTTTACCTCTGTGCGGCACTTTTTTGCACACCATGAGCTAAATCGCCAGGTCACATGGACCCCGAAGCCTCCCGTCAAGGCCATCCAGCGTGTTCTTTAACGTGCACAAGGTATGGCTCTCCCGCATACGGGGCCACGGCTTAACGTCCCATCCGACGGACGGCGGCCTTTCCAAGCCCATCGGTGTCCCCTACTGACCGTGGGCAGGGCGGGGAATTTTGCGGAGATAAATCTCAACGCTGACCTAGCTGGGACTCGAACCTGGGAACTAGAGATTACGAGCCTGGTGCGCTACCGACTAAGCCACCCCGGCCCCTACCAGGATGGATCTTGGCCTCTTAAACGTTTGCTGGCAGAGGTGGTCGCACTTAACAGTTCCTGAAATGAGAAGATTTTGATGTTCCATAGCATTTTCAAAGAATTGAATTGTAGCATCTCTAATGCAGTCCCGAACAGAAGGGACACAAAGATCCCTTTGGATGATGGAATTACGCACGAACCAGGGTGCGCCGACAGTCAGTCGAATGATCCTGTTTTGGAAAGTTTAAATTTTTGGAATTTTATTTCTTTTACAGTAGCTCCAAGTTGGAGATTCATAAAAGAGAATACGCCGAATAACCATCTTGTACGTAAGTAACTTGTTTGCCAATGAAAGCATTGAATCCCAGGCAAAAAGGGATATCAACCTATTTGCACTGCTTTTGCTTTGCGGATACTTTTTCTTTTAAGTTATGAGTCCAGTCAAGCTTTCTGTGCAATATGACTCGAAGATAAAGTAGCAGTGTCCATCCAGACGATTTGTTTGTCAAAAAGTTCTAAATTCGAAACATGGTGTAATATTTTGTGTGAAAAAATCATGGTAACACTTTTATATGCATTTATCTTTGTCCTCCAGTTCGTACACCACATTTCAAAGTCTATAAAAACACAGTTTGCACTCTACATAAAGCAAAATCATGTGAAATGAGGAAGACAGAAAAGCAGTGTCATCTGCTACACGGTAGTTTTAACAGTAGGAATTTTTGGAATGTCAGCAACATATATATTGAAGAGGGTTGGACCTAGGACAGAGCCTTGTGGTACCCCTTCAAAAATGGGATAGGTTTTTGAGTAGTCATTGCCAATTCGAATCTTAAATTTTCTATTTGTGAGATAGCTCTGTATTAGATGAATAAGTTCGGTAGGGAATTTGATAAGCTTGCAGATGATTCCTTTGGTCCAAACCCCATCGAATGCCTCTGAGAAATCCAGGAAAGGACAATGGTGGATTCCTTCTTGTTTCTGAAGTGCCAGGACTTTTAAATTGTATTGGGAAATTAATCTGTTTAGATAAAAATATTTGTTTCCAATACTCCGACAGTTCTCCCCCCCGCAATAGGGGACCACCTTGCCGAGATGGGGGGGGCCTAGGACCCAGCAAACCGGTCGAAGGCTGTGCCGACCGGATTGGTCCCCCGGTTGGACATAGCCAAGACCAACCGGGGCCAACGATGCCGCTGACCGGTCGGATGGTGACGGTGTCCGAGGCCTCAACCTCAGGTGCTCTGGGTGAGCAGTTCGAAGGTTCTGCTGAACGGTCTGAGCCCGCCTAGTAGGCACGAGCCCTCAAAAAAAGTCTGGGTCTTACTATAAGAGTCTCCACTTCGGACGCCGAGGGAACTTGGATCTATATATCCTTGTTCATGGCTAACCGGGGAATAGATTAAAGTAAGGTTTCTTCCGGTGGTCAGCTTTCCTTTTATAGGACTGCTGCCATGTGAGGCTGGGGTTGAGGTGAGCCTATAGGGCGTATTCCTTGCCCCCGGCTCTAGATAGCACGGCTTTTCATAACTGGTAGTGTCGTATAGGCGGAATCGGGAATTGCCATGGTTGCATAAGATCGCAACAAATAGAACGAACTCCTATAGTTCCATTGTAGAATACTATAAGAATCTTTAAAGTTGGCCATCTTGGATTTGGTTTTTCATATCATTTAAGGAGTTTAATTCTTCTTCGCTTAATGTAACTTTTGCACTTATGAAATCGATGCACTTGAGGGTTGGGTTGTTTTACCTCTGAGCGGCACTTTTTTCACACCATGGGCTAAATGGCCAGGTCACATGGACCCCGAAGGGCTCAGAGAAGGTTGGGGCAGGGGACCCACTGGAACAGCTGTTGGGAGACAGATGGTAGCCTCCCGTCAAGGCCATCTTTAACGTGCACAGGGTATGGCTCTCCCGTACACGGGGCCACGGCTTAACGTCCCACCCGAGGAACGGCGGCCTTTCCAAGCCCATCAGTGTCTCCTACTGACCGTGGGCAGGGCGTGGAATTTTTGCGGAGATAAATCTCAACGCTGACCTAGCTGGGACTCGAACCTGGGAACTAGAGATTAAGAGCCTGGCGCGCTACCGACTAAGCCACCCCGGCCCCTACCAGGATGGATCTTGGCCTCTTAAACGTTTGCTGGCAGAGGTGGTCGCACTTAACAGTTCCTGAAATGAGAAGATTTTGATGTTCCATAGCATTTTCAAAGAATTGAATTGTAGCATCTCTAATGCAGTCCCGAACAGAAGGGACACAAAGATCCCTTTGGATGATGGAATTACGCACGAACCAGGGTGCGCCGACAGTCAGTCGAATGATCCTGTTTTGGAAAGTTTAAATTTTTGGAATTTTATTTCTTTTACAGTAGCTCCAAGTTGGAGATTCATAAAAGAGAATACGCCGAATAACCATCTTGTACGTAAGTAACTTGTTTGCCAATGAAAGCATTGAATCCCAGGCAAAAAGGGATATCAACCTATTTGCACTGCTTTTGCTTTGCGGATACTTTTTCTTTTAAGTTATGAGTCCAGTCAAGCTTTCTGTGCAATATGACTCGAAGATAAAGTAGCAGTGTCCATCCAGACGATTTGTTTGTCAAAAAGTTCTAAATTCGAAACATGGTGTAATATTTTGTGTGAAAAAATCATGGTAACACTTTTATATGCATTTATCTTTGTCCTCCAGTTCGTACACCACATTTCAAAGTCTATAAAAACACAGTTTGCACTCTACATAAAGCAAAATCATGTGAAATGAGGAAGACAGAAAAGCAGTGTCATCTGCTACACGGTAGTTTTAACAGTAGGAATTTTTGGAATGTCAGCAACATATATATTGAAGAGGGTTGGACCTAGGACAGAGCCTTGTGGTACCCCTTCAAAAATGGGATAGGTTTTTGAGTAGTCATTGCCAATTCGAATCTTAAATTTTCTATTTGTGAGATAGCTCTGTATTAGATGAATAAGTTCGGTAGGGAATTTGATAAGCTTGCAGATGATTCCTTTGGTCCAAACCCCATCGAATGCCTCTGAGAAATCCAGGAAAGCGACAATGGTGGATTCCTTCTTGTTTCTGAAGTGCCAGGACTTTTAAATTGTATTGGGAAATTAATCTGTTTAGATAAATATATTTGTTTCCAATACTCCGACAGTTCCCCCCCCCCCCCGCAATAGGGGACCACCTTGCTGAGGTGGGGGGGGGCCTAGGACCCAGCAAA
Organism: Ryuthela nishihirai; assembly: GCA_038380435.1. Classification (NCBI taxonomy): domain Eukaryota; kingdom Metazoa; phylum Arthropoda; class Arachnida; order Araneae; family Heptathelidae; genus Ryuthela; species Ryuthela nishihirai. The sequence continues at coordinate 37,006,949 of JAWZYU010000008.1, read as the reverse complement.
CCGGTCGAAGGCTGTGCCGACCGGATTGGTCCCCCGGTTGGACATAGCCAAGACCAACCGGGGCCAACGATGCCGCTGACCGGTCGGATGGTGACGGTGTCCGAGGCCTCAACCTCAGGTGCTCTGGGTGAGCAGTTCGAAGGTTCTGCTGAACGGTCTGAGCCCGCCTAGTAGGCACGAGCTCTCAAAAAAAGTCTGGGTCTTACTATAAGAGTCTCCACTTCGGACGCCGAGGGAACTTGGATCTATATATCCTTGTTCATGGCTAACCGGGGAATAGATTAAAGTAAGGTTTCTTCCGGTGGTCAGCTTTCCTTTTATAGGACTGCTGCCATGTGAGGCTGGGGTTGAGGTGAGCCTATAGGGCGTATTCCTTGCCCCCGGCTCTAGATAGCACGGCTTTTCATAACTGGTAGTGTCGTATAGGCGGAATCGGGAATTGCCATGGTTGCATAAGATCGCAACAAATAGAACGAACTCCTATAGTTCCATTGTAGAATACTATAAGAATCTTTAAAGTTGGCCATCTTGGATTTGGTTTTTCATATCATTTAAGGAGTTTAATTCTTCTTCGCTTAATGTAACTTTTGCACTTATGAAATCGATGCACTTGAGGGTTGGGTTGTTTTACCTCTGAGCGGCACTTTTTTCACACCATGGGCTAAATGACCAGGTCAAATGGACCCCGAAGGGCTCAGAGAAGGTTGGGGCAGGGGACCCACTGGAACAGCTGTTGGGAGACAGATGGTAGCCTCCCGTCAAGGCCATCTTTAACGTGCACAGGGTATGGCTCTCCCGTACACGGAGCCACGGCTTAACGTCCCACCCGAGGAACGGCGGCCTTTCCAAGCCCATCGGTGTCTCCTACTGACCGTGGGCAGGGCGTGGAATTTTTGCGGAGATAAATATCAACGCTGACCTACCTGGGACTCGAACCTGGGAACTACAGATTACGAGCCTGGCGCGCTACCGACTGAGCCACCCCCGCCCCATGCACTTGAGGACAAGAACTACCAATTTGTTAATATAGATTTTTAACTGGTAGGATCTTCTTCCTCTCTACAGCTAGGAAGATTTGGAAAGTCATGCAATAACAGGTGTTGTCTTTTACGGAGGTTACCTCTTCATTCTCGTTGAAAGTCTGAGGGAAAGAATTATACTCTTTGACAAATTCGGCCCATGAAATATTTTTCTTCACTTGAAGTTTTTTAATTTTACATGCTTTTATCTTTTCCTTGCACCCTGCATATGTGGCTGGGTAATCAAGAGCACAATTAGGACAACACAATGTTTCAGCAGTGCACTCTTTATATCTATGGTCTCGTGCGAATTTCTTACACTTTGTTGCGTTTTTCCACATGGCAGCTCGGTGCCCATGGTCATTACAGTTGAAGCAAAGAATAGGCGGTTTAAAATACTCCTTAGCAGGAAAGCTACAAGCTCCTAAATGAATATTACGTGATAGTTTGCTTACGGAAAAAGTTAACACAATATTATCGGTAATTATTCTTTCCGGTGCGTCGCCCCTGAGAAAGAATGGGCAGATACTCCCCCTGTCGAGTATTTGCCCATTCTTCTAAAAAGCGTAACTACTTGCTCCTTTAGAGCATCTAACACTTCTGTCTCGGGGAAATCCTCGCACATCCGAAATTCATCCCATTGTTTTGAAATCTCTGCCTGGGAAACGGAAAGAAATATTTAAGCCCAACATTGTTTAAAGCTTTTTCAGTTTTTCAAATTGCTATTGTGTTTCAAGGTAAATAAGTATTCACCGTGAACGTTTGGAAGGGAATGAGGTCTCGTTAATACATAATAAGTGCTCTCTACCCTGGGCCCGGGGAAAATAAGTATTCCCTACAAGATATTTATAAATATTACTATTAAAAATAAAATTACTGGTAGTTCAATAAAAATATAATATTTCAGAGCATTTAGTTTTATTTTCTCAAGTGATAAAGAGGCGATGAAATGTTATATTTATCTTTCTGTACAAGTGCTATTAATTTTAGTTTTTAAAACATATTACTTGCGGAAGCACGGCGAAAGTTGAAAATGACTCAATTTTTTGTAATGCTCTTTCCCAATGGATTTGCTCTTTAAAATGAAATTAATCGTAATTACCCAAAAAGTTAATATAACATTTTCAGCACATCTTTATTATTTAAAAATAAAATAGACTTTTATTGTTTAAGAAAATAAATAACAAATTATCGAAAATATCACCATTCTTAAATTACCAGTTGTTTTATTATTAAAAGAAATATGATAAAGAAAGCTTTGGGTGATCGGCAAGTCTGAAGGCGTCGTATTTCTCCAGACAACAGCTAGACAGCCTAAAGCATTGATGGCCACAAAACGAAAGATAAATGGATTCTTCTGGAACATTTTTCTGAAATTTATGGTTAACACTGACAGCCAGTATTTGACATCATAGAATTCCTAAGAGACGATAACTGATCTTCAGTTTTCAAATATATCTGATATTTATGGCTTTCCAAATATTCCTAAACGTTTTGGTTATTTATACATGTCATATTATAAATTTAAAAAAAATGCAAAATGCATTATACTAACAAAAATTAAATATTATTAAAATATATGCAAAAAATATTTTATATATTATTTATATTTATAAGTTCCATATTAATTTATCATTAAACACATCTTATATATCTGTACATTACTTACATATATTTATATGGTATAAGATATTACTACACAATAACATAGATATCATTAATTTATGTCTCTATAACTATCGTAATTTATTTAGTACAGTATATATAACATACATATATTAAGCGCAGTATCGTTGTTCCCATAGAAAAGTCGCTATCATTAATTAATGTGCTGTCCTAGCTGCCGTGAATCCGAATTAATTACAGGCAAACTTCGCATGATGTAATAGATTAGTCTCTGAAACATTATTCTACGCGAAACATCATTAAATGGAGCTAGTTTCTCATTTGAAATGTTTCGAGATTACTAAAATTTGAAGATTTCTTAACTCATAAAAAAGAAAGTAATCAAAGGAAAAATAAATGCAAAAAAAGTTGTATGATTTTAACATGAAATATATTGTTACAACAGTTGAATGAGAAACAATAAAACCATGATGTGATGTATTATTTTGAAGCTCGTCTTATAGAGGGAAACGGTGATGTCGATTTCTATTGGTTGTCACTGTCACGTGTCTGATGGGCTCCATTTCTGTGCTTCGATTGTCAATTAGCTCTATGATAATTACAGGTAAAGTGTATACGTGTGTTGGTTCTATACTGAATTAGATTGCTGTATTATAAGGGAAATTGCTTATTATATTCCTAATTTGTTTTCCTTGATAAAAGTAATGTTTTAAGCTCGTTAAAATGTCATATTGTGCAGTTTTTGGCTGCATTAATTCTGCAAAGAAAGGGAAATTGGGGGCGGGGGTGGCTCAGTCGGTAGCGTGCCAGGCTCGTAATCTGTAGTTCCCCAGGTTCGAGTCCCAGCTGGGTCAGCGTTGAGATTTATCTCCTCAAAATTCCCCGCCCTGCCCACGGTCAGTAGGGGACACCGATGGGCTTGGAAAGGCCGCCGTCCGACGGATGGGACGTTAAGCCGTGGCCCCGTGTGCGAGAGAGCCATAACCTGTTCACGTTAAAGAACATGCTGGATGGCCTTGACGGGAGGCTACCATCTGTCTTCCAACAGCTGTTCCAGTGGGTCCCCTTCCCCAACCTTCTCTGAGCCTTCGGGGTCAATGTGACCTGGCCATTTAGCCCATGGTTTGCAAAAAAGTGCCGCTCAAAGGTAAAACAACCCAACCCAACTCAAAGGGAAATTGATGAAAGCTTTCCCAAAGGATCGCACTAGAAGAAGTATCTGGGCAGCTAAAGGGAAACGGGAATTCTGGAAACCAACAGATTATTCTTCCTTATGTGAGGTAGGTTGAGTTTAATTATATCTTTAAAACACCGAAAATATAGTTATTCTCAATATTTGAATCTCACCTTACTGCTGAAGTATTACTAATACATTCTGAATATTTTGAAGAGCTCAGTGATATTATTTGTTGTAAAAATCTATTCTTAAAGTTCACTTACTAAAATGAATGCTGCGTTAGAAGTTTGTATAATCATTCAATTAATTTTGAAAATGTTAGAGTTAGTATTACAGCAGCGCTGGTTGTTAAATGTTTTCAACTTAATAACACTTAATATTAAAAGAATGTTGCTGAAAATCGAGAATCTCTTGCACTACAGACACTCTCTCAGAGAATTTACAATCTCGCACACATTGCGCATTCAGTACCACGTAAAGACATTCAATTCCTTTTATACAATGAACACTCTTACACATTAGATACTTCATAAAAGTGTATCTAAAACTTTCTTTTGACATATAATACCCCTTTAAAAATTTTTCGGTAATACTCCTTTTTAAAATATTTTGGAGTACAGTCGCTCAATAAAATATCCGAACACTGTGGTTGATTACAGAAATCAGAAAAAACATCTCACAACGATTTTTTTTTAGAAATTAGTGATCTGGTAACCTTCGTGTATTCTGTAATCAAACATAGTGTTCGGATATTTTTTTTAGAAATTAGTGATCTGGCAACCTTCGTGTATTCTGTAATCAAACATAGTGTTCGGATATTTTTTTTTAGAAATTAGTGATCTGGCAACCTTCGTGTATTCTGTAATCAAACATAGTGTTCGGATATTTTTTTTTAGAAATTAGTGATCTGGCAACCTTCGTGTATTCTGTAATAAAATATAGTGTTCGGTTATTTTTTTGAGCGACTGTACCCTAAATATACTAAACTTTTTAGACACGAAATTTTTTCTAGCACTGCTACGAAAATTTTTAAAAAATTTACTCGCAACTGATTGTTTTTGGACGTAAAACGTGCAAATATAAAGCACTTTTTAAACGTAAAATTTAAAACTTAAAATTAAAAAAATGTTTAAAACGTAAATTTAAAACAAAACTTTAGAAATATCAATTTCTGTTTGCGTACACCCAGACTTCTTTCACACAAGATGAGAAACATTGGTTTACTGTATATCCTCTCACAAGGAGAACTATTTTGTACAGTCGGTCAAAAAAATTTCCGAACACTATGGTTGATTACAGAATTCAGAAAAAATATCTGACAACGATTCTTTTTAGATTGCCAGATCACTAATTTCTAAAAAAATCGTTGCCAGATATTTTTTCTGAATTCTGTAATCAACCATAGTGTTCGGATACTTTTTAATATATATAATGGGTATGAATATATAATGCAATGAATATGGAGCGTGTGCAGTTACCGTTCACAGCAAACTGGAGCGGTTGCGGTTAATGTTCATAGCACATTGGATCGTGTGAGCTCACAAAGACCTAGATCGTGTGGGCTCACTCACGGATATATTGAGCGTGTGCAGTTACCGTTCACAGCAAACTGGAGCGTGTGCAGTAACTGCACAAGCTCCAGTTTGCTGTGAACGGTAACTGGAGCGTGTACAGTTGCTGTACACGTCCCAGATATTTTTTCTGAATTCTGTAATCAACCGTAGTGTTCGGATATCTTTTTGAGCGACAGTACACTCAATTCTGTTTTTACACGGATTTTTTTTAGACGATTTTGATTTAACACGGTTTAGAAAAAAATTCAAATTTATTTTCTTTTCACATGATTAATTTTGATCTAACACGGTTCAAAAGGAGCCTTTTTAAAAAGCTCCATTTGAATTCCGAAAAAAAGATCACAAATTTCTAAAGAAAAATCGTTGCCAGTTCTTTTTCCTGAATTCTGTAATCAACCACAGTGTTTGGATAATTTCTGAGCGACTGTACATGACACAGATAACGATAACACACTAAGCATTCTCTCAAACAATAGAGGGGTAAGGTGGCTCAGTCGGTAGCGCATCAGGCTCGAAATCTATCCCAGGTTCGAGTCCCACCCGAACAAGTGTTGAGTATGCTGCAACGATGGGCTTGGAAAGCTGCCGTCCGTCGAATCAAAAGGAAAAGCGTATGCGGGAGGGCCATACCATGTGCACATCAAAGAACACGCTCGATGGCCTTGATGGGAGGCTATCATCTGCCTCCTAACGGGTATCCAGTGGATCTCCTCCTCAAACGTTCTCTGATACCTCGGGGCCTTGTGGCCTTATCATTTAGACCATTACACGCGAAAAACTGCATCTCAGAGGTTAAACAACCCAACGAATTACAGAATCTTATTGCTGCATTATTTGAGATTCAAAGCTTCTAAGCCTGAGGAACATCAAAGAACAAGCTAGATGGCCTTGATGGGAGGCTACCATCTGCCTCCTAACAGGTATCCAGTGGATCTCCTCCCTCAAACCTTCTCTGAGACCTCGGGGCCTTGTGGCCTGACCATTTAGCCCATTATGCGCGAAAAAGTGCCGCTCAGAGGTAAAACAACCCAACGAATTATAGAATCTTATTGCTGCGTTATTTGAAATTCAAAGATTCCTAGCCTGAGGAACAGCAAAGAACACGCTGGATGGCATTGATGGGAGGCTACCATCTGCCTCTTAACAGGTATCCAGTGGATCTCCTCCCTCAAACCTTCTCTGAGACCTCGGGGCCTTGTGGCCTCGCTATTTAGCCCATTATACGCGAAAGAGTGTCGCTCAGAGGTAAAACAACCCAACGAATTATAGAATCTTATTGCTGCATTATTTCAGATTCAAAGCTTCTAAGCCTGAGGAACTGCCACTGCGCCTTCAGGCAATCCTAGAGAATGAGTACAGTCGCTCAAAAAATTATCCGAACACTATGGTTGATTACGGAATTCAGAAAAAATATCTGGCAACGTTTTTTTTAGAAATTAGTGATCTGGCAACCTTCGTGGCTTGCCTGATCAATAATGTCTAAAAAAATCGTTCCCAGATATTTTTTCTGAATTCTGTAATCAATCATAGTATTCGGATATTTTTTTGAGCGACTGTGCATTTTAATCGTGAGTACGTTTTACAGTACAGTCGTGACAGATGAAGGCAAAAAAATTCTAACTGGACATGCAAACTTAAAAAGGGAAACACCCGAAAATACAAAAACTAATGGTCTTTGACCTCCATTCTAAATGAAAAACTGTTACAAAACGTAAAGAAAAAAAAAAGTCAACTTAACAAATGAGAGCAGTCTGACATCCAACACACTTTTATCTTTCCCTTTTCGAATTTGGAGAGAACTTCCAAAAGTTAATTCTCAAACTTGTCTTTCTTTTAAGTTTGCATTTATAGTCGCTCAAAAAAGTATCCGAACACCATGGTTGATTACAGACTTCAGAAAAATATCTGGCAACGATTTTTTTAGAAATTAGTGATCTGGCAACCTTCGTGTCATGTGATTACAGAATTCAGGAAAAATATCTGGAACGTGTACAGCAACTGAACAGTACAGCAACTGTACACGCTCCAGTTACCACTCACAGCAAACTGGAGCGTGTGCAGTTACTGCACACGATCCAGTTTGCTGTGAACGGTAACTGCACACGCTCAATATTTCCGTGAGTGAGCCCACACGATCTAGTATCAAAATAATATGACCACCTACAGTCGCTCAAAAAAATATCCGAACACCATGGCTGATTACAGAATTCAGAAAAATATCTGGCAACGATTTTTTTAGAAATTAGTGATCTGGCAACCTTCGTGTCATGTGACACGAAGGTTGCCACGTGTCACGTAGGTTGCCAGATCACTAATTTCTAAAAAAATCGTTGCCAGATATTTTTTCTGAAGTCTGTAATCAACCATGGTGTTTGGATACTTTTTTGAGCGACTGTACGACAAAATTCCCTAACATTATTCAGAAATGTTTTTTCGCTCCACTTTTATCCCCGTACTTCTTTCCGCCCAGGTAACGGCCTGCCCTGCGTGCCCCGTCAACAATTCGCAGACACCGTGCTCTCTTATTGGAAGAGCGAGACCTAATGACCTTAGGGCGACCTCCAACTGCGGTAACATGAGAGACATAATGTCCGTAATTGACCCGAACTTCCCGGATGGACGAAGGACAGATAGATGCGTAATGACTCACTGAGTCGTAGCTTTTCCTGCCATTGAGGGAAGTCAGGGATGCAAGTGATGCGCTTCCGAAATTCAGTAATGTGCTCGGATGGATGTAATGTAGTTTTCATATATTTTTAAAATATGTATGTCTAAACTAATGAAGATAAGAGACAAAGGCTCTGAGTTATCATCATCATCATCATCCTCAAGCAGCCATGGGCTACGGAGGTCCAACCAGACCGTGCAATTTAGTTTTCCAAGCAAGTCTATCTTGGGAGTTATAGTGTCATTTATTTTATTATATAAATGACGTTAATTTGATCTATTGCCGTTTTTTAAAAGCCAAATTAGACGTAAGATAAAAATATTGTGATATAGAAGTCCGTCGTTGGGCTTCCTGCTATCGCCTCAAAAATCGTAACAAAATTTAATATATAAGCATAATTTAATTACTTACTGGTGATTATATTTTATTGCTCAGATTATTGCCATTACAAACCTTTATTAAAATAAATGAATGTTATTAAAAATTGAATATGAAATAATTATTACTGTAATAATATATTTTTAAAATTGAAACTAAATAACAGAACTATTGAAAGGAATTAAAAATTAAAACTACCGGTAATTAAATAAACTAAAAATTCTAAAATGTACAAAATTTTTTTAAGTGGTTTGCAGTGTGCAAATGTCAAAGCTAATTGATCTCTCACAGTGAATATGAAAAATTGTGGATAATACAGGGCATTATACAACTTGATTGAAAATTATCCCCTTGTACCAATGTTTTGCACATGGTTTTTTGGTTGCAAACCAAATAATAACGGTACATAGGCTAATTGGTCGAAACAAGTTCATTTTCACTTTCACGACTCATAAAAAAGGCCCTCACGACCCATAAAAATGCACTCACGACCTGGTGGCTGTCAGAGAAAGGAAATCAGGAGAGAAGAGTGATAGCCTTGGGGGAGTGAGAATGCATTAGAGACTACTCAACGTCGTCGTGTTACGGAGGATGCTACAGAGTTGAGAATTATATAGTTGCTGTACTCGAAAATGTGAAATATGAGCCCCCTAATTTTCCATCATTCCACTAAATGTCTAACGTGAGTGCCGTTATTGATTGTAAAATCTGTGAGAAAGTGTTTGTTGGCCTGTCTGGAATTGTATGATTATTGTGTCTAGAGCGACCAACTGATTAAAATGTTTCGGCCAACGTTTTACCCCACCGAGAGCAGGGTTTAATGTCATGAAATAATGTAAATATATATGTCTTTTTTTGTTGAAATCTGGAAAGTATTTTTCGCTTCTTGCAACGTAGAATATTTTAAATATTCAATACTTTATTAGTGGGTCATGCTGGCATTTTTCACACCTTCTTACTTATGGTCACTTTTTTACACAGGGGAAAATTGTGGCTAATAGACAACGTAATTTATAATAAATGTTTAGGATTCTGAAGCAAGTTACAGTTGTCTAACTAGCTTTTAGCTCCACGATAACAAATAAATAAATAAATACTCCCTCAAGCAGCTGGTTGCACAGAGATCTAACTAGAGCCTCCTCAGTTTATATACCATAGTACATGGGTGGGCAATTATTTTCGTATCTACACTGCGCATGCGTATTGACGTGGCCGTCCTAGTGGAAAATACGAGACGAATCTTCGGTCGCGCACGGGAAGTAAATCTCGGTTCAAGGCGGATTTTTCTGACTGTCTTGGCGGGCCACAAAAAACTCTTAGCGGGCCGAATGTGGCCCGCGGGCCGCTATTTGCCCACCCCTGCCATAGTGGAAGGTCTGTGAAGATAGTAGGATTTCAGAAGAGAAACAACACAAACTTTCATGCCCTAGCTGGGGCTTGAACCCAGGTCCTTTGTCAGAAACAAAGTTTGCTAACAAAAAAATAAAGGAAAATTAACACAATGTGATGTACGAAATTTTAAGAGTCCTTCGCGAGTTCTATCATCCATCGAATGGGACGTAAAGCTGTGGTTTTATGAAGTCAGTGGGAAGTCAGTGAGAAAGGGAAAAAGAAAGAGAAAGAGGTAGAAGAGGAGAGAGAGAAATCAATGGGTAGAAGAGAAAGAAAGAGGAAGAACGAATAGATAAAGAAAGCAGAAGAGGGGTTTAAAATGGGGACAAATGGAAATTCTGTCATGCTCCTGTAATCCAGATGATTGGAGGCTGGAAGTGGTGGATGATTGAAGCTAGAGAAACTTAATCTTCGCAGATAAAATATGAAGAAATATCCGGTCTTAAGTAGAATAACTGATTATTAGAGTTAGGCAGCTTGTGTCATGTAGGAAATGATATTTTTCCGGGAGACTTCTTCGTGTAGTTTGTGAAAGAGATAATGGTCATTAATATATGTTTTGAAGTGCTTATGAAAAGGAGGTAGAGGAAGAGAAAATGTAAGATAAGAAAGAGTAGAAGAAGCAGAAGGATAAGTAGGAGGAGGAGAGAGAGGAGGAGGAGGAGAAAAAAGAAGAAGGTAGAGGAAAAAGGGAGGAGGAGGACAATTGGGGAGAAAATAAGGGAAGAAAAGAGAGAAGAAGAAGAGGAAGAGGAAGGAAGAGGAAGAGAAGGAAGAAATGAGTAAAGGAAAAGACCGGAAGAATAGAAGGAAGAGGACAAAAAAGAAAAGATAAGAGAGATGAACAGGAGAAAGAAGAGAAGAGAGGAAGAGGACGAGAAGGTAAACAGAAAACGTAAGAAGTAGTAGGCAGAGGAAGAGGTAATAAAAGAGGAACAGATACGCAAGAGAGAGAAGGAAGAAGCTGAGAAGGAGTAGTAGAAGGATGAAAGAATAAGAAGGAAAGGAAGATAAAAAAAAAGGGAAACGGAAGCAAAAAGAAAGGAAAAAAAAAGGGGGGGGGAAAGGAGCTAAGTATATAGAAGAAAATAAAATGAAGTTCCGGAATAAAAAAAAAATGAAAGATTTGGACGACTAAGTCAAAATAAAAGTTGCGAAATAAAAAGCTAATCCTTGAAGAGAATGCTTCAAATAAATTGTATAGTATGTATCGATTGCAATTGGTTGGAAAAAGTGTTGGGCGGAAAGTTTAAAGTGAGCGGATTGAGCAATCGCAGAAGTGGGAAATTTCATCGTTTTTTGTTTGCAGCGTTTCTGTTCGCACTGAAAAGCAGATATGGCTTCTATATATTAGAACTGTATCGAGACTGAGGAATCTTATTGCCTTGAGGATGAAAAGCGCAAAATTGCAAGATTTTATTTCCGAGAAGGTATTAAGTTGATGCGAGGGCGTTATTTTTTTTTATCTTTTCTACTTTTTTTGCAGATTTTTATTTTCTTTCAAAGTAGTTATGCTCTTTGTCAGATAAGCTGTTAAAAGAACTGCCGTTTAGGTTACTTTTCCTTTATATCGATTCAATAAAAGTGATAAACAGGAAAGATGAAGCCAGAATTTTTTCGGTATGGATACCTACCGGTTATTTTTGTGAGATAAAAATTTCAAGAATATTTGAAGAATAATGAAGAAATATGTTACATTTTGAGAACTGCGGTTGATGCCTCTTGGTTTGTCACTAACAGACAACTTCTTAAAGACCTGGGCATCGACCATACATATATACACATATAAAACGCACTTCAAAAAGATTTTTTGCGGCTGTAAGCAATAATCCCAATGAGATTATTTCTTCTGTGGTTCTTTACGATCATACTGTTTTGAACAAGTACAAGAGACCTAAAACGGTAGCATTCTCTGAGGAGACCTACCCGTTTTAGGTTTCTTATACATTTTTGCTGCTATTTTTAGCTTTTCTTATGTTTGCCCTTAGGGGCCCACCTAAGGGTGGTTTACTTATGTATTTTGTTCTTTCTCATGCCAAATAGGCATATCTTTATGACGGAGATGGTTAGGGGTAAAATTATTACCCGGTACATCGAATATAATCATACCATCTACGAGGTATATGTTGTTTTTCGTTGATAGAATCAGGCTTTAGTGGTCGAGGACTTAGCGTTTTGAAAATGGAACCAAGAAACCTGGATTCAAATCATGGATAAAATATGAATGTTGTCTTTTGTGTTCTTCATATATCAACTCAATGAAAAAATTATAAAAATATATTCCCGCCAGAGTTTCTAAGATAGCATGTAGAGGCTTTACGAAAAATAGTCTCTAGACGTTATTTTAGCATCTAGAGGCTTTACAAAAAAATAGCCTCTAGACGTTATTTTAGCATCTAGAGGCTATTTTTGCGTCTAGGACGTAATTACAGTTACCACTATTAAAAATATTTTTCCGGAATTTAAATTTATATTTTGTAAACTTGCAAACTTTTCTTTTGTAGAAGGTATTTTCCCTGAAATTTAAAAAAATTCTCTAATTATTGCAGTGTTTAAAATGGTGATACTAAGTCAATTGAAAATTACAGACCAATTTCGCTTCTATCAACTTTTTTCTAAGATTCTTGAAAAAATTGTTAAAAAAAGCTTGTTAACTTTTGGGATATGCATAATTTATTTGTCCCAAACCAATTTGGATTTCGAAAAGGTTTGAATACTCAAACTGCGATTTTAGAAATGTTCACGCAAATCTACAGAAACTTAAATCAAAATGTTAAAAGAGTTGTTTTTATTTTGGATTTGTAAAAAGTTTTTGATTCCATGAATTATGAGATATTATTAGAAAAGTTAAAAATCTATGGTGTTAGGAGAAATTTATTTTCATGGATTAAGAGCTATTTAATGAATATGAAACGAAAAGTGAAAATTGGAAATATATTATTGAAGAAACAAATGTACAGGTTGGTGTCCCTCAGGGTTCTGTTTTGGGACTTTATTTTTTTGCTCTATATATATGACTTCTGTACATTGGATTTGAATGGTAAAATAATTCATTTGCAGATGATGCTGCACTAATATATTCTGGAGACGAAAAGCAAATTTTAGGGAATATAAATAGTGACTGGATAAAAGTAAGAACGTAACTAAAAGTCAATAAAATAAAAAAATAAAAAAACAAATACCCCTCAAGCAGCTGCTTGCCATAGAGGTCTGACAGGAGCCTGTCAGTTCATATGCCACAGTAGAAGGTCTGAGAGGATGGCAGGACCTCAGCAGAAAAACGACACATACATCCATGCCTTATCCGGGGCTCGAACCCAGGTCCCTTAGATCAGTAGCCAAGCGCGCTAACCACTCGGCCATGGGACGGCAATAGACTCTTTTTAAATACAAAGAAGACGAAATATATTTATATTACACCAAGAGAAAATCAGATTGATTTTTTTTCGTGACAGGCTGATTTTTCACTCTGAATTTTGTGCTGGAGAAAATTGCAATTGTGACATAATTGAGGGGGTTGAATGTTATAAATATTTGGGTAATTTTATTGATAGAAAGATATCATGGAAAATATAAATATCTGATGTTAAAAAAATTGATTGCATAATACCAAAAATGTATTATATCTGGAAATTCATAAATTTATCTTTATTAAAAATTATATACTTTTCTTGGAACAAATTTTATTTGTTATATGATTTATTATCGTGGGGTGGAGTCTATTTGACAGCAAAAAAACCGTTACACTATTTGCAGAATTACATAATTAGATGCACGATGAAACTGAGAAAATTTGAAAGCATTGCAAATATATACAATGAATTAGATATTTTACAAATGAGGAAATTATACGTGTTTTAGGTACTGCAATATATAAGGAAGAATTTTAATATCCAAACCTTACGAACATTTCAAAAGAATACTCGACTGTAAAAAAATCTTTTCATACTTGATTTAAAAACGAACAAAACTATTGTTGAGAAACATTACGTTTATTTGGCGCCAAAGTTTTTTTAACTGTTCACAAGAGTACACTAAAAGAACAAGGAATGACAGCTTTTTCTTTAAATGTGGAAATTATTGAGACTTTGTTTTAGAAATAAAAGAGAATTAAATGCAAAATAATTGCATTAGACCCAAAATTGCTATTAAAGTGCTCAACCACCCTCAACCATTTATTAACGAACTATTTCAATATAGAATTTTATATTTTATTTCTGTTTTCTACCCAATAAATTTTTTTTCGTTTATTCTTAATGGTAAATTTCGAACTTATAAATTGGTGAATATTTACTTGATTTTTATGATCAAACTAGCAAAATGAGAGGAAATGTGAAACTGAAGCTTGTTGCCTTTTCATTTTCATTACAACATAACTATTAAATTTCTTGTACAAGCGAGTTTTTACTCTCGTGGACGACTCAACATCTTTTATCAGATTTTTACTGAAAAATGTAGGAAAAATTATAAAACATTAATAAAATATAATATTAAGATTTTATATATAATGGTAGGAATGAAAATATGATTTTTATTAGAGAAACTATGTATAAAAAAGAATATACCTGTATTAAAAAACGAAATGCTTTAAAATAGTATCTAAGATGTACAATATTGTAGTTATTTCATTATAATTTCAGTTCTAAGGTAAAATATGTATATGTAATGCTACTGCATATTCTGAGAATAAATCTATCTGTCTGTCTATAAGATACAACCCCCTCAAGCAGCTGCTTGCCACAGAGGTCTGACAGGAGCCTGTCAGTTTATATGCCACAGTAGAAGATCTGAGAGGATGACAGGACCTCAGCAGAAAACAACACGAACATCAATGCCTTACCCGGGGCTCGAACCCAGGTCCCGTAGAGCAGTAGCCAAGCGCGCTAACCACTCGGCCACAGGAGAAGAGAAATAGATTGCGAAGAGAAATGGCAGAATAAGAGGAAAAGGGAAGAGGATCAAGAGGAGGAAGAATAAGAAGAGGAGGAGAGGAAGAAAAAGAAAGAGACTGAAGGAATAGGCAGTAGAAAGGATGAGAAGGAAAAGAAATATGAGGAAGAGAATAAATAGAAAACGAGAGAGAGAGATGGAAGTGGTAGAAGAGGGTGGAGGAAGAAGAAGAAACAGAAATGGAAGAAGAGTAAAGGAAGAAAAAATAAGAGAGGGAGAAGGAATATGTACCAGAGGGGAGAAGAGGGAGAAAGGGAAATGGAAAAGGAAGAAAAGGGAGAGAGTAAGATGAAAAGGAAGAAAGAAGTGGAGAGAGACGAAAGAGATAGAAGAGAGGAGAACGAAGAAGTGGAAATGAGAGAAGAGGAAGATGAAATAAGAGAGAGAGAGAGAGAAGGAAGAGCTATAAGAGGAGAGAAGGATGAGGAAGGGGAAACGAAGAGAAGGAGAAAAGAAGAAGGAAGTTGAACAGGACGAGCTAACAAAAAAAAAAGAAGATGAGGAGAGACAGAAGGAGGAGTTAGAAGTGGAGAGGTCGAAAACAGGAATAAGTAGAGACAAAGAAAAGTTGAAGAGGAAGAGAAGGAAGGGAAAAGAAGGAAGAAGAAAGAAGGAGCAAGATCAGTGCTAGTGTCTTTTCGAGGAATATTTTTTGAGGTGCTTCCGTGAAGAGTTTCTAAATCTGGAATAAGATGTTAGAAATAAAATATTTTTCTATTAATATGCTTACGGTACAGATCATTATGATCACACCTGTCTCGACGAGTAGATGCGTACCACATTTGCCACACAGCATGTACCAATGATGTCTCTGACCGGTGCGGAATATATATAATCAGCAGGGCAGAGCGTGTCAGTATGAAGTCTGTACAATGGGAAAAGGGAAGGGATTGGGTTGGATTTTTGGGTTGGTTTTACCTCTCAGTGTCACTTTCTTGTACACAACAGACTAAATGACCAGATCACAAGGACCCCGAAGGCTTAGAGAAAGTTGGGGGAGGGGACGCACTTAAAACAGCTGTTGGGAGACAGATGATAGCCTCCCGCAAGGCCATCCAGCGTGTTCTTTAACGTTGGGTTGTTTTACCTCTGAGCGGCACTTTTTTGCACACCATGGGCTAAATGGCCAGGTCACATGGACCCCGAAGACTTAGAGAAAGTTGGGGGAGGGGACCCACTTAAACAGCTGTTGGGAGACAGATGATAGCCTCCCGTCAAGGCCATCCAACATGTTCTTTAACGTGCACTGGGTATGACTATCCCGCACACAGGGCGACGGCTTAACGTCCCATTCGATGGGTGACGACCTTTCAAAGTCCATCGGTGTCCCCTACTGACCGTGGGCAGGGCGGGGAATTTTGTGCATTTAAATCATAACGCGAGCCCGGTTGGAACTCGAACCTGGGAACTACAGATTACGAGCCTGGTGCGCAACCGGCTGATCCACCCCCGCCCTTGGAAGGATTTGGAGACTGAAAGAGATTGAAGAGACCTTGGAAGACGCAATTGGGTTGTATTTTTGGGTTGTTTTACCTCTGAGCGGTACTTTCTTTCACACAACAGACAAAATGGCCAGATCACAAGGACCCCGGCTTAGGGGTCCTTGTGATTTAGGCTTGTGATTTAGGCTTAGAAAAAGTTGGGGAAGGGGACCCACTGAAACAGCTATTGGGAAACATATGGTAGCCTCCCGTCAAGGCCATCCTACGTGTTCTTTAACGTGCACAGGGTATGACTATCTCACACACAGGGCAACGGTTAACCTCCCATTCGACGGATGGCAGCCTTTCCAAGTCCATCGCTGTCCCTACTGACCATGGGCAGGGTGGGGGAATTTTGCGGATATAAATCGCAACGCGAATCCGGCTGGGACTAGAACCTGGGAACTACAGATTACAAGCCTGGATCGCTACCAACCGATCCACTCCCGCCCTTGGAGGAGCGGGGGTGGCTCAGTCGGTAGCGCGTCAGGCTTGTAACTCCCAGGTTCGAGTCCCAGCTGGGTCAGAGTTGAGATTTATCTCCGCAAAATTCCCCGCCCTGCCCACGGTCAATAGGGGACACCGATGGGCTTGGAAAGACCGCCGTCCGTCGGATTGGACGTTAAGCCGTGGCCCGTGTGCGGGAGAGCCATACCCTGTGCACGTTAAAGAACACGCTGGATGGCCTTGACGGGAGGCTATCATCTGTCTCCCAACAGCTGTTCCAGTGGATCCCCTCCCCCAACCTTCTTTGAGCCTTCGGGGCCCATGTGGCCTGGCCATTTAGCCCATAGTGTGCAAAAAAGTGCTGCTCAGGGGTAAAACAACCCAACACAACCCGCCTTTGGAGTTTGAATGGGAAATGATTATTAGCGCAAGGAACGCAGGAGATATCATCTCATCAACCGCTAGCATTGTTGGATGTTCGAGGACAGCCGTAGTGAAGGTGTTGTAGTGACAATAGTCCGAAGAGGGACAGTCATCCATACAACGGGTCGTAAAGGGGAGACCACCACTTATTAGAGTTGAAGTGAACGACTGTTGGCACGTGCTGTCAGGGGCAACGGACGGCTCACGATCCCTCAATTAACGGCAGACTACAATAGAGAGAAACGTTGCTGAGCAGACAGTCCAACAGAAGCTCTTGCTGATGGCTACAGAGTCGGCGGCGCATTCATGTGCCCATGTTGGCCGAACATTATCGACAGCTCCGCCTGCAGTAATCACTGGAGCACCGTGACTGGAAACTGAACGACTGGAAAAGAGTCACCTGGTTTGATGAGTCCAGATTGCAGCTACATCATGCCGGTGGACGATTCCGTAGACGACCCTGCGCAGATGAACAGTTGCAACCAGATTTTACTGTTGGGCGGGTTTGGTGTTTTCGGCACATTTTTGCACACAATGGGCTAAATGGTCGGGTCACAAGGACCCCCAAGGCTCAGAGAAGGGGGAAGAGACCCACTGCACAGCTGTCGGGAGACAAATAGTAGTCTCCCGTCAAGGCCATCCAGCGTGTTATCTTTAACGTTGGGTTGTTTTATCTCTGATCGGCACATTTTTGCACACAATGGGCTAAATGGTCGAGTCACAAGGACCCCCAAGGCTCAGAGAAGGGGGAAGAGACCCACTGCACAGCTGTCCGGAGACAAATGTAGTCTCCCGTCAAGGCCATCCAGCGTGTTATCTTTAACGTTGGGTTGTTTTACCTCTGATCGGCACATTTTTGCACACAATGGGCTAAATGGTCGAGTCACAAGGACCCCCAAGGCTCAGAGAAGGGGGAAGAGACACACTGCACAGCTGTCGGGAGACAAATAGTAGTCTCCCGTCAAGGCCATCCAGCGTGTTCTTTAACGTTGGGTTGTTTTACCTCTGATCGGCACATTTTTGCACACAGTGGGCTAAATGATCGGGTCACAAGGACCCCCCAAGGCTCAGAGAAGGGGGAAGAGATCCACTGCACAGCTGTCGGGAGACAGATAGTAGTCTTCCGTCAAGACCATCCAGTATGTTCTATCAAGGGTTGGGTTGTTTTACCTCTGAGCGACACTTTTTTGCACACCATGGGCTAAATGGCCAGGTCACATGGACCCCGAAGACTCAGAGAAGGTTGGAAGAGGGGACCCACTGGAACAGCTGTTGGGAGACAGATGGTAGCCTTCCGTCAAGGCCATCCAGCGTGTTCTTTAACGTTGGGTTATTTTACCTCTGAGCGGCACTTTTTTGCACACCATGGACTACATGGCCAGGTCACATGGACCCCGAAATCTCGAAGAAGGTTGGGGGAGGGGGCCCACTGGAACAGCTGTTGGGAGACAGATGGTAGCCTCCCGTCAAGGCCATCCACTGTGTTCTTTAACGTGCACAGAGTATGGCTCTCCCGCACACGGGGCCAAGGCTTAACGTCCCATCCGACGGACGGCCCATCGGTGTCCCCTACTGACCGTGGTCAGGGCGGGGAATTTTGCGGAGATAAATCTCAACTCTGACCCAGCTGAGACTCGAACCTGGGAACTACAGATTGAGAGTTTGGCGCGCTACCGACTGATCCCCCCCCAGGTTCGAGTCCTAGCTGGGGAAGCATTGAAATTTAACTCCGCAAAACTGTCCGCCTTCCCACGGTCAGTAGGGGACATTAATGGGCTTGGAAAGGCCGACGTCCGGCGGATGGGGTGTTAAGACAGGTTAAAGAACACACGCTGGATGGATTTATCAGGAGGCTACCATCTGTCTCCTAACAGCTGTTGCAGTGGGTTTCCTCCTCAAACTTTCTCTGAGCCTTTGGGGTCCTTGTGACCTGGCCTTTTAGCCCACTGTGTTCAAAAAAGTGCCGCTAAAAGGAAAAACAACCTAATCTGAACCCTGGTTGGTGACCCTGGTCTAGTGAGTCCCCTTCCCTCTATTTCACTGAGCATTCTGGGTACTTGTGACTTGGCTATTTCGCCCATTATGTGTGCAAAAGTTCCGGTCAGAAATAAAACTCAAGCAACTTTTGGAGTATTTGTGACTTGGAATGACAGGGGCGATAAGTCGGTAGAGCGCCAGGTTCGTAATCTGTAATTCCCAGGTTCGAGTCCCAGCTGTGTCAGTGTTGAGATTTATCTCCGCAAAATTCCACGCCCTGCCCACGGTCAGTAGGGGACACCGATGGAATAGTGTCCCCTACTGACCGTGGCCACGGTCAGTAGGAGACCTGCCACGGTCAGTAGGGGCACCGATTGGAAAATCCGTCGCCCGTCGGATGAGATGTTAAGCCGTGGACCCGTGTGCGGGAGAGCCATACCCTGTGCACGTTAAAGATCACACTGGAGAGCCTTGACGGCACACTACCATCTGTCTCCCAACAGCTGTTCCAGTGGGTCCCCTCCCCTAACCTTCTCTGAGCCTTTGGGGTCCATGTGATCTGGCCATTTAACCCATGGTGTGCAAAAAAGTGCCGCTCAGAGGTAAAACAACCCAAACAACTTAGAATGACGGCAAAATAATTGCCGCTAATTGTTTAAAATACCTAACCGACATTGAAGACATCAAAAACTATTACATTTTTAAATTTAACATTTTTTTGAGTTTGGAAGCCCAGGTTGAAAAAAAGAAACAGTCGATCATCTTCGTAATAGTTCTTTTTATCCAGAATTCTCTTCTTCACTGGATACAGAGAGAGCTCAAAGCTAACAAAGAACTGGCCAATACGATGTGCAAACATGGCAACCGCCTGCTGAGTAATGTCACGTGCTTTGGTGTCTATGTCGGGAATCGAGGTCTTCAACTCAAGAGCACGTTTCTGACGTCATCTTATTTGTCTTCGGCACTCTCGTTTAGCAAATAAAGGAAAAAAAGGAAATTAAGATGCTTGAGAATGGCAACAGAAGAAACGCAACTTCAACAAACAGTCAATGGCTTAGAATCTAAGCTATAACGAAAATGATGCGTTTAATGCATTCATTAATATTTTTAATTCTTGTTAATGAATTAAAGTATTTGTTTAATAAATAAAGTCTGTTAAAATGGGCAACATTAGTGCTTATTTTCAACAATATATTTTGATATTTAAAATAAATAAAATAAATACCCCCTCAAGCAGCTGCTTGCTACAGAGGTCTGACAGGAGCCTGTCAGTTTATATGCCACAGTAGAAGATCTGAGAGGATGGCAGGGCCTCAGCAGAAAACAACACGAACATCCATGCCTTACCCGGGGCTCGAACCCAGGTCCCGTAGATCAGTAGCCAAGCGCGCTAACCACTCGGCCACGGTTCAACAATATATTTTGATATTTAATATATTTTTAAAATTGCGACTGTTGTAGTTTAATAATTAAATAAATTTATTTATTAATTAGTATTGACTGAGTTCAGTTTTAAATTCCACTGAGCGCTGGGTCTTTGGTAACCTTGTCATCAGCACATTTTGAAACAGAAAGTAATTTGCATTTTGAGTAAAACAACATAGTGTTACTTATCATACAGAAATCATTAGTTGACGATTTATATTTAAATCGTAAAAAATATTAATAAATAAAATAAATAAATAATAATTAAAAAAATATTAATGTTTAATATATAAAATAAAAAAGCTACGATGTTTAAATAGATATTTAATATTGAAATATAAATATTATTAAATCTTCATTTTAATACCCCCTCAAGCAGCTGCTTGCCACAGAGCCTGTTCAAACAGCTGCTTGCCACTAGAGGTCTGACAGGAGCCTGTCATTTTATAGGCCATAGTAGAAGGTCTGAGAGGATGGCAGGACCTCAGCAGAAAAACGACGCATACATCCATGCCTTACCCGGGGTTCGAACCCAGGTGTCTTAGATCAGTAGCCAAGCGTGTTAACCACTCGGCCACGGGACGGCTTTATTATAATGCTTTATATTAATAATGTATATTTTAAAACTACCAGTATTTTATTAGAAGAATAACAGTTTCAAATTTTGTGAACTACCAATATCGCTATTATTTAATTCAGTGCCTTCCAAACTTTTCACAGTGGTTGTAACTTTATTCCTAGTAAAAATGTAATCCTCCCACCAAAATACGTACAGTCGCTCAAAAAAGTATCTGAACGCTATGGTTGATTGCAAATTCAGAAAAAATATCTGGTATTGATTTTTTTGAGAAATTAGTCATCTGGCAACCTTCGTGTCACGTGACACGAAGGTTGCCAGATGACTAATTTCTCAAAAAAATCAATCAACACCCCCAACCTTCTCTGTGCCCCAAAGGCACAGAGAAGGTTGGGGGAGGGAACCCACTGGAACAGCTGTTGGGAGACAGATTATAGCCTCCCGTCAAGACCATCCAGCGTGTACTTTAACGTTGGATTGTTTTACCTCTGAGCGGCACTTTTTTTGCACACCGTGGCTAAATAGTCAGGTCACATGGACCCCGAAGGCTCAGAGATGATTTGAGGAGGGGACCCACTGGAACAGCTGTTGGGAGATAGATGGTAGCATCCCGTCAAGACCATCCAGCGTGTACTTTAACGTTGGATTGTTTTACCTCTGAGCGGCACTTTTTTGCACACAAAGGGATAAATGGCCAGGTCACATGGACCCCAAAGGCACAGAGAAGGTTGGGGGAGGGGACCCACTGGAACAGCTGTTGGGAGACAGATTATAGCCTCCCGTCAAGACCATCCAGCGTATACTTTAACGTTGGATTGTTTTACCTCTGAGCGGCACTTTTTGCACACAATGGGCTAAATGGCCAGGTCACATGGACCCCAAAGCACAGAGAAGGTTGGGGGAGAAGACCCACTGGAACAGCTGTTGGGAGATAGATGGTAGCATCCCGTCAAAGCCATCCAGCGTGTTCTTTAACGTTGGGTTGTTTTACCTCTGAGCGGCACTTTTTTGCACACCATGGGCTAAATGGCCAGGTGACATGGACCCCGAGGGCTCAGAGAAGGTTGGGAGAGGGGACCCACTGGAGCAGCTGTTGGGAGACAGATGGTAGTCTCCCGTCAAGGCCATCCAGCCTGTTCTTTAACGTTGGGTTGTTTTACCTCTGAGCGGCACTTTTTTGCACACCATGGGCTAAATGGCCAGGTCACATGGACCCCGAGGGCTCAGAGAAGGTTGGGAGAGGGGACCCACTGGAACAGCTGTTGGGAGATAGATGGTAGCCTCCCGTCAAAGCCATCCAGCGTGTTCTTTAACGTTGGGTTGTTTTACCTCTGAGCGGCATATTTTTGCACACCATGGGCTAAATAGCCAGGTCACACGGACCCCGAAGGCTCAGAGAAGGTTGGTTGATAATTAAAGAAATGTAAAAAACAATATTATTTTATGTCTGTTGTTATTGCCTAAAATTAAACACGTAATTCTAAAAAAAAAATACTAATATTATGGCTCCAGTTCTTTGGAATCTTTCTCACGAATCATTTTTTGACAACCTGAGTGCCACAAATTAACTCTTGAGATATTTCAAAACAAAAAATCCCCGAAAAGTCAATAGAAGTTTGCAAAGTTTTGTGAGAAACACGAATTTAAAGATACGGCTTTAGAATAATGAATGCGCAATAAAAATAGTAGGAGCAGTTGGGTTGGGTTGTTTTACCTCTGAGCGGCACTTTTTTGCACACTATGGGCTAAATGGCCAGGTCACATTGACCCCGAAGGCTCAGGGAAGGTTGGGGGAGGGGACCCACTGGAACAGCTGTTGGGAGACAGATGGTAGCCTCCCGTTAAGGCCATCCAGCGTGTTCTTTATCGTGCACAGGGTATGGCTCTCCCGCACACGGGGCCACGGCTTAACGTCCCATCAGACGGACGACGGCCTTTCCAAGCCCATCGGTGTCCCCTACTGACCGTGGGCAGGGCGGGGAATTTTGCGGAGATAAATCTCAACGCTGATCCAGCTGGGACTCGAACCTGGGAACTACAGATTACGATCCTGGCGCGCTACCGACTGAGCCACTCCCGCCCCAGTAGGAGCAGAAAACAGATTTAGTTGATTCAGGGAAAAAAAAGGATTCATCATATTATTGCTCTAACTGGAGCAGTGGCAATTCGTAACATCTGATTCTGCCGTTGTAACTGAAAAAAGTTGCAGCGAATTTTAAAGTTAAACAGCAGCAAAAAAATTCATCTGTGACTGATCGATTTTTTTGGCTTCAGGGACGGAAGAAGTGCGGAAGAAGAAACGGATGAAAGAAATGGGAAAAGCGTTGCAAATCAAGTAAATGCATTTTTCTTAGTCGAAACTTTTTACGTCGTTTCGAATTTGCAAAGTTGCTTTCAAGTTTTCAGTACTTGTTTTCAGGGACGTACAAGCTGACGAAGGTATTTCCCTGAGGTGTTACTGTGAAAATTTTCTGACATTTGAATAAAATGTTCGAAATGCTGAATAGCAATTCCTATTGATTCCATTGTTTCCAATTTGTGGATGTTGTACTTTATTATGATGAGCTGGAGTTTTTGGAAGTAGCTTTAGTTTCGTTGTTCTTCTTCAAAATAAATTATTATTCCGGAAACCATTCGGGGCCTTTCACGTCCTAGTCTGAAAATTCTATTAAGAAAGATCCATGAACTATATGGGTTCATCTTCATCAATCAAAAAATAAATGTTTTATCTGGATATGTTCGAGTCGAGAAACTCGAACATATCCAGAGAAAAACATTTATTTTTTCTGGAGGAGAGACTTCAGATGGTAAGGTTGGATAATGCTAAGAAGCTGATGACGTTTATGTTACAAAACCTTGGTAAAAAAATTCTTAAATCCTATGTAAAAGATTCGTATCATTTAGAAATTTGATTGTTTCATTGTAGCAAACTTTGCGCTTAGTCAGATCTTCTTGTCCAAGTAAACTGTGCAGACTTAGTTTAAAGATGTTTCTGTTTTTAATCTTGCTATTAAGTTGTTTCTCTGGATCGAGTAAGCAGTACAATTCAGCAAAACATGGGTTGGGTTGTTTTACTTCTGAGCGGCACTTTTTTGCAAACTATGGGCTAAATGGCCAGGTCACATGGACCCCGAAGGCTCAGAGAAGGTTGGGGGAGGGGATCCACTGGAACAGCTGTTGGGAGACAGATGGTAGCCTCCCGTCAAGGCCATCCAGCGTGTTCTTTAACGTGCACAGGGTATGGCTCTCTCGCACATAGGACCACGTCTTAATGTCCCATCCAACAGACAGCAGACTTTCAAAGCCCATTGGTGTCCGCTACTGACTGTGGGCAGGGCGGGGAGTTTTGCGAAGTCTCAATGCTGATCCAGCTGGGACTCGAACCTGGGAACTACAGATTACAAGCCTGACGCGCTACCGACTGAGCCACCCCCGCCCCCAGCAAAAAAAAGAATCACCTTTTCCTTTACGTTGCACGTCTGGCAATTGGGGGAAAGAACCTTTCTCATCTTGAAAAGTGAGTCATTCAAGAGTGATGCACCTGTTCTGAGTCTGGTGATGTACACAAAATTTCTTCTTGAAAGGTGCAGATCATTTAGTGGAAGGATCTTGTTCTCTGCTAATTGTCGATGATTGATCTTTCTTTCAGCGATGACTTGGAAGTGATGTATAAAGTTCTCCTCTAGCTTTATTTCAATTTAGAAACATAAATTTTAAATCGCCAGCAATAAAGATATTTTGTATTATTATTATTATTAGTAATTACTGGTAATTTAAAAAAATATATTTGTTCTACACATACAAAATCCTCATGCAACCATGCTAGTACTTTATATTAATAATTCGTGTAATATTTATAAATTATATATGTAACGATTTTCCATACTTTTTATACTCAGAAAAGTTATTCACTTCGGTGTTTTCCTGCATATTTGGGGGGCGGAGGTGCTCAGTAGGTAGCGCGCCAGGCTCGTAATCTGTAGTTCCCAGGTTCGAGTCCCAGCTGGGTCAGCGTTGAGATTCATCTCCGCAAAATTCCCCGCCCTGCCCACGGTCAGTAGAGGACACCGATGGGCTTGGAAAGGCCGCCGTCCGTCGGATGGGACGTTAAGCCGTGGCCCCGTATGCGGGAGAGCCATACCCTGTGCACGTTAAAGAACACGCTGGATGGCCTTGACGGGAGGCTACCATCTGTCTCCCAACAGCTGTTCCAGTGGGTCTCCTCCCCCAACCTTCTCTGAGCCTTCGGGGTTCATGTGACCTGGCCATTTAGACCATGGTGTGCAAAAAAGTGCCTCTCAGAGGTAAAACAACCCAACCCAAAATCCTGCATATTTGAAAATTTTTAATTTTAAATATAAAGGGAAATGCAGATAAAAGCAACTAATGAAGTGACTACTGATTTCGTATGATGCTCTCTATTTGAAGTTTTAACTATGGTAGGAGGAGAAACATGGAAAAAAAGAGCATCAATATTTTGCAAAGACGTCTTCGCCAAATGACTAAGGATTAACTTTATGTCTGAAATTGGCATCCAACTTAGGTTGAAACATAAAACACCTTCCGAAAATAAAAAAAATGATTCTTTTCTCTGATTGTGGATTCTGTCTAAACGCTCCAAGCCAAAAGCACTTAAAACAAAAGGCCATTTCACTTACTTATGTGAACCAAAGAATGTAGAGGGAGAAGAAGTTAAGCTTCCATAGAGATTAATGTAAAATCGATTATCGTGCATTTGGCGTAGAGGTGAAACGAACATTACAGGGGACGAACGCTTTTGTAATTGCATGTTACTGTCAACTTCCATTCTCTTCGCTTTTCCTATGTAATAATTTCCCATTGATATCCTTGCAGAGTACATTAATATCAATTCTGTTCCCTGTTTCTATGCAACCAAGAAAACTTCTAATTGTAATAATTTATTCTATAAATTAACTTCAGGCTAATTTCAAATCTTCTCTATCCGTTCAATTTATAATTGTTGGTTCAACGAAAAATAATTCCAATGGAGGAAATAAACCTTTATTAAAATCATGATATTATTTTTTCAAATACAAAATGCAGTTACTTTTTTCCCTTTTTTAAAATATAAATTTTTTGATGCATAATTCCTTTGTCCCCTATTGTTTGCTTCCCAGCTGAAACAATGCACGATACGAATCGAAACACCGCTTGAGGTCGCCACTTATGCTTTGTCAAAGTTGAACTTCTTTTCCTTATACGTTCTCTGTGTGAACAATAGTGGACCTTAGAGAAAGCTATAAATTCTTATATATTTATTTCTGTTATTTCTACTGGTAAGTTTTAAAAATAATCATTATATTAGTTTATGTTTATAAATATACATTATTTAGAAAAAAATTATTCGTAGGTATTAGCATTATGATAATATATATAAATACGAACAATTTGTTTTCTAAATAACGTATATTTTTAAATGGAATTAAACATTACGAAAATATCATAATTTGTGCAATAACGTGAGAAATTTTGCGTTGTAGCATATAATTTTTTCAAATTTCAAAATATTTTCTGAACTGCTCAGTTGATATATTTTTTTTATCGTGACTCATATTATTATTATGAGAACAACAGCAAAGACAAAATAAATATATTTAATTGCTGTGTTATAAAATGTAAACTCATATTAGTGGTACAAAAATAAATACCTGATATGTTGTGATTGTCACATTTGCTGATGGATCATATATTTTCCAGTGGTATTAGTAACAAATGAAATGAACAAAGGAAAATCACTCACGAGATGTTCGGTGCCAAATAAGGAGCATTCATTGTTGAAGAAATTTAACACTTACCTGGAAAGAAGAGAAATTAATTAGAGTTAAATGAAAAAAATACAAAAACATTTAGATGCAATTCACTATATTATGGTGGGTAGATGGCTTAAATATGACAAGGGATTTAACAGTAGAAATTAAGTCATTGGATTTTAAATAATGGATTATTAATAAATGATGGATTTTAAATAAATTATTTATTAAAAATCAATTTATTAACAAAATATCTATGTATGTAAATAAACCAAATAATTTTGACTATTTAAATACCTATTTCATATACATATATACATACAAAATCCTCATGAAGATAGGGGCGGGGGTGGCTCAGTCGGTAGCGCGCCAGGCTCGTAATCTGTAGTTCCCAGGTTCGAGTCCCAGCTGGGTCAGCGTTGAGATTTATCTTCGCAAAAATTCCCCGCCCTGCCCACGGTCAGTAGGGGACACCGATGGGCTTGGATAAGGCCGCCGTCCGTCGGATGGGACGTTAAGCCGTGGCCCCGTGTGCAGGAGAGCCATACCCTGTACACGTTAAAGAACACGCTGGATGGCCTTGACTGGAGGCTACCATCTGTCTCCCAACAGCTGTTCCAGTGGGTCCCCTCCCCCAACCTTCTCTGAGCCTTCGGGGTCCATATGACCTGGCCTTTAGCCCATGGTGTGCAAAAAAGTGCAGCTCAGAGGTAAAACAACCCTAATACAACCTAAAAGAAAGATTCAATTTCTCTTTAAAAACAAATTATTATCGCTTAAAACCAAAAAATTTCTTTTTTTCACCGCTTCTGATGATAAAGGTTCATTGTTGTCAATGCAAATTTTATAACATTCATATTACACAACTAAAATTTTGATTTGCTAACGTAATTAAATTACATCATTTGTAATATTCGCTTAATTTTTGGAATTTTCAAAAATTTTCACGATTAGACGGCGCAATTATAGCATTTGAGAAATTCCAAAAGTTCGTATCGCAATATTTAAACAGTACTTATCAAATTCAAAAGGAATTTTTAATTTAGTTTCAGAAACGAAAATGTTCGATGTCTGCTGACGATAAAATGAAAACCTTAACTCAGTTGTTTTCTGAAAACGATCTAAAACTTATGATTTTATTGTAACCGTAAAAACGCTTGATTTTCGAGTAAAAAACAGAAACTGATAATTTTGCAGTAAAAATCGAAAGTATTTTTGAAGTAACAACGGAAACTCTTAGTTTTGACGTGAAAAAGAAATCATTTTGAAGTAATTGTAGGAAGTCCAACACGAAAAAATTTCATGCTAAAGCAAAAATAAAATTTAAATCAAATGAAGTAACAATAAAAAAAAAACTCGTTTTCAAAGTAGCGGAAAGAAAGTTAAATTATAAAGTTTTAAACGATGAGAACAACTGCTCAAAAGCAAATAACTCCAGTTGAATATCAATCAAATTAAATTTAAATATTATTAAAAAAATTTAAAGGTTAGTAGTTTCAAGTACATAGCTACCGGTAAAATTTTAAACTTTAGATCTTAGATTAGAACAGTGAAAATTTTGCTTTCGTCTACTTCGAGAGTTGTTCATGGCAAGTTCCAACTCGATGGCTCTGCTTTGACTCGTAGGTGGCGAAATTGGCGGCAACAGGTGCAAGCGACGTACGGACGATGGATTGAGAGCTCTTCGCTCGGCGCAGCCCATCTGCAGATGGAAAGCTCCACGCTTCACGTGAATACGAATGCAGCGAGAGGAAGAGGCTGAGGGATGGAGGAAGTAGAAGTTGGTTACGGCAATTGTCAACGGTAGAGCTTTTGCGCAAACTGGAAGGCGAAAAATAGAAGCTGTTTTATTGGAACGGAAATTTTTCTTATTGTATAAGAGGGAAAATACAATGCCTAGTCAAATGTTTCTCAACACTTATCTAACGCTGCGTAAGAAGTAAGATGGTTATATTGGGATGGGTTGTTTCACTCCTGAGCGGCATTTTTTTGCACACAATGGACTAAATGGCCAGTTACAAGGACCCCGAGGACTCATAGAAGGTTCGGGGGAGGGAATCCACTAGACAGCTGTTGGCAGACAGATGACAGTCTCCCGTCAAGGCCATCCAGAGTGTTCTTTAATGTGCACAGGGTAGGGCTTTGCCGCACACGGGGCCTTGGCTCAACGTCCCATACAACTGACGGCGACATTTCCTAGCCCATCGGTGTTCTCTGCTGATCGAGTGGAGTGTTGGGTTGTTTTACCTCTGAGCGGCACTTTTTTGCACACCATGGGCTAAATGACCAGGTTACAAGGACCCCGAAGAAGGCTCAGAGAAGGTTGGGGGAGGGGACCCACTGGAACAGCTGTTGGGAGACAGATGGTAGCCTCCCGTCAAGGCCATCCAACGTGTTCTTTAACGTGCACAGGGTATGGCTCTCCCGCACACGGAACCACGGCTTAACGTCCCATCAGACGGACGGCGGCCTTTCCAAGCCCATCGGTGTCCCCTACTGACCGTGGGCAGGGCAGGGAATTTTGCGGAGATAAATCTCAACGCTGACCCAGCTGGGACTCGAACCTGGGAACTACAGATTACGAGCCACCCCCGCCCCTGAAAATCACGGTAGTGTAGTAGTAGTCAAGTAGGGGACACCGATGGGCTTGGAAAGACCGCCGTCCGTCGGATGGTACGTTAAGCCGTGGCCCCGTGTGCGGGAGAGCCATACGCTGTGCACGTTAAAGAACACGCTGGATGGCCTTGACGGGAGGCTACCATCTGTCTCTCAACAGCTGTTCCAGTGGGTCCCCTCCCCTAACCTTCTCTGAGCCTTCGGGGTCCATGTGACCTGGCCATTTAGCCCATTGTGTGCAAAACAGTGCCGCCCAGAGGTAAAACAACCCAACCCGTGATTTTCGGCTGAGTTTCATCACCTGCATTACGGATGCTCCTGTCCATCTCGCTCCAACGATGAATTCCCTATCGAAGTCAATCAGATCATCCACTTTGCCCATGTAGCACTTGACTTCGTTTTCCCCCATGCCTTTACGGCTTTTATAGGACTTCGTAGTGACGTAGAATACGGTAAGAAATTTTGCATATATTGGTATGTTTAATGCTGCTTTGCACACGGGGGTGGGGAAGGCTCAGCAAGTAGCGCGCCAGGCCAAAGTCACCTTGATACAGGGCGGGGGTGGCTCAGTCGGTAGCGCGCCAGCCTCGTAATCTGCATTTCCCAGGTTCGAGTCCCACCTGGGTCAGCGTTGAGATTTATCTCCGCAAAAATTCCCCCCCCCCTGCCCACGGTCAGTAGGGGACACCGATGGGCTTGGAAAGGCCGCCGTCCGTGGGATTGGACGTTAAGCCGTGGCCCAGTGTGCGGGAGAGTTATACCCTGTGCATGTTAAAGAACATGCTGGATGGCCTTGACGGGAGGCTACCATCTGTCTCCTAACAGCTGTTCCAGTGGGTCCCCTCCCCCAACCTTCTCTGAGCCTTCGGGGTCCATGTAACCTGGCCATTTAGCCCATGGTGTGCAAAAAAGTGCCGCTCAGAGGTAAAACAACCCAACCCACCTTGATACCCCAGGCCTGGACAGCCTTGAACAAAAGGAGGAAAGAAAGGAGAGAAATTAATTATGCATTAAAATGTAATTGATTTAATTCGTTTAAAATTTAAGTTAAAGCCATTTATTTTAAAATTAGTGAAATTAAAGTAATATTTTGATTAGGATTTTACTGAAATATTTGAGAATATTATAATATTAATTACAAATTTTTAAAAGTAAATAATTACCAACTGAATGTTTAGAAAGGTAGATTTAATTAAAACAGTTATATATTTGAAAATTAAGTATTCTGTTAATGCAGTGTCCAGGCTTATAATATCGAGGTGGTCTTGATAGGCTTATAATCTACAGTCCCAAGGTTCGAGTCCCAGCTGGGTCAGTGTTGAGATTTATCTCTGCGAAACTTCTCGCCTTGCACTCGGTCATTATCGGATACCGATGGGTTCGGAATGGCCGCCGTCCGTTGGATGGGACGTTATGCCGTGTCTCCGTCTGAGGGAGAGCCATACCCTGTGCACCTTAAGTAACACACACACACTGGATGGATTTGAGGAGAGATTACCATCTGTCTCCTAAAGGTTGTTAAGTAGGCCCCTTCCCCCAAACTTCTCTGAGTTGTTGGGTTGTTTTACCGCTGAGCGGCACTTTTTGCACACCATGGGCTAAATGGTCAGGTCACATGGATCCCGAAGGCTCAGAGAAGGTTGGGGGAGGGGACCCACTGGAACAGCTGTTGGGAGACAGATGGTAGCCTCCCGTCAAGGCCATCCAGCGTATTCTTTAACGTGCACAGGGTATGGCTCTCCCACACATGGGGCCACAGTTTAACGTCCCATCCGACGGACGGCGGCCTTTCCAAGCCCATCGGTGTCGCCTACTGACCGTGGGCAGGGCGGGGAATTTTGCGGCGATAAATCTCAACGCTGACCCAGCTGGGACTCGAACCTGGGAACTACAGATTACGAGCCTGGCGCGCTATCGACTGAGCCACCCCAGTCCCCCAAACCTCTCTGAGTGTGACGTGTTGTGTTAAGGGTATGAAGCAAGGAGAATTCCTAATTATGATATTACATGTTACATGAATTCTTAAAAAAATAAAATGTTAAAAAACATTGTCTTAAAGAAATATAGAAAAGAACAGTTTTCCATGTTTGTGATAACAAGGCAAACAAAATTGAATAAAATTATTGAAATTAACTACCGTTGCTTTAAATTTTATTAATTATCTGATTAATGATTAGCGTACAGATTCATGAGGCTTCAGCTGTAGTCTGTCAACACACCTGAAACAGGCCATTCCATTAAGTTATGACATCAGCCAAACCGTTATATCAATTATCCTCCTCCTCCTCAAGCAGCCACTAAATTACACGGTCTGGTCCAACCAGACCGTGTAATTTAGTTCTCCAAGCAAGTCTGTCCTGAGCTACATCTGCTGCATCTGACCACTGCACACCAATTCTAATATGGTCCTGTTTGACATTATCTGCCCACCGCATCCTTGGTCTACCCCTCTTTCTGAAGCCTTTAAGCACACTGTTCATAACCCTATTCGCCAATCTATAATTATCCATACGGGCAACAAGACCAAACCAACGGAGTCTCTCTCTGCACAATATGCTGCTTAAAGGAGGTTGCCGACTCTTTTGCCTAACCTTGTCCGAGTGGCTATCGCGCTTGGCTACTGATCTAAGGGACCTGGGATCGAGCCCCGGATTAGGCATGGATGTGTGTGTCGTTTTTCTGCTGAGGTCCTGCCATCCTCTCAGATCTCCTACTGTGGCATATAAACTGACAGGCTCCTGTCAGACCTCTGTGGCAAGCAACTGCTTGAGGGGATATTTATTTTTATTTATTTATCATTAGTTACAAAGTTGAACCAACTAATACCCATGATACTGCGTAAGAATCTAGAATCAAAAGTATCTAGTTTCCTGTTATCTTGTTTACAAAGTGTCCAAGTTTCACTGCCATAACTAACCCTAGAAAGAACCAAACTATTATACAATCAAATTTTAGTCTTTAGGTGTATACGCCTATTTCTCCACACTCTCCATAGATTCGTAAAAGTCCCGGCAGCAATCCCTATCCGTCTGTTAATCTCATGCCGCACATCACCAGTATCTGTTACATAGTTCCCAAGAAAATTAAACTAAGACACCTGTTCAAGATTGCAACCATTCAGATTGACTGAATCACAGCCTGCCTGACCAATTTTCATCACTTTATTTTCTCTCTGTTTATAACCAAACCTACTCTACTACCAGTTTCATCAACAGCCCGAATAAAGAGTTCATCTCATCAACATCATTTGCCAAAAGGGCTAAATCATCAGCATAATCTAAATCAGAAATTTTCGTATCTCCAGCCCATTTAAGGCCAAAATCTTTCCCTTGAAGTGAATTTCGCATAACATAATCAATAACCAAACTAAAGAGAAAAGGAGACAAAATGCACCCTTGTTGAACACCAGAAGTAATGCTAAACCAATTGCTACAAGCCATACCAACTCTCACACACGACTCAGTGTTATTATAGAGAGCCTTCATTATGTTAACTAACTTGTCTGGTATACCATATGATTTCACAATCAACCACAAATTATGACGATCAACATAGTCAAAAGCCATTTTGAAATCAACGAAGCTAGAAACCAAAGGTTTCTGAAACTCTAAGCATTTCTCAAGAATCTGCCTAAGCGAAAATATCTGATCCACACATCCCCTACCACTTCTGAATGCACATTGCTCATCATGCAATTGACTGTCAACCAGATTCTTAATTCTATTAAGCACAATCATGGAAAGATCTTTACCTGGAACAGAGAGTAGGCTGATACCCCTATAGTTATCACAAGAACTGCGATCACCTTTTTTGAAAATAGGAATAACAATAGCTCTGGTAAAATCCTTAGGAACCATGCCTTTATCATAAAAGATATTCAGAATTTCAGTTATCCAAGTGGTAACCGAAATATTTCCAGCTCTAAGCATTTCCGTAGTAATTTCATCTACTCCTGGGGATTTATGAAGTTTAAGTTTAGAAATAGCGAAAATAACTATAGATTGTGTTATAGGGCCAACACTAAAGACACCAATGCGTCTATCATCATTGCAAACAATGGGAGTAGAACTACCCACATTGTTTAGAACACATATGAGCAACCCCCGGCCCTCTACTTCTTTTGATCCGGCTCTAATCTATTTCAGCGAAGTTTATCTGATTCATGGTGGGAGAAAACATGGTGTGTTCTACAAACTCACTTTAAGCTGACGTCATATGACTTGCGCAAAACTCACCATGTTTTTTCCCACCAAGGTCTCTTTCTCACTTTGACTAGCGGCATGTGTGAAAGTGTTACAACGCGTCAGTGCAGTGCTTGCGATGGTGTTGTGCTTTGTCCAGTGCCTGCATTGATGTTTTGTTCTGTTCGGTGCCTGCGGTGTAGAAGACAGTTTTGTTTGAAAGCTCTGAATATCGCTAATAAATTAGGGACAAGAAAAGTAGATGCAGAGAATCGTCAATTTCAAGACAACGGGACTGAGGATTATTATTTTATTCTGAATAAATGTTTGCCTGTATGTTTGCTGTGCAACGAATCCGTATCCGTCAAAAAGAATACAACTTGAAGAGACACTTTGCTTCGAGACATGCGGATCACCAAAAAATTGATGGACAACACGAAAAGATGAAATGCAGAAGTTGAAGAAGAACTTGGATACCCAGCAGCAAATGTTCAACAAGCAAAGAACGCAGCACCACAGCATTGTCAAAGCCAGCTTTGTGGTAAGCGAAAAAATCGCTAAGCATTCTAATTTATCGAAGAATGTATGCTGAATGTTGCAAGTATAATATGTCTTGAAAACAAAAAAGACTACGATAATATTGGTTTGTCGAGACGTACTGTTGTCCGACGGATAGAAATTATGTCTGATGATATCGAAAAAAGTTTAAAAGAGAAGATTACTAGAATGGAAGCATTTTCAATTGCTTTGGATGACAGCACCGATGCCTCCGATACAGGACAAATAGCAATATTTATTCGAGAAGGTGATG
Source organism: Ryuthela nishihirai (assembly GCA_038380435.1). NCBI lineage: Eukaryota > Metazoa > Arthropoda > Arachnida > Araneae > Heptathelidae > Ryuthela > Ryuthela nishihirai. The sequence continues at coordinate 36,972,456 of JAWZYU010000008.1, read as the reverse complement.
CGGATTTCAACATCACAGAAGAATTATTGGCGCTTCGGCCGTTAAAAGGAGCAACTACCGGTGAAGATATATTTGAAACAGTCAACACAGTCTTCGAGAGATTTGGGCTTAAATGGAGTTCACTATCTGGCATATGCACTGATGGAGCCCCTGCAACCATATGCACTGATGGAGCCCCTGCAACCATATGCACTGATGGAGCCCCTGCAACCATATGCACTGATGGAGCCCCTGCTGTTGGTGCACGGAAGGGATTTATTGGAATAGTTCATGAAAGAACAATAGAACTAATCCATCCGGAAATTTAACAAATTTTCACTGCAATATCCACCAACAAAATCTTTGTGCAAAATCGATTAAATTCACAAATGTTATGGAGGTTGTAGTAGCCAGTATTGACTTTATTAAGTCACGTGCACTTAATCACCGCTAATTTAACCCTTTCAGGACCATAAGGTTTCTAAGAGTAAATATTAGTATGTAACTGTTTATTTTAGTTTGTTTAGACGTAAAATAAATAAAAATCATAAGAAAAATACATAACAATGTGTAGTTTTTTTGGAATTTTATGGGAAATATTTTTCCCAATGGACTATAAAGGTAACACAAATTATAGTTAGGCTTATTATGCAATGTCTATTATTTATTGGTTTATTAGAATAAAATGTTAACTAAAATAATACAAAATTATGAAATAAAATTACTATACAAAATGATGTGCTAATTATGATATTCTGCGAAGCAATTTCTTTTGGTAGTGAGGCAAAGATGGACATTGCACATAGTACATATATTAGGCGTCCTGACATTTTTTTTTTTTTCTAAACGTTCCCGTTTACGTAATTGCGTTCGGCATACGTTCTATTTTGACATTCTGTATAAAAATGCAGATAAGGTTATAATTAAATACGACAATCACCAATTTTAAAATGGGAAAAATGTTTCCCTTAGTCGTGAAAGGGTTAAGGAGTATTTGGCAGACCTATTTTCGGATTATGAAGATGTGTCTTATTATTTTAAAGTTAGGTGGTTGAGTAAAAGTAAAATGTTAAAACGATTTTATGATTTGAGACAAGACATTGCAGATTTTATGGACATAAAAGGAAACACAATTAACCAAGTAAAAGATGATGAGTGGGTGTGTGATTTAGCATTCCTTGTAGATGTCACCGGATACCTAAACGAACCGAATCTTAAATCCAAAAACAAGAACAATTGGTTCATGAACTGCATGGACATGTCAAAGTTTTTTGTAATAAACTAAGATTGTTGGAAAGTCAGATCAGAGCTAAAAATTGTTATCATTTTTAGCAACTCATAAAAATATCCCTTATAATTGTTATAGAGATGAACTGAAGGCACTATAATAGAGCAATTTGGTACAAGGTTTGCCGACTTCCAAAATAAAGACTCCACATTCGCTATATTTGCTCGCCCGATGGATGCTGATGTAAATAATGTGCCAGAAAACTTATATGGAACTTATTGAGCTTCAGGCGGATTCAGTGCTAAAATCACAATTTAACAATATTGCTTTGACAGATTTTTATAAATTTTATTTGGTGGAAGAAAAATATACAAATTTACGCGCCTTCTCAAGAAAAATCATTTGTCTTTTCGGCAGCACATATATGTGTGAACAGTTTTTTTCGAGAATGAAATACAATAAATCAAAAATTCGGACTAGAATAACGGACGAAAACCTCGAAAATTCTATGCGATTATCCTTAAGCAATATTAACGTCAATATTGATAATCTCGTATAATGCTTTATATCAAAGCATTATATTATAAATAAATGAAATATGAAGTAGCAACGTGTTTTAATTCATTTAATATTAATTTATTTTATTTAATAATTTGTTCCGGCCCTTGACTCGGAGACAGAATTATAATATGGCCCCCGAACTAGGAAAGGTTGCCCATGCCTGGTTTAGAACATCACTGAAATGCTCAGCCCACCTAGCCATGACGGAATCCTCCCCTTCTATAACCTTACCTTGTTTATCCTTCAATCCCTGTATACCTGTCCGTTTTCTACCACACAAAGCATTAACTATCTGGCACAGCTCTCTGCTGTTGTGCTGTCTAACTGCTTCCTCGGCTTTGTCAGCCAAGCCATTAAGCCAAAGATTCTTATCAGCAGCTAACTGATCCTTTACACGTTTATTAAGCTCTCTGTAATGCTTTCTATTAGGACTAGTAGGGTATTGATTAAGGACATTCCTGCAGTTCTTTCTTTTTGAAATAAGTTCAAGTGCCTTATCACTCAGATAATTCTGTCTCTTCTGCTCCTTTTTTCCTAAAAGAGTACTGTTAGTGTCCAAAAAAGCCTGTTTAAAATGATCCCATTCTTCCTCAACTTCAGTAGTAAGCATACCATGACTGTCATAATGACTAAGTAACCTATCATGGTAAGCTTTGGCTATAACTGGATTTTTCAGAGCTCCCGTATTAAAAGTAAATTTTTTAACCCTAGCACAACACTTTTTTAGTTTAAGTTGCAAGACACTTTTAACAAGGTAATGGTCAGATCCAATTTCAGCTCCCCTATATGACCTGGTATTCCCAACAGAATTTGCGCATTTGTTGTTAATTAATATATAATCAATCATATTCTTATGCAGCCCATCGGGTGAAACCCATATGTACTTATGTATGTCGCGGTGTTTGTAATAAGTGTTAGTTATTCTGAATCCATTGAGTTTACTTACCTGTAGGAGATGTTGCCCATTGCCATTGCAGCTACCAATACCAAAAGGGCCTATTACTCCTCCCCAAAGGTCAGAGTCAGTACCAACTTTGGCATTGAAGTCACCAAGAACAAGGGTAATATCTCATTTCTTGACAGAATTCAAAATATCCTTAAGTTGTCCATAAAACCTATCCTTCTCATCCTCAACGGCATCCTCAGTGGGGGCATAACAGTAGATAACATTAAAGTCTTTAACGTTTGTCTGAAATTTTGCTGTAAGAAACCTTTCATTAATGCACTCATATCCTAAAAGAGCATCACTAGCGTGTCTGCTGAGAAGCAGACCCACGCCTTGGTGATGCTTATTGTTGTCCATCCCTGAAAACAGAAATTTAAGATTATTTTTAAGAATCTGACCTTTATCTGTTCATCTGGTCTCTTGCAAGCCGAGAATATCTAAATTATAATGGAGGAATTCTTGTGTGAGGACATCAAGAGAAAAAGCTCTGTGCAGAGTCCTCCCATTCCAACTACCTATGGAGAGAAAATGGTTAGTGAGATGTTTTAAAGAAACTATGTTTATTGAGAGAGGGAATGCCGACAATATCAAACAGCCCCCTAATCGCAGACATAGGGCAAAGACCCGTTCCCCCACCACTAAAGGCTGAAGCCATCTACACTGGAAGACTTCCTCCAATGTAGAATTTGACGATGCCAATAGAAGCAAAGAGTTCAGGTGCCTGCGATGACTTCTGCTCAGGATTATCCACCAGCTGATAAACATATCCTGTGAATCTATTCACTTGGGGCTGTCAACCCACAAACAAACAGAAAACACAGCGGAAGATTTTCGCTCCACAGAAGCCCACCAGTGCAACAAAATCAGGATCCATAATCAAGCTCAGAGCCATATATATGTCCAGTCCAGTTGGTTTATATGGTCAGCACCAGGACCCTGTGTGGTTGACCACTCCTCAGCAGGGTAGTAAAAAAAAGAAAAGTAGCCATAGTTCTCCAGATCAGGAGGCTACACTAATCTGGCAGCCCTCCCCTTCCGTTCACTTCCACAATAGAGTATCTGTTTCGAAAGGTACTAACCGTCTGCACCACGAGAAGGCGGGGTCGGACATTAGGTGCTAGGCCTGGCCGGTTCTATGCATCATCATAGAGGATTGGTGCATAGCTCTCCTTCCAGTGACTACCTAGCTACCATTTACAGACCAATATATCAATAGATCAAGAAAAAAATATAAAAATTTCTTACATATTTATATCTACCGGTATGTTTTAAAATAAATCTTTATACTAATTTATATTTACAAATGCATATTTTTCACAAAAAATATAATTCCATATTTTAGGTCCACTAAATCTGACATCATAACTTAGTGGAACGGCATTCTGTTCTATGTGGTGTTGTGTTGGCTCAGTCAAAGAAGCTCCTTGGCTCACTGGTGGCACTGTCTGGTTATGGGCAAAGAACGTATAAGGAAAAGAAGTTCAGCTTTGACAAAGCGTAAGTGGCGACCTCAAGTGGTGATCGTGCATTGTTTCAGCTGGGAAGCAAACAATAAGGGGCAAAGGAATTATGCATCAAAAAATTATATTTTAAAAAAGGGAAAAAAGTAACTGCACTTTGTATTTGAAAAAAATAATATCATGATTTTAATAAAGGTTTATTTTCTCCATTGGAATTATTTTTCGTTGAAAAAGAATAGAGAAGATTTGAAATTAGCCTGAAGTTAATTTATAGAATAAATTATTACAATTAGAAGCTTTCTTGGTTGCACAGAAACAGTAAACAGAATTGATATTAATATACTCTGCAAGGATATCAATGGGAAATTGTTACATAGGAAAAGCGAAGAGAATGGAAGTTGACGGTAACATGTAATTACAAAGGGGTTCGTCCCCTGTAATGTTCGTTTCACCTCTACGCCAAATGCACGATACTCGATTTTACATTAATCTCTATGGAAGCTTAACTTCTTCTCCCTCTACATTCTTTGTTATGGGTTCGAGTCCTGGGTATAGCACGATCATTTGTTCTGTCATGTATGTTGTGATTGTCATTCAGAAAATTACATTGTTCATTTATCGACATATAAAAAAACAACAACAACTGTGTTCTCAAATTGGGACATAAAGCGAATATTAGCTGTAAGTCCTAGCAACTAAATTGAAAAAAAAAAAAGATTCATAAGAATAGGCATTATATAGTATGTATATATAAACGTAAATATCATTTTTACGTGAATAGTACGGTAACAACTTACGAGAATTAAATTTTTCGCAATTTGTCACCCAAGGTTTTTCTCGGAATTGGGCTGTGACATGAATTTCAAATCTGGCTGCGAGGCTACTGTGGGAATGAAAAATATTTGTTTTATGTTACTATTATATGTTTAGAATTATTACTGCATTCAGGTTTAATTTTATTTATACCTGTATTGAGAAGTTTATGTGAAAATTAATTTATGTAATATTCTTTGCGAAGTTCTCTTAAACAACGGTTCATAACACCGAGCCCTCGTGTAAGTTTCTATCCTATTGTAAAGATATAATAATATTTTAATAATATTTTAATATTGTATATTTATTATAAGCATATTTAATGATTATTTAATTAATAAATAAAATTACCAGTAATTTTTTAAAATAATAGATATGAATTAAGAAATATAAAAACTGCTCAATTATCTTAGCATTCATATCTTATATCAGAGAAGAAATGTTGAACTTAGCACACTGCTAAGAAAACGATGTGGCTAATTTTTCATCTGCGACAGTTCTATTCGTGAGAAACATCATAGAGAAAGATGCGTTGTTTCTAATAGTGACAGGGATCAATAGAATTTCATTTGGACCAGAAAGATTAGCACAACGGAGACCACCGTCGAGAAAAAGTGCTCATTAAGAAAATGGGAGAAAAGCTTTTTATTCGTAGAATAGCTTATTTTGAAAGCTGAGTGTAACGCGCTTAAGAAAATGAAGAAGACTCAACCGCTGGTTCTCTAGCTAGGCGGAAGGATACATGACAAAAGACCAGAGCTTTCCAAGCCTTGCAAATTACAGACTCTCTCTTTCGCATTGCAATAGAAGGAATGTTTTAGCGAGAGAGAGAGAAGATGGAAAAGGACGACGAGGTAAAGTGAGTGGAGAAGTGGGAAAAAGAATGACTCTTGCGGACTTTTGATTCTGAAGTTAAAACGACATTCGCGGAAGTGCAATCTCATTAAGAGAAAATGCAACAAAGTGCCAATTTGAATTGTCTTCCTTTTGAAAGAAAATAATTTTAACGAAGAAGATGTGTGGCTTTCAGAGCCAGCTTTTGCAAAGAGTTCTAAGGTAATGGAAAGGTCATTTTCGTGTGAAATGGAGAAAATGGAACTGATATTATTTCTGACACTAAGAAATTAAAATATATATATATAATTTGCAGTGGATACTTTAACTAGTGTCTTATGTCTCAGAGCGAATAAATACAAAAAAGAATTGTTAATTTTCTTAATTATTAAAATGTAGATAGTAATGAAATGTATTGTTACTGATATCGTTCAAAAAGTCTAACCTTTAAAAACTACCTGTAGTTTAATAATAAAGGTAATTTAATATATCTTATCGTGGTTAAAAATGAGAGTTGAATTGTGCATAAGGACCAGTGTCTAGTGAAGGTCATCAAAAAAAGGGAAATTAAATATGCATAATACTTGGATAATATTTAAGATATTTACTGTTTTTAAAATGTATTAATCTTTTTTTAATTTATTCTTTATGAATATTTTAAACTGTATTAACAGATTATGAAAAACTAAAATCCACCTGCCGAATAAGTTGAATTTTAAGTAATAAAATTTAATTCCTATTGTAATACATTTATAAATGAATTCCTCTGCTACTACACTGTCCAGACGTAATATGATATAAGAGCCTTTGGTGTAGTACACTTGAATTACTTTAGGTTTTTTCCGGAGAAGCAAAATTCTTGAAGATAACTTGGGAGTTTTACCGAATGGACTTTATAGGTTTGGTGGACACCCGACTCGCGCATCTTGTGGAACCGTGGGGAGGATGACTCACTTGATAACTAGTCAGACTATTTATGTGATGTTTTCAGGTTCGAATTCCCACTGTGCCTGCTTTGAGATTTTCTCCGTTGGTCTCCTCTCTCTTTACTCTACGAAAGGAAATACTGATAGACTTCGAAAAGAGTCCACGTGACAGATAAAAAGTACAGTAATGACCCTGTGTGCAGGGTGGTTAGCACGCTTGGCCACTGATCTAAGGGACCTGGGTTCGAGCCCCGGAATTAGGCATGGATGTGTGTGTCGTTTTCTGCTGAGGTCCTGCCATCCTCTCAGATCTCCTACTGTGGCATATAAACCGACAGGTTCCTGTCAGACCTCTGTGGCAAGCAGCTGCTTGAGGGGGTATTTATTTATTTTTTTTTATTTATATGAAAAATACGTTAGATGGTCTTGTTGAGATTCTACCATCTGTTGCTTAACAAATGTGCAGTGGATCAGCCCTTTCAAAGGTTCAAAGGGAGCGCAGAACATTTTCAGTGGAACAAATTTTTTTCAATTTGACACAGAGAATCCCATGTAATAAAGTATTCCGGGGACGAACTGAAAGAAAATTCAGTAAGCAAAGAATTTATGGGAAAGACTGATAGGAAATTCAATATAATAAAGAATTTCGGGGAGGTAATTAGAGGAAATTCAGTATAGCAAAGAATTTCGGGGAGGGACTCAGGAAATTCAGTACAGCAAAGAATTTCGGGGAAGGATCAAAGGAAATTCAGTACAGCAAAGAATTTCGGGGAGGGACTCAAAGGAAATTCAGTACAGCAAAGGATTTCGGGGAGGAACTCAAAAGGAATTCAGTACAAAAATGTTTTAGGGAGGAATAAAATGAAATTCAGTACAATATAGATTTTCGTAGAGGGACTCAAAGGAAATTTAGTACCAGAAAGAATTTCGGAGAGGAGTCAAATGAAATTCAGTACAAAAAAGATTTCAGAGAGGTACTCAAAGAAAATTCAGCACAACAAAGAATTTCGGAAGGAAACAAAGGAAATTCAGCAGAGCAAAGAATTTCGGAGAGAGACTCAAAAGAAATTCAGTACAACAAAGAATTTTGGAGAGGTACTAAAAAGAAATTCAGTACAACAAAGAATTCAGAGATCGACAGGTACTAAAAAAATATTCAGAAAAACAAAGAGTTTCGGGAAGGCACTCAAAGGAAATTCAGTACAACAAAGAATTTCGGAAGGAATAAAAGGATTTTCAATAGCGCAAATATTTTCGGAGAGGGACTCAAAGGAAATTGAGCACAACATAAAGTTTCGGAGAGGTAATCAAAGTAAATTCAGTATAACAAAAAATTTCGGATAGAGTATTCAAGGAAAAATCAATACAGCAAAGAATTTCGGAGAGAAAGTGAAAGAAAATCCAGTACAACAAAGAATTTAGGGGAGGGATACAAAGGAAATTCAGTACAACAAAGAATTTCGGTGAGGAACTCAAAGGGAATTCAATACAGCAAAGAATTTGCGCGAGGAACTCAAAAGAGAATTCAGTAGAACAAAGAATTCGGAAGGAATCAAAGGAAATTCATTACAGCAAAGAATTTCGGAGAGGGACTCAAAGGAAATTCAGTGCAACAAAATATTTTAAAGAGGTACTCAAAGGAAATTCAGTACAACAAAGGGTTTCCGGGAGGGATTCAAAGGAACTTTAGTACAATAAAAAATTTCGGGGAGAGACTCAAAGGAAATTTAATACAGCAAAGATTTTCGAAAGGGACTCAAAGGTAATTTCAGAACAACAAAGAATTTCGGAAGGAATCAAAGGAAATTCAGTCCAGCAAGAATTTGGGAGAGGGACTCAAAAGAAATTCATTACAACAAACAATTTCGGAGAAGGCTGAAAGGAAATTCAGTAGAAGAAAGAAATTCGGAGAAGTACTCAAAGAAAATTCTGTACAACAAAGGGTTTCTGGGAGAGATTCAAAGGATATTCAATACAACAAAGAATTTCGGGGAGGGACTAAAAAGAAATTCAGTACAACAAAGAATTTCGGAGAGGTACTCAAAGAACATTCAGTATAACAACGAGTTTCGGGGAGGTACTTAAAGAATATTCAGTACAACAAAGAATTTCGAAAGGAATAAAAAAAAATTCAGTAGAGAAAAAAGAATTTTGGAGAGGGATTCAAAGGAAATTCAGTACAACAAAGAATTTCGGAGAGGTACTGAAGGAAATGTAGTACAGCAAAGATTTTCGGAGAGGGACTCAAATGGAATTCAAACAGCAATGAATTTCGGAGAGAGACTTAAAGAAATTCAATACGGTAAAGAATTTCGCGGAGGGACTGAAAAGGAAATTCTGTACAACAAAGAATTTCGGAAGAAATCAAAATAAATTCAGTACAGCAAAGAATTTCTGAATGGGAAACAAAGGAAATTCATTACAACAAAGAATTTTAGAGGGGGACTCAAAGGAAATTCAATGCAACAAAGATTTTTCTGGAGGGACACAAAGGGAATTCAATACAGCAAAGAATTTTACGGGAGGACTGATAGAAAATTCAATACAGCAAGGAATTTCGGGGAGGGACAGAAAGAAAATTCAACACTGCAAAAATTTCGGAGAGGAACTCAAAGGAAATTCGGTAAAAGAATTTCAGAGATGTATTCAAAGGAAACTCAGCGAAACAAAGAATTTCGGAGAGGGATTCAAAAGAAGTTCAGTACAACAAAGAATTTCAGAAGGAATGAAAAGAAATTTAATACAGCAAAGAATTTCGGAGGGGGAAGCAAAGAAAATTTAGTACAACAAAGTATTTTGGAGGAGGACTGAAAGGAAATTCAGTACAACAAAGAATTTTGGGGAGGGACTAAAAGGAAATTCAGGACAACAAAGAATTTTAGAGCGGTACTCAAAGGAAATTCAGTACAACAAAGAATTTCGGAGGGGGGACTCAAAATATATTCAGTACAACAAAGAATATCAGGGAGGGACTAAAAGGAAATTCAGTAGAATAAAGAATTTCGGTGAGGTACTCAAAGAAAATTCAGTACAACAAAGAATTTCGGAGAGTACTCAAAGAATATTCAGTACAAGAAAGAGTTTCGGGGAGGTACTCAAATGAAATTCAATACAAAAAAATTTTGGAAGGATAAAAGGAAATTCAGTATAGCAAAGAAATTCAGAAGGAATCAAAGAAAATCCAGTACAACAAAGAATTTCGAAAAGAATAAAATGAAATTCAGTACAGCAAAGAATTTCAGGGAGGCACTCAAAGGGAATTCAATACAGCAAAGAATTTTAGAGGGGGACTCAAAGGAAATTAAATACAACAAAGAATTTAGGAGAGGGACTCAAAGAAAATTTAGTACAACAAAGAATTTAGGAGAGGGACTCAAAGGAAATTCAGTACAACAAAGAATTTAGCAGAAGGACTCAAAGAAAATTTAGTACAACAAAGAATTTAGGAGAGGGACTCAAAGGAAATTCAATACAACAAAGAATTTAGCAGAAGGACTCAAAGAAAATTTAGTACAACAAAGAATTTAGGAGAGGGACTCAAAGAAATTCAGTACAACAAAGAATTTCGGAGAGTACTCAAAGAATATTCAGTACAAGAAAAAGTTCGGGGAGGTACTCAAATAAAATTCAGTACAAAAACATTTTGGAAGGATAAAAGGAAATTCAGTATAGCAAAGAAATTCAGAAGGAATCAAAGAAAATCCAGTACAACAAAGAATTTCGAAAAGAATAAAATGAAATTCAGTACAGTAAAGAATTTCAGGGAGGCACTCAAAGGGAATTCAATACAGCAAATAATTTTGGAGGGGGACTCAAAGGAAATTCAATACAACAAAGAATTTAGGAGAGGGACTCAAAGAAAATTTAGTACAACAAAGAATTTAGGAGAGGGACTCAAAGGAAATTCAGTACAACAATGACCTTCGGAGAGGGACTCAAAGAATATTCAGTACAAGAAAAAGTTTCGGGGAGGTACTCAAATGAAATTCAGTACAAAAAAAATTTTGGAAGGATAAAAGGAAATTCAGTATAGCAAAGAATTTCAGAAGGAATCAAAGAAAATCCAGTACAACAAAGAATTTCGAAAAGAATAAAATTAAATTCAGTACAGCAAAGAATTTCAGGGAGGCACTCAAAGGGAATTCAATACAGCAAAGAATTTTAGAGGGGGGACTCAAAGGAAATTCAATACAACAAAGAATTTAGGAGAGGGACTCAAAGAAAATTTAGTACAACAAAGAATTTAGGAGAGGGACTCAAAGAAAATTTAGTACAACAAAGAATTTAGGAGAGGGACTCAAAGGAAATTCAGTACAACAATGACCTTCGGAGAGGGACTCAAAGGAAATCCAATAGAACAAAAAATTTCGGGAGGGATTCAAAGGAAGTTTCGTACAACAAATAATTCTGGGGCGGGACTCAAAGGAAATTCATTAGACAAAAAGTTTCGCTGAGGGACTGAAAGGAAATTCTATACAAACAAATATTTCGGGGTAGTCGTAACCGATGACCAGAACACTCTAGATATTATTAGGCCTAGCCAGCAAGCTTTTCAATCCAAGAAGGAAAACTTAACAAATGTAAATTTTGCATTTAAAGCTTTGGTCAAATTTAAATTACTAGCATTTATTTTAAAAATATGCGAATTAGAATAGATTTCTATTTTTGACCATATGAATATATTGATCAATAATTTTAAGTCAATTGCGTTCTTTTAAAAATGTATACCACCTGTGTAATTTTAATATATTATGTTATAGAAATTAAAAATATATTTAAGCAAATGAATCTTCTGCAACATCAAGGAGTATCTACTTATTAAAAAAATTGGTTGTTAGCTGAAAATATTTTGTATAATATACTAATAGAGTAGTAAATAATAAATTGAATTTAATATAGATATTTTTAAAGTAAAAATTTCAGGTCAAATGTAAAAAATATTAACTTTAAATCTTACATATTGCTAAATTTTATTTCTGTTGTTGGAAAGTTGTCGACTCCCGTACTATATAAGTGCCTCTGGGTGGACTGAGAGAATTAGTGGAGCAAAGCTTTTTTTGGGTACGGACTGAAGGAAATAGAGTGGGTTGGGTTGTTTTACCTCTGAGCGGCACTTTTTTGCACACCATGGGATAAATGGCCAGGTCACATGGACCCCGAAGGCTCAGAGAAGGTTGGGGGAGGGGACCCACTGGAACAGCTATTGGGAGACAGATGGTAGTCTCCCGTCAAGGCCATCCAGCCTGTTCTTTAACGTGCACAGGGTATGGCTCTCCCGCACACGGGGCCACGGCTTAACGTCCCATCCGACGTACGGCGGCCTTTCCAAGCCCATCGGTGTCCCCTACTGACCGTGGGCAGGGCGGGGAATTTTGCGGAGATAAATCTCAACGCTGACAGAGCTGGGACTCGAACCTGGGAACTACAGATTACGAGCCTGGCGCGCTACCGACTGAGCCACACCCGCCCCAAGGAAATAGAGTGGAGCAAAGAGTTTCATGGGGAGAGGTTGGGGATGATATGAAAAAGAATTCTAGAGGAAGAAAAGTATTCGAGGGCCGAGGTGCAAAGATGATCTAATGGAGAAAAAATATTCAGTTGCGGCATAAAAATATGATTATTGGGGCTGCTTCTCCCTTTGCTTATATTTGCGATGCGCATACATCTAGTAACGATAGAAATAGAAGGAAGTAGGCTTTCCTATTGGCATTAGTTATTCCTTTTCCAAAGCAAAAAAGGGAAGTAGTTGAGATGAAGATATTGATGCAACTTCCGAAATCGAACTCAGAGACGAAGTGTGACAAATGCTCGATGTGAAGGAGAAAACGGAGCAGCGTCCGTTGATGTCTTCAGCTGCGTGTGTGTCATTCCGAAGCAAAATAGAGACGAGAAGGAAAAAAATACTGATACCGAAAAAAAAAAAGGAAGAGGAATACCTCTCCGTTGTCCTACTGGGAACTGCATGCATATAAAGTTCTGAAAGACTGGTCTAGAATAGGTATGAAGGGAAAGTGAGAAGTTTTGGAGGATTGTGTGCTGCGTTACGATGAAAGAAAAAGAAGTGAACGCTAGAGGGAGCAGAAGATGAAATGTAAATGCAGAAATGGAAGACAGGAAGTGACGAGGAACTGGGTGGAAGTGACGAGGAGATGATGAGGGAAGGAGAGTTAAGGAAAGAAGTGGTGGGTAGATGAGGTTAAGATAGCAAGAAAATGTGATATCTTTCAGGTGAAGATCGGTGAGAAAGAGTGAGGGATAATTCAGTAGTTTTTAAATGATTGGCATAGATGAAACGTGGGGTAAAATTCAGTAGTTTTTAAATGATTGGCATAGATGAAACGTGGGGTAAAATTCAGTAGTTTTGAAATGGATATCAGAAAGGAAATGTGGGAGAAAATTCAGTGGTCTTCGAATGAATATCAGAAAGAAAAAGCAAGGGAAAATTCAATAGTTTTTAAATGAATATCAGAGAGAAAAAGTACAGAAGAATTAAATAATCATCGAATGAATACCGTAGAGAAAAAGTGGAGGAAATTTCAGTAGTCCTCAAATGAATATCAGAGAGGGAAATTTGAAGAATATTCAGAAGTCACAAATGAATATTAGAGAGGAAAAGTGGGGAAAATTCAATAGTCTTTAAATTACTATTAGAGAGGAGAGGTACGGGAAATTTCAGTAGTCTTACAAATTCAGAGAGAAAAGGTTGAGGAAATACAATAGTCTGAAGTTAAAATACGAAAGAAAGGTGAAATTCAATAGTTTTTAAATGAATATCAGAGAGGAAAAGTACAGAATAATTAAAGAGTCGTGAAATGAATAATATAGAGAAAAAGAGGAGAAAAATTCAGCAGTCCTCAAATGAATATCAGAGAAGGAAATCTGAAGAAAATTCAGTAGTCTCAAATGAATATTAGAGAGGAAAAGTGGAGAAAATTCAATAGTCTTTAAATGACTATTACAGAGGAAAAATACGAGAAAATTCAGTAGTAGTACAAATTCAGAGAGAAACAGTTGAGGAAATACAATAGTCTGAAGTTAAAATACGAGAGAAAGGTAAAATTCAATAGTTTTTAAATGAATATCAGAGAGGAAAAGTACAGAATAATTATAGAGTCGTGAAATGAATAATATAAAGAAAAAGAGGAGAAAAATTCAGTAGTCCTCAAATGAATATCAGAGAGGGAAATTTGAAGAAAATTCAGTAGTCTCAAATGAATATTAAAGAGGAAAAGTGGAGAAAATTCAATAGTCTTTAAACGACTATTCATCATCATCATCATCATCATCCTCAAGCAGCCATGGGCTACGGAGGTCCAACCAGACCGTGCAATTTAGTTCTCCAAGCAAGTCTATCCTGAGCTACATCTACTGCATCTGGCCACTGCACACCAATTCTAACAAGGTCCTGTTTGACATTGTCTGCCCACCGCATCCTAGGTCTCCCCTTCTTTCTGAGGCCTTTAGGCACACTGTTCATAACCCTATTCGCCAATCTACGGGCAACATGGCCAAACCAACGGAGTCTCTCTCTGCACAATATGCTGCTTAAAGGAGGTTGCAAACTCCTTTTCCTAATCTCATCATTAGTTACAAAGTTGAACCACCTAATGCCCAAGATACTGCGTAAGCATCTGGAATCAAAAGCATCTAGTTTCCTGTTATCTTGTTTACAAAGTGTCCAAGTTTCACTACCATAACTAACCCTAGAAAGAACCAAACTATTATACAGTCTAATTTTAGTTTTTAGGTGTATACGCCTATTTCTCCACACTCTCCATAGTTTCTTAAAAGTCCCAGCAGCAATCCCTATTCGTCTGTTAATCTCATGCCGCACATCACCATTATCTGTTACATAGCTCCCAAGATAATTAAACTGTGACACCTGCTCAAGACTGCAACCATTCAGATTAACTGAATCACAGCCTGCCTGACCAATTTTCATCACTTTAGTTTTCTCTCTGTTTATAACCAAACCTACTCTACTACCAGTCTCATCAACGGCTCGAATGAAAGAGTTCATCTCATCAACATCATTTGCCAGAAGGGCTAAATCATCAGCATAATCTAAATCAGAAATTTTCCTATCTCCAGCCCATTTAAGGCCAAAATCTTTCCCTTGAAGTGAATTTCGCATAACATAATCAATAACCAAGCTAAAGAGAAAAGGAGACAAAATGCACCCTTGTCGAACACCAGAAGTAATGCTAAACCAATTGCTACAAGCCTTACCAACTCTCACACACGACTCAGTGTTATTATAGAGAGCTTTCATAATGTTAACTAACTTGTCTGGTATACCATATGATCTCACAATCAACCACAAATTATGACGATCAACAGAGTCGAAAGCCTTTTTGAAATCAACAAAGCTAGCAACCAAAGGTTTCTGAAACTCTAAACATTTCTCAAGAATCTGCCTAAGTGAAAATATCTGATCTACACATCCCCTACCACTTCTGAATCCACATTGCTCATCACGCAATTGCCTGTCAACCAGATTCTTAATTCTATTAAGCACAATCATGGAAAGAACTTTACCTGGAACAGAGAGTAGGCTGATACCCCTATAGTTATCACAAGAACTGCGATCACCTTTTTTGAAAATAGGGATAACAATAGCTCTGGTAAAATCCTTAGGAACCATGCCTTTATCATAAAAGAGATTCAGAATTTCAGTCGTCCAAGTGGTAACCGAAACATTCCCAGCTCTAAGCATTTCGGTAGTAATTTCATCTACCCCTGGGGATTTATGAAGTTTAAGTTTAGAAACAGCCAAACTAACTTCAGATTGTGTTATAGGGCCAACATTAAAGCCACCAATGCATCTATCATCATTGCAAACAATGGGAGTAGAACTAACTACATTGTTTAGAACATCACTGAAATGCTCAGCCCACCTAGCCATGACAGAATCCTCCCCTTCTATAACCTTACCTTGTTTATCCTTCAATCCTTGTATGCCTGTCCGTTTTCTACCACACAAAACATTAACTATCTGGTACAGCTCTCTGCTGTTGTGCTGTCTAACTGCTTCCTCGGCTTTGTCAGCCAAACCATCAAGCCAAAAATTTTTATCAGCAGATAACTGATCCTTTACAAGTTTATTAAGGTCTCTGTAATGCTTTCTATTAAGACTAGTAGGGTATTGATTAAGGGCATTCCTGCAGTTCTTTCTTTCCGAAATAAGCTCAAGTGCCTTATCACTCAGATAATTTTGCCTCTTCTGCTCCTTTTTTCCTAAAAGAGTACTGTTAGTGTCCAAAAAAGCCTGTTTAAAATGATCCCATTCTTCCTCAACTTCAGTAGTAAGCAAACCATGACTGTCATAATGACTAAGTAACCTATCATGGTAAGCTTTGGCTATAACTGGATCTTTCAGAGCTTCAGTATTAAAAGTAAATTTTTTAACCCTAGCACAACACTTTTTAAGTTTAAGTTGCAACACACTTTTAACAAGGTAATGGTCAGATCCAATTTCAGCTCCCCTATATGCCCTGGTATTCCTAACAGAACTAGTCCATTTGCTGTTAATTAATATGTAATCAATCATATTCTTATGCAGCCCATCAGGTGAAACCCATGTGTACTTATGTATGTCGCGGTGTTTGTAATAAGTGTTAGTTATTCTGAATCCATTGAGTTTACTTACCTGTAGGAGACGTTGCCCATTGCTATTGCAGCTACCAATACCAAAAGGGCCTATTACTCCTCCCCAAAGGTCAGAGTCAGTACCAACTTTGGCATTGAAGTCACCAAGAACAAGGGTAATATCTCCTTTCTTGACAGAATTCAAAATATCCTGAAGTTGTTCATAAAACCTATCCTTCTCATCCTCATCGGCATCCTCAGTGGGGGCATAACAGCAGATAACATTCAAGTCTTTAACGCTTGTCTGAAATTTTGCTGTAAGAAACCTTTCATTAATGCACTCATATCCTAGAAGAGCATCACTAGCGTGTCTGCTGAGAAGCAGACCCACGCCTTGGTGATGCTTTTTGTCGTCCCTCCCTGAAAAGAGAAATTTAAGATTATTTTTAAGAATCTGACCTTTATCTGTCCATCTGGTCTCTTGCAAGCCGAGAATATCTAAATTATAACGGTGGAATTCTTGTGTGAGGACATCAAGAGAAAAAGCTCTGTGCAGAGTCCTCACATTCCAACTACCTATGGAGAGAAAATGGTTAGTGGGATGTTTAAAGAAACTATGTTTATTGAGAGAGGGAATGCCGACAATATCAAACAGCCCCCTAATCGCAGACATGGGGCAAAGACCCGTTCCCCCACTACTAAAGGCTGAAGCCATCTACACTGGAAGACTTCCTCCAATGTAGAATTTGACGATGCCAATAGAAGCAAAGAGTTCAGGTGCCTGCGATGACTTCTGCTCAGGATTATCCACCAGCTGATAAACATATCCTGTGGATCTATTCACTTGGGGCTGTCAACCCACAAACAAAAAGAAAACACAGCGGAAGATTTTCCCTCCACAGAAGCCCACCAGTGCAGCAAAATCAGGATCCATAATCAAGCTCAGAGCCATATATCTGTCCAGTCCAGTAGGTTTATATGGTCAGCACCAGGACCCTGTGTGGTTGACCACTCCTCAGCAGGGTAGAAAAAAAAGAAAAGTAGCCATAGTTGTCCAGATCAGTAGGCCACACTAATCTGGCAGCCCTCCCCTTCCGTTCACTTCCACAAGAGAGTATCTCTTTTGAAAGTTACTAACGGTCCGCACCACAAGAAGGCGGGGTTGGACATTAGGTGCTAGGCCTGGCCGGTTCTATGCATCATCACAGGGGATTGGTGCATAGCTCTCCTTCCAGTGACTACCTAGCTACCATTTACAGACCAAAACGACTATTACAGAGGAAAAATACGGGAAAATTCAGTAGTCTTACAAATTCAGAGAGTAAAAGTTGTGGAAATACAATAGTCTGAAGATAAGATACGAGAAAAAGAGTAGAGTAAGATTGAAAATGATTATTGGTGATATTGCAATAATTTAAAAATGAGAGTCCAAACGGAAGAGGGATTTAATTACAGCATCCTGAAGATCAAGGTTTGAAGAGAATGGAAAATAAAGCAATGGAGATAAGTATCAGAGGAGAGGAGTTGCAGAAAATGTAGTTTCTGTAGATGAAGATCGGCGAGGAAAAAATGAGGTAAACGTATTCTGCAGATGAGGTTTGGGAAGGAGTGGTGTGGAAAAGAAGTGATTGATAAATGAGGATGAGGAAGGTCGAGTTGTTTTACCTCTGAATGGCACTTTGTGCGCACAATGGCTGAATAGACAGGTAACAAGGAACCAAAGGGCTCAGAGAGAGTTCGGGAAGGGTAGGTCATTGGTAGGAGTCAGATGGAATCCTCTGTCAAGGCCATCCACCATGTACTTTAACGTATACAGGATATAGCTCTCCTCTATAAGGGGTCACGACTTAATATGCCATCTGACGGATGGCAGTCTTTCCGAGCATATTGTTGTCCCTTTCTCACTGAGCCAGAACGGGAGTTAACTGAAAAATTCTCAATGTAGCGCAGTTGGGACTCAAACCTGGGAACTGTGAATTACGATCCTGGCGTGTTCGTCGGATTACGACCTAATCCCTACTCTGGATGAGGGAAAAATATTGGAAAGATCGCAATAAGTTGTCGATGAAAAGAGGACAGAAAGATAAGGGAAATATTGTGGTTTGTTGATGCAAATTAAAAAGGATAAGCGAGAAAAGAATGTAGAGGATAATGGAAACTGGAGATGTAGAAGAGTGGGAAACTATGTGCTGCTGAATCATACGAGAAGAGGCGAGCAGGGGACAGAGGAAAAGAAATAGCTGAAGTTTAAGATCAACAGGAAAGAGTAAGACAAAAGAAGTAGAAGGTAAATAAAGATGGGAAAAGAGAAAAGAAGTAGCAGATAGATAAAGATCAAAGAAGAGGAGTGAAAAAAGGAAGTAAGAACTAGATAAAGATCAGAGGAAGTGTGAAAAAAGCAGTATCAGGTAGATAAATTATCAGAGAAAAAAAATACCCCCTCAAGCAGCTGCTTGCCAAAGAAGAGTAAAAAAAGTATCAGGTAGATAAAGAGCACAGAGGAGGAGTGCGAACAGGAGGAAGTGTAAAAATAGAAGTAGCAGGCGAATAAATATTAGATACGATGGGAAAGTAGAAAAAATGATATTAGGTAGATATATATCACAGTGGGAAAGTAGAAAAAAGAGGTAGAAGGTAGAAAAATATCACAGAGGGAAAGTAGAAAAAAGAGGTATCAGGTAGATAAATATCACAGAGGGAAACTAGAAAAAAGTGGTATCAGGTAGATAAATATCACAGAGGAAAAGTAGAAAAAAGTGGTATTTGGTAGATAAATATGACAGAGGGAAAGTAGAAAAAGGAGGTAGAAGGTAGATAAATATCACAGAGGGAAAGTCGAAAAAGAAGTAGGAGGTAAATAAAGATAAGAAAGGAAGAGTCACAAAAGAAGTATCTGGTAGATAAAGATCAGAGAAGTAAATAGGCAGGTAGATAAAGATAAGAAAGGAAAACTGGAAAGATGAGGTTGGAGGTAGATAAAGATCGGAGAGAAAGAATGACAAAAGTAGTCAGAGAGGGAAAAGGTCAAGTAGATACAGATAAGAAAGGAAAAGTAGAAAAAAGTGGTAGAATGTAGATAAAAATCAGGAAGGGAGATTGAAAAGAAATATCTCTAAATTTAGGAAAAAACTGGTAAAAACTGGTGGAGTGAGGAAAAGGGAAAGGGTTGGGTTGTTTTACCTCTGAGTGGCACTTTTTTGCACACCATGGGCTAAATTGCCAGGTCACATGGACCCCGAAGGCTCAGAGAAGGTTGGGGGAGGAGACCCACTGGAACAGCTGTTGGGAGACAGATGGTAGCCTGTCGTCAAGGCCATCCAGCGTGTTCTTTAACGTGCACAGGGTATGGCTCTCCCACACACGGGGCCACGGCTTAACGTCCCATCCGACGGACGGCGGCCTTTCCAAGCCCATCGGTGTCCCCTACTGATCGTGGGCAGGGAGGGGAATTTTGCGGAGATAAATCTCAACGCTGACCCAGCTGGGACTTGAACCTGGGAACTATAGATTACGAGCCTGGCGCGCTACCGACTGAGCCACCCCCGCCCCTTGGAAAAGGGAAAGAAAGTGAGTGAGTAGAACGTACAGAACAATATGAGGAGAAAGTGAAAAGGAGAGACGTGATATGTACATATAAAGAGTGAGTGGAAAAAGCGATAAATGGCAACAGAGGAAATAAGAAGTTTAAAAAATTCTACTCACGGATTTGACGGCTCTGTGTATGAAGCTACGTGGTGGATAATAAGGTAACGTGCACGGAGCTCAAAAGTAACAAGTGTCGCGTCTACACGGGAATTGGATTGATCTCGGAGGATTCTTTTTCTCTCGCCAAAGGAATAGTTAATGTCGAAGTTCATGTTTCTGTTTTTGACTGTTTTGTGTAATGCAATGCGAATTAAATCGTGAAAAATTAAATTTAGTCAACTGATATCTGATATCGTGAATTAATGTTTTGAGCTCCAAGCTTAGGGCTTATAACTCGAAGCCTAAAATAGTGCCTTATTGGCAATAACAAAGTTGAAACACATAAACACCAAAGGAGCCGCAAGGTGTTGTTCTACAGGTAAGGTTAAATGAGTTTAAAAAAATAGCGGTTGTGGAGGAAAATTGCAGGAAAAATGCTTTTTACATGTTTTGTTAAAAACTTTAGAAGTGTTTTACTTCAATTCTCGCAAAGCGTATACACTATTTTACCAAAAATATTGAGACACGTCCAAAGCCGAATCTTCGGTGTCTGTGGTGGTGGTGTGGTGGTGGTGGGGATGGGGGTGTAAGAAGACTATTCTCCCCATTGAGAATGCTAGTAACCAGAACGAAGGGGAAATATACCTATTAGAGGTATTTTTCTATAGATTTTAAAGACTTCTAAAACGGAGTGAATTCTTTACTGGATCTTGGACTATACCCCCCTTTCACAATCCCCTCATTTTGTTTTCTATATCCGCGTCGGAAAATTTCTATAATTAGTGAGGTTGGGTTGTTTTACCTCTGAGCAGCATTTTTTGCACATAATGGGCTAATGGCCGGCTCAGAGAAAGTTGGGGGAGGATACTCACTGGATAGCTGTTGGAAGACAGATGGTAGCCTCCCATCAGATATCCAGCGTGTTCTTTAATGTGCTCTCCCGCAGACGGGGCCACGGATTAATGTTCCATCCGACGAAAGGCGATCTTTCTAAGCTCATTGGTGTCTCCTACTGACCGAGGCCAGGGCGAGGAGTTTTCCGGAGATAAATCTCAACCCTGGCCAAGGGGGACTCGAACCTGGGAACTGCAGATTACGAGCTTGGTGCGCTACCGACTGAGTCTCCTCTGCCCCTAACTTAGGGGTTGTTCGAATCATGATGCACTTGAAGCGGAAGTAGAAAATCAAAAACATTTTTATACAAATAAATGAAATTGCTCTGTTATTCTCATAAAAACTTCCTTACTGACATCATTTAGTTAGATTGCTTGTTTTAAATATGAGTAGCAATTTTCTACACGGGAGAGTCATACCCTGTGCACGTTAAAGAACACGCTGGATGGCCTTGACGGGAGACTACCATCTGTCTCCCAACAGCTGTTCTAGTGGATCCCCTCCTTCAACCTTCTCTGAGCCTTCAGGGTCCTTGTGACCTGGTCATTTAACCTAAGGTGTGCAAAAATGTGCCGCTCAGATGCTTCCGCAACCGACTACTGAGAAAATGATTAGCAATAAAGACAGATCATTCGTTAGTGGGTGAACTAAGCTCTAAAAAAGACAGAGACAGAAAAAAAAAGATAATTTGTTGTAGCAAAGGAACAATGTCTGCTGTTAGAGATAAGTCTTGATGGATGAGTCTGAAAGAAGGAAGAAAAAAATGATAGCAAAGCTGAGATTAACTGTCCCCTTGATTCCTTCACTTTCTGCTACTCTGACACAAGGGAGCTTCGCGTCATATCCGGAAAATTCCCACAAGGCCTTTGTGAACAGGATAATATGTGCTTCTGCTATTTCCTTCGTCTTCTGTCAGAAAACTACCTTTCATGAATAAGTAGCAATGGGCCAGTTAAGAGAAGAAAGCAGATTCGTCTTTCCAATATTTGCTTCTAAGTGAAAGGGATAAACTTGGATGTAAAAACTGTTTCTGAGGTAAGTAATGGAATCATACTCTTTTAGCAACTAAAATTCCTCCTTTGTCAAAAAAAAATGGAGTCACCATCATCAATCAAAAATAAATGTTTGCTCTGGATATGTTCGAGTCTTTCGACCCTCTCTTCCAGATGGCAAGATTGGATAATGCGAAGATGCTGTTGACGTTTATGTTACAAAATCTTGGTAAAAAAAATTCTTAAATCCTATGGAAAAGAATAGCATCATTTAAAAATTTCATTGTTTTATTGTAGCAAACTTTGCGCTTAGTCAGATCTCTTGTCCAAGTAAACTGTGCAGACTTAGTTCAAAGATGTTCTCTGTTTCTAATCTTGCTATTAGGTTGTTTCTCTGGATCGAGTAAGCAGTACAATTCAGCAAAACATGAATCACCGTTTCCTTTTCGTTGCACGTCTGGCAATTGGGGGAAAGAACTTTTCTCATCTTGAAAAGTAGAAGAATAGTTCAAGAGTGATGCATCTGTTCTGAGTCTGGTGATGCACACAAAATTTCTTCTTGAAAGATGCAGATCATTTAGTGGAAGGATCTTGTTCTCTGATAATTGTTGATGGCTGAACTTTCTTTCAGCGATGACTTGGAAGTGATGTATAAAGTTCTCATTCAGCTTTTCTTTATTTAATTTAGAAACACATAAATTACCAATTTGCAACTGGAGGTTTTTTTCATTGTTATGGGCCGACTTTGCTAATAAATCATCAATTTCATTTCCCTGGACACCTACATGTCCAGGGATCGATTGCAAAGTATTTGTGGATCCTTTTTCAATTTTTTGATCGATGGTCTCAAGGATGTTTAGGAAAAGCCCATTATTCTTGAATTGGCATGGATCTTCACGGAGGAATAACAAAGATGAACTACTATCTGTAAGTACAACAAAATTAGATTTCGGTTGTTTAAAACACCACTTTAGAGCCATTTCAATTGCAATCAACTCAGTAGTCATAATGTCTGAGGCACCTTTGAAGCCTGATAGCTTCAAAGTGAAATATTTCTGAGACCCAGAAAGCCGCTCCAGCTCTTTGTGTTAACTTGTTAAAAGATCCGTCAGAGAAAATCTTAATATGATTTTCATATTTTTGTGCTATGAGCTCCTGAGCAACAATCTTTTGAACTGAGCTTTCAAGTTCTTTTTTAGATGTGAAACCTTAAATGGAAACAAAGCAATAAAATTGTTGAAAGATCCAAGGAGGTTTTTCAGAACGTTTGTCTACCTCATAACTTTGTGCTGAAATCAAATCAAAGAGGGGATGTCGGCGGATGGAAGTAGTTACAGCACTGATCTTCTTTCCTGATCCAAAAAGGATCTTATCAGTCACTGGGTGATATTCTTGTTTGACGAGCAATCTTGAGAAGTGTGAAAACAGCACATAAGGTCTTCCTGATGGAAAGAGGTGGAATATTAGCCTCAGCATTCAGAGAAATAGATGGACAAAGACTTAACTGGCCCAAGCAGATTCTTAGAGCTTGGTTTTGCATAGTTTCTAGCTTTTTAACAAGGGAAGGGCTAGCACTATCCAGTGGAAAACTCCCATATTCAAATCATGATCTTAAAATTGATCTTTAAAGATATATCATTTGATGCTTTTCTTTTTCTGAAAAAAAAATTAAACATACCAATGTTTTAAGAAATAAATATTACCGGTAGTAGAAAAAATTCGAATCGTTCAATTACACACATAAAGAAATTATGAAATGTATTTTATTCGATGTGTTATTTAATTTACGTTTCTGTTTAGCATTCGCGCACTTCCTAATCAAGTAAAAAAAGTGGTATTTAAAAAGATTGGATTGGATTGTTTTACCTCTGAGCGGCACTTTTTTGCACACCATGAGCTAAATGGCCAGGTCACATGGACCCCGAAGGCTCAGAGAAGGTTGGGGAAGGGGACCCACTGGAACAGCTGTTGGGAGACAGATGGTAGCCTCCCGTCAAGGCCATCCAGCGTGTTCTCTAACGTGCACAGGGTATGGCTCTCCCGCACACGGGGCCACGGCTTAACGTCCCACCCGACGGACGGCGGCCTTTTCAAGCCCATCGGTGTCCCCTACTGACCGTGGGCAGGGCGGGGAAATGTTGCGGAGATAAATCTCAACGCTGACCCAGCTAGGACTCGAACCTGGGAACTGCAGATTACGAGCCTGGCGCGCTACCGACTGAGCCACCCCCGCCCCATAGATCAGTAGCCAAACGTTCTAACCACTCGGCCATGTGATTACAATCTTCAATTTATCTTCAGTTACTTTTTTTATTAAATGTATATTTTAGAAGTTATACTTATTTTGTAAAAAAAAAAAACTAAAACGTCTAAGCGAACTATTGAGTGCAACTTCAGTTTGTTTTAGGCCACATATTCAGTCCGTGAGCAGAATTCCTCTTCTTATTGACTCTTCTCTGAGCACAGAGTTGTTTGAAGGAACCGAGAAAGTGTCTGCGCATGACAGAGTCATGAGACCAGCCGCTGCCTAAACAAAAGGTCGGGCAGGGTGCCAAGTTGAAGGACGTAGCAGTAAGGGAAACATGGATCTCCACTGGGAACAGATATCGACGAAAAAGGGGAAATTTCTAACGATACAAAATACACAGAGGCTTTAAGTGCGAGAGTTAGTATGTTTGAGTGGAATGCGTTAATGCTCTCTTCCGATTAGCGAAGGAAGAAGGTTAATGTTATTTTAGAAACAGGAGTGGGGATTCCACATGAATGAAGAAATAAAAAGGTGTAACACTGAATATTGAAAAAAAAGTTTAAAAAGTTCTTATGATACAAAATGATGGAGATGTGGACTTTTGGAAGTAGTAACATTATTTTCTCTTGTCAATTTTTGTCTTGGAAACTTAAAAAGTGACTTGATTAAGCTTAATAAATCGCAGTTAAATATAAAGTTCCTTTTTAACGTTAAATATTTATGTTAATCGATATAAATACTAATTTTTAACAGTTTATGCAAATCTGTAATAATATTTAAAGCACAAGTTTGCTAGAAGTAGAAATGTTATATTGTACATGAAAAGGGTAGAATTTTCTTTCACTACCGCTTCTGTTATTTTTACCAGAGCTTAATAAAGAAATGTCTACTTCATTATGACTATATCATCAAACCGGTTATTCTCTATGCTTCACCCATATGGGCGAATACTACACCCACCAATATTCTCAAGATTCAGGTCTTACAGAACAAGATTTTGAGAACTGTGGTCGATGCCCCCTGGTGTGTCACTAACAGTCAACTCCATAAAGACCTGGGCATCGACCATATATATATATACACATATAAAACGCACTTCAAAAAGATTTTTTGAGGCTGTAAGCAATAATCCCAATGACATTATTTCTTCTCTGATTCTTTGCGATCATACTGTTTTGAACAAGTACAAGAGGCCTAAAACGGTAGCGTTCTCTGAGAAGACCTATCTGTTTTAGGTTTCTTATACATTTTTACTGATATTTTTAACTATTTTTATGTTTGCCCTTAGGGGCCCCCTAAGGGTGGTTTACTTATATATTTTGTTCTCACTCATGCCAAATAAGCATATCACTATGATGGAGATGGTTAGAGGTAGAATTATTTCCCGGTACATCGAATATGATTATACGATCTACGATTATGACCATTAATGCAAATAGAAGTACAAGAGGGCTACTTCCTTCTGTTAAGTTTCCTTTGTATTCTTTTAGCTTGTACCACTACTACAGAAAAGGAAATATGTTTACTAGTTTATCCTCCATAAAAATATTTGCTTGTGACATATCATTTTTCGATTTATTTATTTACTGAAGCGCGCACCTTATGTGCCAAATTTGGCTTTTTTAGATGAGGGCGGTATGAGTGCAATGCAGCAAGTATTCTGGTATAGCTATTTATGATCTCTGATCTCTGAAGTTAGGACATTCCGTCTAACTCCGCTTCTGATGTCTAGACACCTCCTAAAACAAAAGGCCGTACTACTAAGTATGTGACGTCAGAATTGGTAATTTCCCCCCTTATAGATTGGTTTAATTATAGAAAATTTGAAATCGTTAACAAAGGTTCAAGTTTCCATTGATAAATTAATAATATAGACTAATAAATCTAATTTGTGTCTAGCTATTATTTTTAATATTTTTGTATTTAAGGTACTTATCCTACAGCTTTATTTGTACCTAAATTTGAAATTAAATTCAAGACCTCTCCTGTATTTCTATTCATAAAATACATAGAACTCAAGACTGGTTGTTGGTCAGATAAAATATAATTTGATTCCGATTGCAGATCTAAACTTAAACTTCTATTTCTGTTAATATTTGTAAACAATTCATTAATTTCATTCACTACATAATTAGTCTCGTTATTATTAGGAAAAATATTATGAGCTGTTGATGTACAGTCGCTCAAAAAAGTATCCGAACACTACGGTTGTTTACAAAATTCAGAAAAAATATCTGGCAACTTTTTTTAGAAATTAGTGATCTGGCAACCTTCGTGTCATGTGACGCGAAGGTTGCCAGATCACTAATTTCTAAAAAAAATCGTTGCCAGATATTTTTTCTGAATTCTATAATCAACCGTAGTGTTCGGATACTTCTTTGAGCGACTGTACCTGTTATTTCATTTATTAATTTCCACTCTCCTTGTCGATTATTGTTACAGTTAGTAAATAAATTCCTATAATGTAAATATTTTGAATTTTTTTATAGTTATTTTAAGGTTTTTATTGTAATCTTTATATTAATTCATATAAGCAATAACTAAAGGATCCTTTTTTCTTTTTTATATAACTTTCTTTTTTATTAATACTGTTTAAAATTTCATATGTAATCCATTTTTCATTAATACCTATAACTTTATTTTTATCTCTCACATCATCAATATTATAACTACAATACTGCATCGCTGTATAAACCATATTAATAAATTCTTGATAAACCAAGTTAACGTTTTTGCATACAAATATATGGTTATCCAATTTATAGTCCCTTATTTTATATTCCAGTTTCAGATAATTTAACCTCGTGATCCCATGCAAGTTTTTATTATTTGTATTAGTTTTGTTTATTTTTTGTGATTTTATAATCATTAAAAGAGGATAGTGATCTGTTATTTCAGTCATGGATATAGCACATTTATTTTTAACATGGGATTAACGTTTCTAATAAATAGATTATCAATCAAGTAGCTATTGATGATGTGACTAGTTATTTAATATAAGATATAAACCCATATGTGGCCATTATGCTTAAATATCTGTAAACATCATTATTCTTACTATTCAGATCCAAATTCGTATCACCAATTATATATACATTGTTATATTTTACCTTTTCTAAATAACATTCTAATTCACCTAAAAAAGCTTTACAGTGTATTTATGGGACGTATAAATGGCAATGAAGCATAAATCATTTAATTTATCATACACCTCTAAAATCTCAGCAGTATTAAATTTTCGGCTAAGTTTATTTTCGTCCATTGAAAATTATTTTTAAAGTAAATTATGGTACCTCCTGATGAAACAGTTATATCCAAAAATCCCAAAATTATCCACTTCATAGTCATTAATCCATGTTTCACTCAAAACAAGAACATCAATAACATAATTTATATTATATAGTAACTATATATAGTGAATGAACTGTTAAAAAAATAAAAGAGACAATTTTTATAAATGTAAAAATCACTTAAAGCGGAAATTTTGATTTAGAATTCAGCATATGATACATAACGCATAAAGCATGCACATAACGCATTTAAAGAATTTTATTAACAGTATTTCTATTGTAAATTCTGATATGGTTAATAACCAACCAAAACTTCGTTTTATATTTTTTATTTCCCTTACAAAGCTAAGTACAAATTATTCATCAGTAAATAAACTTACACTAGTTAAACACACACCAAAAATTTGGCGCCAAATATACATCCATTGATAACTCTTCTCATCGATAAGTTCATTGCCAACTTTCCACTGTTAACGTACTACTCCAGTCCCAATTAAATCCCGCTTAAAGTTTGGCGCCAAACGTATGTCCATTGATAACTCTTCTCATCGATAAGTTCATTGACAGCTTTCCACTGTTAACGTACTACTCCAGTCCCAATGAAATCCCGCTTAAAGTTTGGCGCCAAGCGTATGTCCATTGATAACTTCATTCACAGCTTTCCACACGTACTATTCACAACGTACTACTCCATTCAAAAGGGGGGCGGGGGGGGGCTCAGTCGGTAGCGCGCCAGGCTCGTAATCTGTAGTTCCCAAGTTCGAGTCCCAGCTGGGTCAGCGTTGAGATTTATCTCCGCAAAATTCCCCGCCCTGCCCACGGTCAGTAGGGGACACCGATGGGCTTGGAAAGCCCGCCGTCCGTCGGATGGGACGTTAAGCCGTGGCCCCGTGTGCGGGAGAGCCATACCCTGTGCACGTTAAAGAACACGCTGGATGGCCTTGACGGGAGGCTACCATCTGTCTCCCAACAGCTGTTCCAGTGGGTCCCCTCCCCCAACCTTCTCTGAGCCTTCGGGGTCCATATGACCTGGCCATTTAGCCCGTGGTGTGCAAAAAAGTGCCGCTCAGAGGTAAAACAACCCAACCCAACCCAATTAAATCCCGCTTAAAGTTTGGCGCCAAGCGTACGTCCATTGATATCTCTTCTCATCGATAAGTTCATTGCCAACTTTCCACTTTTAACGTACTACTCCAGTCCCAATTAAATCCCGCTTAAAGTTTGGCGCCAAACGTATGTCCATTGATAACTTCATTCACAGCTTTCCACACGTACTATTCATAACGTACTACTCCATTCAAAAGGTAGGTACGGCAACGCCCCCAGAAATTTCGGACACTTTTCAGGGTATTATTTCTGACCCAAGGCAGCAAGGAACCCGATCTGTTACCTCAAAAGGGTTAAGAGTGGGTGGGTTTTTGTTGGTTTATTTGACATCTGAGCGTCACTTTTGCACACAATGGGCTAAAATGGCTAGGTCACAAGGACCCTGAGGGCTCAAGAAAGGTTGGGGAGGAGACCATAAAATAATATGCTTATTCTGACTGTAACGAAATATTTATAAATATTATAAAAATTGATTACGAGGTTTTAAAAAAATTAATAGTTACAATCAAATTTTAACAAATAATTTTAGTTAAAAGAGCTATATATTAAAATATATTAAAAGCTTCTGTTATTACACTGTCGAGGCGTAGTATGATATAAGAGGCTTTGACCAAACACCTCCTATAACAAATTCCAATGTACCAAATATTTGACGCCATTAAATCGCTTTCTTGTTTATAAACATTCTTATATTTTTTGTTTCTAATGTTATTACTGGTAGAGTCTGTGCTGATTTTTATACTAATGTTTATCTATAAATATATTTTATTTAGGAAGAAAATTATTCGTCTTATTATCAAATATAATAATTCTAATTAATGCAAATAAATTTTCTCCTAAATAAAATATATTTATACATAAATATTATTGAAAAAAATATTAAGTATAAAGATTAGCATAGAATTCACCAGTAGTAATATTAAAATCAATAGTATAAGAATTTTCTATATGGCATAACTACTTAAGATGACATCATAAATTTGGTTCTGTGGCTTTCTGTTATAGGAGGTGTTGCTTTGACAGGGCCCAAATAGGTGACTAACACGTAAAATTTAAATTGATTGAAAGATGGAATTGAATTTAAACAGAATCTACTTTCGTGAGCTTCTAATTACAAAGGTGGATAGGTATTTTGGTTGAGTGCACAAGCAAGAGTGCACAAGCAGGGTTGGGTTGTTTTACCTCTGAGCGGCACTTTTTTGCACATCATAGGCTAAATGGCCAGGTCACATGGACCCCGAAGGCTCAGAGAAGGTTGGGGGAGGGGACCCACTGGAACAGCTGTTGGGAGACAGATGGTAGCTTCCCGTCAAGGCCATCCAGCGTGTTCTTTAACGTGCACAGGGTATGGCTCTCCAGCACATGGGGCCACGACTTAACGTCCCATCCGACGGACGGCGGGCTTTCCAAGCCCATCGGTGTCCCCTACTGACCGTGGGCAGGGCGGGGAATTTTGCGGAGAAAAATCTCAACGCTCACCCAGCTGGGACTCGAACTAGGGAACTACAGATTACGAGCCTGGCGCGCTACCGATTGAGCCAACCCCGCCCCGAGTGCACAAGCAGAAATAATTTTATATATATAGATGCTCTAATTAAAATCCAGTCCGGATCTAAAAAAAGGAGGGGGGGAGGACAAAAAACTCAATCGGAGTTGGAAAAATGCAAAAGGGGGGCGCAAGAGACTGGTCTCCGTTACAGTATATTATTTCGACCTCCGTTTTAGAAGTCTTTAAAAATGCATGAATGAATTAAATTGTAAATAAATTGAATAATTGTTTTCCCTGTATTACATTTATTGCATTCTAAATATAAAATAACTTTAAAGGCGAACAAAAAACTTTTTAAGTAGCACAACGTTTCTTGATCGAAACTAGATTAATATCTTTTTGTTAAAATTCAACTAGTAACTATTTACTTTTAAAAAATTGGCATTAAATTTTAAAATATTCAGAAATAATTTAGTAAAATGCTAATGAATAAATTATTGTACATAACCTGAAAATAAAATAAAATTTTAGAGATATTAAATCTCGTAAATTTTACGCATATTGAAAGTCCTCCATTTTCCACTTCTTTTATTCAATGACTGTCATGGTCCCTTGTATTTTAGGTGAGTTCCTGCCCTAGATTATCTTGTGTTTAGTCCAGTGTAAAAATTCAATCTGCCTAGGTTATCTTGTGTTTAGTCCAGTGTAAAAAATCAATCTCAACAGTAAAACAATATTGCTTTGGGGAATATTGTTAACTTATTAGTTCTACTCATTTGCTACTTTCTTAGCCTTTCAGTAAAAAAAAAACATTTTCTCTTCCTGTTTTATGCATCACCCATTTCTTTGAACCACGGAGGACTA
The DNA here is from genome assembly GCA_038380435.1 of Ryuthela nishihirai. Classification (NCBI taxonomy): domain Eukaryota; kingdom Metazoa; phylum Arthropoda; class Arachnida; order Araneae; family Heptathelidae; genus Ryuthela; species Ryuthela nishihirai. Next base: position 36,941,553 of record JAWZYU010000008.1, on the reverse strand, counting down.
TTGGAGAAGGGTAGTATAATTAAGCTAAATTTACGAAGACATGTTGCAGCATTACGCTAAAATTAAAGGGACATGTGTCTACATTAAGCTGAAGTTACGGAGACATGTGGCTTCTTTAATCTGGAAGGGGACGACGAGTTTCATTCATTTAATAGCGTTAAAGTGAGGGCCACTGCATAATGCAAAGCCTAAGGGAAGAACGTTAGTTCTATTTGCCCATAAAATAGTGAGGGCCATGGTATGTGGCAAACGGAAATTTACACCACCTTGTTTCTGCCATTATACTGTCTATTAGTTAGAAGTTCGTGTTTTGCAAAGTTACCTCGATAATTAGAGTCATTACAAGCAATTTTGATGACGTTATCGTAGATCGTAGATCGTATGATCATATTCGATGTACAGGGTAATAATTTTACCCCCAACCATCTCCATCATAAAGATATGCCTATTTGGCATGAGTAAAAACAAAATATATAAGTAAACCACCCTTAGCTGGGCCCGTAAGGGCAAACATAAGAATAGCTAAAAATAGCAGTAAAATTGTATAAGAAAGCTAAAACGGGTAGGTCTCTTCAGAGAACGCTACCGTTTTAGGCCTCTTGTATTTGTTCAAAACAGTATGATCATAAAGAATCAGAGAAGAAATAATCTCATTGGGATTATTGCTTACAGCCTCAAAAAATCTTTTTGAGGTACGTTTTATATGTATATATATATGGTCGATGCCCAGGTCTTTATGGAGTTGTCTGTTAGTGACAAACCAGGGGGCATCGACCGCAGTTCTCAAAATCTTGTTCTGTAAGACTTTACTTATTATATCACTTATACTTATCTTACGAATATTGGTGGGTGCAGTATTCGCCCATATGGGTGAAGCATAGAGAAACACCGGTCTCATGATCATATCGTAGAGTAAAAGCTTATGATCAATCATTAAAATGGAATTTCTCCGAAGAAGTTGGCCTAGCTGTCTCCTCAATGAATTGATTTTGGAGATTATATTTAATGACGTTGTAATTGGAGGGTTTATTTTTAAAAAATTTCGTATAATATTACTGCAGGTTGGTTAGTATTATATCAAATTAATGGTTAAAAATAATTAATAGCAATAGTTAATATGATCATAATTAAATATATATCTTTCTGAGAATTTTAGTATCTTTCTATTTTGGGCTATTACTATAAAAGCAATATATTTATTATATATATCCAATACCTACCGAGAGTAATATTATATTTAAATAAGATTTCTTCCCACTTTCTTGAGATAACAGAAAGCCAAAGATGAAAGGCATCTAGCTTCTAATATCCCTCCATTTCTGACGTTATGAAAATTGCTGTAATGGCCTTTAAGTATAGGGGTAGCCTTGGGCTTTATAATTTAAAATAATTCAAATTCAAAATAATCATCAAAATAATTTAAAATAATTTAAATAGTAATAATTTTAATAGTAATAATTTAAATAATTATAATAGGGGGTTAAAATAATTTAAATTTGAAGCATTTCACGTAAGTGTAAAAAATAAGTAAATATATAAAAAAAATATAATTTCATTCTTTTAATTAGTATTTAGTAATTAAAAATATTCACCATTCATCTTGTGATTATTATTCTGATTGATAATACTGATTACTTTCTGTTACCTATTCTGTATTTTTAATACATGAATGGCTTTTTAATTTTATAATGATGTTGTCCATGAATTTACAGTTTCTAATAATATTTCTGAGATGTTTCATTCCAAAGAGTATTAACATTATAATTTTGTGGTAAAATGATTATAATTACGTTTAATAATATGCCAATAAAATAAATGAATTGCAACGTGCATTTCTGTATACAGAACAAACACCATAGCGATAATGCACAACAGAACACTATAGTGATAGTGAAAATAAAAAAACGCGAGTGATAGTAGGAAGCTCAAGGCACAACTCTGAGCGTTTTACCTCTGAGTGGCACTTTTTTGCACACAATGAGCTAGATGTCCAAGTCACAAGGACCGATGGCCTCAGAGAAAATTGGGAAAGATGGTTTCCTTTTATCCCTTTCCTTCATAAAATTGGGAAAGATGGTTTCCCTTTATTATTATAATGGGAATTTAGGGAAGATGGATGTATACCATAGCGCCAGTGAGTAACTAAGGGAAGATGGGATGCTTACCATAGATATAATGAGAAAACAAAGGGAAGATGGAATGCTTACCATAGCGAGAGTGAGAAAACAAAGGGAAGATGGGATGCTTACCATAGCGATAGTGAGAAACAAAGGGAAGATGGGATGTTTACCATAACGATAATGAGGAAACAAAGGGAACATGTGATGTTTACCATAGTGATAGTGAGAAAACAAAGGAAACATGGGATGTTTACCATAGCGATAGTGAGAAAACAAAGGGAAGATGGAATGCTTACCAGAGCGAAAGTGAGAAAACAAAGGGAAGATGGGATGCTTACCATAGCGATAGTGAGAAAACAAAGGGAAGATGGGATGTTTACCATAACGATAATGAGGAAACAAAGGGAACATGTGATGCTTACCATAGTGATAGTGAGAAAACAAAGGAAACGGGATGTTTACCACAGCGATAGTGAGAAAACAAAGGGAACATGTGATGCTTACCATAGTGATAGTGAGTAAACACTATCACCATGGCGATAGTGAGAAAACAAAGGGAAGATGGGATGCTTACTATAGCGATAGTGAGAAAACAAAGGGAAGATGGGATGTTTACCATAGCGATAATGAGGAAACAAAGGGAACATGTGATGCTTACCATAGTGATAGTAAGAAAACAAAGGGAACATGTGATGCTTACCATAGTGATAGTGAGAAAACAAAGGAAATATGGGATGTTTACCATAGCGATAGTGAGAAAACAAAGGGAAGATGGAATGCTTACCATAGCGATAGTGAGAAAACAAAGGGAAGATGGGATGTTTACCATAGCGATAATGAGGAAACAAAGGGAACATGTGATGCTTACCATAGTGATAGTAAGAAAACAAAGGGAACATGTGATGCTTACCATAGTGATAGTGAGAAAACAAAGGAAACATGGGATGTTTACCATAGCGATAGTGAGAAAACAAAGGGAAGATGGAATGCTTACCATAGCGATAGTGAGAAAACAAAGGGAAGATGGGATGTTTACCATAGCGATAATGAGGAAACAAAGGGAACATGTGATGCTTACCATAGTGATAGTAAGAAAACAAAGGGAACATGTGATGCTTACCATAGTGATAGTGAGAAAACAAAGGAAACATGGGATGTTTACCATAGCGATAGTGAGAAAACAAAGGGAAGATGGAATGCTTACCATAGCGATAGTGAGAAAACAAAGGGAAGATGGGATGTTTACCATAGCGATAATGAGGAAACAAAGGGAACATGTGATGCTTACCATAGTGATAGTAAGAAAACAAAGGGAACATGTGATGCTTACCATAGTGATAGTGAGAAAACAAAGGAAACATGGGATGTTTACCATAGCGATAGTGAGAAAACAAAGGGAAGATGGAATGCTTACCATAGCGATAGTGAGAAAACAAAGGGAAGATGGGATGTTTACCATAGCGATAATGAGGAAACAAAGGGAACATGTGATGCTTACCATAGTGATAGTAAGAAAACAAAGGGAACATGTGATGCTTACCATAGTGATAGTAAGAAAACAAAGGGAACATGTGATGCTTACCATAGTGATAGTGAGAAAACAAAGGAAACATGGGATGTTTACCATAGCGATAGTGAGAAAACAAAGGGAAGATGGAATGCTTACCATAGCGATAGTGAGAAAACAAAGGGAAGATGGGATGTTTACCATAACGATAATGAGGAAACAAAGGGAACATGTGATGCTTACCATAGTGATAGTGAGAAAACAAAGGAAACGGGATGTTTACCATAGCGATAGTGAGAAAACAAAGGGAACATGTGATGCTTACCATAGTGATAGTGAGTAAACACTATCACCATGGCGATAGTGAGAAAACAAAGGGAAGATGGGATGCTTACCATAGCGATAGTGAGAAAACAAAGGGAAGATGGGATGTTTACCATAGCGATAATGAGCAAACAAAGGGAACATGTGATGCTTACCATAGTGATAGTGAGAAAACAAAGGGAACATGTGATGCTTACCATAGTGATAGTGAGAAAACAAAGAGAAGATGGGATGCTTACCATAGCGAGAGTGAGAAAACAAAGGGTAGATGGGATGCTTACCATAGCGAGTGTGAGAAAACTAAGGGAAGACGGGATACTCAAGGCAAAAATGATCCCCACAGCGAGAGTGATAAAACCGCGGGGGAAGGTGAGAAGATCAAGACAACATAACAGCACTACTATTGTAATAACTGGCCAGAGAAAGTGGGAAGTTCAAAGTACAATAAAACACCATAGAGAAAAACTGAGAGAAAAGGCTGATACTTAAGACACAACAAGAAACACAAGGTAATAGAGAACAACAGAAATGGAAGATGGGAAGCTGAAAGCACAATAAAAATATTATACTAGTCAAATCCACGCCAAACATTTGGCGTGAAACATATGTACATTGCTAACTCCTCCCGTTGATAAGTTCATTCACGGATTTCCACACGTATTATTCGCAATGTACTACTCTATTCACAAGATAAGCGACGGCAGTGCCTCTAGAAAAATTTGTCATTTTCTGAGGGATCACTCCAGAACCCACGGCAGCTACGACCCAGTTCCATTAACCCAACTAAGTGGGACCACCCCACCAAATTTGGGACCGATCGCTTAAGTAGCAGCAGAATGACAGGGAAACTGATAATTTCTACCACCGATGACTTCCCACAGTCGGCTCTCCGGCCCTGGAACTTCAGCTATTATATAATATGACTTTCTTTTACCATATTATTATACTTTCTATCCATACATAATTTTTTTTTATAATAATTTTTTTCATACTTATACATATGTATAATTTTTTAATATTTATATGCATTTTTTTTATAACTGATCAAACATATTTATATTTTTTAAGAATTGTAAGAGTAGTTTATATAAATTGGGTTTTAGTGATTTTTTGTAGATTCTAAAATAGTTTTAAAATTAAAGTTGTTAATATTAAGGTTATTTAATTTTTCAAAGTATTCTTTCCTTTCATTTACGTAATTATTACAACGAAATATTATATGTTCAATAGATTGTATTTCATTGCAGTGTTCGCAATTAGGAGAAGTTACTTTCTTAAATTTAAATAATGTAGATTTAGTTAAAGCAAGATTGGCTTTTATCCTTAATATTATTTTTATTTCTTTTTTTTATTTAATCCATAATCGTTAAATTTGTTTACTAAAGGAGATATTTTATATCTATATATGTTTTGCTCTCATACTGTGGATCGTATATAATGGCAGGTCTGAGCTTTATTAAGTGTTTTTGTGATGTGTGGCTTTGAGTTCAGACTTTGGGGCAGCACAATCCCAAGGTATTCTACTAAATCATTCCATCGAAGTTTAATCAACACCACCTAAAACAGAAGGCCATTCCACTGAGTTATGAGGGGCGGGGGTGGCTCAGTCGGTAGCGCGCCAGGCTCGTAATCTGTAGTTCCCAGGTTCGAGTCCCAGCTGGGTCAGCGTTGAGATTTATCTCCGCAAAATTCCCCGCCCTGCCCACAGTCAGTAGGGGACACCGATGGGCTTGGAAAGGCCGTCGTCCGTCGGATGGGACGTTAAGCCGTGGCCCCGTGTGCGGGAGAGCCATACCCTGTGCAAGTTAAAGAACATGCTGGATGGACTTGACGGGAGGCTACCATCTGTCTCCCAACAGCTGTTCCAGTGGGTCCCCTCCCCCAACCTTCTCTGAACCTTCGGGGTCCATGTGACCTGGCCATTTAGCCCATGGTGTGCAAAAAATGCCGCTCAGAGGTAAAACAACCCAACCCTACTGAGTTATGACGCCAGTATTAATGAATCTAAAATTTACAAATTTCTGTAATTTCCGGTGATCAGTTTAAAATTAAAATTAATATTAATTTACATTTATATATATATATATTATTTAGAAAGAATAATATTTTTATGTATTAGCATTATGATAATGATTATATATTCAAATATGTTTTCTGAAAAATGTATATTTGTAAATGAAAATTAGTATAAAGAATAATTTTAAAAGTTACCAGTAGAAATAACAGAAATAAATATATGAGAAATTTGTATATTTATTAGGTCCATTAATGCTGACGTCGTAACAGTAAAATGGCCTTTTTTTCTGGGAAGAGTTGGTTAAGTGGTTTTAAAAAAGAAATCGAGATAATTGGTTAGAAATAGCACATCAATGGGCTTGGACAGGTTGCTGTCTCTCTGATTGGACATAAAGATATGGCTCCCTGTGTAGGAGAGCTATACCCTCTGCCTGTTAAAGAAAACACTGGATGGCCTTGAGGGGATGCTACCATCTGTCTCCTAACAGCTGTCCAGTAGGTCTCCTTACCAACCTTCTCAGAGCCCTTAGGGCCCTTGTGACCTGGCTATTTAACCCGTTGTTTTCAAAAATCGTCGCTCAGTGGTAAAATAATCCAACCCAACTATTCCTTATTTATGCATTTTAGTTGTTCAGTAACCTTTAACTGCTTTATTACTTACTATCTGCTTTTTGGTCCATTATTACTACTTCCTTCTGAATAGCCTCAAAACTCCCCGCCCTGCCCACGGTCAGTAGGGGACACCGTGTGCGGGAGAGCCATACCCTGTGCACGTTAAATAACATATTGGATGGCCTTGACGGGAGGCTACCATCTGTCTCCTAACAGCTGTTTCAGTGGGTTCCCTCATCCAACCTTCTCTGAGCCTTCGGGGACCTTGCGACCTGGCCATTTAGTCCATTGTGTGCAAAAAAGTACCGCTCAGAGGTAAAACAACCCAACCCTTCTGTGAGGTTTTTAAAAAAATTAAACTATTCCCTGTGTAGAATCAATCAAAAATAAATAAACAGATTACCTGTTGACATGGGGCGGGGGTGGCTCAGTCGGTAGCGCGCCAGGCTCTAATCTGTAGTTCCCAGGTTGTGTCCCAGCTGGTCAGCGTTGAGGTTTATCGCCGCAAAATTCCCCGCCTTGCCCACGGTCAGTAGGGGACACCGATGGGCTTGGAAAGGCCGCCGTCCGTCGGATGGGACGTTAAGCCGTGGCCCCGTGTGCGGGAGAGTCATACCCTGTGCACGTTAAAGAACACGCTGGATGGCCTTGACGGGAGGCTAGCATCTGTCTCCCAACAGCTGTTCCAGTGGATCCCCTCCCCCAACCTTCTCTGAGCCTTCGGGGTCTATGTGACCTGGCCATTTAGCCCATGGTGTGCAAAAAAGTGCCGCTCAGAGGTAAAACAACCCAACCCGTCCCCCAAACTTCTCTGAGCCTTCGGGTTCCTTGTGGCCTGCTCATTGTGTGCAAAAAAATTGCCACTAAGAGGTAACCCAAGAAATAATGAGTAATATCAGTGAGCTTTAAGAGTCACAGCTAAGAGAATAAATGGCAGAGCTAGTGATAACTTAGTGATTAGAGCACATGGCATAGAACTGGAAGGAATGAGTTCGAATCCCTCTCCTCGGCAAACTGATTTCTTTTTTACTAAATTATTTCTCTGTATTTTTTCACACTGAGAATATTTTGGCTTTCTGCTCTACATTTTTGATGGAAAAAGGAAAGAATAATATGCTCAGTACTTTATTATATGTTCTCAATGATCTCTATCTAAGTGACAGTATATTAAGAATGAGAGAAATTATTTCTAAATAATTCAAACTTATTAATGTAGAAATCCCCCAGAGTTCTCTCCCCTGTCTAATCCTAATCAATATCTACATTGCCTATGTATCAAAGCTGGATAGAATTCAAACTCTTACGATGATACATTTCTTCTACTTTTTTACTGACAAATTTAAGTGATTTTCAAAAACACTTCATTTAAATTAAGAATTAAATACTAATATAGCTAATCAACATACGATGCCCGCAAAACTCCCCGCCCTGCCCACGGTCAGTAGGGGACACCGATGGGCTTGGAAGCTCGCCGTCCGTCGGATGGGACGTTAAGCCGTGGCTCCGTGTGCGGGAGAGCCATACCTTGTGCACGTTAAAGAACACGCTGGATGGCCTTGACTCCCGTCAAGGCCATCCAGCTACCATCTGTCTCCCAACAGCTGTTCCAGTGGGTCCCCTCCCCCAACCTTCTCTGAGCCTTCGGGTTCCATGTGACCTGGCCATTTAGCCCATGATGTGCAAAAAAGTGCCGCTCAGAGGTAAAACAACCCACAACATACGATGCATTAGTACTTACTTATTATTAATATAGATTATATACAATTAGGGCCGTCTTGTGGCCGAGTGGTTAGCACGCTTGGTTACTGATCTAAGGAACCTGAGTTCGAGCCCCGGATTAGGCATGGATGTGTGTGTCGTTTTTCTGCTGAGGTCCTGCCGTCCTCTCAGATCTCCTACTGTGGCATATAAACTGACAGGCTCCTGTCAGACCTCTGTGGCAAGCAGCTGCTTGAGGGGGTATTTATTTTTTTTATTTAATATACAATTAAAGTAAAGGGTATTAACTATTAATACACTTTATTGCACAAAACTACCGTAATATATTTATTACATAAAACTACTTCAGAGGGAGAAAAAACTGGTTTTCATGCTTTCCATTCCCTTTTGATAAGGGTTCTAAATATGACAATTTTATGTCGAAAAGTAGGTTAAATCTGCATATTCACAAAGTCACTTCTTTTCCTCTAAAGCTCCATCCTCTTCAGCTCAATCCTCCGAGAAGGTGATGCGGAGTGAGCATCACTGCTCCTCCTCTTGCAGATGCAAATAATTTTCGCTGACGCACAATTCTCCCACATGTCCTCGGCGAAGCTTTCCGACCTATCGATAAACGGCGCCATGCATAAATTCGTTGATCAAACCGAGCACTCGCGAGAGTCATTTCACGAGCGCACTCTCATTGCACATAAGACGCCGTGACAGCTAAGCGCATGGCACCACAGCCATTAAAGCTTCGGAGAGCGAAAGGCAAGTTCTTGTATCTTGTCTTAAGGCACTTCCGTTGCTCCAAATGCTAGGCATATGTATGAGCTTGACAGAGAACACATTCTCGGGTACTCTCTTCTCCTAGAGCTTCATCATCCGACTTTTCTTCCCCGCCATCCCCAAGAGTGTGTATGTGTCGAGCTGTTGATGCAACAAACGTCAGAAAGGCATTTGCATAACATGGCCCGTCCTTTCTGATGTGATTGAGAGCTGTTTTCCTGAAGGATTGCAAGAGACGGATTGTCTCCTTATTATCATTGTTTAGTGGATGTTGAGAGAGTCTCTTGTATGTTGGCTATAATTCTTCTATTTGAAGACTGGGACTTGCTTTGGATTCAATGTATTGGTTAGTAGGTGCTTCAGCTGGTTTATAGGCTAAGCCAGAGGGGGGGGGGGGAACTTTCTATTTTTTTGCGGTATTCAAGAGTACGATGCGACTTTTTGCGATAAACAAGTGGCCGTTTGTGATACTGAATGCGCCGTTTTGCGATACTCAATGTGGCCTTTTGCGATACTCAATGTGGCCTTTTGCGATACCCAATTCACCATTTTGCGATACCCAATTCACCATTTTGCGATACCCAATTCACCATTTTGCAATACCCAATTCACCATTTTGCGATACCCAATTCACCATTTTGCGATACACGATGCAGTCATTTGCGATACTCGATGCGGTCATTTGCGATACCCAATGCAACCTTTTGCGATACTCAGTGCGACCTTTTGCGATATTCAATGTGGCCTTTTGTGATACTCAATGCGATCGGTACGGCCTTTTGAGATACCAAGTGCACCGTTTTGCGATATTCAATGTGTCCTTTTGCGATATTCAATGTGGCCTTTTGCGATATTCAATGCGGCCTTTTACGATACTTAGTACGACCTTTTGTAATACTCAATGCGGCCTTTTGCATGCTTGTCTAAAAATACTCATCTCGCATGCGATTTTAGTAATATTGTATTGTTACTTATAATATTATAATTACAATATATACTTAAATAATTTATAATTTTGTTGCATGTCGTTTGGTTTTTCACATTATCATAAATGCAGTGCCGTCTTACAGTATTGTAAGCCCCTGGGCAAAGCAATGCATTTGAACCCCTACACACCTACCTACGGGAATAAAAATGTCAATAAAATTAAGCCTATAAATTTATTGGTAATTTTAACAAAATCAAAGTTAACAAAACAAAATCAGTGTTTAAACATAAAAACATGCTACAAAGCGAGAATTAATCAATAGAAACTTTTGCGAAATTTAGAATCGTGGGGCCCCTGGGCAACTGCCCAGTGTGCCCTGCCTTAAGACGGACCTGCATAGATGTGAATGAATCCAACATTTATATTTACAAGTTTTAAATTGTTTAATTTCAGAATTTTTTTTAAATATTAGTAAATATGAATAATTAAAATAATTTTCCTTTTACAACTGATTATAAATTATGAGAAAAATTGTGCTCATCGGATGGAAAATCCATTTCTTTGTAGTCACATATCTAACCCCCTTTCAAATTTTCATCACGGATAGAGTTTTTTGTTGTTGTGCACTCCCTAGCTAAAATTCAGAATCAGGCTTTATCACGTGCAATTCGGTTTTTTTGTTGTTGTTGTTGTTGTGCACCACTTAGCTAAAATTCAGATTCAGGTTTTATCACGTATCAGGATTTTTTGTTGTTGTTGTGTACTCCTCAGCTAAAATTCAGATTTTATCACGTAATCAGGTTTTTTTTGTTGCGGTGCATACTTAGCTGATATTCAGAATCAGGTTTTATCACGTAATCAGGTTGGGTTGTTTTACCTCTGAGCGGCACTTTTTTGCACACCATGGGCTAAATGGCCACTGGAACAGCTGTTGGGAGACCGATGGTAGCCTCCCGTCAGGTCATCCAGCGTGTTCTTTAAGGTGCACAGGGTATGGCTCTCCCGCACACGAGACCACGGCTTAACGTCCCATCCGACGGACGGCGGCCTTTCCAAGCCCATCGGTGTCCCCTACTGACCGTGGGCAGGGCGGGGAATTTTGCGGAGATAAATCTCAACGCTGATCCAGCTGGTCCTCGAACCTGGGAACTACAGATTACGAGCCTGGCGCACTACCGACTGAGCCACCCCCGCCCCACACGTAATCAGAATTTTGTTTTGTTGTTGTGTACTCCTTAGCTAAAATTCTTGATTTTATCACGTAATAAGGTTTTTTTGTTGTTGTTGTGCACTAATTAAAAAAAAAAATTTTAATACTCCCTGAAGCAGCTGCTTGCCACAGAGGTCTGACAGGAGCCTGTCAGTTTATATGCCATAGTAGGAGGTCTGAGAGGATGGCAGGCCCTCAGCAGAAAAACGACACAAACAGCCATGCCTTACACGGAGCTCGAACCTAGATCCCTCAGATCAGTAGCCAAGCGTGCTAATCACACTCCTTAGCTAAGGGGCGGGGGTGGCTCAGTCGGTAGCGCGCCAGGCTCGTAATCTGTAGTTCCCAGGTTCGAGTCCCAGCTGGGTCAGCGTTGAGATTTATCTCCGCAAAATTCCCGCCCTGCCCACGGTCAGTAGGGGACACCGATGGGATTGGAAAGGCCGCCGTCCGTCGGATGGGACGTTAAGCCGTGGCCCCGTGTGCGGAGAGCCATACCCTGTGCACGTTTAAGAACACGCTGGATGGCCTTGACGGGAGGCTACCATCTGTCTCCCAACAGCTGTTCCAATGGGTCCCCTCACCCAACCTTCTCTGAGCCTTCGGGGTCCATGTGACCTGGCCATTTAGCCCATGGTGTGCAAAAAAGTGCCGCTCAGAGGTAAAACAACCCAACTCCTTAGCTAAAATTCAGATTTTATCACGTAATCAGGTTGTTGTTGTTGTGCATTCCTTAGCTAAAAATTCAGATTTTTATCACGTAGTCAGGTTTTTCTGTTGTTGTGCACTCCTTAGCAAAAATCTGATTCAGGTTTTATCACGTAATCAGGATTTTTTTGTTGTTGTGTACTCCTTTGCTAAAATTCAGATTTTATCACGTAATAAGGTTTTTTTGTTGCGGTGTGCTCCCTAGACGATATTCAAATTCAGGTTTTATCACGTAATCAGGATTTTGTTTCGTTGTTGCTATGTATTCCTTAGCAAAAATTCAGATTCAGGCTTCATCACAGAGTCATGACTTTTTTTTTGTTGTTGTTGAATACTCCTTAGCTAAAATTCAGATTCAGGCTTCATCACAGAGTCATGATTTTTTTTGTTGTTGTTGAATACTCCTTAGCTAAAATTCAGATTCGGGTTTTCATCACAGAGTCAGAATTTTTTGTTGGTGTTGAATACTCCTTAGCTAAAAAAAAAAATTCAGATTCGGGTTTTCATCACAGAGTCATGATTTTTTTTGTTGTTGAATACTCCTTAGCTAAAATTCAGATTCAGGCTTCATCACAGAGTCATGATTTTTTTTGTTGTTGAATACTCCTTAGCTAAAATTCAGATTCAGGCTTCATCACAGAGTCATGATTTTTTTTGTTGTTGAATACTCCTTAGCTAAAATTCAGATTCAGGCTTCATCACAGAGTCATGATTTTTTTTGTTGTTGAATACTCCTTAGCTAAAATTCAGATTCAGGCTTCATCACAGAGTCATGATTTTTTTTGTTGTTGAATACTCCTTAGCTAAAATTCAGATTCAGGCTTCATCACAGAGTCATGATTGTTTTTGTTGTTGAATACTCCTTAGCTAAAATTCAGATTCAGGCTTCATCACAGAGTCATGATTTTTTGTTGTTGTTGAATACTCCTTAGCTAAAATTCAGATTCAGGCTTCATCACAGAGTCATGATTTTTTTTGCTGTTGAATACTCCTTAGCTAAAATTCAGATTCAGGCTTCATCACAGAGTCATGATTTTTTTTGTTGTTGTTGAATACTCCTTAGCTAAAATTCAGATTCGGGTTTTCATCACAGAGTCAGAATTTTTTTGTTGGTGTTGAATACTCCTTAGCTAAAAAAAAAATTCAGATTCTGGTTTTCATCACAGAGTCATGATTTTTTTTGTCGTTGAATACTCCTTAGCTAAAATTCAGATTCAGGCTTTATCACACAGAGTCATGTTTTTTGTTGTTGTTGTTGAATACTCCTTAGCTAAAATTCAGATTCGGGTTTTCATCACGTATCCCTAGTCCAGTTTATTTTTGTTGTGTACCCCTTCAGCTAAGACGTAGATTATGAAACTGTATTTTGTGTTGATTAAGAATAGCCTAAAAATATGAAGAAATCTGAAAATTTTTGAGTTAGATTAATTTGAATTTTAACTTTAAATTGGAAAAACTTTTATTTATTTGAAATAATAATTATTTGTGTAAAATCGTTTAATAATGTTTTTCCACTAATTCTAAAAATTTTTGAAATTAAAAAAGCTCGTAGTTAAATATTAAAAATAATTATTAATTATTCTCTAAACATTAGAACCTACAGAATTTTTCATTTTCGTTGAAAAGCTGTAAGCACTCAATCCTTTCTATGCAGCTCGTTTCTGATTCAGATGCAACTGCACTTCTTACCCTTGTGGTAGCTGCATCACCAAAACAAGTATCCTCCATTCTATTTAAACTCAGTTTCTAAATTAGTGAATAGTCCCTTGTCTAACCATTGATTCTCGAAACCACAAACGTTACAGCCGCTGGCTGAGTGAATGTGAAATAGGGAAACTCATTAAAGTGGGCTCATTAGAGGAATGCTCGACCAAAGGGATGTACCTTTATCTAAACGCCATGTTCAGTAGTACTGCTGTCGACCAAATGCTCGGGTTCTAACCTTGATTGCTTATGAGGCGGCTTACTGACTGACTATTATTAAACATGTTACTCGCTTGTGGTGGACGCCCTTTTGGTATATTTAATGTGGAATCAACCAATTGGGTCAATGATTTCCGTGTAATGTGTGTTTCTAACCATCTTAGAAACATTGAATATTCAAGGTTGTTGTGTCATGACGGATCTTAGGAACTTTAAATGTTAATTAGATCTCTATAGTGTACAAGTTAATTTTGCATATTTTTTCAAATTTTATGTAATAAAATCCAAAAAATAAATAGCGGTAATAATAAACATTTTTTCAGATTTTGAAATATTAATATTTAGATACATTTCTAAATAGTTTTTATTAAAGATTCAAATAATGTTATTATTTACGAACTTTAATAAACGTTTTTTTTAAAAATAAAGATTTATTTCAACAATAAAACATTATTAATTTAGCATAATTTTTATCACTGAATCACAGGCAACCACTCTGTTACTGCAAACCATTTTCTGGAGGTTATTGGGTTGTTTTACCTCTGAGCGGCACTTTTTTTTTGCACACCATGGGCTAAATGGCCAGGTCACATGGACTCCGAAGGCTCAGAGAAGGTTGGGGGAGAGGACCCACTGGAACAGCTCTTGGGAGACAGATGGTAGCCTCCCGTCAAGGCCATCCAGCGTGTTCTTTAACATGCACAGGGTATGTCTCTCCCGCACACGGGGAGACATACCCTGAAAATGAGTGAATGGCTGAAGTCTTGTCTTAAGTATAGCTAACACTCTGACCATTTTCGCAATGTTTTGATTATATTTAATGATGATCTTCAGCCATTCCTCCAAAAAATTAACGTCCCATCCGACGGACGGTGGCCTTTCCAAGCCCATCGGTGTCCCCTACTGACCGTGGGCAGGGCGGGGAATTTTGCGGAGATAAATCTCAACGCTGACCCAGCTGGAACTCGAACTTGGGAACTACAGATTACGAGCCTGGCGCGCTACCGACTGAGCCACCCACGCCCCATTTTCTGGAGTTCATTCGCAATGTTTTGATTATATTTAATAATTTTGACACACCTGAAATTACCATTGGATTATACCACCGCAGATTATGCCATTGAGAAGCTAATTTTGAAGTTCTGAAACTTCTCCAACAAGCATTTTATTCTAAATTTTCACTGATTAACTTTTCTGTCGGATATTTATGATTGATATCGTACATTTGCAAATGGCTATGAGTATACACAGTTCGAACTTGAGGAGGGTCTCAGTTTCGAATGCCAAATGGTCAGAGTGTTAGCTCCACTTAAGACAAGACTTCAGCCATTCACTCAGCCAAAGCAAGACCACCTATCTACATCAAGCCTAGACAATGCAGAAGGAATACTAATTACGAGATACACAGATATATATATATACAGGGTGTCTCAAAAATATAGGTACAATTTTTTAGGGGAGGTTGGGTTGATGGGTTGTTTTACCTCTGAGCGGCACTTTTTTGCACACAATGGGCTAAATGTCCAGGTCACAAGGACCCCGAAGGCTCAGAGAAGGTTGGGGGAGGGGACCCACTGGAACAGCTGTTGGGAGGCAGATGGTAGCCTCCCGTCAAGGCCATCCAGCGTGTTCTTTAACGTGCACAGGGTATGGCTCTCCCGCACACGGTACCACGGCTTAACGTCCCATCCGACGGACGGCGGCCTTTCCAAGCCCATCGGTGTCCCCTACTGACCGTGGGTAGGGCGGGGAATTTTGCGGAGATAAAAAATCTCAACGCTGACCCATCTGGGACTCGAACCTGGGAACTAGAGATTACGAGCCTGGCGCGCTACCGACTGAGCCACCCCCGCCGCATTTGGGGGAAGTAGATAACATCTAAAGGAATGAGAATTGTATAGGAACCCATAACCGGAAACGTCACCGTAAGTCATCAGTGCGCTAGAGGGGAAATTTCGGATTTCCTCATTCGAGCGGTAGTCGGCTGACGAAGAGCATGCAAAGGTATTCGAACAGGGAGCTGGCAGACATGCACTTAGTGTATGGAATAGCTGAGGGCAACGGACGAGCCGCTCAACGAATGTATCAAGAACGCTTCCCACACAGACAGGTACCGGCCACCGTTTGTTTGCGCGTGCGCATCAAAATTTGTGCGATTATGGGTCATTAAGAGGTAGCAGAAGTGAGGGCAAGCCACGATCGACGCGTACTCCTGCCATGGAAGAAAGTGTGTTGGATGCCGTGGAGACTAATCCTCGTACCAGCACACGTGCCGTTGCCTCTGCCTTAGGAGTGTCTCGTTGCAGTGTACAGCGTGTTTTTCACGGCGAGTCCTTACACCCCTTTGATCTCCAAAGGGTTCAGTTACTTCTCCCCGTAGATCATCCTGCACGTGTGCGTTTTACGCAGTGGTATCTCCAAGAAAGTGCCCAAGATGTGAATTTCCCAGCTTATGTTTTGTTTACCGATGAGGCCAGTTTCACTCGGGATGGCATATTCAATCAGCACAATGCGCATTTGTGGGTTCACGAGAACTCCCACGGTGTGCGCACTCATGCGACACAACATCGTTTCGCAGTAGATGTGTGGGCAGGTTTGGTCGCGACTGCTTAGTCAGGCCATACCTTTTACCATCCCGCATGACCTCCGCGAAGTATCTGATCTTTCTAGAACATGTTCTACCAGGCTTACTTGCCCATGTTCCAGCAAATGTGAGACGCAATATGTGGCAAGGAGTGTCTAAGGGAGAAGAGAGCTAGCTTCCATAGACGTAATGTAAACTTTTCGATTGCAGCGCCCTCTAAACATGGCAAATTCGTGTATTGCAGTGAAGCCACCTAGCCAGGAGAGGAGCCAGTTCCTTGCGTTACTTTTCCACCGCCCAGCAAGGTTTTCGATAGCTTACACCACGTGACTATTACATACACTTTGACTCTGTTCAAAGTGTTCCTTTCTTAAATTTTACCATCATAATTTTCTTTTCACAATTGTCAGTTAAAATAATTTTCCTTAATAAAATCCCATTTTGTAAAACAAGTAGTAGCTATGCTCAACATAGAAATTTTAATATTTTGAACATTCTACTATATTTAATATATTATAATAAATTAAAATTTATGACTTAATGTGAGACAACATGTTTTGTTTAATTATATTTTATAGAATTTAGGATATTTTCAATTAAAGTCACATCGAGTTTCTTACTTGTATAAACTGTCAATAGATGGCAGCAGGCACTTCTCTTATCAACCATAAAAAAAAATTACTACTAGAACAAACTGCAGACACCTATATATGTCGATATGCTCCAGGGAACACAAAACTGCAACATACACTGACTTACATGTTCGCAAGATGATTAAATGTATTAATTTACATATTAATTCTAAAAATTCTGCAAAATTACTCAAAATAAACATACAACGTCTTTTCCAGGTATCGTAAAATGTACTCCTGAACGGGATAAAACACTCACTGAATAACTTTAGGGTCAGCTATCACTATGGCAAACAGCCATGGCTGTTAGACAGGTTGAAACACTGATTAAATCGCAATAAATATACCAAGAGTAAGACAAACCACAGCTGCACTGGACTAAAAAAGATTGCACTGCGCATGCGCAAATCGCCCCTTACAGTTGTTTTTGTGCATGCACATCAATTTGCCACGTTCAGCTTCGGTAAAATTCCGCAGAACGGCGCCACTTACGCTTGTGCGAAGCTAGTCTTCTTCTCCTTAGACCTTCTTTGTATGTGGTTTCAACATGATGGGAAGCCTCCCCATTATGGAAGGTGTGTTCGTGCGCATTTGAACATGTCTTTTGGGCAACGATGGATTGGGCGTGCTGGACCAGTTGCCTGGCCCCCACGCTCACCTGATTTAACGAGCGTTGATTTCTTTCTGTGGGGGGGGGGGGCCTCAAAGCTACCGTGTATGAATCGTCTGTGGAGTCTGACATGGATCTCGTGGCAAGGCTCGTCTGCGCTGTTGCTACTATCAAAGAAACTCCAGGTGTGTTCGACCGTGTCCGGCAATCAATGCTCCGTCGGTGTCACGCATGCATCGCGTCTCATGGTGAAAACTTCGAGCATCTGCTGTAACATTATGAAATGTATCATCTAGTACGCCATTTGTAATAATTATGTCCAATAAATGTTTTCCCATTAATCACTGTCTTGTGTCCTTTCAGATCTTGTACCTCTGCTACCACTTGCCCATGACGTTTCCGGTTATGGGTTCCTATGCAATTCTCATTTCTTTAGATGTTATCTCCTTTCTAAGACTTTGTACCTACATTTTTGAGACACTATATATATGTATAGTCTATATTATGTTTTTTGTTTTAAACTTCAACTGGAAGTTTTTGATTTTTAAGAATTTGGTAATAAATTTTAAAATAATCTTAAATATTTTAAAAAATTCATAAGGAATAAATTATTTTGTTTGTACAATTTGAAAATAAATAGCACTGACTTAAAATTTTATATATAATATCTCTCCTTTCCTCCCTTTTTCTTCGCTGCTTTTGCTCAACTGCTCTCCTGGCCTGTTGTATCAAGGTGGCCTTGACTCAATCCATTTATTCAAAAATATTCACTCAGTCGAATCAACCAGACAACCACTCAGTCTGTTCACTCAAATATTCATTCAATCAGTTCATTCAGACATTCACTCTGAAGTCCACTCAGACAAGTACTCAGTCCGTCCAATCAGATATTAACTCAATCGAGCCACTCAGACGTTCACTTAGTCCATCCACTCAGTCTGTTCACTTAGAAATTCTCTCAGCTTTATATATCATCGGGAGTTCATTGGCAATTTTACGATTATATTTAACTCTTATATTTAACACTCAGAAGTCCCCTCAGTAGTCCACTTAAAAATTCCGTCAGCAGTCCATTTACAAATTCCTTCAGCAGTCCATTTAGAAATTCCGTTAGCAGTCGACTTAGAAATTCCCTCAGCAGTCTACTCAGAAATTTCCTTAGCAGTCCACTCAGAAATTCATTCGGCAGTCCACTTAGATTTTCCCTCAGCAGTCCACTCAGATATACAGTCGATCCGTCCAACAGACATTCATCAGTCCGTCCGATGAGATATTCATCAGTCCGTCCAATCAGACATTCATCAGTCCATCCGATGAGATATTCATCAATCCATCCGATGAGATATTCATCAGTCCATCCGATGAGATATTCATCAGTCCGTCCGATGAGATATTCATTAGTACGTCCAATCAGATATTCATCAGTCCATCCGATGATATATTCATCAGTCCGTCCAATCAGACATTCATCAGTCCATCCGATGAGATATTCATCAGTCCGTCCAGTCAGATATTCATCAGTCCGTCTGATGAGATATTCATCAGTCCGTCCTATGAGATATTCATCAGTCCGTCCAATCAGACATTCACTCACTACATCCACTGAAACAAGCACTCAGTCTATCCATAGAAACAAGCACTCTCTCTATCCACCCAAACAAGCATTCAGTCTATCTACTCAGAGAAGTATTTCAGTCCGTCTAGTCAAACATACACTTAGTTCATCCTCTCAAACACAATTCATCTTGAAAGTCAGCATAACAGGATCATTTTAAGCCTATGTACCACAAGCAGCGAATTCATACTTTATCCATCCAAACGCCATCATAATTGCAACTATAATAACTGTATATTTGTATTAGAAATACAACTGATCGATAAACAGGGAATTAAAGGCCTATCCAGATAAAGCCGGCGAAACAAATCATTAAAGTATTCATCGTGGACGAAAGCTGCTTTAGTATTGAATTTTGTGTCACAAATTTCAAGTCAGGCAATCGGACATTTGAGCCAGCTACTGTTAAGTTCATTAGCCATATCGGTGGCGTGCAGTGGCTTGGTCGTGTTTGGTGAGGATCCAGCCATGTGGTCTCATGATTTCGATTCTCTAATCTCTTCTGTAGCACGTGAGAGATCGTGCGTGTTTAAGAGATAATTAACGAGGGATCCAACTAACATGCCAATCAGAAGATCTTCGTGAATGAGTTTCGACCATCCAGAAATTCAACCTTTGTAACCAAGTACAAATGGACATACTGTTTTATTAGTTGCCGAGCAGATGTAAAATTATAAAATTAAATCTAACTAACAATTGGAGGCACATTATATTTGTTTTCAAATTAAAATTCTATACCTTAAAATTCAACTGGTAATTATTTATTCTAAAAATTTTAAATAATTTGTGTAATAAAAGCAGGTGTCTGTATGTGTGTGTCTTTGTCAAACCGTAACTTTTCAGGAAATCATAGTAGACGCTTGACATTTTCACTGGATGTTTCTGATTGTGGTTCGGGTTGCAGTTCCAAATTTCAAATCGAAAGTGCAAAAGGGAGGCTTGCTAAAAGCAAATATATTTATCATACTATTACTACGGGAAACGATAATCGATGTCAAAATTATTGTCACCTTTATTACTCACTAACTTTGAACTTAAGAGTAATAATATTTAAATCTGCTGCCATTGCCAGATTACCCACATTTTCAAAGGCATTATTAAGTTTATTTTAACTCATCCCATTGCAGCTAGGGACCAGATTTTTTTAACCCAACAGGGGTTGGGTTGTTTTACCTCTGAGCGGCACTTTTTTGCACACCATGGACTAAATGGCCAGGTCACATGGACCCCGAAGGCTCAGAGAAGGTTGGGGGAGGGGACCCACTGGAACAGCTGTTGGAAGACAGATGGTAGCCTCCCGTCAAGGCCATCCAGCATGTTCTTTAACGTGCACAGCGTATGGCTCTCCCGCACACGGGGACACGGCTTAACGGCCCATCCGACGGGCGGCGGCCTTTCCAAGCCCATCGGTGTCCCCTACTGACCGTGGGCAGGGCGAGGAACTTTGCGGAGATAAATCTCAACGCTGACCCAGCTGGGACTCGAACCTGGGAACTACAGATTACGAGCCTGGCGCGCTACCGACTGAGCCACCCCCGCCCCGTTTAGCTGGATGAAATTCAAGCACAGGTCCTATTTAGTATATACTGAAACAACAACTTATTCTATTCACCCAAACATTCCACGCTGCTAAATCCAGATTGCCAAATCCAGGCACAAGCTTTAGTCTATCCTGGCACTGGTTTAATGAACAAGTATTTAGTCAACTTGTACTTGTATATACTGCAACAAGCATTTAGTCTATCCACCCAAAAAATCCCAGATTGTCAAATCCAGGCACAAGCTTTAGTCTATCCAACAAAATCCCAGGTTGCCAAATCCAGGCATCCCAAAATCCCAGGTTGCTATTCAGATGCAATTGCACTTCTTACACTTGTGGTAGCTGCACCACTATAATAAATATCATCCATTATATTTAAACTCAGCTTCTAAATTAGAGAACAGTCCCCTGTCTAACCATTTATTCTCGAAACCGCAAGCTGATTTAGCCTGGCGTTTAATATATTATATAGAATATATCAAATATGAAGGTTAAATATCGTCGAAACCTTTACAAGTTAAAAAAAAAAAACATAAGATCCCGATTTTTATGGTTTTTATAATAGGACGAGTTTGGATCCTTCCATCAAGAAGGGGGCGGGGGTGGCTCAGTCGGTAGCGCGCCAGGCCCTTAATCTGTAGTTCCCAGGTTCGAGTCCCAGCTGGGTCAGCGTTGAGATTTATCTCCGCAAAATTCCCCGTCCTGCCCACGGTCAGTAGGGGACACCGATGGGCTTGGAAAGGCCGCCGTCCGTCGGATGGGACGATAAGCCGTGGCCCCGAGTGCGGGAGAGCCATACCCTGTGCACGTTAAAGAACACGCTGGATGGCCTTGACGAGAGGCTACCATCTGTCTCCCAACAGCTGTTCCCGTGAGTCCCCTTCCCCAACCTTCTCGGTGCCTTCGGGGTCCATGTGACCTGGCCATTTAGCCCATGGTGTGCAAAAAAGTGCCGCTCAGAGGTAAAACAACCCAATCCATCAAGAAGAAGCAAATGTACTCCTGTTTTCGGAGTCTACCAATATATATTTGATAGGAAAAGGCAAAAACAGC
This sequence comes from Ryuthela nishihirai, assembly GCA_038380435.1. NCBI lineage: Eukaryota > Metazoa > Arthropoda > Arachnida > Araneae > Heptathelidae > Ryuthela > Ryuthela nishihirai. The sequence goes on along the minus strand of JAWZYU010000008.1, from coordinate 36,919,684 downwards.
TCAAAAGAGATACGTACAGAATCCTCAAGCAGCCATGGATTACGGAGGTCCAACCACACTGCAATAGGGAATAAGATGAACTTTATTTCAGTATAACCAAGAATAATATCTGATTTTAAGTCTCAAATAATTTTTTTCTTCTCATTTTTCCTGTTTTCCCCCTGGAAGCACTCCAACACAATTTAAGAAATCTACTCTGCAAAGTGCACGGAGAGCCGTACTCGCTGAAATTCCTTCGTCCAATCTTCAATTTCATTACTAAATTCATGACCACAGTAATGAAAGCTGTCTTTGATTTAGAAATTTAATCAGGACTGGAAAGAAACGCAAACCAACATTACAGTTCTGAGGACAAAGATAAAGAAGAAAATGGATTAGGATAACAAGATTAGAATCTCTTAAGAATACCTCGGGACATTGTGAATTCATAATTAGGCCTATAAAAAGTTAATGCAGCACGTGGAACATTATTACCATGGATGAGAAAGTTGTCGTTGATGCGTATTTTTTTCATTTTGCCTAGTCGTAATACTGAACCGAATGATGACGAAAGAGACAAATGTGCTTGCATACACATTCCTGCATTAAGGTTCTTGAATATGTTCGGAATGATCTGCATTGAGGTGTTTTTGACAACTAGGAAAGAGTAAACTGAGGTAAAGGTTTAGAGGAGGAATTCAGAGAAATGTAAAATTTCTTAGAGATACAAAATAACTTAAGATTTAATAATAAACAGTATAAACAGAATAACGCGAGTAAGGGAAAATTAGCAGCTTGGATTGGCTCAACACCTTCTATAATAGAAAGCCAGGGACCAAATATATGACGTCACTTAGGTAGTCTTACCATATAGTCACTTCTAATACTTTTAATTCTATATATTATTACTGGTGGATTCTATTCTAATCTTTATATTAATGTATGTCTATACATATATTTTATTTAGGAAAAAAGTATTTGTATTAATTAACATGATATTTGATAATGAATACTAATAATTTTTTTCTAAATAAAATATAGTTATAGATAAACATTGGTATAAAGGTTAGCACAGGTTCCACCAGTAGTAATATTAGAATTAAATGTATAAGAATTAATTACATGGTTGGACTACCTAAACTGACATCATAAATTTGGTTCACTGGCCTTATGTTATAGGAGGTATTGATTTGTTACCTGCTATCTTTAGAGTAGACAGCTTATGCTGTTGAATATTTTCCTGTTTTCTAATTTATCTAAAGTGGAAAATACTACAAAGAAGTCTGTTGCAAATGTATAAATAAAGAAATTTTTCTAGCATATGCTTAAGTTAGCTTTTTTCCTTCTTCGATTTCTAAACCTAAAGCCGTTTTTTACTCCCATTTTCTCCCCCCCCCCGATATTTCGAATTTAGTTTATGTCTGTTGAAATTCGATGGATTTTCTCTAGTTTATATCAATAGCAAATTGTGTGTCTATAGTTTTCACACAGATTATTGTTACTCCGTACAGATAGAATATTAACGTTGAAATCTACCCTATGCCGAATTTTAATCCCTCTATCGCCGTGGGGACTCACTATATTTTCGCTTCCTACGATTAGTATTCAATAATATATATATACTGCAGCTTAATTCAATATATAATTTGGAGTAGATAGCTAACGCTGTTGAACATTTTGCTGCTTCCTAATCTCCCTTAATTGGAAAATATATCTGTTACAAATGAATAGAAATTTTTAATACCTTTAACTTCGATTCTTACGAATTTAGGATAAACAGGATAACAAGAGCATAGGAAAACTAGCAGTGTGAATTAACTACTTGTTATCCTAAACCGATAGATTTAATTTATAAATAGTTTTTAAAGTAATATATATTAAAATTCGACCGGTAACTATTTAGCTTTAAAAAGTTAACAATTTCAAATTTTCGAAAATATTAAATATCTTTTTAAAGAGTAATAAAGTATAGTATTTTATTTACAAAGTTTTAATTTTTATGTTTAATTTTAGATAAATTTACCAATTATGTGCAAAATAAGTGCCGCTCAGAGGTAAAACAACACAAACTTTCGCACTTTTGACAGCTTCTTTCCCAATTTAAACTGGAAAAATTCCGAAACTGGGAAAATAATTGACTATTGAACAGTTTTCAAGTAGGCTGTAAAGTTCATGTTAGAAACGGTTGATTAAGATAAATAAATATATATTAAAATGTGGTGGGAAGGTTAGAGCTCTTCAACATTGGGCTTCCTGCAATTCCAAGCGAAGAATAGAACAAATAGATTACATTTCAGAAAAAAATAAAATTAAAAATTTCCTAAATTTTTAAAAGTTTTAACTTGAGAAAAGGAAAATTTTCTGCGATCCAGCACTCTTGGAACCCGGTTTTCTTACCCATCTGCACCAAAAAAAGATATGAAAAATATAAGTCAACAGATCAAACTAAATATAAAAAATAACAGTTACAATTTTCTATTTTTAGTTCCACAACCAAAAATAACCAAAATAACCATGAAGGGTATTCCTTCGCTTCAGAAAGTTTAGAAAAAACCCATTTTTCTACAAAAAAAAAAATACTGCACACTATAGGGGTTGATTAAGAATTCCTAGCGTAATATTTTAGCAACGAATTTACTTAAAGCAAACGCACCTAAATCAGGGGACTACCATACACATAACGTATACATTAAAATGAGCTTCGGCTCAATTTGGGGAACACATATTTCTGATGCATCATAAGACATATCCAGAAATGCATGTCGCAAATCATTTATTTTATTTTTATGTTACGAATCAAAATTATTTTGTCAATGAAAATTTAATTTATGACAAAATTAAAATGTCAATGCCATTTGTAACAAAAAATATTAGATATACTAACTCCCCCCCCCCCCCCTAAAAAAAAACAAAAAAAACTCAGAAAATTCCTGGGTAATCTCATCATAAATGCCAAGAGCCAATCATTTATTAGAAATAGGAAAATATGTAAAAGATAATCAAAAACCTGCCGCATGATACTTATTTTCAATTTCTAAAGACTGATTAAAGGTTGAAATTATAAAAAAATTCTATATTTCTACTTCTAAATTTTCACAATTATGAGTACAGCGTTAGCAAAACAGGTAATCCAAAATATTTTCTTTTCATGGTTTTGCGAAAAAAATTCTCCCTCTTCTGAATGATGTAAGGTATTTTTCTTTTAGTTGCTTTCAAATAAAAAAAATAATAATATGCCCTACTCCTGTAAAATATTGTTTAAAAATGATTTTTATCCTCTTGTAAATTACTTAATATTATTTTCTTTTTAGTAGTTTTTACCAAACAACATCTTCTTGTCTAGAACTTATTTAAAATATTTGTTTTTATTTATTTTTACGATATACACACTTCTCTCTACTCGAATATTCAGTAATATTTATGGTTGATTTAAAAAAAAAGACATCCTACCCATAAATTTGCTTAAAAATATTTAAAAAAAAAGCGTTCCTTTAATTTTCCCCTTTTAATCTCTCAGCATATCATTATTTCTTTTCAACTCCTCCATAGTTGCTTAAACTTCAGCTTCATCCGTGGCCTTTGCTGGACATCGAAATATGTAATGAGAAATTCTATTTTCCTGCGGGTAGTCGTCCAGCGGGGAAAGATGGATTAATATTTATGAGTTCCACCCGTCATTACAACAGGAAAAAATAGCAAAACGAACAGTAAACCGCAAAAAAAAAAAGAAAAAAAAAAACTATACATAATCATCTGTGTTATGAATTCGTTTAATAAAACTGAAGAAAAAAAAATCCCCGAGCATCAAACGAATCCTGACACGTATTAAAATCCACTTCATTCATGTTTGGCAAAGTTGAAACGAAAAAAAATAACATTATAATTTTTTCTCCAGTGAGTTCTAATCGACTGTGTTAAGATGAATGATCCTTCTCTGTAATGAAAAATTGCATTGCTGTGTTTTTCAGCTTGGTCAAATAATTAGAATAACGAAATATTGTTTCGTATTGTAAGTATATTATTAAGATATTTTATTATAAGGCAATTTTTTATTACATTAAATTTCTTTCTAATGGTTAGTTTCTGAAAGAAAAGCGGAAATAATTCTAATTAAGGCAGAAAAGTCATTATGCCTGATTCTATTAGGCTATAGGTTTCCAAACGTTTCTCTTTCGTAATCTTTCGCAATTATTGTTTTCTGACGCTTCGTTCTACCAAGTCTTATATTCTAATGGGGCGTCAGGAATTGGTCTTCATGGAAATAACGGGACACGTAATTAGGTCTCATGGAAATAACGGAAAAGGAATTTGACTGCATGGAAATAATAGGACATGAAATTAGGCTTCATGGAAATAATAGGACATGAAATTAGGCTTCATGTAAATAACGGCACAGAGAATTAGGTTCATGTAAATAACGACACAGAGAATTAGGCCTAAAGGAAATAAAATGACAAGAAATTAGGCTTCATGGAAATTATAGGACATGAAATTAGGCTTCATGTAAATAACGGCACAGAGAATTAGGCTTCATGTAAATAACGGCACAGAGAATTAGGCCTAATGGAAATAAAATGACAAGAAATTAGGCTTCATGGAAATTACGAGATATAGAATTAGGTTTCATGGAAATAACAGGACACGAAATTAGGCCTCATGGAAATAACGGGATACGGAATTAGGTTTCATAGAAATAATGGGCATCGAATTAGGCTTCATGGAGATAACGGAACATGGAAACAATGGGACATGAAATTAGGCTTCATTGTAATAAGACAAGGAATTAGGCTTCATTAAAGTAACGGGACAGGAATTTGGCTGTGTAGAAAAAAAGGGGCATGAAATTAGGTTACATCGAAATAACGATACATGGAATTAGGCTTCATGGAAACAACGGCACAAGGAATTAGGTTTCATGGAAACAAGGGAACATAGAATTACACTTCATAGAAATAACAAGACACGAAATTAGGCTTCATAGAAAAAAGCATGGAGATCTAAGTTTTTTTCTGTATAAATTACTCAAAAACTAAAAGGGTAGTGAACCCAATCAAAACCACTTACTGAATCTTATAATATTTTGCTTCTGTTTGTTTTTGTGCTTTAATGTGTGTTACATTAAAACTGCTATTTGATAATTATTGAATCATTGACCGAACTATTCTTATTTTTCTAAATTTATTTTCAAAGTAGTAGTCATGTTATAAATAAATTTAATCTCTACCTGGAAGCAAACAATAGGAACAAAATATACACTAAACGGGTTGGGTTGGGTTGTTTTACCTCTGAGCGGCACTTTTTTGCACACCATGGGCTAAATGGCCAGGTCACATGGACCCCGAAAGCTCAAAGAAGGTTGGGGGAGGGGACCCACTGGAACAGCTGTTGGGAGACAGATGGTAGCCTCCCGTCAAGGCCATCCAGCATGTTCTTTAACGTGCACAGGGTATGTCTCTCCCGCACACGGGGCCACGGCTTAACGTCCCATCCGACGGACGGCGGCCTTTCCAAGCCCATCGGTGTCCCCCACTGACCGTGGGCAAGGCGAGGAATTTTGCGGAGATAAATCTCAACGCTGACCCAGCTGGGACTCGAACCTGGGAACTACAGATTACGAGCCTGGCGCGCTACCGACTGAGCCACCCCCGCCCCTACACTACACGGAGATGCATATTATAACCAATAAATAATTATACGCAATTACTAATTGTATAAGCATTTTCGTCATCATCATCATCCTCAAGCAGCTAGGGGCTACGGAGGTTTTACTGTATTTTAAATGGAGCATTTCGGCAATATATTATGGTTTATATTAACAAAATTGTTAGTCGTTTCTCAGGTCTTTCTTTAATTGCTTTTTATGGAAAATAAATCTATTAAGGAAAGAAAGAAAAATTCGTGGAAAACAGATCGGCGTCCAGAAGGATATAAATTCCCTCCAGCCTAAGTGAATATATAGTGAAATGCCAGTATAACGAAATCGAGCATGTCACCAAAATATATTCGTTTTACTGAAATTTCGTTATATTGAAATGAAAAAAAAAGAAGTGCTGTGATGGCTTCATATTACAATATAATCATACTTGGACTCATTGTGACCTGATTATTAAGCCGATTGTATGCAAAATAGTACAGCTCAGAGGTAAAACAATCCAAATCCCAAAGCCTAAGAGAGAATTCTATTCCTTGCAACTTGGCCATTTACAATATACATTAACACGACCTGCAAGGCTAAACTAGCAAGGTTCAACTCGTCCGATTTCCCACTTTCGAGAATAACACACGAAATTTTTTATTTCCTTAAAAGGGATGCTAAATTATTTTTCCCTACAGTATATTTAACTTTAGCATTGATCAAAAATTGGAAGTGAAACTTTAGAAATATAAAAATAGAAAAATCACCGCCTGAAAAACAACTTAACAAGTTTTAAAAGTCGTCGCAACAAAATCTTCTGCATCTTAGACTAGAGTTCCCTGCCCCAAAGAAATACATTAAAGATAGTGGAAGACAAAAAATTTCTCAAAATAGTTCGCCTTTCATTTATTCTACTCAAAAATTCCTTTATTTATGTTTTTCAAAGCGGTTATTTGGGTACTAGAGTTTCAGAAACGAAGCCCGGGGAACGTGTAATAGCGTGAGAACAGAACATTTAGTTTGGCTTTTAATCTATTCACTGGAGCCGCCAAAGCATGCCATACTCAACAGTTGCTGTTGGCAAAAACGGAGTTAAATCACGCAAGCCTACACTCTAGGGCACCATTAACAATGTCTAAAATGAGACTAAATATATGTATAAAAAAGCACTTTTATTAAAAAAGAGGGAATTAAAATTTTTTAACGTAGTTTATTAATACATAAATTATACTTATCAATAATGCATTACGATATAATTTAAATATGAATAATTGATTAAAAGTTTAAATTACATTAATATTTAATTATTGCTAGTAGTTTAATACAAAAAAAGATGAAACTTAAATTACCTAATTGACTGCATTTTTGCTTTAATAAGATTTGAACGAATTTATTTCTTTAATTACTGAAAAGCAGACATATTTTAAATATTATTAATATATTAAGGTACAATTAATACATAATTAATTTCTAATTACTTTTTCTTACAATTTAAAAGACTACCAGAACTTTTGTAAAACAAAGATATACGAATTATCAATAAAAGATTAATTTCTATAATTAATTTTACCTTTGATTTCAACAGTAATTAAAATGAATTGAATTATTATTAGAAAGGAGATTGTAACAACTACCTTAGACTATTAAAGCATAAATTTCATGTATTAAAAATGTTTTAATGACACTTCTTTTTAAAGAAATGGAAGTGATTAATATTATATATTATATAAATTTTAATCATTCTCAGTAGTTAAAAAATGTTATTTAATTTAATTAAAATTGACCGAGTTAAAACACGTACTAATTGTGTTCGACGGGAAAGGTCGAAATTCCTATTTCTTTTTGTGAAATGTAGGGAATATCCTTCTGGAACTATGGTAAAGAAATGTTTCTAACGTTTTGAAATAAGGTCGTAAATTTTGGTCGTGATGAAGGTAGAATTTTTGCGGTGTGTTTGATTCAAATGAAAAAAAAACGGTTTTTTGTGAAGACAGACTTACGAAATTTTAACTTCCAATATGCACAGAAATTTGTAGCAGTACCTTCACAAATCAGTAAATTTTATCTTTAAGCTTTCGGTAGGCGTTTATTAAATAATTATTTCATTAAAGTGTTTATATTTTTCGGAGTATGTTTATCAAGAGAAATATGAACTATTCACTAATTTCCAATATATACAGACAGGCCCATAAAAATCGTTACGATCAATCCCTTTCGGTTTAATTTTTCTCCCTCTCTTTTAGGGAAGAAAACAAATGGACATATTTCTAGGTAGGACCGTATGATTCTCCCATGTCAGAAGTTTCTAAACCAAAAAACGGAATTTCTTCGCTCAGATAATCGAACTTTTCCAATCATTTGGTACCCACCAGACTCCTTCGTATACAGTTTGCCTGGCATATGTAACTTTATAGAAAAGAAAATTAAATATGGTACAAATATTGGAAAAAAATTATCGCTTACGCTGCGGGAATCACTTTTGGGTGATCGTAATAGACACGCACTTCGCAACAAGAATGAGTAACTACCAATATTTATTTAAGAAAGAGTTCGTATATATTTATAATAAGAGATATTTTATCAGTCATTTTATATATAGTGGCAAAAAAGTTTTTTGTATATTTGTTTGTCTGCCGAGTCAATAATAATTTTTTTAGATATTCGCAATAATTGTGAAGTCTATTTCTACAAGTAAATTGTATATTTACTATGGATGGATTTTTAAATATGGTCCGTTTCCCAAAAAATGTATAGGACTACGAGAAAATTATTACTATTGAAAAATATTATGTATTACTTAACATATTAAAACTTTTATTAATTAACGTGTGAGATATACGTTTATTAACTTGTACATATTTTTCAAAATGAATTAATGATTTAAAATTCCAATACGAATTCTTAGTTTTCGAAGCTTTCATTTCAACAAAGAATCTTGTGTTCCGCTCGTGCTTGGGGGCGGGGGCGCTCAGTCGGTAGCGCGCCAGGCTCGTAATCTGTAGTTCCCAGGTTCGAGTCCCAGCTGGGTGAGCGTTGAGATTAATCTCCGCAAAATTCCCCGCCCTGCCCACGGTCAGTAGGGGACACCGAAGGACTTGGAAAGGCCGCCGTCCGTCGGATGGGACGTTAAGCCGTGGCTCCGTGTACGGGAGAGCACCCTGTGCACGTTAAAGAACCCACTGGATGGCCTTGACGGAAGGCTACCATCTGTCTCCAAACAGCTGTTCCAGTGGGTCCCCTCCTCCAACCTTCTCTGAGCCTTCGGGGTCCATGTGACCTGGCCATTTAGCCCATGGTGTGCAAAAAAGTGCCGCTCAGGGGTAAAACAACCCATCCCAATCCGCTCGTGCTTAATTGGAACGACTTCAATATCCACGGACGCCCGTGCTCTTGACCCAACAAACTGAACAATAAGTTTATCACGCGAAATCAGCAAATTAGTTTGAAGTATACCTTCTTTCAAATTTATTGGTGGAAACAGTTATTTTGAAAAACTTTCAACCGTTAATGTTAAGTCTGTGGGTCTGTAAAGTTGTTGGGTTGTTTTACCTCTGAGCGGCACTTTTTTGCACACCATGGGCTAAATGGCAAGGTCACAAGGACCCCGAAGGCTCAGAGAAGGTTGGGGGAGGGGACCCACTGGAACAGCTGTTGGGAGACAGATGGTAGCCTCCCGTCAAGGCCATTCAGCGTGTTCTTTAACGCGCACAGGGTATGGCTCTCCCACACACGGGGGCACGGCTTAACGTCCCATCCGACGGACGGCGGCCTTTCCAAGTCCTTCGGTGTCCCCTACTGACCGTAGGCAGGGCGGGGAATTTTTGCGGAGATAAATCTCAACGCTGACCCAGCTGGGACTCGAACCTGGGAACTACAGATTACGAGCCTGGCCTGTGGGTCTGTAAATAGCCTATATTCTTCCCCAAGGTGAAGGGAACGTTCATGCAAAATTTGGTACTTCTAGTTCTTTGGGAGGCGAGTGCATAAGCAGACAGACAAACAAACATACAAACACATAACTTTTCTCTTTACATATAACGTGAACTTTGAAAAGTCAGTCAGTCAGTCAAAAACCTCTAGACCACTGGAAATTTGGGGCTTTTCGTCCCTCTCTTCCAGATGATCAAAAATGGAGCAATTGCCAAAACGCAAGACCTCTTCTTAGTTCAAATTTTCTTTAAATTCTTTCGAAAAGATCATAATTATATAGAAATTTCAAAGTTTCTTGAAAACAAAATTTTATTAAAGAAGGGTCTCCTTTGCCTAATAGACTTTTAAGATTTAATTCGGTAATATTCTTTCTCTTTAGGCTGCTTATTAATTCTCTTCTTTGATTTTCATATTATTCACAATTAAGAGGCACATGTGATATTGTTTCTTTTACACTGCAATGAACACAGTTCGGAGAATTTACTTTTTCATTTTGATTCGTTTAATAAAGTTGAGCCCGTTTTGAACCTGGCGATACAGATTAAATTCCTTCTGATCATACCATAGTTTATAAACTCTTAAAAAATATTGGTAGTTTCCTACTGTTGTTGCTTTATGCGAAGTACCTGGTTATAACGATCAACCAAAGCTGAAATAAGATGAACACTTATCTGTTGTACATAAAGCACATGTATACAGTTCAAGTTATATTCACTTATATCCAGAGAATCCAATCTGTTAATCGAAACGAGTAGCTTCTAGCACAATATTCTGAAACTTATCACTCTCTATATGACTCCTCTGTAAAGATTGATTGTGAGTAATGATGTAATATGCAATTTTTCCAATGATAATTGTTAATTATCAGGTCTAATTTTAATGTTTAGCTCTTTATAAAAAAGAACTTTTATTAAAAATATGAGCACTGTCCACATACCAATATTAAAAAACGCTCAATTCCAAATGTTGCGATCAGTCGCTACAGGTTGTGTTGTTGTTTTACCTCTGAGCGGCACTTTTTTGCACACTATGGGCTAAATGGCCAGGTCACATGGACCCCGAAGGCTCAGAGAAGGTTGGGGGAGGGGACTCACTGGAACAGCTGTTGGGAGACAGATGGTGGCCTCCCGTCTAGGCCATCCAGCGTGTTCTTTAACGTGCACAGGGTATGGCTCTCCAGCACACGGGGCCACGGCTTAACATCCCATCCGACGGACGGCGGCCTTTTCAAGCCCATCGGTGTCCCCTACTGACCGTGGGCAAGGCGAGGAAATTTTGCGGAGATAAATCTCAACGCTGACCCAGCTGGGACTCGAACCTGGGAACTACAGATTACGAGCCTGGAGCGCTACCGACTGAGCCACCCCCGCCCCTGTCGCTACAGGAAATCCAATCTATCAGTCATACACAAATTAACTCTAACATTGATCTAAATCTATTACTCTATATCCAGTTAACTATTACATTGATCTAAATCTCATTACTCTATATCCAGTTTTAGTGTAGAGATTAAAAATGTGTAATGATGTTATGATTAAATATGTTGTAATTATATAATGATTAAATATGATATAGTTTAATTTTAAGTTTTATTTCATTAAAAATAAAGGAACTAAAAACATACAATCACTGTCCATGTAGATAAATATTAAAAAACATCACATTACCGCAAATATCAAAGCCTAGCTGTCCGTTCCAGCATTCAAGAAAAAGAACATTCTTTGAATTTGCTATTCAATAGCAACGCTTGGAAAAAGTTGAATGCTGGAACGGACAGCCTAGCTGTCCGTTCCAGCATTCAAGAAAAAGAACATTCTTTGAATTTGCTATTCAATAGCAACGCTTGGAAAAAGTTGCATCTCCTTGAGTATAGATGGCGCTGTGTCATCCACTTCTCAGTGAAGAATTGTAAGGTCTTATTCTGAAAAATTTCATAATTTCCGAGGCGTGGTACAATGGTAGTGCACTCTGGCATGAATCTGGAGAGATGCGGGTTCGATTCCCGCAGTGTCGGCGATGAATTTTTTCAGAATATTTTAACTAATCAGTGCATTGGAGTGCCATGTCAGATAATATAGTCTCTCAATTATGATCTCTGATCTCTCATAAGAAATAATTGTAAATAATAGTTTTTATTTTTAACAGTTTATGAAAAAACGAACTTTTTTTATTCCTGAGTTTCATTTGATGTTTAAGTTTATATCGTTATCAACAGAGTAATAAAGAACTGAACAAATCATTTTCAGAAGATCTTTAGTTAATACTTTATCTCAATTTCATCTTCAGTCACTTTCCTCCCCTCTACTTCTCTTTATCACAGAATAAATATGCCACGGCTCATGCCTTGTGATCTTCAAGATTGGTTATCACTTTCGAAATCCTTCTTAATTCCTCTTAATTCAATTAAATGTCTTTAAACCGTAGTAAAATACATTATAGCGGAGGAATCTGTCAGGCGTCAAAATTCTCAGCTTTAAGAGGATTGATTTCAACGGAGCAAAGAATGTTTTCACATTCACCATTCAACGAACTAGATTCGTCAGTTTATCAAAATAACGTTGAGAAACGACAGGAGAAGCATCAAGAAGCAGTTCGCTATTAAAAGTAACTCAGCTAAAATAAAGAAAATAGCGGTAGCTTCAGCTTTAAATCTTAGTTGCTTTTCGTTCTTTTCTTTGCTCTTTATGGAGGAGTTGTCATAATCCGCAACTTAAAAATATCTCTTCTCCTTTAGGAGGATTGCCTTACATTAAAGAGTATTATCCCATTAATCACCCGTAACAGATGATTGTTCTGGCTAATGAGAAGCGCTTTGTCATGTATTTCGACGCTTGAGCTGCTGTGCGAAAAGTGGCTTCGACAATGCTAATTAAGATCCATAGCATAATTTATTTTCTGTGCATTTTTAAATGATGGCGATGCTGATGTTTGTTTAGTGCCTTTTAGTTGGAGGAGGTGTTAGCAATTTTCAAGCATTTTTAACCTTTTCATTTCGGAATTAAATTAAAATACTTTCCATACTTTCAGTGTTGTCATTCTATATTAGAAACGAATCTTTTTCAATTATAATTTTTGTTTCCTTATTGAAAATTTAGTTGAAAAATCTGAGTTTCGGAGGGAGTGGAAACTGAATTTCCAACCGCTAGAAAACATGTCAGGTGGTGTATTTATTAGTTCGATTCGTGCTAATCATGACTAGAAACGATTTCATCAACGGTTGTTGGGTTGGGTTGTTTTACCTCTGAGCGGCACTTTTTTGCACACCATGGGCTAAATGGCCAGGTCACATGGACCCCGAAGGCTCAGAGAAGGTTGGGGGAGGTGACCCGCTGGAACAGCTGTTGGGAGACAGATGGTAGCCTCCCGTCAAGGCCATCCAGCGTGTTCTTTAACGTGCACAGGGTATGGCTCTCCCGCACACGGATTAACGTCCATCAGACGGACGGCGGCCTTTCCAAGCCCATCGGTGTCCCCTACTGACCGTGGGCAGGGCGGAGAATTTTGCGGAGATAAATCTCAACGCTTACCCAGCTGGGAACTACAGATTACGAGCCTGACGCGCTACCGACAGCCACCCCCGCCCCTTTCATCAATGGGTTGTGCCAACACCACCTAGAACAAAAAGGCTTTTCACTGAGTTATGACGCCAGCGTTATAGTGGACCTAAAATGTACACATTTCTTATATGTTTTAAAACTAATTTTTAAACTAATTTATTTTTACAAATATACATTATTGAGAAAAAAATATTTGTATATATAAGTATTATCAAAATGCTAATATATAGGAAAACTTTTTTCTTAATAATGTACATTTATATAAATTAATATAAAGAATAATTTCAAAACCTACCAGTAGAAATAACAGCAATAAATTAATAAAAGACTTTGTATTGTGGTTTCTGCATTAAGAGATTGAACGCTCTTAAAATTTTAATAATGTTAAAGAAGAACTTTCAGTTTCTACTGAACTACCTCCTTCCTTCAGAGAACTCTGGAATGTTTATGGAATGTTTATTTGACCTCCAATCTAAGATTACTGGCAATTTTATGGTTTTGCTTTTGAAATTTTGGTTTTCCAGACTCAGTTGGGAGAACTCTCCGACATAGTGCACGGAACTTTCTTAAAAGAATTTCCCGACGAGAGGGGCCAAAGGCCCCTAGTGATTTCCGGAATAATAGTTTATGTTGAAGAAGAAAAAGAAGAAAATTTACTAATGCTGATGGCATACTAACTCAATAGAACAGCCGTCTATTCTACGTGGTATTGGGTAAAAATTCGTAAAACAAAAAACATACCCACTAAATTATATTATGATGTCACTACGAATTCATAAAAAAATCTAGAAATGATTTTATAAATTATTCTCTTCTATTATTATTACTGGTAGTTTTTACAACTAATATTTATGCTAAAGCTTTATAAATATACGTTATTTAGGAAAAATATTATTTTTGTGTATTAGCGTTATGATAATACTAATATAAACAAACATTTTTCCTTCTCCAAAAAAAGAAGGTTGGGTTGGGTTGTTTTACCTCTGAGCGGCACTTTTTTGCACACCATGGGCTAAATGGCCAGGTCACATGGACCCCGAAGGCTCAGAGAAGGTTGGGGTAGGGGACCCACTGGAACAGCTGTTGGGAGACAGATGGTAACCTCCCGTCAAGGCCACCCAGCGTGTTCTTTAACGTGCACAGGGTATGGCTCTCCCGCACACGGTGCCACGGCTTAACGTCCCATCCGACGGACGGCGGCCTTTCCAAGCCCATCGGTGTCCCCTACTGACCGTGGGCAGGGCGGGGAATTTTGCGGAGATAAATCTCAACGCTGACCCAGCTGGGACTCGAACCTGGGAACTACAGATTACGAGCCTGGCGCACTACCGACTGAGCCACCCCAGCCCCAAAAAAGAAGGTATATTGTAAATAAGTGTTAGTATAAAGATCAGTATTAAAATTCACCGGGAACAAAAATTAATATATAAGAAAGGTTTAGATATTTTTTTTAGTACTGCCAATGCTGACCGTAGTCGTAAGGCCTTCTGTTCCAAAAAGTATTGGTTGTGCCTGTGGCATCATTTGTTGATTGGTGTAATGCTGTATCTAACAAGAACTTTCAGTTTCTACTGAAATTTAACTCTAAAAAATAACACTATAGTTGTGTGGGCAATTGTTTTATCTTATTCCCGATCAACAGATCAGATTGTGCCATAAATACTTCCAAATCATGATACCAATTTTTCATTAGTTGGATATGAACTAGGGTGGGATAGATCAAAGGAATGGGGTGGGATAGATCAAAGGAATGAATTCTAGCCAATTTTCAAGAGGTTGTAAATTTAGCTTCCTTTTCCGTAAATTAGTTGTCAAATTAGGCTTCCTCTCCTACCAAAACTAGGGGCGAGGGTGGCTCAGTCGGTAGCGCGCCAGGCTCGTAATCTGTAGTTCCCAGGTTCGAGTCCCAGCTGGGTCAGCGTTGAGATTTATCTCCGCAAAAATTCCCCTCCCTGCCCACGGTCAGTAGGGGACACTGATGGGCTTGGAAAGGCCGCCGTCCGTCGGATGGGACGTTAAGCCGTGGCCGCGTGTGCGGGAGAGCCATACCCTGTGCACGTTAAAGAACACGCTAGATGGCCTTGACGGGAGGCTACCATCTGTCCCCAACAGCGTTCCAGTGGGTCCCCTCCTCCAACCTTCTCTGAGTCTTCGGGGTCCATGTGACCTGGCCATTTAGCCCATGGTATGCAAAAAAGTGCCGCTCAGAGGTAAAACAACCCAAACAACCCAACCTACCAAAACTAAGTTTTTTTAGTTAAAAATTTAAATGTTATAATGAAATAATGCAGCTCAAAGCAAATCTTTTAGTAGCTACAAATAAATGCAGTTTAACATCCTGAAAAAAATCTGTTTTGTCACGTCAAGTGAAATTACTTTTTGTTCCTTTCCGACTGATTTTAATTTCTAATACTTCAAGAGATCAAAGAATATTTGTGGATTTAGCTGAATACATTTTTCTATCTAAACAACAGAATTAAAGTGCCAGGAAAATATTAAATAAAGAGATTTCAAAATTACCATGCCAGCAAATTCGCGTAAAAATATTAGCACATTTCGCTTTTATGGCACTTTCATAGTGAGCTGAGATTATTACAGACCATCAATCACTGTAGTGTCGATCTTAAAAAGTGTCACTTTGGAATGTTTGTGCTGTTGGCCATGGAAACAGGTCTACATTGCTTTACCTCTGAGCAGCAATTTGTTTTGCACGCCATGGTCAGGTCACAAAGACCCAAAGAACTCAGAGAGAAAAGCCTGGACAATGTAGTAACAAAAAAATATCCTTTAAAATGTAATTATTATAATTTTTTCTGAATTCAACTGTAGGTAATATTTTTTTATATGTCTGGTAATCAGTTTTAAAATATTCGCAAATCAAACAGCTAATTATTATAATTTTTTCTGAATTCAACTGTAGGTAATATTTTTTTATATGTCTGGTAATCAGTTTTAAAATATTCGCAAATCAAACAGCTGCTTGAGGGGGTATTTATTTATTTATTTATAAATAATTAAATACAATCATAATCAAATATGTATTTTATTTTATATAGTTTGAAAAGAAATAGATTTTAGTTAAAACTTTTTAGAAATTAAATCATTAAAATTATATATATATTAATTTTTCTTCCTTTCTGAATTCCTTTTCTTCAATGGCTATCTAGCCTGGTATATTAATATGGACTTGCACAAGCCCCTTCCATCCCTTGGTCTACCCATTTAACCCCCTATGCTATAAAAAAAATCGTCTCATGCAAAAATGCTATAAAAAAAAATCGTCTCATGCAAAAAAAAGAATCTGCTTCAAAAAAGTGTATATATATCACGAAATATATTTTTAAGAATGCAGAGACTGGATATTTTTATGTTGATCTTGTACCTCAGTGGCAAGTAAAAGCTAGGAATAGAGATTTATTTCCACATAAAACACATATGCAGCTGTTTCGCGTACCAGGCCAATTTGAAATTCCGAAAAATAGCAACAAAGTCAATCTCCTGCCGCCTGTTGGCGCTGTAGTCGAAAGTATTGATCACTTCTTTGCTTTATTTTTCCTTTGAAATGAACATGCAAATCCATTTGTGTTTCGTGACGGCAAAGAAAACAAAAAAATTGTATCGAAAAACATCGCCTTAAGGCTAGAGTTTTCATTATCTTTTTTCCTCTCAATTTGTTTCTATGTAGGTAGACCTTCCTTGGTGGCCAATATTTTCGATAATCCTCCTTGTCTGTTGCAGTGAGAGAGTTACCAAAGTCACCCACTGGTATTGGTAACCCAGTTGTGTCTATGTTTCCGATGTCTTCGGCCCCAGCCATCAATCAAGTCCGCCAGTAAAAGCAGGGCAAAGTCGTGGTCGTTGCTTTGGCGTGTGTGCCTTTCGATGGGTGGGACACTTTGGCGGTGTGCCAGCGATTCTGGTCAGGCGTCGCCTCTGTGTTGGGCTCGCAGAGCGATTCCGCTGCATTGGTTTCTTATATAACTACGATAACGATGGATTGCCCTGAGGAAGGTTGTTGGAGGTCGTTTGAGGGGTGGATATCGTTGATGGAATCGGAGCGGGGGGGGGGGTTCAGAACTAAACTGCGATATGCGGTCGTACATGAAACATAAACTAGTCTAAAGACTAATCTTTGAGCAGTTCCAATTTGACTGATGGCATTGCAAGTTTTGAGTAGCGTGACTTTGTACTTCTTTTAGCTTGCATTCTAAATAGGACGCTTTTAAAAATAAATATAATTTATTTAGTTAGCAGTAGCTTAAAAGCTTTTAGCCTCTGCAGCTTTGTAAGTCACAATATTCTTTTTGCTTTAGATAAACATAAAAGAAAAAAATGATCTTTGACCGAAAGTCTTTAGATAGGTGGATATCGTTCATGAAGGGTGGGATAGACTAAGTTTGCTAGATGAAATGGTGGTACATGAAACACGCAAATTAGTTTGAAAGCTATTCTTCTGAAGCACTAATTTGACGAAAGTGATGGTATTATATGGGGCATGAGTTGTGTTTACCTTTCGTCATTGCTTTTAATATAGGATTTCGGGATGAATAAATATTATGATGTTTCACAAATAGATTTAAATGCTTTCGGACTTCATAGACATGAAGTGTTTATGGTATAGAGGTTAATGATTTAATTTTGCTTCTAGTTTCAGATAAACATGAATGAAAAATAAGAATTTTAGCCGGAGGTCTTTTGAAAGGCGGATATTATTGATGAAAATGAGGGTGGAGGGACCAAGCTAAAACGAGGGCTGCAGTAAGTGGATGAAAATGTATAAAGTACTGGAACAACTAATATTGTGCTGCC
Source organism: Ryuthela nishihirai (assembly GCA_038380435.1). Classification (NCBI taxonomy): domain Eukaryota; kingdom Metazoa; phylum Arthropoda; class Arachnida; order Araneae; family Heptathelidae; genus Ryuthela; species Ryuthela nishihirai. The sequence continues at coordinate 36,901,774 of JAWZYU010000008.1, read as the reverse complement.
ATGGATTTGAATGCATTGCACTACACACAACGTAGCTTATTTTGTTTCTTTTAAGTTGATTTTTTCATAAGATTCTCTTAATGAGTTCGCTCTCCATGCGAGCGAGAATTTTCAATTTGTTGATTTATTTTGTTGTTTAGGTTCATTTAATCATTGAAAAATATTTGAAATACCTAATTATTCACAAATAACTAGCGGTAGCTAAAGAGTTCTTTGCTCTTGGTAAAGGATTGATAGCAGTTGCTCTGATCAGCTATCGAGGCAAATATATGCAAAATAAATAAACCGCCAGGTCACAAGGACACTAAATGCTCAGAGGAGGGAAGGGAAGAAGACCCAGGCAGGGTGTGGATTAGCAGATAAGTTGCCAGTTGGGACTCGAACCTGGCGAACTACCAACTTCATCGCCCTAGATTCTTCCCCCACCCAAGACAGAAAACAACATACTCTATGCAGTTCGAAAATGGGACTAATTTAAGCATTTTTTTATGGAAAAAATGGGCATATGCAACTCATATGAAATATAATGGAATTTATGAGGTCATAAGTAAAATTAACCTTAAGCTAAAAATTTATGAACATTTGGAAAATAGCCCATGATATTCCATGAGATATCTAAAACGACTAATGGATATCTTATAATGATCCTGTATATATTGTGGAAATTTCCTATATATTGTGGTTCGTGTGAATAATCAGTGGTGAATAATGGGTTATTGTTGGGTTGTTTTACCACTGAGCGATACTTTCTTTTTGCACAAAATGGGCTACATGGCTAGACACAAAGGATTCCAAAGGCCTAACAGACTGTTGCGAAAAGGGGACCCACTCGACAGCTCTTAGGAGATAGCTGGAAAGTGCCGTCAAGGCCATCCAGCATGTTCTTTAAAGTGCACAGAATATGGCTCTACGTTCAGTACGACGGACGGCGACCTTTCCGAGCTCATCGATATCCCATTTCGGACCAAGGGAAGAGTGGGGTTGAGCGAAAATAAATCTCAATACTGGTACAGGTGGGGCTCGAACCTAGAGGGGCGTGGGTGGCTCAGTCGGTAGGGCACCAGGCTCGTAATTTGTAGTTCACATGTTCGAGTCCCAGCTGGGTGAGCGTTGATATTTATCTCCGCAAAACTCCCCGCCTTGCCCTCGATTAGTAAGGGACATTGATGGGCTTGGAAAGGTCGCTATCCGTCGGATAGAACCGTAAACCGTTGCCCCGTGTGCGGGAGAACCATACCCTGTGCATTTTAAAGAACACACTGAATGGTCTTGACGAGAGGCTACCATCTTTCTCCCAACAGCTCTTTCAGTGGGTCCCCTCCCCAAACGTTCTCTGAGTCTTTGGGGTCTGTTTGACCTGATTATTTAGCCCTTGTGTGCAAAAAAAAGTGCTGCTCAAAGGTAAAACAATCCGACCCAACTTGAACCTAGGAACTGTATATTACGAGGTTGACGGGCCAACGGGGAGGGGATTGAGCCTCCCCCCACCACCTTTGATTGCGGAGGCGGGGGTGGCTCAGTCGGTAGTGCGCCAGGCTCGTAATCTGTAGTTCCCAGGTTCGAGTGCCAGCTGGGTCAGCGTTGAGATTTATCTCCGCAAAATTCCCCGCCCTGCCCACGGTCAGTAGGGGACACCGATGGGCTTGGAAAGGACGCCGTCCGTCGGATGGGGCGTTAAGCCGTGGCCCCGTGTGCGGGAGAGCCATACCCTGTGCACGTTAAAGAATACGCTGGATGGCCTTGACGGGAGGCTACCATCTGTCTCCCAACAGCTGTTCCAGTGGGTCCCCTCCCCCAACCTTCTCTGAGCCTTCGGAGTCCATGTGATCTGGCCATTTAGCCCATGGTGTGCAAAAAAGTGCCGCTCAGAGGTAAAACAACCCAACCCAACTTTGATTGCGAGTATTTATAATAATGTGCTTCGCAAGGTTCTTATTCACAGGGCTCAAGGTTCAAATGGAAATACACCTGAACAAACATTCCAACTCGATCAATGATTTGAACCATTAATGTTAGACACAAGCAGAAACCGAGAAACAGAGAGAGAAGGACATAGGCAGAAAGACAGATGACCCGTTAGACAAATAAACAGATGCAGGTAGAAAAAGATGTTGGTCGGAACATTCAGAAAAACAGGTAGGTAGATAAGGAGTTGGGTTGTGGGTTGTTTTACCTCTGAGCGGCACTTTTTTGCACACTATGGGCTAAATGGCCAGGTCATATGGACCCCGAAGGCTCAAAGAAGGTTGGGCGAGGGGACCCACTGGAACAGCTGTTGGGAGACAGATGGTAGCCTCCCGTCAAGGCCATCCAGCGTGTTCTTTAACGTGCACAAGGTCTGGCTCTCCCGCACACGGAACCACGGCTTAACGTCCCATCGGACGGCGGCCTTTCGAAGCCCATCGGTATCCTTTACTGACCGTGGGCAGAGCGGGGAGTTTTGCGGAGATAAATCTCAACGCTGACCCAACTGGGACTCGAACCTGGGAATTGCAGATTACGAGCCTGGCGCTTAAATAGGGAGAAACAGAGATAAAAGAAAAAGAAAAATATGTGCAAATAAAAAAGTGACAGGGGCCAAGAAAAAGGAAAAAAAGTAGATAGGCAGAGCAAAGGTAAACAAAGAGACACATTGGTAGAAAGATAAGCAGGTACATAGACATACAGACAAAGAGACAGAGTGCCAAACAACAAGCCAACCGGACAAATGGGTAGGAGTCAATCAGCCAGATAGGTAGGTATTGAATAAACTAAGACCTAACCAGGCAATGAACCAGTCAGACAGATAAGCAGCCAAATCAGGTAGCCAGGTTGGTAGACAGTAAGAGAACAGAAAGACAGGTAGCTAGGTATTTAGTCAGTCAGAGGACAAAGACAAGTATACCCCCTCAAGCAGCTGCTTGCCACAGAGGTCTGACAGGAGCCTGTCAGTTTATATGCAATAGTAGAAGGTCTGTGAGGATGGCAGGACCTCAGCAGAAAAACGACACATACATCCATGCCTCCCGGATCTCGAGTTGGGTTGGGTTGTTTTACCTCTGAGCGGCACTTTTTTGCACACCATGGGCTAAATGGTCAGGTCACATGGACCCCGAAGGCTCAGAGAAGGTTGGGGGAGGGGACCCACTGGAACAGCTGTTGGGAGACAGATGGTAGCCCCCGTCAAGGCCATCCAGCGTGTTCTTTAACGTGTACAGGGTAAGGTTCTCCCACACACGGGCCACGGCTTAACGTCCCATCCGACAGACGGTGGTCTTTCCAAGTCCATCGGTGTCCCCTACTGACCGTGGGCAGGGCGGGGAATTTTGCGCAGATAAATCTCAACGCTGACCCAACTGGGACTCGAACCTGGGAACTACAGATTACGAGGAAAGGCTTAGAGAAAGAAAAAAGAGACAGACTTAAGGAAAGAATGGAAAAAAGAGACAGGCAGACGAAAAGACACACAGAGAAAAGAATAAAACAAAATTTGAAGAGCAAGTAAGCTAGGTGGAAAACAAATAGAGAGACAGACAACTTTCACATATTAGTTTCTTAGGATAGGATACATAATAACGAATATCCATATCGAAAACCATAGGATCGATTTTTTTTCTACATCAAAATTCTTTCACCGCACATCGTACGAGATAGCAAAAACAGAAACGATAAACCTGGTCAACGAAGTGAAAAGCATTGATTTCAAAAACGAGCATAGGAAGTAGTTGAAGACTTGCCATTAAGTTGATAACTTTTTGCGAGGAAAAAAGATTTCTCTCAACTTATTACTTCGGCCTTAATAGCACAGCGAAGAATAAAGAAAGACGAATTAGGACAGATGAGGAAGATAAAGTAAGGTGGAGTTGGAGTTGGAAGCAACGACAAATGGCAAAAATGCTGTCGTGTTTGGAAGGAAAAGCATCACGCAATAGCAGATTTAAGATCTGGGAGCTTTAATCGTGAAGCATTTTAGGTGATTTTTTTTTTCTGGGAGCAAGATTAAGTGAGTTGGGTTCGTGATCGGAAAGTATTAGTCGTTGAAACGTTATATGCTCGGAAATGGATGAAATCAGAGTTAGTATATTGCAAGATGAAGTTGTTGAAGAAGAAAATAGATCAAGGGCACTTGAAAGTTTTGTTGATTTTATTCCTGATTTTTTTCAGTATAATGAGACGCAATAACAGATTTAAGTTTATTTGAAGCTGTTACCTTTTCTGTTGTATTCTGTTGGGTTGGGTTGTTTTACCTCTGAGCGGCACTTTTTTGCACACCATGGGCTAAATGGCCATGTTACACGGACCCCGAAGGCTCAGAGAAGATTGGGGGAGGGGACCCACTGGAACAGCTGTTGGAAGACAGATGGTAGCCTCCCGTCAAGGCCATCCAGCGTGTTCTTTAACGTTGGATTGTTTTACCCCTGTGCGGCACTTTTTTGCACACCATGGGCTAAATGGCCAGGTCACATGGACCCCGAAGGCTCAGAGAAGGTTGGGGGAGGGGACCCACTGGAACAGTTGTTGGGAGACAGATGGTAGCCTCCCGTCAAGGCCATCCAACGTGTTCTTTAACGTGCACAGGGTATGGCTCTCCCGCACACGGGGCCACGTCCCATCCGACGGACGGCGGCCTTTCCAAGCCCATCGGTGTCCCCTACTGACCGTGGGCAGGGCGGGGAATTTTGCGGAGATAAATCTCAACGCTGACCCAGCTGGGACTCGAACCTGGGAACTACAGATTACGAGCCTGGCGCGCTACCGACTGAGCCCCCCCCCCCCGCCCCTTGTATTCTGTTAATACTGTGTATAGGAGAAAACATTGTCTTGAGCCGTGTGGGATTCGAAATCGCGAAAGATAAAGACAGTTTTTCCTCTTATCCAGTGTTAGCAGAATACAACAGAGAGGATAGTGGCTTCAAATAAACCTAATGATCTCTGTGAACAAAAAAGATGTTTATAGGAACCTATAGGAACATGCACAATGCATGGAGAGATGGTAAAAAGATACCAGTTGGAACGTCTTGGCGTTTATCTGGTGGAGTGCAGGAGTTTGAAATAGCTCCGATGAATGGAGACTTTATCTGCAGTCATAACATACGACTCAAGACTAGGGTATGAGACTTGACAACAGGAGAATTAATCAGCCAATCTGACAGGTAGGCAATCAATCAACCAGTCAGATACGTAGACAGTCAATCAGCCAGTGATACACGTAGGCAGTCAATCAGCCAGTCAGACACGTAGGCAGTCAATCAGCCAGTCAGACACGTAGGCAGTCAACTAGCCAGTCAGACACGTAGGCAGTCTATTAGCCAGTGATACACGTAGGCAGTCAATCAGCCAGTGAGACACGTAGGCAGTCAATAAGCCAGTCAGATACGTAGGCAGTCAATCAGCCAGTCAGACACGTAGGCAGTCAATCAGCCAGTCAGACACGTAGGCAGTCAATCAGCCAGTCAGATACGTAAACAGTCAATCAGCCAGTGATACACGTAGGCAGTCAATCAGCCAGTCAGGTACTTAGCAGTCAATCAGCCAGCCAGACACGTAGGCAGTCAACTAGTCAGTCAGACACGTAGGCAGTCAATCAGCCAGTCAGACACGTAGGCAGTCAATCAGCCAGTCAGACACGTAGGCAGTCAATCAGCCAGTCAGACACGTAGGCAGTCAATCAGCCAGTCAGACACGTAGGCAGTCAACTAGCCAGTCAGACACGTAGGCAGTCAATCAGCCAGTCAGACATGTAGGCAGTCAATCAGCCAGTCAGACACGTAGGCAGTCAATCAGCCAGCCAGACACGTAGGCAGTCAATCAGCCAGTCAGGCACGTAGGCAGTCAATCAGCCAGTCAGACACGTAGGCAGTCAATCAGCCAGTCAGACACGTAGGCAGTCAATTAGCCAGTCAGATACGTAGACAGTCAATCAGCCAGTCAGATACGTAGACAGTCAATCAGCCAGTGATACACGTAGGCAGTCAATCAGCCAGTCAGGTACTTAGCAGTCAATCAGCCAGCCAGACACGTAGGCAGTCAACTAGCCAGTCAGACACGTAGGCAGTCTATCAGCCAGTGATACACGTAGGCAGTCAATCAGCCAGTCAGACACGTAGGCAGTCAATCAGCCAGTCAGACACGTAGGCAGTCAATCAGCCAGTCAGACACGTAGGCAGTCAATCAGCCAGTCAGACACGTAGACAGTCAATCAGCCAGTCAGATACGTAAACAGTCAATCAGCCAGTGATACACGTAGGCAGTCAATCAGCCAGTCAGGTACTTAGCAGTCAATCAGCCAGCCAGACACGTAGGCAGTCAACTAGTCAGTCAGACACGTAGGCAGTCAATCAGCCAGTCAGACACGTAGGCAGTCAATCAGCCAGTCAGACACGTAGGCAGTCAATCAGCCAGTCAGACACGTAGGCAGTCAATCAGCCAGTCAGACACGTAGGCAGTCAACTAGCCAGTCAGACACGTAGGCAGTCAATCAGCCAGTCAGACATGTAGGCAGTCAATCAGCCAGTCAGACACGTAGGCAGTCAATCAGCCAGCCAGACACGTAGGCAGTCAATCAGCCAGTCAGGCACGTAGGCAGTCAATCAGCCAGTCAGGTACTTAGCAGTCAATCAGCCAGTCAGACACGTAGGCAGTCAATCAGCCAGTCAGACACGTAGGAAGTCAATCAGCCAGTCAGACACTTAGGAAGTCAATCAGCCAGCCAACCAGACAGACAGATAGGAGGGAGGCAAGTAGGCAAACAGAGGGATAGAGAAAGATATGTAGTAGGCAGGCAGACAGTCAGATGGACAGAGAGAAAAGGCAAGTAGACAGACAAGGTCAAATAGTAAGAAAAGTAGTAAACAGTCAGATGGACAGAGTGAGAGAGAAAGGCAAGTAGGCAAAGAGAAAGATAGGTGGCTGGATAATCTGTCAGTCATATGGATAGAGAGAGACCAAGGCAAGTAGGCAAGGTGAAAGAAAAAGAAAAGTATCTAGAGAGTTAATCAGTCAGATGGGCAGAGAGAAAAACAAAGGTAAGTAGACAGCCAGAGTCAAAGAGAGAGAAAGGTATCTAAGTAGTTAGTTCCTTATAAGCTCTCTGTAGCTCAGCGCTTAGAGCACCTGATAAGTTATTAAGAGGTTATGGGTTCGGATCCCACCTGACTCAAGACAGTTTTTCCCCTACACTTAGTACTAGCAGAATGCAACAGAGAAGACAGTGGCTTCTAATAAACCTAATGATTGCTGTGTATATAAAAGGAGGTAATAGAAATAAAATCTGGGAGCTTGAAGCAGTTTAGTGATTTTTCATAGCAGGATTAAATGAGTTGGGTTCGTGATCGGTAAGTAATAGTATTTGAAATGTTAGAAGCTCGGAAATGGATGCAATCAGAAAATTTATATGTGGCAGGATGAGGTTGTTGACGAAAAGGACAGATCATGAGTGCTTGAAAGTTTGTTGTAATCACAAGGACTGATTCTGGATAGTCTGCAAAGATAATTCATGGAGGATGTTGTCAAATTGTGCCTAGAGTTGAGGTTTGGTCATCTGATTCATTTACATAAAGCTGGGCCAACACCTCCTAGACCAGACGACCGTAGGGCGGGGGGGCTCAGTCGGTAGCGCGCCAGGCTCGTAATCTGTAGTTCCCAGGTTCGAGTCCCAGCTGGGTCAGCGTTGAGATTTATCTCCGCAAAATTCCCCGCCTTGCCGACGGTCAGTAGGGGACACCGATGGGCTTGGAAAGGCCGCCATCTGTCGGATGGGACGTTAAGCCGTGGCCCCGTGTGCGAGAAAGTCATACCCTGTGCACGTTAAAGAACACGCTGGATGGCCTTGACGGGAGGCTGCCATCTGTCTCCCAACAGCTGTTCCAGTGGGTCCCCTCCCCCAACCTTCTATGAGCCTTCGGGGTCCATGTGACATGGCCATTTAGCCCATGGTGTGCAAAAAAGTGCCGCTCAGAGGTAAAACAAACCAACAACCAACCCTACTAGACCAGACGACCGTACAACTAAGTTTATGATATCAACATATGGAGATCTAACGAAATAACGGCGCTAAGATAAAATTGGCAACCTGGTTGAATATCTGCTATCATAAAATGTGGACCTAATCAACATCTAATCAACTTCTTTAACAGAAGGCCAGTAGAAAAATTTATGACGTCAGCTTAGGTAGTTCGACCATATAGATATTTCTAATATTTCTGATTCTAATATTGCTACTGGTGGATTCTTGTGCTAGTCTTTATACTAATGTTTATCTATAAATATATTTTATTTACAAAAAATTCGCATTCATTATTAAATATCATAATGCTAATTAATACAAATAATTTTCCTCCTAAATAAAATATATTTATAGAAAAACCTTAGTATAAAGATTAGCACAAGATTTGGCCAGTAATAATATTAGAATAAAAAATATAAGAAATCTGTATATTAAGGGTTACTTAAGCCAATGTCATAAACTTAGTCCTCTGGCCCTATATTATAGGAGGTGTTGATCTGACTTCATACTTCTGATGATCTAATGATTAGGAAGCCTGGCATGCTTCTGGGAAACGAATTTTTGTTCAGGACAACGAATTTTTTCAAATAATTAAATCAAGTGTTTCTTGTCTACGGACATTTTCCTGTGATACTTTATTAGTGAATTATTTATATAACGTTGTGACCGTGAGTGATAAATATTACTACATCATGTGTAGCAGCTTGACTTCCCAATTACTGATAATAGATGGCGCTACTGGCAAATCAACAAAAAGTTCCGAAAATGCTTATATGTCACGTTATTGAAGAAATGGTTAGCCTCTGATGGTCTAGAGGTTAGGATGCCCAGCATGCCTCTGGAAGGCGTGGGTTCGAGTTCCCCTCAGGATAACCAATTATCTCAAGAGAACTGCTGCAGCATGTATGGCAAGAACTGAAATACCGATTGGACAAATGCAGGCCACGAAAGGTTACACATTATGTCCAAAATTATTAGAGGTACGCTTTCAATTAAAACATTACTTCCTTGGATATGCGTATTATTTTCGTACATATCGGTTCTCGAAAATCCACCATTATTTTTCCGACACCTATAATTTTAACATACCTATAAATTCAATTTATATTCAAATAGTCCTTTTTCTTTTAGTGATCTGTCTAGGCATGGCTGAGTTACAGTAAGATCCGAAAATTGTAGTTTTTTGAAATAATAATTTGTGCTACTCAACTGAGGCGGGGGTGGCTCAGTCGGTAGCGCGCCAAGCTCGTAATCTGCAGTTCCTAGGTTCGATTCCCAGCTGGTCCAGAGTTGAAATTTATCTTCGCAAAACACCCTACCCACGACCAGTAGAGGACACTGATGGGACGGAAAGATCACCGTTCGTCAGATGAGACCGTGATCCAACGTTCGGGGAGAGCCATACCCTGCGCACGTTAAGAACAAGATGGATTTGCTTGACGGGTGGTTACCATCTGTCTCCCAACTGCTATTCCAGTGAGTCCTCTAGTTAAACCTTCTCTGCACCTTCGAGGTCATTGTGACCTGGCCATTTAGCCTACTGTGTGCAAAAAATTGTCGCTCAGAAGAAAAACATCCCATACTATTAAAAAAATAAAGGCAAGAAAAAAACGCCTTTAAGTATTCGTTTTATTTCTGAAAACATTCATATTTTATAAGTATCATTATGTTCTTCCAAACATCACTCCTTCTCATCACAAAAGATGCCCCAGCTGAAGTGTTCTTCCCAAATTAGGATTTCTTGGGAAATCCATCTCTTTTCACTTAACGTGGGTCGGTAAAGTTAGCATTAAGTGCAGCCAATATTTCCTCTGGGTTGTTACACCTGACATCCCCTAGTTCTATCCATCGGAATTTCGCCTCTATGTGAACGACACCTGGCTATTCTCCAAACCTTTCACTTGGGAAGGTCCCAAGCTGACTGTTTTCGGAATGAATTAATGATGCTCTAGTGATGCATTTTCTCGCACTCCCGAACAAACTTTTAGGCCTTTTGGTGTTTATGAATGTCCACTTACTGTGTTGGTTTTTGTTGAGTCAATTTTTTTACCCTTGAAAGGTAATTTTTTCTGTATAAAAGGTTGAATGGATATGACATAGACCCAACCAAATGGCACTATTGCATTTCGTATGCAATCCTAAGAAATGAAACTTGAATTCATTGTAACATTTATGTTTCAATTTCACTACATAAATAATTTGATGTGAATGTTTCTCTATGTATTATTTTTTCTATAAATATCTGAAATATTGAAAGAACTTAGCTACCGTTTTATTAATAATAAAAATAATACAAATATTTTGTTGTTATAAAGTAATCAGTTGAATCATTTGGTCTTACGTGATATCGGCTAGTCAGTTGTCATTCATGAACAACAAAATATTTAATCCCATAAGTGATTGGAGTAAGAAGGATGAGGATAAGGGTTGAATAAACCTTTAACCTCATCCAGGTTGGATAAACCTAGTAATCAATTATATCACATCACAATATGCGATATCCGAAGAAATCAGTGTCGAAAAGACAAAAATGTAGTGAAGTATATTAGTTGAAAGCGTTAATAGTTTGAGAGTTCTTTTCTTCGCATTCCCCGCCCTGCCCACGGTCAGTAGGGGACACCTATGGGATTGGAAAGGCCGCCGTCCGTCGGATGGGACGTTAAACCGTGGCCCCGTGTGCGGGAGAGCCATACCCTGTGCACGTTAAAGAACACGCTGGATGGCCTTGACGGGAGGCTACCATCTGTCTCCCAACAGCTGTTCCAGTGGGTCCCCTCCCCCAACATTCTCTGAGCCTTCGGGGTCCATGTGACCTGGCCATTTAGCCCATGGTGTCCAAAAAAGTGCCGCTAAGAGGTAAAACAACCCAAACGTTTGATTCTAGATGCTTACGCAGTATCTTGGGCATTAGGTGGTTTGACTTTCTAAGTAATGATGAGGTAAGAAGGAGTCATCAACCTCCTTTAAGCAGCATTTTGTGCACAGAGAGATTGCGTTGTTTGGCCATGTTTCCGTATGAAGAACTGCAGATTGGCAAATAGGATTATGAACAGTGTGCCTAAAGCCTTCAAGAAAAGGGGGAGACCTAGGAGGCAATGGACAGATAATATCAAACAGGGCTTTGCTAGAGTTCGCCTGCAGTGGCCAAATGCAGCAGCAGTAGCTCAGAACAGACATATCTGGAGAGGAAAACTACACAGTCTGGTGTTGGTGGTGATTACAGTCTTCATGAGGATTTTGTATATATGTATATGAAATAGGTATTTAAATACTCAAAATTAATTTGTTTTTTACATATGTAGATTTTGTTAATAAATTGATTTTTAATAAATAATTTATTTAAAATCCAAGTATTTGACTCAATTTCTACTGTTAAATTATTGGTCATATTTAAGCCATCTACCCACCATAATATAGTGTATTGAATCTAAATGTTTCTGTATTTTTTCATGTAACTCTAATTAATATCTCTTCTTTCCAGGTAAGTGTTAAATTTCTTCAACAATGAATGCTCCTTATTTGGCACCGAACATCTCATGAGTGATTTTCCTTTGTTGATTTCAATTGTTACTAATACCACTGGAAAATATATGATCCATCATCAAATGTGACAATCACAACATATCAGGTATTTATTCTTGTACCGACTAATATGAGTTTACATTTTATAACACAGCAATTAAATATATTTATTTTGTCTTTGCTGTTTTTCTCATAATAATAATATGAGTCACAATAAAAAAAAATATATCAACTGAGCAGTTCAGAAAATATTTTGAAATTTGAAAAAATTATATGCTACAACGCAAAATTTCTCACGTTATTGCACAAATTATGATATTTTCGTAATGTTTAATTACATTTAAAAATATACGTTATTTAGAAAACAAATCGTTCGTATTTATATATATTATCATAATGCTAATACCTACGAATAATTTTTTTCTAAATAATATATATTTATAAATAGAAACTAGTATAATGATTATTTTTAAAACTTACCAGTAGAAATAACAGAAATAAATATATAAGAATTTATAGCTTTTTTTAAGGTCCACTAGTATTCACATAAGTAAGTGAAATGGTCTTATGTTTTAAGGCCCAGAGGTGGCTCAGTAGGTAGCGCGCAAGGACGGCCACCACTGAAGGAATTTAGAGTAAGATTTATTCTCCGGTATTAAATTGTGCTAAAATCATTATTTACATTTGTGGATTATTAAAAGTAATTACATAAGTTAACAGGTTAAAAAATAATTTCACTAATAACCAGCAGTAGAGAAATAAATAAAATAATTAGATTTATTGTCACGTTCAAAGCAGAAAGCGTATTAAGTTACGTGTATAGGATGCTCAAATTTTATCCTCTTCCTGGACGTTGATGAAATGAACCACGTGGCTTGAAAACGAGCTGGCATAATCCTACACAGTTATCCTTTCTCCATCCTCCCATTTTTCTTCCCTTCATCTTATGTTCGGTTCTTTATTCTTATCCACCATAGTGAGGCACAGCGCATTGTGCGTGCGATTGGTTGTGTGCGTGCCAACAGGAAGACGGCTACAAATCCTTTTCGATTGAGGATGATGGGAGGAGACTGAGGAGGAGAGAGGTTGAAGAGGTAGAAAAGCAGAGCCATTTTTTGGTATAATCCTTCATTTATCGCACGATCCATTTTTTTTCTTTCGCTTTCTCCTATTTCCTACAAGGTTATTTTTCTAAGGATTACTGCTTCGGTGATACGAGGATCACAAGAAAGTTGTCAGCATCCTTCATCATAGATCTTTGTGAACCGGTGTCGTTTTTCCTTTTTTCTATGACAATAAATTTTTTTGCAAATTCCTTTCAATCAAATACTAATGTGATTTCTTTCTCAATATGATGTTTTCCCTCAAATACTCGTGTGGTGATTTTTTTTCTCAAACGCTAATTGGATTCTTTTCCTCAAATACTGATATGGTATTTTTTTTTCAAATACAAATTATGATACTTTTCATGACAATAATGTTTTTGCATAATCCTTTCAATCAAATACTAGTATGAGTTTTTCTCAAATACTCGCTCATAAGGTGATTTTTTTTCTGAAACACTAATATGATGTTTTTTATGACAATTAATTTTTTGTTAATTAATTTCAATCAAATACTAATACGATTTTTTTCTCAAATACTCCTCAAATACTCATTTAGTAATTTTTTTTTCTCAAAATCTGTTGTTGATTTTTGTTTTCAGATACTAATATGATGTTTTTCGTCAAATATTCATATGGCAATTGTTTTTCTCAAATACTAATACGATTTTTTACAATAAAATTTTTGACAATTTCTATCAATCAAATGCTAATGATTTTTTCTCTCAAATACTAATATAATTTTTTATTACAATAAATTTTTTTGCTAGTTCCTTTCAATCAAATACTAATACGATTTTTTTCTCAAATACTAATTTAATGTTTCTCCTCAAAATACTCATTTTGGTGATTTTTTTCTCAAATACCATTGCTGATTTTTGTTCTTAGTACTAATATGATTTTTTTCTTAAATACTAAGATGATGATATCTTGTCAAATACTAATATGATGCTTTTTTGCTCTGTTGCTTTTTTTATTTCTTTTACCTAAATATAGTGTTAGAAATTAACCATGATATGATCCCTCGGTTCCCGACATAACAGTGTCCATAATTGTTTTTTTTCTCTATATTTCTCTGTATTTTTTTTGTGTGTGTTTGTCAACTGCATGAAATGCTTCCTGATATATATATGATAGACTATAAACGGAAATAAAGTCTTCTACTGCATTTTGGGACATACAATGGGCTAAACTACGAGGTCACAAAGAACAAAGGCAAAACGATCTTGATGCACCAGGCCTGAAGAGCCTTTGAACAAAAGGAGTGCAAAAAGAAGCTAAATTGCGAATAAAAGTTTAAAGTGACTTCATTTGTCTAAAATCTATTTGTTTTTCAAACGAGAATAATTTATTCAGTAAACCGTAATAAAAGATTAATGAATATTTTAGAATTGATTAATGTTTAAAACAGAGAGCTACCAGTAGAATTTTAAAAAATAAAATTATTAAAGCTCTCTCCATTTGTATTATACATACATTATACAGAAAAATTCACTGGACTCATAAGAAAAAGCATCTGCAAAGCAAAAGCATACACAATAAATTGATGTCCTTTTTGCCGGGTACTCAACGCTTTCATTGGCAAACAAAGTGCTCACGAACAAGATGGTTATTCAGCCTTTGTCCTATATATATATCTCCAACTTAGAGCTACTATGAAAGAAATAAAATACAGAAAATTCAACTTTCCAAAACAAGATCATGCGACTGACTGTCGGCGCACCGTGGTTCGTGCATAATTCCATCATCCAAAGCGATCATTGTATCCCTTCTGTTCGGGACTGCACTAGAAATGCTGCAATTCAGTTTTTTGAAAAATGCTATGAAACGTCAGAATCTCTCATTTCAGGAGCTATTAAGTACGATCACCTCTGCTAGCTAAAGTTTAAGATGCCAAGATCCATCCTGGTATCAGATCAATTCTAGCGATTTTGTTTTGTAGTTGATCGTGAATAGCAAGAAATTGCCTTATGGCTCTGATTCTTTTCATTACTCTTTACATTTTAAATTCAATGCCACAGGCACATTTCAGATGGATGAGATAAGGACTTGCAAAACTCCCATGCTATGTGAATGGAAAGCCATAATCAGATGTCACTAACTCTGAAAAGGAGTTTTTTTACGGAAAAATGTCAATGGAGAAAAACTGAATTTCTCACTAAAATCTTTTTCATTCTCGATTTTCAACAATGATCGTTTGACATTTAAAGAAGTATGGAGCCTGAAGTATTTAAAAGCGGCACCACAGATAATAACAATTTACTTCAAAATCCCACTGGGACAGGTTGGGTTGTTGGGTTGTTTTACCTCTGAGCGGCACTTTTTTGCACACCATGGGCTAAATGGCCAGGTCATATGGACCCCGAAGGCTCAGAGAAAGTTGGGGGAGGGTACCCACTGGAACAGCTGTTAGGAGACAGATGGTAGCCTCCCGTCAAGGCCATCCAGCGTGTTCTTTAACGTGCACAGAGTATGGCTCTCCCGCACACGGGGCCACGGCTTAACGTCCCATCCGACGGACGGCGGCCTTTCCAAGCCCATCGGTGTCCCCTACTGACCGTGGGCAGGGCGGGGAAATTTTGCGGAGATAAATCTCAACGCTGACCCAGCTGGGACTCGAACCTGGGAACTACAGATTACGAGCCTGGCGCGCTACCGACTGAGCCACCCCCGTCCCCTAGAATTGGTGTAATGATTAATTCAATTCATTTTGGAAATGTTTAGAACGATTAATTACAGCGGTGTTTGGTGTTAAATGTTCCCAAATTAATAACTCTGTAAATATTAAAAGATGAATGATTATTAAAAGATGAAGATTAAATGATGAAGATAAATCTTCGATTTATTCATCTTTTAATTTTTTAATCATTTTTAATTAAAATTTTAATTTAATAGAGTTAGTTAATTTTAAAGTCCCTTTTCCGTAAAAAGCTTATTTTCAAAGTTAGAGAGCTTTGAATGGGACTTTTCATTCACGTAGCCTTGAAGCAGATTTGGGTTGTTTTACCTCTGAGCGGCACTTTTTTGCACACAATGGGCTAAATGGCCAGGTCACAAGGACCTCGAAATCTCAGAGAAGGTTGGGGGAGGGAACACACTGGAACAGTTGTTGGAAGACAGATGGTCAGCCATCCAGCGTGTTAGTTAACGTGGTATGGCTCTCCCGCACACGGGGAAACGGCTTAACGTCCCATCCGATGGACGGCGACCTTTCCAAGCCCATTGGTATCCACTACTGACTGTGGGCAGGGCGGGAAGTTTCGCGGAGATAAATCGTAACGATGACCCAGCTGGGATTCGAACCTGAGAACTGCAGATTACGAGAGCATGGAAGCAGGGTTGGGTTAAGAGACCCATGGGCCCCATACATGCAAGACCCATGAATCCATATGTTTGAGATATATAGATCACACGTTGAACAGTTGGTAGCGTGTCAGGCTCGTAGTCTGCAGTTCCCAGGTTCGATTTCTCCGTGAGCGAGAGTTGAGACTTATGTCCACAAAATTTACACCATGCTGTCGGTCAATAGCGTACAACGATGTATTTGGAAAGGCTGCCGTCCGTCGGATGGAACGTTAAGCAGTGGTCAATGTGCGGGAGAGCCATACCATGTGCATATTAAAGAACATGCTGGATAGCCTTCACGGGAGGCTATCCTGTGTCTTCTAACTGCTGTTCAGCGGATCCCCTCCCCCAAACTTCTCTGACCCTTCGGAGTCCTCGTGACTTGGCCATTTATCTCATTGCCCGTCAAAAGTGCCGCTCAGAATATAACAACCCAACTTAACCACACGTGGAACCTCTCGAACCATAAGCTTAAAATGGAAATAGAAATGACGGTAAAATAAGTATTCAAATAATATTACATTTACATTTAACAATAGCTGATTTAAAGGTCCAGAAGCCCTAAAGGGAAATCATTCATCGGCGCAAGTGGCCATTTGCGTGGGTGAAACATATGCACAACTTTTCTGAATAACTCAGATACGCAGCATTCCTATTTACACCTTTAATTCTATATACATCTTATACATTTACTTCACTAACATGATTCACTCTCAGGGACACAATACTCCTTTAGCTCAGCAGTTACAAACTGCCCCAAACAATATTAGCTGGCCTAATCTCATGGTACCAGCTAGGACACAGTTCCAGTTCACTCGGCTCTCTCTCCTTAGTCTCTTGGGGCGGGGGTGGCTCAGTCGCTAACGCGCCAGACTCGTAATCTGTAGTTCCCAGATTAGAGTCCCAGCTGAGTAAGCGTTGAGATTTATCTCCGTAAAACTCCCCGCTCTGCCCACGGTCAGTAGGGGACACCGATGGGCTTGGAAAGACCTCCGTCCATCCGATGGGACGTTAAGCCGTGGTTCCGTGTGCGGGAGAGCCATACCTTGTGCACGTTAAAGAACACGCTGGATGGCCTTGGCCGGAATCTACCATCTGTCTCCCAACAGCTGTTCCAGTGGGTCCCCTCCCCCAACCTTCTCTGAGCCTTCGGGGTCCATGTGACCTGGCCATTTAGCCCATGGTGTGCAAAAAAGTGCCGCTCAGAGGTAAAACAACCCAACACAACCTTTGTCTCGTCACAAACGTCACCTCCTCGAGACGTTCACAGAGGAACTCCTTCTTACATAGTCGGACGAAACACCACGTGGAGGGTTCAGCTCTCACTACCCTTGTCGCAATGATGCTAGGTGTGGCCCAATAACTCACATTGACATTAACGACCTTCGTTATGAGTGCAGCATCCGGGAACACGAGAAGCTGTCCACTGTCTCCAACATCGACCTTCATAAAACTTCAACTCCTCCACTTGTGAACGGAGCTGCACGTGCATGCTTTGCTGATGTTTAATACAAAATAAAGTTCATCACATATATTCAATAATGAAACAATATTTGTTGAACACGCAATTCATTTTCTTTTAACTTTGTAAGTAGCATTTAATTTCTAAAGTGGCATCGTGTAAACGGTAAAAAGGTGAGACTTGCGCCATCTAAAAGTGCAATGAATGGTCTAAAAGAGTCTCCCCACTGCGGGTCCCCTTTTCTTTTAGGTGAAGCAGAGGTGGCTCAGCCGGTAGCTCGCCAGGCTCGTAATTAGCCCAGGCTCGAGTCCCATCTGCATCAGGGATGAGATTTATCTCCGCAAAACTCCCCACCCTGACCTCAGTAAGTAGGGGACAACGATGGGCTTGGAAAGGCCACCGTCCTTTGAATGGAATGTTAAGCCATGGCCCCGTGTGCGGGAGAGCCACACACTCTGCACTTTAAAGAACACATTGGATGACTTAGACAGGAGGCTACCGTTTGTCTCCTAACAGCTGTCCGATACATATGTCATGAAAGATAATACTTATACTTTTCTAAAACTACCTGTAGATTTATTAGTAAAAGTATTTTATTAAAATTGGATTCCCTCCCGATATTCTCTGAGCCATTTAGTGTCACTTCGTCTTGTGACCTGGCGATTTGCTCATTGTGTTAAAATGTGCCGCTCAGAGGTATAAAACATCTCAACACAATTTTCCTTTGGGTTTAAGGTCGGATTAAGTTGTATTCAAAACACGCACTTGCGTGTTTTGAATACAACTTAATCCGACCTTAAAACTCCCCCCAATCTTTCACTGAACCATGGGTGTCACTTCATTTTGTGACTTGGCCATTTAGCCCATTGCGCGCAAAAAGTGCCGCTCAGAAATAAAACATCTCAACACAACAACTATCCTTTGGGTTCCATACACTTGCGTGTTTTGTACATCGCTTAATCCGACCCTATATGGAAATGTCCGAAAGTTTTTTCGGAAAATGCAATTAGAAGACTGGATTTAAGAGGTGGGGGGGAGTCACGAGGGCAGTTCTCTCACATATTTGAGAATGGGTAATGAAGGCCAAAAATGATTAAACTGGGGCATATTTTAAGCATTTTTCAAAACTTTTTAAAAACACCTAAAACAAATGGGAAAATATTACAGTGAAATAAGAATCCAGTTTCTTGGATCCCTTTTATCTTTCCAGCTCTATTGAGTCACTTTCCTCGTTCCCCCTGATTTATTTCTGATCCAGGAAATTTATTTCCGAATCTTCCATTAGTATGAATTCCCACTGCTCGAGGGTGCTAAACTTAGGAAATGGAAAAACTTTTGGTCATTCAAAACGTGCACACCATATTCACCAGAGGGATAGAAAGTCTGCATCAGAGGCGAATGAGGGACTGAAGAATTGCGACCTTAACGGCCGAACAGATTACAATAGGAGACTAAAGTCAAATACACAGAGACTAGGAAATGCAGAGGAACGAATTTAAATCAAATACACACGTGGAGAACGAACTGGGAAAATACAACGAGATACAGATGACTAGATTACAGTGGAGAGAACCAAGATCAAACACAGAACGGTAAAAGCCGGAATCAAAAAATAGAGAGCGAATGCAATGGAAAAAATTGGGATGGGGCAGAGACAAAGCTTTTGATAGGATGAAGTTGAGCTTTTCTCCTGTTTCATTCACGGATTCTGTCGGGCTGTTACTAAAACAATGGGAGCAGAAAAATTCCGTTGTTCTATCTGTTTTATATATCGAGAGAAATCAGGAAAAGACGAAGTAGAGAAGAACGCGTGAAAGGACCCCGGGAGAATCCGATCCAGGAATCCGATCAGAAATCGGATCTGAAGATGCACTTTAAGTGGACGTAGGAAATACACGTCAAGAGAGGAAAGGGAAATTCAAGAGGATGGGTTTAGCACACGTTTGCACGGAAAAATCATGAAAATCTCAGTGAAGAGAAAAATAGAGGTATAGGCAATAGTATGAGGAAGAAACAGAGGAGTGATGTATTAGGAAATAAGTTGCTGTAAATCACATGACTGAAGAGTGATGTTCAGGAGCAGTTAAGAGAGATGTAAGTACATCGAAAAAATAAGAATGCCTACACATGTTACAATTTTATGTTTCATCATCAATCAAAAATAAATGTTTCCTCTGGAAATGTTCGAGTCTTTCGAACCTCTCCTCCAGATGGCAAAGTTAGATATCTTTTTCTTCTTATAATTATTAAGATAATTTTATTAATAAATCTACAGGTAGTTTTAGAAAAGTATAAGTATAATATTTTTAGAAAATTTATTACCCAGTTTCTGTTGTAATATAATGTATTTTATTATCTCACATGACATATATTTGCTAAAAATATTATATTTATCTTTTTGAAAAAGTTTTATCGATTTGACTTTTTAAAATATTTTGTTGTGCACAGCTAAAGTTGAACATAGTTCAACTTTCACCGTGCGATATGAAGAAATTTCGCCGCATATGTCGAGACATCGTTAAGAAACGACTGAAGGTAAAATGACGTTACGAAATTTTCAGATTTGTTTTGAAGTGGATCTTGGAACTGAAGTGGAATCTGGACATAAGTATTCAACTGAAGAGGAATTGTTGTTCGTTGTTTGAAGTATCTTTTGAATTGAGTACAAATTTCACATTCTCAGTTTATACTGTTAAAGAGTCATTGAAAAATGAGCGGTGTTAAAAGTTATGGGGGATAGAATATTTGAGAATAGTGCTAGAGAGATGTTCTTCACAATCGACTAAAGCTGAAAGAATCATTTCTTTTCAAATTACTATTACCATAACAAACTGTTCCAAGTCGTATTAGAGGCTCCTATATCAGATTGCACCTGGACAGTGTAGTAGTAACAGAAGAATTAATTTTTCAAAGACATGATTCTATTAATTAATTTTTTTGCTTAAAATCAAACTGGTAGCATTTATTTAAAAAAAATTGGCTATTAATTTAGAAATATTCTTAATTGTTTAAATAAAGTAGCAATGAAAAAAATAATTTTATTTTTTAATGTTTAAAAAGAAATATATTTTAATTAAACTTTAGGCAAAACAATTCCCATAAATTTTATGCATACTTAATTCCCCTTCTTCTCCTCTTTCGTTCAACCGCTGTCCAGGCCTGGTGTATCTAGGTGTTTCTGATAACACAGGACTGAGGAACAGACGGCTCTGTTGTTGGGTTGTTTTATCTCTGAGCGGCACTTTTTTGCACACCATGGGCTAAATGGCCAGGTCACATGGACCCCGAAGGCTCAGAGAAGGTTGGGTGAGGGGACCCACTGGAACAGCTGTTGGGAGACAGATGGTAGCCTCCCGTCAAGGCCATCCAGCGTGTTCTTTAACGTGCACAGGGTATGTCTCTCCCGCACACGGGGCCACGGCTTAATGTCCCATCCGACGGACGGCGGTCTTTCCAAGCCCATCGGTGTCCCCTACTGACCGCGGGCAGGGCGGGGAATTTTTGCGGAGATAAATCTCAACGCTGACCCAGCTGGGACTCGAACCTGGGAACTACAGATTACGAGCCTGGCGCGCTACCGACTGAGCCACCCCCGCCCCACAGACGGCTCTGATAATGCAGGACTGAGAAACAGATGGCACTGGTATTGCAAGACTTAGGAACAGATAGCTCCGAGCACATTAAAATACGACTCTCGATCCGGGCTTTATATCTCTTGACACTTTTATTTTCAACATAACTGTAAACAATATTTTTCTCCTATGAATTTCACTAAAAAAAAACTCCGGGGCATTTGTAAATAAGAGATAAAATGCATCGATGCAACTGAAATACTCTAAATGCACTACAAATTTGCAAACTTTGTCCAAAAAAATTCAAAATTAAAAGTTAAATTGATGAAATGACAAATTTTTTCAAATAATATTCTACAATAGTTTCATTGTATACATTGAATATACTTGAAAAAAATTTTCCCACCAAATTTGGGATCGATCGCTCAAGTTCCCGCGGAACCAAAGGGAAATCGACAATTTCTGTCACTGATGACGTCAGAAGTGTGCCTGGGTTGGGTTGTTTTGCCTCTGAGCGGCACTTTTTTGCACACCATGGGCTAAATGGCCAGGTCACATGGACCCCGAAGGCTCAGAGAAGGTTGGGGGAGGGGACCCACTGGAACAGCTGTTGGGAGACAGATGGTAGCCTCCCGTCAAGGCCATGCAACGTGTTCTTTAACGTGCACAGGGTATGGCTCTCCCGCACACAAAACCACGGCTTAACGTACCATCCGACGGTCGGCGGTCTTTCCAAGCCCATCGGTGTCCCCTACTGACCATGGGCAGGGCGGAGAATTTGCGGAGATAAATCTCAACGCTGACCCAGCTGGGACTCGAACCTGGGAACTACAGATTACGAGCCTGGCGCGCTACCGACTGAGCCACCCCCGCCTCCTTGAAATTAGGATTGGGATTTCTACTTCTGAGCGGCACTTTTTTGCATTACAATAGGTTAAATGACCAGGTCACAAGGACCCCAAAGGTTCAGAGAAGGTTGGGGAAGAGAAACCACTGTTAAGAAACAGACCCTCCCGAGAGGGAACCACTTTGTCGTGGTGGTGGTGGTGGTGGTGGTGGTGGTGGGGGGGGGGCTTGAGGGTCGATTGAAGTCGAAGACTCTGCTGACTGGTTAATCCCCGGTTGGACAGTTTAACACTTCCATCTCAGAAGTTGAGGGCCCTGCTGACTAACTTGGTCCGGTCATGTTGGACAGGGCCACGACAGTCGGACCCAACTAAGATTTCCCACCACGGGAGCCGAGACAACTTGGATCTATATATCCTTGTTTGTGGCTAATCAGGGCGCAGATTAAATTTAGGTTTGACCGATTGATGAGCTTTAGTACTGTAGTACTGCTCGCAATTAGGTAGTCTGGGATGAGCTACCTAATGTACTTTCTGAGTCACGGGAGTTTTGTGGCGATAAATTTCAACTCTCGTCCAGCCGGGACTCGAACTTGGGAACTGCAGATTACGAATGTGACATTACTGGACTACGATTCGTGTGCACGAAAGCCATACCCTGTTCACGTTAAAGAACACGCTCGATTGCTACGCTGGATTGCACTAACTATGGTCACAGCCAAGGCAGTACCTATGGTACTGCCTTGTCCGTGACCGTAAGTTAGTGGTGAAAATGGCATTTCCCTATGCTGGTAGTGCTTTAGGCGGAACTAGTGGGTCTTGCCTCATATATATATTTATCTGTTAAGAAACAGATGGCAGCATCCCGTTGAGGCCTTCCAGCACATTCTTTACGTGCATTTTAACTCCCACATCCCGTGGGGATCGTCCTAGCCGACAGAGGGCGGCTTTTCCAAGCCAATCAGTGGCCTTTTTCACCGAGAGAAAGATCGGGGTGGGTGGGGGGTGTCGAATCTGGAAATTGGAGATTACAAGCTTGGACAACTACATGGCAAACTAAACCAAAGCCTCCTATATGATATTACGCCTGGACTATGCAGCAACATAATAATTATATTTTAAATACACAGCTATTTAAAAATTCTTTTCGAAATCTACAGGTAACTATAACTTTTTTTAAATCTAGTAATTAATTTTAAAATAATCAGAAATAGTTTAATATTATTATGATAAATAAATTATTTTATTTTATGTAGTTTAAAAATTGGTAAATTTTATTTAAATTTTGATGCATATTTAATTTTTCTTCTTCCTTCCCTCTACGGTTGTCAAAGCCTGATGTATCAAGGTTGGGTTGGGTTGTTTTACCTCTGAGCGGCACTTTTTTGCACACCATGGGCTAAATGGCCAGGTCACATGGACCCCGAAGGCTCAGAAAAGGTTGGGGGAGGGGACCCACTGGAACAGCTGTTGGGAGACAGATGGTAGCCTCCCGTCAAGGCCATCCGGCGTGTTCTTTAACGTTGGGTTGTTTTACCTCTGAGCGGCACTTTTTGCACACCATGGGCTAAATGGCCAGGTCACATGGAAGCCGAAGGCTCAGAGAAGGTTGGGGGAGGGGAGGTAGCTGTTGGGAGACAGATGGTAGCCTCCCGTCAAGGCCATCCAGCGTGTTCTTTAACGTGCACAGGGTATGGCTCTCCCGCACACGGAGCCACGGCTTAACGTCCCATCTGACGAACGGCGGCCTTTCCAAGCCCATAGGTGTCCCCTACTGACCGTGGGCAGGGCGGGAAATTTTGCGGAGATAAATCTCAATGCTGACCCAGCTGGGACTCGAACCTGGGAACTACAGATTACGAGTCTGGCGCGCTACTGACTGAGCCACCCCCGCCCCATGTATCAAGGTAACCTTGGCTTAACCCATTCTTAAGAACAGAGCTATGACATACGTCGAGGATACCTGTAAAAATTAAAAAAAAAAAGATTTCGTAGAATTCTTATTTGTATTTGACAATAAAGTTAAATTAAGATGAAAATTTTCCGCTAATATTTAATTTGTTTTGAGTGCTACAGGATATTTTCTTGTAAGTTCTATCACGCAACAGTTTCTTACCTGACTGTTCATCGCTTCTTCAAATGCTGCCCATTAGATGGTACAAATTATTTGAACAACATTCTTCACTTCTAAAACCAACTGATTAAATAAAGGAATAGTTCCTTACCTGCAATACAAAGAATCAAAACACTATTTAATTTCTAATTTTTAACAACAAAACTTAGAACGAAATTTAATATTTTTGTGGAAGAATTATTACACAAAACACATCTTAAAAAAGTATTTAAATCACCATTAAGTAATATTACGTAACAGGATGAAGATAGGTGTAAAGGAAAAATTGTCTTGAGCCGGGTGGGATCCGAACCCATACCCTCTTGAGGACATTTCAGATGCTCTTACCTCTAAGCTACCGACCATCAACTGCAGTTCCCAGGTTCGAGTCCCAGCTGGGTCAGCGTTGAGGTTTATCTCCGCAAAACTCCCCGCCCTGCCCACAGTCAGTAGGAGACACCGATGGGCTTGAAAAGACCGTCGTCCATCGGATGGGACGTTAAGCCGTGGCCCCGTGTGCGGGAGAGCCATACCCTGTGCACGTTGAAGAACACGCTGGATGGCCTTGACGGGAGGCTACCATCTCTCTCCCAACGGGTCCCATCCCCCAACCTTCTCTGAGCCTTCGGGGTCCATGTGACCTGGCCATTTAGCCCATGGTGTGCAAAAAAGTGTCTCTCAGATCTCTGAGCCTTCGGGGTCCATGTGACCTGGCCATTTAGCCCATGGTGTGCGAAAAAGTACCTCTCAGATCTCTGAGCCTTCGGGGTCCTGTGTTTTGGGTTGGGTTGTTTTACCTCTGAGCGTCACTTTTTTGCATACAATGGGCTAAATCGCCAGGTCACAAGGACTCCGAAGGCTCAGAGAAGGTTGTGGGAGGGGACCCACTGGAACAGCAATCCAGCGTGTTCTTTAACGTTAACAGGGTATGGCTTTCGTGCACACGTATCGTACTCCAGTAATGTCACATTCGTAATCTGCAGTTCCCAAGTTCGAGTCCCGGCTGGACGAATGTTGAAATTTATCGCCACAAAACTCCCCGTAACTCAGAAAACAGACGCCAATGGAATTAGAAAGTCTGTCGTCCATCGGGTGGGGAATAACATCTTTCTCTTTCGTTTAAATTATCATTTTTGATAATTCTATTATGCTTTTCACGCAGAAATTTTATTTTCTCTTCATGGAACCCTGGGGTTCTGCTGAACATTGCATTGTTGTTCGGGTTTTTTTACCTCTTAGTAATCACATGGATTCCGAAGGCTCAGAGAAGGTAGGCGACGGGTTGGGTTGGGTTGTTTTACCTCTGAGCAGTACTTTTTTGCACACCATGGGCTAAATGGCCAGGTCACATGGACCCCGTAGGCTCAGAGAAAGTTGGGGGAGGGGACCCACTGGAACAGCTGTTGGGAGACAGATGGTAGCCTCCCGTCAAGGCCATCCAGCGTGTTCTTTAACGTGCACAGGGTATGTCTCTCCCGCACACGGGGCCACGGCTTAACGTCCCATCCGACGGACGGCGGCCTTTACCAAGCCCATCGGTGTCCCCTACTGACCGTGGGCAGGGCAGGGAATTTTGCGGAGATAAATCTCAACGCTGACGCAGCTGGGTCTCGAACCTGGGAACTACAGATTACGAGCCTGGCGCGCTACCGACTGAGCCACCCTCGCCCCAGGGAGACAGATGGTAGTTTTCCGTTAAGGCCATCCAGTGTATTTTTTAACGTGCACAGGGTATGGCTCTCCCGCATACGAATCCATGGTTTAACGTCCCATTCGAAAAACGGCAGTGTTTAGAACTCATCGATGTCCCCTACTGACCATTTGCAGGGCGGGGAGAGTGCAGATTACGAGTCCCAATGTCTTTTGAGTGATTTATATATTGTAGTTGCTAGTGATTATTAGTGATTTTTTTATCCTATTATTGGTGATTTGCTACCCCATTTTTTGTGATTTCTTTACGGTAGAAATTTGAAATTTCAGTTGTAGAGTGTCAAGAGATATTCAGTGACAGCAATAATCTGTCCCTTTTTTAAGTGGGATGGGAGAAAAGAAACTTTTTAATTTCAAGGAATAAAAGAAAAATACTTTTTGTGTTTTATAACTATTAATAAAGTACTTATCTTTTCGTTTTTCACAATCATCCATTAACTCGAATTGAAATTTTTACGGGTCCCAATGTAGGAAAACTATTCTTTGAAAACGAGGTTCGATATTCGCCATATGCGATATGTGTTCTGCTTCAAATACAGAACATTTTTATTGAACGTTTCATTGATTATATTGTAAATACAGCTTTCGATTTACTAAATCTGAATCAACATCCGCTAAAATTGCTCAAAAAGCTAATCGGTATTTTATTAAAGTGAATATTTGTTATAATGTTTATAAATTGTAGTTATTGGAAATTGTTTAAGTAAACTATTGCACACATCTGGATGTGAATTTTTACTACCAGCAATATTTTAAAACTACTAATTTAAAATGATTTAGACTTGTTTCGAGCTCCGGGTAAGGCATGGATGTATGTGTCGTTTTTCTGCTGAGGTCCTGCCATCCTCTCAGATCTCCTACTGTGGCATATAAACTGACAGGCTCCTGTCAGACCTCTGTGGCAAGCAGCTGCTTGAGGGGGTATTTTTTTTTTATTTTTCTGCAAATAAACGTCTTTCGAGATTCTTCGTCCCATATCTAGTATTCTTTAGCATTTTGATTAGTTTAACTTCTGCAAAAAAAAACACTTTTATTCTCTGTAGGAGAGACAGCAGTTTCTGGCGAAAATTTCATTTCTTTCCTTTCTTACACTCTATTATATCCGTGGCATTCATCAGCCTCATAGCTTCAAGTGACAGCAAAATTCAAAAGCCGTTACATTTCTCCTTGATATATCCTCGAAGTCTGCAAGTGAAGTTTTCCAGCCATTTTTCCCCACGTCAACCATATGCGAAATATTCAGAACGATGCTGAAAAGATCATTGTTAGGATCCTCCTCTTCTTTCATATCTCTAGACTCGGCCAGATGAGCTTCTTCAGAGTAACAAGGGATCGTTAGAAGAACACTCTCTGCTGTACATCACTCACTGATGACAGAATGTATCTTCTTATTTCTTCCATCAAAGTTACCTGCTTTTTCGCAAGCTGACTTTGATTCATGGTATATATTAGGTTATATTACGAAATTATCAAAGGAAAAATTGTATTTCAATTTCCCTGCTTCTAATAGAATTGAATCTCTGTAATATGTTTTTTGCTGTTGTGAATAATTTTCATATAAAACTCCATTTATTTTCCCGAAACTAAGTCAATTCTAACGTTCTTGCTTATTTAAGCACAGATACGTTCTTTGTATATTTGATATAAATGCTGTATTTTCAAAAGTATTGGGGCACTTCTATATTATGTGAATAGAAATAACACAAAGAACGCCCTAATTTTCTGTCATCCGGATAGGAGATAAACCCGTGGTTCCGTGTGTAGGAGAGCCATACCCGGTGCACGTTAAAGAACACGCTAGATGTCGTTCACTGGAGGCTTCAATCTGACTCTTAACAGCTTTCGTTCGAGTCCCAGCTGGGTCAGCGTTGAGATTTATCTCTGCAAAATTCCCCGCCCTGCCCACGGTCAGTAGGAGACACCGATGGGCTTGGAAAGTCCGCCGTCCGTCGGATGGGACGTTAAGCCGTGGCTCCGTGTGCGGGAGAGCCATACCCTGTGCACGTTAAAGAACACGCTGGATGGCCTTGACGGGAGGCTACCATCTGTCTCCCAACAGCTGTTCCAGTTGGTCCCCTCCCCCAACCTTCTCTGAGCCTTCGGGGTCCATGTGACCTGGCCATTTAGCCCATGGTGTGCAAAAAAGTGCCGCTCAGAAGTAAAACAACCCAAAACAACCCAACTTTAGTTTTAATTTCTGAATAAGTTCTCAGGCAAAACAGATCTCTCGATAGAGAATTAAAAACTTTGGGTATTTGATAAGATATTCGGGCTTTACTATAATTATTGTGAAAAACTGTTTGTCAAAATAATTTTAACACTTTCATCTCGTATTGATCGCATGCAAACTTTTCTCCTTGTGTTCATTTTTAAAGTAATTTCTAATGATAGTTACATAAATATATAACAAGTCAACTGGTAAAATGTTCAGATAATGAAAACTATTGCCAAGTTGGTCTTTATTAATTACATAATTATTTATTGAATTTAACAATAGTATTTAGAGTACTATTTTGTATTCGTTTAATTTTATTTAAAACATATATTTATGTGCATCCATATTATACTGATATCCTACCTAATGATTGATTCACAGAGAGCTTTATATATCATTGTTGTGACATCCAATAGAATGAGAATATTCAACTTCAACACTTTGTAGGATGCATACCTTAGTTTATCACAAGTATATTTTATGGGCGATTTCCATTTAAAATCTTGGTCAATATAAATCCCCAAATATTGAATTTTATTAATCTCTTCCACAATTGGGCAGGGACATGCATTTTGGAATATGTTTAATTTATATTGACATTTATATTTATGCGTTTCAGTGCATAAGTTATTTAACTTGTGCCTACTCTGAATGATAATATATTTCGTTTTTTCCTCCTTTAAGAAGAGTTTGTTTTCCTGAAACCGAGATTTTGTTATATTACAGTCGTTTTGCTGAAAATACCGTTCAGCAGAACGGTATTGTCAGCAAACATAAACAAATTCCCCTGAAAATTTATTTCTGCTAAATCATTTATAAAAATTGCAAATAAAAGTGGTCCCAAAAACTGAACCCTGTGGTACACTGTATTTTAAAATTTCATTTCCTCTCACAATTTTCAACCTTAGTGATGATAACCCTATTAGAGAAGTAAATTTTGAACCATTTATTCAATGAACATCGAATTCCCACTAATGATAACTTTTTAACAATATGTCATGTTTAACCGTATCATATGCTTTTTTCAAATCCATAAATATAGCACAAACCTTTTTTCCAGAATTGAAAATTGCTGTATTAATGAATTGAAATTGCTGTATTAATGTATTGTGAGAAATTCTCTAATAAATTAATTGTTTCTCTATTCTTCCTAAACCCGTATTGCCTATCTGTAATCATATTGCATTTATATAAAAAATATTAACATATTTGTATATATATATTTCTAAACTTTTTCAATAACTCATAAAATCATGATCGGTCTATAATTACTATATATATTGCTTGATCCCTTTTTAAATATAGGACGCACAATCGCAGTTTTGAGTATATTAGGAATAATACTAGTATTCAAACTCAAATTAATCAAGTGTTGCAGGATCTCTGAAAATTTTAATTTTTTAATTTTAATTTAAAAATCTCTGAAAATTAAAATTTTTTAATTTTAATTCTGATCTGCATTGCTTTTTATATATTAAGTTTTCACCACATCATAGACCACTGCATTACTAGATTTTAAATTGCTAATGATCTATAATACCTCATCGCTATTTCAAGTAGCTGCTTGAGAGGGTATTTATTTATTATTTTTATTATTTTATGTGCTTCAGGTATAAAAATAGAATGTGAATTAGAAGGTGTGTCAGTCTCATTGACAGCAATATCTATATTTTTTTGAATATTTTAGGATTAAATTTTCGGGAAACAGAAAAGTAATTGCTAGAATCATCCACAATCAACTCCATTGCCATATGTTTACAAAATTGGTGTTTTATTTGCATATCAACAGCTAATTTATTTTTGTCATTAATATTATCTTTGGTCAGCTTCCAAATTTTTTTACTGTTATTGTTATTTGAACTGATTTTATTTCTATAATAAAAGCATTTTTGTTTCCTTATCAAACTATTTACATTGTTTCATACTTTTTCATATTCATCATATAATATCGTACTTTTCAAATTATTCTTATATTTAACCCACAATAGATTTCTTTCTTAAAGAGCTTTAATTATCCCTTCAGTTATCCATTCTTTTGGTTTCCTTTTGAAAATTTTAACTCTAGATTCCTTGAAAAACGGGGGCGGGGGTGGCTCAGTCGGTAGCACGCCAGGCTCGTAATCTGTAGTTCCCAGGTTCGAGTCCCAGCTGGGTCACCGTTGAGATTTATCTCCGCAAAATTCCCCGCCCTGCCCACGGTCAGTAGGGGACACCGATGGGCTTGGAAAGACCGCCGTCCGTCGGATGGAACGTTAAGCCGTGGGCCCGTGTGCGGGAGAGCCATACCCTGTGCACTTTAGAGAACACGCTGGATGGCCTTGACGGGAGACTACCATCTGTATCCCAATAGCTATACCAGTGGGTCCACTCCCCCAACCTGCGCTGAGCCTTCGGGGTCCATGTGACCTGGCCATTTAGCCCATGGTGTGCAAAAAAGTGCTGCTCAGAGGTAAAACAACCCAACCCAACCTTGAAATAACACTGATTCCTAATTTCGTTAAATTTATCTAATATTAATTTTAACAAGTCTTCCGGATTAATAACCTAAGTTCCAATAACATCCCAATCTATTAAGGCAAGTTTTTGGGAAAGTTTTTTATCATCGACATATGTACCTAAGTAAGCGTTATTACTATGAGCATTGATCTCATTTGTAGAATTTCTATCTCTATCAATTAAGGATTTTATTTTTGTTCTAATTAATATTACATACGATCAGCAATTTTTTTTATAGACTCTTACATATGCTTCAAAATTCTCAATTTTATGAATCACATGATCAATTTGAGCTTGTTGCAACGCTTACATAACGACTTCTTCTCTGGTAAAACCTGATACCTTCTGTCCCATACCATACTCCAATAACAGATTCAAGTATTGGTCGCTACCATATTTGTCTATATTTGCAATATCAATATTAAAATCGGCAACCCAAGAAAATGTCATTTAGCTTTAAATTTAAGTCGAACCAATTTTTCAAATTTTACAGAAATTCTGTAACTTTTGTACTTGGTGATCTGTATAGAGCAATTAGGCTGTCCCGTGGCCGAGTGGTTAGCGCGCTTGGTTTCTGATCTACGGGACCTGGGTTCGAGGCCCGGGTAAGCATGGATGTTCGTGTTGTTTTTCTGCTGAGGTCCTGCCATCCTCTCAGATCTTCTACTCTGGCATATAAACTGACAGGCTCCTGTCAGACCTCTGTGGCAAGCAGCTGCTTGAGGGGATATTATTTTTATTATAGAGCAATTAAGTGTAATAAGAAGCCATTAATTTCAGTCTGCATTTCAGTCTTCCGCAGGTGAAATCGAAATATTTAGTTTAGGAACATTCAGCTTATGCCTATAGAAAACTGTAAGACCTCTGCCACCTGAAATATTAACATCAATAGTGATCTTATCAAAACCAGGTAAATAAATAAGTGAATTTTCCATAGTGTTAGTTGTACAGTCGCTCAAAAAATATCCAAACGCTAATTGATTACAGAATTCAGAAAAAAATATCTGGCAACGTTTTTTTTTAGAAATTAGTGATCTGGCAACCTTCGTGTACTGTACACGAAGGTTGTCAGATCACTAATTTCTAAAAAAAATTTTCCAGATTTTTTTTCTTAATTCTGTAATCAGCCATAGTGTTCGGATATTTTTTTGAGCGACTGTACGTTCTACTAGAAAAATAACATCCAAATAATCGATAAAAGAATCGAAATAAACAGTAAAGCGGTCCCAAAGGTTTTAACAGATCTCACATTAATATAGAATACGCCTAATTCGTTATTATCTTTGCCTTGTAAAAAAATTAGGATTAAACGTTTGTATAGTATCAGGACTATTCAAATCTAATTCGTTATCTATTATTTCAATAACTCCATAATTGTTTAAAAATGGAAAAAAAACTACAATTTGAATTTAAAAGGAAAATTATTCGTATTTAACAGAAATTATCGTAATCTAATATATACGAATAATTTCCTGTCTAAATGTGTTATATTTATAAATAAGCAATGAGTTATTAGTATAGACGTGTACGAGTAATAATAATAGAAATGGTATATAAGAATTTTTAGATTACAGGATTACTAATACAGACGTCATAACTTGGTCTATTGGCCTTCTGTTGTAGGAGGTATGTCTTGACAGGGGCGGGGGTGGCTCAGTCGGTAGCGCGCCAGGCTCGTAATCTGCAGTTCAGTGGGGTCAGCTGGGTCAGCGTTGAGATTTATCTCCGCAAAATTCCCCGCCCAGCCCACGGTCAGTAAGGGACACCGATGGGCTTGGAAAGGCCGCCGTCCGTCGGATGAGACGTTAAGCCGTGGCCCCGTGTGCGGGAGAGACATACCCTGTGCACGTTAAAGAACAGGCTGGATGGCCTTGACGGGAGGCTACCATCTGTCTCCCAACAGCTATTCCAGTGGGTCCCCTCCCCCAACCTTCTCTGAGCCTTCGGGGTCCATGTGACGTGGCCATTCAGCCCATTGTGTGCAAAAAAGTGCCGCTCAGAGGTAAAACAACCCAACCCATGTCTTGACAGGAGGTTACTATTTGTCTCCTAACAGCTGTCCAGTGGGTCCTCTCCTTCAAGCGACTGGGGTCCTTTTGACTTGACCATTTAACGCATTGCATGCAAAAAATGTCGCTCAGAGGTAAAACAACCCGATCCATGAATTCGCAATGATACTGCAAAACTATGGATGCAACAATTATGGTTCGTATCTACACTACCAACTTTTACCTCGCAGAATAATACTAAAAGTGTGTGGCAAACTGTGCAAATTATTAAAACACACATATATAATTTTTTTTAATTACCCAACTCGCTCCAGGAAAGTTGGGTCTATAGCAACCCCCTATTCCCGTGTGATATTGATAAAGGGAAAGAATGAACTAGAGTCTCTTGAAGGGCAGCTTGATCTTCTAGGTTGGGGGTTAGAAGACTTTTTTTGGCTGTATAAGCAAAATTTGACTTTTATATTCAAAACGAGATTTGACGCTATCGGCCACAGGGAACAAAACAAGTAAAAGTATTGAGCATTTTTTTAAATATCCTGATATTTTCCATTCTTCTTAAGAAAAGCAAAAAGCAAGGACCAGAAAGCACGCTCAGTGAGTTAGAGGGGTAGTCCAGAATATTTTGTAGGGTGAATTCTTTTCTAGTTAATTTTCTAAAGTTTTCCTGGAAAAAATTCCTTTCTGCTCTATGGGACACCGATGGGCTTGGAAAGGCCGCCGTCCGTCGGATGGGACGTTAAGCCGTGGCCCCGTGTGCGGGAGAGCCATACCCTGTGCACGTTAAAGAACACGCTGGATGGCCTTGACGGGGGGCTACCATCTGTCTCCCAACAGCTGTTCCAGTGGGTCCCCTCCCCCAACCTTCTCTGAGCCTTCGGGGTCCATGTGACCTGGCCATTTAGCCCATGGTGTGCAAAAAAGTGCCGCTCAGAGGTAAAACAACCCAACCTTTCTGCTCTATAGTTTAGACATTTCATGATTATGTGTTATGTGTTCTCTATTTCTTCACATTTTGCGCATTTGAGAGAATCTTTTTTTTTATGTAATCATAGTTGTTTTTAGAAGGGTGTGGTCTGCTACCATTCTGGTTATTTCTGTTTGCGACTCCTTTTTAATTTTCTTTAACTCTAAGTTTCTTTCTAATTCTGCATACTTTGGCTGTGTGCTTTTCTCTATGGAGTGTTTGCTGTAAGAAGTATGCTTCAAATTCTTTCATTTTCACTTCTTTCGTTTTTTCTTTTTAGCTCAGTGTTGATTATGTTGCTATCAAGGGCCTCGTTAGCTAATTGATCAATCACTTCATTTTCTGTTATACCACAGTGAATGGGTGTCCAATTCAGAGTGATTTTATTGTGGTTAGTTGTCATATAGGTATTGATTTCATCTAAAAGTTTCGTAGCTAAATTTTCCTCATATGTTTCGTTGGCATATTTTGTCAGTGCTGATTTTATTGTCAGTAAATATGGAGATATTTCTATCTTTAAGATTTTTGCAGAACTCTAGAGCTTCAATGATGGCTGCAATTTCTGTATCCATTATATTAAGGTTATTTTTTTAGTTTGTAGCCCGCTTTCAGGTTGAGAGTGGGACAGAAGTAAGCACCAGCAGTGGTGTTGTAATCCAGTTTCTTAGGCTCATCTGGGAAAATACAGAGGTCAGTGTTTTTGCTCTTTTCGATAATTTCGTTCATAATGTGTTTGTTAATTTCTGTTCCAGGGCTTCGTTTTTTAATCATAATCTCTTCTCTTAGATTAACGGTAGAAAATTCTCATGTCCATGTGGCTGGTAGATAATCTGTTGCATTTTTATTGTTATAAAGTGATGAGACTTTTGGATATAATGGGTGGTTTTTGATTTCAGCTATGACTTTAGCTCTTTTGGAACTTTTTCCGATTTTTCCAATAAGGTCATGTGTAACATGTTTTGTAGCAAGTCTTATATAGTGCTGAAATAGTAAATGTTTTCTTCTAGTGGCATGCGGCTCAACACTTGCTGTAGATAGCAATGTGGGAATAGGAACTGTGGGGTGCATATCCTAATGTGTGAAGGGCATATCCTAATAGCTCTGTTTTTTCAATTATATTCTGCTGGGCTGAGGTAGCATTATGAATGATGATGCATCCATAATCCAGGCATCATCTAAGTAGACTTTTGTACAGCATGATCATTTGGTCCTGCGAGGGCCCCCATTTAGGTCTGTGCACCATTCTCAGAAGATTGTTAATACCGATTGGGTTGGGTTGTTTTACCTCTGAGCGGTACTTTTTTGCACACCATGGGCTAAATGGCCAGGTCACATGAACTCCGAAGGCTCAGAGAAAGTTGGGGAAGGGGACCCACTGAAACAGCTGTTGGGAGACAGATGGTAGCACCCCGTCAAGGCCATCCAGCGTGTTCTTTAACGTGCACAGGGTATGGCTCTCCCGCACACGGGGCCACGGCTTAACGTCCCATCCGACGGACGGCGGCCTTTCCAAGCCCATCGGATGTTAATACCAATACTTTTATTTTGCAAATAAGTAACAAAATCTAAAACTACTCCTAGATATTTGTGGATAGTGACTTGCTTTATTCTTTTCTCCTCTAGTTTAATATTTATTTCTGGAGTAAACTTTCTTTTTAGTAAATTGGCAACACTATTGATTTGTCAGGTTCAAGTTTTAAACCCCATTTTTCGCAATATAGAGTAATCTTGTTCATGGCTATTTGTAGTCGTTCTTGAATGGTGTGGAAACATTGTCCGGATGTCCATATACAGATATTATCTGCAAATTTTGTGTAGTGCACTCTACGGGGTATTACTTCTTTTAAATCGTTCAGATATATGTTGAATAATAAAGGTGAGATAACGGAATCCTGCGGCATTCCATGAGTTGCAATGAAAGAATCAGATACAGTGTTTCCAAGTTTAATGAATTTTTTTTCTTTGGGTTATTGCATTAGTGAGGAATGTTAAAAGTCGTTTTTTATTCTAATTTGTTTTAGCTTGTAGATTATCAGATCATCTCTTCGTGCCAGACAGAGTCAAAGGCACTCTTTAGGCAAAGAAGGTAGAGGGAGAAGAAGTTAAGCTTCCATAGAGATTAATGTAAAATCGAGTATCGTGCATTTTGCGTAGAGGTGAAACGATCATTACAGGGGACGAACGCTTTTGTAAATACATGTTACTGTCAACTTCCATTCTCTTCGCTTTTCCTATGTAATAATTTCCCATTGATATCCTTGCAGAGTATATTAACATCAATTCTGTTTCCTGTTTCTATGCAACCAAGAAAGCTTCTAATTGTAATAATTTATTCTATAAATTAACTTCAGGCTAATTTCGGCTTGTAAATGGTAGCTAGGCGTAAACTGGAAGGAGAGCTGTGTACCAATCCCCAGTGATGATGCACAGAACCGGCCAGATCTAGCACCTAATGTCCGACTCCGCCTTCTCGTGGTGCAGGCCGTTAGTACCTTTCAAAAGAGATATTCTCTTTTGGAAGGGAACGGAAGGGGAGGGCTGCCAGTTCAGTATGGCCTACTGATCTGGTCATCTATGGCCACTTTTTTCTTTTTTTTCAACCCTGCTGAGGAGTGGTCAACTTCACAGGGTCCTGGTGCTGACCATTTATACCTACGTGACTGGACTTGTTTATGGATTTGAGCTTGATTATGGATCCTGGACTTGCTGCACTGGTGGGCCTCTGCTGAGGGAGAGTCTGCCGCTGTGTTTTCTGTTTGCTTCTGGGTTGCCAGCTCTAAGTGAACAGAGGCATGGGATACCTTATATCAGCTGGTGGATAATCCTAATCAGAGGCCATCGCAGGTACCTGAAGATTACTTAGCTAGTTGGGCATCGTCAAGCCTAAACTGGAGTAATGTGTCTCAGGCAGGCCATATGGTTCTTGAAAAAGTCCACTTGAAAAGGTGGTGCCTGAAGTTCCTACCAGCATCGGTGACTTCAGCATTTAGCGGAGGAGGAACAGGTCTTTGCCCCATGCCTGCGATCAGGGGGCTGTTTGATATTGTTGGCCCTACCAATCTCAATAAACCTAATTTCTTTAAAAATCCTACTAATCATTTTCTCTCTGCAGGAACGTGGAGACATTACATAGAGATTATTCTCTTGATGTCCTCATGCAGGAATTCCAGCGCTATATCCTAGATATTCTAGGCTTGCAAGAGACCAGATGGACAGGTAAAGGTGAGATACTTAAAAATAACTTTAAATTTCTCTTTACAGGGAGGGAGGATGGAAAGCATCACCAAGGCGTGGGTCTGCTGCTCAGCAGACATGCTAGTGATGCTCTTCTAGGATATGAGTGCATTAATGAAAGGTTTCTTACAGCAAAATTTCAGACAAGCATTAAAAACTTGAATGTTATCTGCTGTTATGCCCCCACTGAGGATGCTGATGAGGATGAGAAGGATAGGTTTTACGGACAACTTCAGGATATTTTGAATTCTGTCAAGAAAGGAGATATTACCCTTGTTCTTGGTGACTTCAATGCCAAAGTTGGTACCGACTCTGACCTTTGGGGAGGGGTAATAGGCCCTTTTGGTATTGGTAGCTGCAATGGCAATGGGCAACGTCTCCTACAGGTAAGTAAACTAAATGGTTTCAGAATAACTAACACATATTACAAACACCGCGACATACATAAACACACATGGGTTTCACCTGATGGGCTGCATAAGAATATGATTGATTATATATTAATTAACAGCAAATGGACTAGTTCTGTTAGAAATACCAGGGCATATAGGGGAGCTGAAATTGGATCTGACCATTACCTTGTTAAAAGTGTCTTGCAACTTAAACTTAAAAAGTGTTGCGCTAGGGTTAAAAAATTTACCTTTAATACTGAAGCTCTGAAAGACCCAGTTATAGCTAAAGCTTACCATGATAGGTTACTTAGTCATTATGACAGTCATGGTTTGCTTAATACTGAAGTTGAGGAAGAATGGGGCCATTTTAAACAGGCTTTTTTGGAAACTAACAGTACTCTTTTAGGGAAAAAGGAGCAGAGGAGGCAGAATTATTTAAGTGATAAGGCACTTGAGCTTATTTCAGAAAGAAGGAACTGCAGGAATGTCCTTAATCAGTACCCTACTAGTCCTAATAGAAAGCATTACAAAGAACTTAATAAACGTGTGAAGGGTCAGTTAGCTACTGATAAGAATCTTTGGCTTGATGGCCTTGCTGACAAAGCTGAGGAAGCAGTTAGACAGCACAACAGCAAAGAGCTGTACCAGATAGTTAATGTTTTGTGTGGTAAAAAACGAACAGGTATACAGGGATTGAAGTATAAACAAGGCAAGGTTATAGAAGGTGAGGATTCTGTCATCGCTAGGTGGGCTGAGCATTTCAGTGATGTTCTAAACAATGTGGTTAGTTCTACTCCCATTGTTTGCAATGATGATAGATGCATTGTTGGGTTTAATGTTGGCCCTATAACACAATCTGAAGTTAGTTTGGCTATTTCTAAACTTAAACTTCATAAATCCCCAGGGGTTGATGAAATTACTACGGAAATGCTTAGAGCTGGGAATGATTCAGTTACCATTTGGATGACTGAAATTTTGAATAACTTTTATGATAAAGGCATGGTCCCTAAAGATTTTACCAGAGCTATTATTATCCCTATTTTCAAAAAAGGTGATCGCAGTGCTTGTGATAACTATAGGGGTATCAGCCTACTCTCCGTTCCAGGTAAAGTTCTTTCCATGATTGTGCTTAATACAATTAAGAATTTGGTTGACAGGCAATTGCGTGATGAGCAATGTGGATTCAGAAGTGGTAGGGGATGTGTAGATCAGATATTTTCACTTAGGCAGATTCTTGAGAAATGTTTCGAGTTTCAGAAACCTTTGGTTGCTAGCTTTGTTGATTTCAAAAAGGCTTTCGACTCTGTTGATCGTCATAATTTGTGGTTGATTGTGAGATCATATGGTATAACAGACGAGTTAGTTAACATAATGAAAGCTCTCTATAATAACACTGAGTCGTGTGTGAGAGTTGGTAAGTCTTGTAGCAATTGGTTTAGCATTACTTCTGGTGTTCGACAAGGGTGCATTTTGTCTCCTTTTCTCTATAGTTTGGTTGTTAATTATGTTATGCGAAA
The DNA here is from genome assembly GCA_038380435.1 of Ryuthela nishihirai. Taxonomy (NCBI): domain Eukaryota; kingdom Metazoa; phylum Arthropoda; class Arachnida; order Araneae; family Heptathelidae; genus Ryuthela; species Ryuthela nishihirai. The sequence goes on along the minus strand of JAWZYU010000008.1, from coordinate 36,863,291 downwards.
TTCACTTCAAGGGAAAGATTTTGGCCTTAAATGGGCTGGAGATACGAAAATTTCTGATTTAGATTATGCTGATGATTTAGCCCTTTTGGCAAATGATGTTGATGAGATGAACTCTTTCATTCGAACTGTTGATGAGACTGGTAGTACAGTAGGTTTGGTTATAAACAGAGAGAAAACTAAAGTGATGAAAATTGGTCAGGCAGGTTGTGATTCAGTTAATCTGAATGGTTGCAGTCTTGAGCAGGTGTCACAGTTTAATTACCTTGGGAGCTGCATAACTGATACTGGTGATGTGCGGCATGAGATTAACAGACGAATAGGTATTGCTGCCGGGACTTTTAAGAATCTATGGAGATTGTGGAGAAATAGGCGTATACACCTTAAGACTAAAATTAGACTGTATAATAGTTTGGTTCTTTCTAGGGTTAGTTATTGTAGTGAAACTTGGACGCTGTGTAAGCAAGATAACAGGAAACTAGATGCTTTTGATTCTAGATGCTTACGCAGTATCTTGGGTATTGGGTGGTTTAACTTTGTAACTAATGATGAGGTTAGGCAAAGGAGTCTGCAACCTCCTTTAAGCAGCATATTGTGCAGAGAGAGACTCCGCTGGTTTGGCCATGTTGCCCGTATGGATAGTTATAGATTGGCGAATAAGGTTATGAACAGTGTGCCTAGAGGCCTCAGAAGGAGGGGGAGACCTAGGATGCGGTGGGCTGACAATGTCAAACAGGACCTTGTTAGAATTGGTGTACAGTGGCCGGATGCTGCAGATGTAGCTCAGGACAGATATGCTTGGAGAATTAAACTGCGCGGTCTGGTTGGACCTCCGTAGCCCATGGCTGCTTGAGGATGATGATGATGATGAGGCTAATTTCAAATCTTCTCTATCCGTTCAATTTATAATTGTTGGTTCAACGAAAAATAATTCCAATGGAGAAAATAAATTTTTATTAAAAATCATGATATTATTTTTTCAAATACAAAGTGCAGTTACTTTTTTTCCTTTTTTAAAATATAAATTTTTTGATGCATAATTTCCTTTGCCCCTTATTGTTTGCTTCCCAGCTTAAACAAATGCACGATACGAATCGAAACACCACTTGAGGTCGCCACTTACGCTTTGTCACAGCTGAACTTCTTTTCCTTATACGTTCTTTGTTTTAGGTCCAGGAAGATCATGATAAGAGGATGGCCGGATGACCAAGTGCAATGCTGGTTTGCGCTGCTATATAGTTATGTCTAATATGATATCAGCTGTACTGCGGTTTTTCCTGAAGCCGGTTTGATTTTTATCTCCGCAAAATTCCCCGCCCTGCCCATCGTCAGTAGGGGACACCGATGGGCTTGGAAAGGCCGCCGTCCGTCGGATGGGACGTTAAGCCGTGGCCCCGTGTGCGGGAGAGCCATACCCTGTGCACGTTAAAGAACACGCTGGATGGCCTTGACGGGAGGCTACCATCTGTCTCGCAACAGCTGTTCCAGTGGGTCCCCTCCCCCAACCTTCTCTGAGCCTTCGGGGTCCATGTGACCTGGTCATTCAGCTTATGGTGTGCAAAAAAGTGCCGTTCAGAGGTAAAACAACCCAACCCGGTTTGATTGTTGTAAAGTACATTTTTCTTTTGAAGAATCCAGTCTACTCCAGGTTTTATCACTTTTTCTATTATTTTTAGTATGGTCGCTGAGAGCGTGATGGGTCGATATCCTTCAAAGGTGTTATGATCTTTGTTCGGCTTGGGAATGGGTACGATAAATGCTTCAAACCATTGCTGCGGCAGTTTTACTGTGGTCCAGTAATAGTTAATGATGTTAAGCAGCTGACTGACTGCTTTATTCGGACGATGTTTTAGCATTTTATTTGTTAATTGATCTGGGCCTTATGCTGAATTAGTTTTAGAGGAGCGTATTTGTTTTATTAATTCTTCTATTTTAATTTTATCGTTTATTCTGTCTTTATCAGTAATGTCTTCTTGTGTGCTATTTTTTGGCTTACAGTTTTTAATTCTGTCATGGTTTTCTAGAAATTCCGCAGTGGTGGTGGTTTTTCCTAGTGTTTGGAATTGTTGAGCAAACATGTTAGCAGAAGTTTTAGTGTCAATATTTTGCTTCACAAATATATTTTCCCATGGAGTTTCTGGTGTTACTAGCTTCCCAGATTTTTTAATCAATTTCCATGCTGTGGACCTGGAGGTAAATATATTTATTTCGTTATATATGTTTTGCCACTCCATCTTTCTGGCGTATTTTCTTTTCTTTTTAGTAACTGCAGTCAGTGTTCTGTATTCTCTAATGTCTCTTTCCGCTCTTCTTCCGGTATTGATCATCTTTCTAATCTATAATGCTAGATAATTAACATGGTTGTGTTTGTTAATTTCACAATCAATAATAAATAATACACATGGGTATCGTAATAAATATACATTAACGAGGAGATGCGTAGAAAGAGTTCATTATATGAATTATAATTACATATGCATTAAACCTTTCAATCAGAGTTACTGATCATTCGCATTTTTGTATTGGAATTTTTTTGTAGTTCTTGTGATTTAAATATTAACAAATATTTTTATAATAAAAAAAAGCAGTGGTAGTTAAAGAATTTTCGAACAGACAAGATGAAATAAAAAATTTTGTTTACTTTCCAAAAGCAACAGTGGCCACATTTTCCGGTATTTATTAAGGTTCATTAATTGTTCAGAGAGCAATTATCGTTTTAAGAAAAACAGGGAAGATTTTGTTGAAAAACCCAAAAAACAAAAAGTGGATAATTAGAGAAAATGTAATATTAAACTCTTTAGAAACAAGAAATGAGGCCTCCTAGTAAATGTTCTTGGGTTGAAGATCAACAAATCATTTTACAAAGCATGTTTTTGCGTGTGTGGCTCCACCTTTTTCCATTATTTTTTTTGCAAATGCTATCCAGTGAGAAATGACCGTTTTCATTTCCTAGTTTAGAAAAGGTTCCGTTCTGTTTAGTCGAAATGAGGGCACCGTTTTTATTCTAAGAAAATAATGCAAAAAAACGAATAAAAGGAAAAAAAGAAGGTCTCTGTAATATAAGCAGGAGAAAACAATAAAAAATTACAGAATCTGAAACCAGGGTTATATTTTCTTTCTCTTTCAGAAAAGAAAAAAAAAACTCATTTCCTGAATATGTTAACTCAGTATAAAGTTTAATGGATGATTTTTGTTAACTCCACTGCATATGAAAAATGGATTAAGATGCCTAAGAACGTATATCTGGTGGATTTGAAATATTTTTATGCCTAGTTTGTTTTATCAAACAATCTAATCAGTCGTGAAATCGAATTGAATGCGGGCAGAAGAATATTTGTTTTCAGATGTGGGAAATAATTTCTGCTCATACGTTTCTGTAAAAGACTATTACGGATATCAAATATAAAAGACTGGAAAAATGTGCATACTTTTTATTGTTGTATGAATGGGATTATTTGAATTTATTCTCACCCAATGGATTCAATGACAGTGATTCAAGAACTAGAAGTTAAAAGACAAGAAATTACTTTTAAAATCGATATCAAATGAAATTATTAGTTGTCCTGAGAGGAACTCAAGCATGCTGGGAGTCCTAACAGCTAGACCACCAGAAGCTAACCATTTCTTAAACAATGTGATAACAAAAAATAGCACACAAAAATAAGCATTCGCGCAATTTTTGTTAATTCTCCAGTAGCACCATCATTATAGGAATCGGGCAGTCAAGTCTAGCACTATAATGCTAGTAATATTTGTCACTCACGCTCACAACGTTATATATAAATAATTCAGTAATAAAGTATCACAGGAAAATGTCCTGTAGACAGAAACACTTGAATTAATTGTTTGAAAAAAAATTCGTTGTCTTGAGAGGAACTCGAAGCCCCCCCCCACACACAAGAAGCAAGCCTGGCTTCCTAATCGCTAGATCATCAGAAGTTAACAATTTCTTCAATAATGTGACATATAAGCATTTCAGTAAATTTTTGTTGATTCGCCAGTAGCGCCATCTATTATCAGTAATTGGGAAGCCAAACTGCCACACATGATGGTAGTAATATTTTTCCATTTCTCCTTTTCACAGCGTTATATAAATAATTCAGTAATAAACCATCACAGGAAATGTCCTGTAGACAGAAACACTTGAAATAACTAGTTGAAAAAATTCCTATATGTCACTTTGTTGAAGAAATGGCTAGCTTCTGGTGGTCTAGAGGTTAAGATTCCCGGCATGCTTCTGGGAGGTGTGGGTTAGAATCCCACTCTGGACAACCGATTCTTTTTCAACTAATTATTTCTTGTCTACAGGACGTTTCTTAGTTGATACTTTATTACTTATTACTAAATCGATATCAAATTTATGGGGTGGAGGTGGCTCAGTCGGTAGAGCGCCAGGCTCGTAATCTGTAATTTCCAGGTTCGTGTCCCAGCTGGGTCAGCGTTTAGGTTTATCTCCGCAAAATTCCCCGCCCTGCCCACGGTCAGTAGGGGACACGATTGGCTTGGAAAGGCCGCCGTCCGACGGATGGGACATTAAGCCGTGAGCCCGTGTGCGGGAGAGAGCCATACCCTGTGCACTTTAGAGAACACGCTGGATGGCCTTGACGGGAGGCTACCATCTGTCTCCCAATAGCTGTACCAGTGGGTCCACACCGCCAACCTGCGCTGAGCCTTCGGGGTCCATGTGACCTGGCCATTTAGCCCATGGTGTGCAAAAAAGTGCCGCTCAGAGGTAAAACAACCCAACCCATATCGAATTTAGAAGAAAAACTGTCTTGAGTGGGTTGAAAAATGAAGACATAACCTCCTAATAATAGCACGCAATATTCGTATTATTAAATAGAAGTGATTTGATAAGCAGCTAGTAGTTCACTGGTCAGAGCCAACATCTCTTATAACAGAAGGCCGTACAACTGAGTTATGACGTCAACATAGAAAGACTAAAGAATCCAGACATTTCTTATATGTTAAATAATACTGGTGAATTTTAATACTAATCTTTACGCTAATTTTTTTTACTAATATTTTTTCTGAAGGAAAATTGTTTGCATTTATTAACATTAGAATTACGCTAATACAAAAGAATGATTATTTTTTAAATAATCTATATTAATGTATAAGCATTAATATAAATATTAGTATGAAGTACATCAGTAGCTATAAGAGAAATAGTTTACAAGAACCGTCTAGACTACAGCACTACGTATGTTGATGCCATTGGCACTCGTTTGATAGTCTTGGCTGAAGGATTATTTCTATTTAGTAAAAGTTATCTGTCGTGTCTCTTGCAGTACCCTGGAGCAGTGGTGGCTCAGTCGGTAGCGTGCCAGGCTCATACTTTTCAGTTTCCAGGTTCCAGTCCCACCTCGGACAGCGTTGAGAATTATATGCGCAAAATTATATACGGTCAGAAAGGGGACAGCGATTGGCTTGGAAAGGCTGTCGTCCGTCGAATGAGACGTTAAGCCGTGGTTCAATGTGCGAAGAGCCATATATCATGCATGTTAAAGAACACACTCGATAGCCTTGACGGGAGGCTATCATCTGTCACCCAACAGCTGTCCTATGGTCTCTTCCCCCCAACTTTTTATGGTCAACCAAGATGAGGAAGCAGTTAGGCAGCACAACAGCAGAGAGCTGTACCACATAGTTAATGTTTTATGTGGTAGAAAACGGACAGGCATACAGGGATTGAAGGATAAACAAGGTAAGGTTATAGAAGGTGAGGATTATGTCATGACTAGGTGGGCTGAGCATTTCAGTGATGTTCTAAACAATGTGGTTAGTTCTACTCCCATTGTTTGCAATGATGATAGCTGCATTGGTGGCTTTAATGTTAGCCCTATAACACAATCTGAAGTTATTTTGGCTATTTCTAAAATTAAACTTCATAAAACCCCAGGGGTAGATGAAATGACTACAGAAATGCTTAGAGCTGGGAATGTTTCGGTTACCACTTGGATGACTGAAATTTAGAAATATCTTTAATGATAAAGGCATGGTTCCTAAGGATTTTACCAGAGCTATTATTATCCCTATTTTCAAAAAAGGTGATCGCAGTTCTTGTGATAATTATAGGGGTATCAGCCTACCAGGTTCTTGTGATAATTATAGGGGTATCAGCCTACCAGGTTCTTGTGATAATTATAGGGGTATCAGCCTACCGGTTCTTGTGATAATTATAGGGGTATCAGCCTACCAGGTTCTTGTGATAATTATAGGGGTATCAGCCTACCAAGTTCCAGGTAAAGTTCTTTCCATGATTATGCTTAACAGAACAAAGAATCTGGTTACAGTCAATTGCGTGATGAGCAATGTGGATTCAGAAGTGGTAGGGGATGTGTGGATCAGATATTTTCACTTAGGCAGATTCTTGAGAAATGTTTAGTTTCAGAAACCTTTGGTTGCTAGCTTTGTTGATTTCAAAAAGGGTTTCGACTCTGTTGATCGTCATAATTTGTGGTTGATTGTGAGATCATATGGTATACCAGAAAAGTTAGTTAACATAATGAAAGCTCTCTATAATAACACTGAGTCGTGTGTGAGAGTTGGTAAGTCTTGTAGCAATTGGTTTAGCATTACTTCTGGTGTTCGACAAGGTTGCATTTTGTCTGCTTTTCTCTTTAGCTTTGTTATTGATTATGTTATGCAAAATTCACTTCAAGGGAAAGATTTTGGCCTTAAATGGACTGGAGATATGAAAATTTCTGATTTAGATTATGCTGATGATTTAGCCCTTTTGGCAAATGATGTAGATGATGAGTTTCATTCGAGCTGTTGATGAGACTGGTAGTAGAGTAGTTTTGGTTATAAACAGAGAGAAAACTAAAGTGATGAAAACTGGTCAGGCATACTGTGATTCAGTTAATCTGAATGGTTGCAGTCTTGAGCAAGTGTCACAGTATAATTACCGTGGGAGCTATGTAACAGATACTGGTGATGTGCGGCATGAGATTAATAGACGAATAGGGATTGCTGCCGTGACTTTTAAGAATCTATGGAGATTGTGGAAAAGACTAAAATTAGATTGTATAATAGTTTGGTTCTTTCTAGGGTTAGTTGTAGTGAAACTTGGACGCAGTGTAAACAAGATAACAGGAGACTAGATGCTTTTAATTCTAGATGCTTACGTAGTATCTTGGGCATTAGGTGGTTTAACTTTGTAACTAATGATGAGGTTAGGCATAGGAGTCTGCAACCTCCGTTAAGCAGCATATTGTGCAGAGAGAGACTCCGCTGGTTTGGCCATGTTGCCCGTATGGATAATTATAGATTGGCGAAGTGTGCCTAGAGGGCCTCAGAAGGAAGGGGAGACCTAAGATGCGGTGGGTAGATAAGGTCAAACAGGACCTGTGGCCGGATGCAGCAGATGTAGCTCAGGACAGATATGCTTGGAGAATTAAACTGCACGGTCTGGTTGACCTCCGTAGCCCATGGCTGCTTGAGGATGATAATGATGATGATGATGGATTGGTTATTTAGCCCATTATGTGCAAAAAAAGGGCAGCTGAGAGGAAAAATAACCCAACCTTTCCAATATCCAAATTTGAAATTTTAGAGTCCTAATGATTTGGTCATTTAACCTGTGTTTGTAAAAAATGTCTCTTGCATGTGAAATAACCATAATTTACGTGCTTACCGGAAATATTTTGAAACATGCAATAGTTTTAAAGTAATAAATTGTTCAAAATTTAGTTAAAATTCTTACGCTACCGGCAATTTATTAAAAATATTACTTATTAAAATTTCAATTTCGTTTTCACTTCATACTTTTCTATAATGCAATAAACTATCCAAAGTAAAATCAGAGAAAATTACCTGAACTAAAATTATTTCACAAATTAGAAACGAGGGAAATATAATTCTCTCTCTAACTCTATTATTAAGTTTAATCAGCGCCTTGACGACTGAAAGGCCAAAGTGGTGAACGGCCTCCTCGACTGGCTCCTCACAGGTTGCGTGATTTGCTATTACACGTGATGGTCTTGGGAGAAAGATGGCAAAGTGCCAGCCACCTGCTGGATATGCGTGCGACTTGATGTCACCATCCAACGAATTGGACACATGCAGTGGAACAAATAAGAGTACGAAGCCCAATATAACACATGAGACAAACGAAACTGCTTTTCCATTTCAGGTTATTATTCAAATGCACGAGTTTTACGTTTCAGTCGATTTATTAGTAGCCACCAAATTGATTGCTATTGATATATGAGTCACTTGCATGCTATCCATATTGATGTTGGTATCTTTGATAACCATTTTCCTCCAACTAAATGGGGCGGGGGTGGCTCAGTCGGTAGCGCGCCAGGCTCGTAATCTGTAGTTCCCAGGTTCGAGTCCCAGCTGGGTCAGCGTTGAGATTTATCTCCGCAAAAATTCCCCGCCCTGCCCACGGTCAGTAGGGAACACCGATGGGCTTGAAAAGGCCGCCGTCCGTCGGATGGGACGTTAAGCCGTGACCCCGTGTGCGGGAGAGCCATACCCTGTGCACGTTAAAGAACACGCTGGCTGGCCTTGACGAGGGGTTACTATCTGTCTCCCAACAGCTGTTCAAGTGGGTCCCCTCCCCCAACCTTCTCTGAGCCTTCGGGGTCCATGTGACCTGGCCATTTAGCCCATGGTGTGCAAAAAAGTGCCGCTCAGAGGTAAAATAACCCAACCCCCAACTAAACGTAGCTTTGAGTTGGGTTGTTTTACCTTTGAGAAGCCGGTTTTTTGCACACAATGATTTAAATAGCCAGGTTACAAGGACTCCGAGATCTCAGAGAAGGTTGGGGGGACGAGACTCACGGGAGAGCTGTTGGGAGACAGATGGTAGCCTCCAATTAAACCCATCCAGCGCGTTCTTTAACGTGCACAAGGTATGGCTTTCCCACATACGGGACCGCGGCTGTACGTTCCATCTGACGGATGACATCCTTTCCAAGCCCATCCGCTCCGCCCTGCCGATTAACCGAGGATAGGTCGGAAGTTTTGCGGACAAAAATAAACTGTTTAAATATACACTACAAGAAGTAAAAAAATGCAATATTTGCAAGAAGTTATGCAAATGTGACGAAATTTAGGGAAGCGGTGGTATATGGAAATACATGAAAATAATTAAGTTTGCAGGACGGTCTAAAGGTTGTTAGACAGGCACGAGGTTACACCGCAGGTGCAGAGCAGTCAAACACAGATAAAGGCAACCAAAGTTCCCTGGTTGACAAAAAGGTGTGAAAAGTGTTCTAAACCGCTAAAGATGCCCTTATGCAGACGTCGACAGCCGTTCCAACAGTTAACAGACTTTGAGCGTGGAAGATTGGGTTAGGTTGTTTCCTCTGAGCGTCACTTTTTTGCACACCATGGGCTAAATGGCCAGGTCACATGGATCCCGAAGGCTCAAAGAAGGTTAGGGAACCCACTGGAATAGCTGTTGGGAGACAGATGGTAGACTCCCGCCAAGGCCATCCAGCGTGTTCTTTAACGTGCACAGGGTATGTCACCCCGCACACGGGACCACGGCTTAACATCCCATCCGACGGACGGCGGCCTTTCCAAGCCCATCGGTGTCCCCTACTGACGGTGGGCAGGGCGGGGAATTTTGCGGAGATAAATCTAAACGCTGACCCAGCTGGGACTCGAACCTGGGAACTGCAGATTACGAACCTGGCGCGCTGTCGACTGAGCCACCCCCGCCCCTGAGCGTGGAAGAATCATTGGACTTATAGAAATTAGTTTGTCGTACAGAGATGTGGCCAACCTTTTTGGTTGCAGTCCCCGCACCATCGTACACATATGATACCAGTAGGTTCAAGAAGGTCCAGCACACGCCGACAAGGATCAGGAAGACGACGTATGACCACGGAGCAACAGGACCGCCTTTTACGACGCATGGCATTGCGTGAGAAATTCACGACTTCAATGTAACTGCAAAGGGACTGGCAACAGGCAACACATTGAATACCTACCAGGCAGAAGGTAAACAACAGGCTTTTACAGTTTTCATTGCGAGCTTATTGTCTGGCACTGCGTTTGGCCCTCATATCTGCCCACATGCAAGCACGTTTTCAGTGGTGTTGCCTCAGACAGAACTGGCACGAACATGAGTGGAGTACTGTGGGTTGGGTTGTTTTACCTCTGAGCGGCACTTTTTTGCACACCATGGGCTAAATGGCCAGGTAACATGGACCCCGAAGGCTCAGAGAAGGTTGGGGGAGGGGACCCATGGAACAGTTGTTGGGAGACAGATGGTAGCCTTCCGTCAAGGCCATCCAGCATGTGCTTAAACATGCACAGGGTATAGCTTTCCCGCACACGGAGTGATGATGACCAGTTCTGACGAGTTGTCCGACTAATGGCACCCTATACCAAGACACCAGGTGTTGAAGCATGTCGCATGCACTGGGTGGCGTTCTTTTCACCTGAATGACTGCGAACACGTTGTCTACCGTCGTGCTGACCAAGATAAAAACGAGATTTGTCACTAAACACCACAGTACTCTTTGGGGCAGGGGCGGCTCAGTCGGTAGCGCGCCAGGCTCGTAATCTGTAGTTCCCAGGTTCGAGTCCCAGCTCTGCCCACGGTCAGCAGGGGACACCGATGGACTGCCCACGGTCAGCAGGGGACACCGGTGTCCCCGCCCTGCCCACGGTGTCCCCGCCCTGCCCACCATCGCCACGGTGTCCCCGCCCTGCCACCATCGCCCACGGTGTCCCCGCCCTGCCCACCATCACCCCGCCCTGCCACGGTGTCCCCGCCCTGTCCCCGCCTGCCCTGCCATCGGTGTCCCCGCCCTGCCCACGGTCAGCAGGGGACACCGATGGACTTGGAAAGGCCGCCGTCCGTCGGATGGGACGTTAAGCCGCGGCTCCGTGTGTGGAGAGCCATACCCTGTGCACGTTAAAGAACACGCTGGATGACCTTGACGGGAGGCTACCATCTGTCTTCCAACAGCTGTTCCAGTGGGTCCCCTCCCCAAACCTTCTCTGAGCCTTCGGGGTCCATGTGACGTGGCCATTTAGCCCATGGTGTGCAAAAAAGTGCCGCTCAGAGGTAAAACAACCCAACCCAATCACCAAAATCAACTTATCTTTAGTACCATTAACTTGTTTGTAAAACAAATGCTTCTGTTGAACAAAAGTATAAGAGATGCATGACTGCTCTAAATTAGTTTATTACTTTAACTGATTGTCACTGTAAAAGCATTTTGCTCCACCTCGGTTTATTTTAAATATTTTGTTAATACCATAGACGATATATTAAATGAAATAGGCAAAGGCACCAGTCCCGTACTATGGCATGTCAGAAATGATCTCTATATATTTCAAGTTTAGTTTTTCAGTTAAGTCTGATTTTAAGCGAAACGAAGCTTTCGATATTAGGCGAAACATTCTGTTGGCAATCCAGAAAAGTTTATTTCAGAAAATAAATGGAACGGTGGGTAGATTTATACATTCTCACCATAAAAATATATCGTAATAAAGTTTGGGTTCTAAATCATTTCAAAGGAAACCAAATTTTTAGAAGCCGATTAATGTTTTAGGACTAAAAAAGTTAATTTTCAGAATGTACTTAAGTATCGTATTTGGGTTTGTACTTTTATAATACGAAAAACCACCCTAATAAAATTTGGCTTAGAATCATTTTAAGAAGAAAAAAAGAAACTCTCGGAATTAGGTTAGATAGTATTTCTAGGCCTAACCAATACCATTAACTCGAGAAAACAAAGCCTGTTTCTGTTTTCTTATACTGAACGAATATCTCCAAGATAGCAAACAAAGGCTGTTCATTGCCTTTAGTGGAACATTCTAATGGAAAGCCGAAAGAGGAATGGAGCTGCAGGAAAGAAACGAGAGACTAAACAAGACTCTAACTGTGGGATAGAAGGGAACAAAAAAAGCTGCACGTTAGAATGGGAAAGTGAAGTTTCTTCCTACCTAAGTGTGATAGCCGTGGATCGCGTTAAATTACACGTCACTCTACCGCATAGAGCCATCACCAGTGAATTGGTTGCTATGCGGTGCGTAGAGAGGATACTGCAGCCGGATAACTTTTTTTTAATGTTCTTTGCAACTTAGTTAACTTTTCATTCAATCTAGTGTCTATTTTTTTTTCATGAAATGGCAAAGGTCTGTTGCATAATTGTTTTCACCCACTGTTTTTAAAATAAATGAATTATTAATGTGAAGTATTGGGTTGAATTATTTTATCTCTAGGTCACACATTTTTTGCATGCAGTGGACTACTAAATGGCCAGGCTCCCAGGAGCCTAAGAGCTCAGACAGACTGTGCACAGGAAACTCCCAAATATAGAATATAATAAAGTTTCTAAATTAAAAATTTGCTCTTAAAATTCGACTGGTTATTATTTTTTTTGTTTAAAAGTTAATAATTAATTTTAAAATATTTACTATTTTGTGAAATCATATAGTGGAATTATTTTGTTTATATAATTTCAAATTCAGTAGTTTAGAGTTAAAGTTGGTTAAATTAAATAACTCGCAATCTTCAAAAATATTGAATTTCCATCTGTTTTTGTTCGACAGTTTATATCTCTGTGTCAGAGAAGGCTGTGGAAAGGAGTCCCTGGACAGCCATTACGAGAGAGATAAAACCTTTCATCAAGACCATCCACAGTGTTCTTTAAGGTACACAGAGTATATTATCCTGAAGATGGTACACATATTTTTAAATGTGATAGAGGATAAATCAAGATATACATCTAACTAAATCTTTTAAATTCCAAAATATTCATAATTTTATAGTATAAGAGCAGAAATGTTTAACGGTAGCAATGCCGATTCTGAAAAAATTAAAATATCGGCGAATATTGTAGCGTTATTACACAGATTTATATAATATGTACTTATTTTGCAAAATGCTTTTAAATAATATCAATTAAATTTTAAATAACTTTTATGATGAACTCTTATGACCAGCATTGCTATTAAATATTCCACCTTTCAATAACGTTCCAAATGACGAACGAATATTCAACATCGAGTTTAAAGATCGATTTTTCTCTGGTGGGGAAATTGAAGATTCGAATTTTGGAATCGATATTCACAGTGGTACCAATTAAGTGGGACAAGAGTTATGATAAAAAGTGTGAAATCTCATATTTTTGATTTTAAATTTATTTAATTCTGCTGCTTAAAATTCAACTGGTAACTAATAATTTTTTAAAAACATAGCACTCAATTTTAAAATATTCATAAATATTTTAATACAGTCTGTTTCTATAATAAATCTTCAGTCATGTTTCGGTGAAAATATATTTCAGAAGTTACGAGATATCGCATCTTGCTTGAAAAGAAAACAATGTGAAACATAATCGTGGTGGTTGGGAAAAGTGACACAACCGAGTCAGAACAAGGAAAGTGGGGCAGGCAAGAGATTGGAATTCCATTACAGTAGAAAAATTTTTCCTCCGTATCAGAGGTTTTTCAAAATGTGTTAAATCAAAAGTTTAATAATTATTTGCCCTCATTACCATCGCTATAGCATTCTCAAATGGGGGGAGGCATGGCCCACTTTTCCTCCCCCCCTGGATCCGCTCTGCTTCCTGGGGCGGGGGTGGCTCAGACGGTAGCGCGCCAGGCTCGTAATCTGTAGATCCTAGGTTCGAGTTCCAGCTGGGTCAGCGTTAAGATTTATCTCCGCAAAATTCTCCGCCCTGCCCACGGTCAGTAGGGGACACCGATGGGCTTGGAAAGGCCGCCGTCCGTCAGATGGGACGTTAAGTCGTGGTCCGTGTGCGGGCGAGCCATACCCTGTGCACGTTAAAGAACACGCTGGATGGCCTTGACCATCTGTCTCCCAACAGACATTGACTGGATGGCTACCATCTGTCTCCCAACAGCTGTTCCAGTGGGTTCCCTCCCACAACCTTCTCTGAGCCTTCGGGGTCCATGTGACCTGGCCATTTAGCCCATGGTGTGCAAAAGAGTGCCGTTCAGAGGTAAAAACAACAAACAACAACGCTCTGCTTCCTATAATTAACCCAAACTTAGCATAAAAATAAAAAGAAAAAAGGCTCTAGAGAAGAAAAAATATATATTCTTCAAATGCGTAATGAAAAATTATCTATTTAAAAACAAAACTTACATTTCTAATGAATTGAGGGGGAAAAATATTTTTAAGTAATGAAGAATACGTATAATTTTAATGAGTGCTATGAATTGGTGAAATAATTTAATTTTGTGTCTAAAATATTCGGAGAAAAAAAATTTATAATGAGCCAAAATGAGTTATAATGATGATTTGTTTTGTAAGCAGCAGGCCCTGTATTGATACTGCAATATAATAGTTTTAGCAAGATGGGGAGTAGACAATAAACACAAAAATCACAACTAGGCATTTAACGTTAGATATATAAATAAATGTAAATAATGCTGAATTTATGTAAAAGTTTGTTTTAATCAATGACTGGTAGTTTTATCTACTGTTTAATGTAATATACCTATTTCATTATTAAAATTTGTCATTACTATATCTGTTTATAAATTCATTTTATTCCAATTTCGGGGGCGGGGGTGGCTCAGTCGGTAGCGCGCCAGGCTCGTAATCTTTAGTTCCCAGGTTCGAGTCCCAGCTGGGTCAGAGTTGAGATTTATCTCCGCAAAATTCCCCGCCCTGCCCACGGTCAGTAGGGGACACTGATGGGCTTGGAAAGGCCGCCGTCCGTCGGATGGGACGTTAAGCCGTGGTCCCGTGTGCGGGAGAGACATACCCTGATGCACGTTAAAGAACACGCTGGATGGCCTTGACGGGATGCTACCATCTGTCTCCCAACAACTGTTCCAGTGGGTCCCCTCCCCCAACCTTCTCTGAGCCTTCGGGGTCCATGTTACCTGGCCATTTAGCCCATTGTGTGCAAAAAAGTGCCGCTCAGAGGTAAAACAACCCAACTCAACCCTATTCCAATTTCCATCATTTAAAAAAAAATAAGTTATTAAACATGAAAATTGTTTCAAATTTTAAAATTATTTCAGAAAAAACATGAAATCAAACCAATGTTAATAGGATCGAATAAAAATCAAAGACCATAAAACGCTCAGTCAATAAATACTCAGTTCCATTCTAGGCACATTAACACGAACAACAAGAAAAGCAATGAAGAAAACCAGAACACGTTTGGCACAAACTGCAATCCAATTCAGGATTTAAATTTAATCTTCGATTATTCATGTGACTTTTTTTTTTGTACTTCTAGCCATGACAATTTTTAAACCAAAACACGTTTTCGAAATATTTTTTTGTAATATAAGCCGCAGAAAAAATAGTGGTTTGTTTATATTAAAGTTTTTTTTGCCTTGAGCCAAGGGAGGTATTTAACAAGGAAAGGGATTTTTCTTTTGTGTTTCGTTCCGACGCTATCTCCTTCTTTCTTTGAGAATTCTCCACTTTTGTTCTGAGAGAAAACGAGGAAAAAGGGGAGGGATGAAATGAGGGGATAGAAAAGAGAAAAGGCCAAGGAGAAGCAGAATTTAGTGGCAGCATTTATTAAGGACTTTATGAAATTCAATTTAGTTCGAGCAAACTGCGAAAGAGACTCTCTCAAAGTTTAAAGCATCGGGAGTAGGAAGAAGAAGTTGCGGATACGGAGGAGGAAAGATGAAAAAGGAGGAGAATAAAAAATAGGGGAAAAGGGCAGATAAACCAGAGTAGAAAAAGAAATAAAATAAATATGAAATAAAAAGAGTGATGGTTAGAGAAAAAATATTTCAAAGAGACGTTGATTTAAGACCTATGAACAAAAGATTTAAAATTATTTTTTTTTGTTTCGGATTGTTTTATTTCTAAGTGGTCAGATCACAAAGACTCAGAAAAGGTTAGGGAAGGGGACCCAATGGGCAGCTTCTAGGAGGCAGATGGTAGCCTTCCATCAAAGATATATATCGTATTTTTTAACGTGCATAGGGTATGGCTCTCCCGCACATGGGCCACGTCTCAACGCTCCATCTGACGTCAGTGGGTCTTTCCAAGCACATCAATGTCCCTTACTGACTGAGGGCAGGGGGGGGGGGGAGTTTTTAGGATATAAATCTCAACGTTGGACCAGGTGGAAGTGGTGGTCAGGTCCATGTACAGGAGAGCCACACCCTGTTCACATTAAAGAACACGCTGGATGGTTTTGACGGGAGGCTACCCCGTCAAAACCATCCAGCGTGTTCTTTAATTTTGCAATTTTGGATTGCAAAATTGCAATTTTAAATTTGGATTGGCGGTCAAATAAATATTCCAAAATTTCTAAAGGCAGGAGGTAGTTCAGTAGAAACTGAAAGTTCTTGATTAATAGAAAAATAAATACCCCCTCAAGCAGCTGCTTGCCACAGAGGTCTGACAGGAGCCTGTCAGTTTATGTGCCACAGTAGAAGGTCTGCGAGGATGGCAGGACCTCAGCAGAAAAACGACACACACACATCCATGCCTAATCCGGGGCTCGAACCCAGGTCCCTTAGATCAGTAGCCAAGCGTGCTAACCAATTAAAATCTTAAGAGCGGCTGATCTCCTAAAGCAAAAAGATCATGGTACTATTTGGTCACTAAATCAATTTCTGTCAATCAATCTTGTATCCTTTAAAAATTTTAAAATTAATTTAAAAGTTATTTTTCTTTTATCAGATTCTGGTGTCCTAGTAGATCTTTGAATGTAAATTCCTTAATTGGAATTTCTTCCAGTGAGTGAACATTTTCTCTCTATATGCATTTTCTCTCTCTATCAAAGTTACTGCAATTAAGAAACACATGAGAGACTGTTTCTTTTGTTCTGCATGTATCACAGGAAGATGACTCAGCTCTGTTCAGGGGCGGGGGTGGCTCAGTTGGTAGCGCGCCAGGCTCGTAATCTGTAGTTCCCAGGTTCGAGTCCCAGCTGGGTCAGCGTTGAGATTTATCTCCGCAAAATTCCCCGCCCTGCCACACGGTCAGTAGGGGACACCGATGGGCTTGGAAAGGCCGCCGTCCGTCGGATGGTACGTTAAGCCGTGGCCCCGTGTGCGGGAGAGCCATAACCTGTGCACGTTAAAGAACACGCTGGATGGCCTTGACGGGAGGTTACCATCTGTTTCCCAACAGCTGTTCCAGTGGGTCCCCTCCCCCAACCTTCTCTGAGCCTTCGGGGTCCATGTGACCTGGCCATTTAGCCCATGGTGTGCAAAAAAGTGCCGCTCAGAGGTAAAACAACCCAACCCAACTCGACCCTCTCGTCCGGAAATTCTTTTAAGAAAGATCCGTGCACTATGTCGGAGAGTTCTCCCAACTGAGTCTCGAAAACCGAAATTTAGAAACCAAAACCATAAAATTGCCAGTAATCTTATATTGGAGGTCAAATAAACATTCCAGAATTTTCTGAAGGAAGGAGGTAGTTCAGTAGAAACTGAAAGTTCTTGATTAACATCATTAAAATTTTAAGAGCGATTGATCTGATACAGAAACATCATGGCACTATTTGGGCACTAAATCAAATTCTGTCAATCAATCTAATAATAATAATAAAAATAAATACCCCCTCAAGCAGCTGCTTGCCACAGAGCTCTGACAGGAGCCTGTCAGTTTATATATGCCATAGTAGAAGATCTGTGAGGATGGCAGGACCTCAGCAGAAAAACGACACACACATCCATGGCTTAACCCGGGGCTCGAACCCGATCCTTTAAAAATTGTAAAATTAACTTAAAAGTATATTTTCTTTTTATCAAAATCTGGTGTCCCTGTAGATTTTTGAGTGTAAAACTACTTAATTTCATTTCTTTCCTGTGCGTGAACTTGTTAACACACAATGCCTTTAATAAAATTTACACCTAATTTCATTCCGGTTGCAAATATTTAAATGCGATTGATGGATATTTATTTTTTGAAAAATACCTAGCAACTAATTTTAAATTGCTCTATAATATTTTACTTTAACTTTAATAAATGACTTATATTATTTCAAAACTGTTTTCGAGCTGCAAAATTTAATTTCATTCGTTAGAATTTTTTACAGACTTTAATATAAAGTAACTCAGATATAAACAATCAGAAACTGCCATTTATGAAAGACAGCCATTATTATCGACGTCAACTATAATATATTATTTTAAATGCAGTTAGCGTGCAATCTTTTATCCGGGATATATCTTGTGTCACATCACAAGAAATGAAGGAATCTGAACAAACAAGAGTGAAAATGAAAGCAGTCTAGACGTCTACTCTCTAGCGGAAAATCCGAAAAAAAAAGAAAAAACTTACATGAAATAAATATTCGGCTGTCGTTTACAAAGCTGGATTTACGTGTAGCAGAATAAACTATCATAAGGCTTCGACAAAACCGTATTGTTTTATAGTATTAGAGTAACTACCATATATAACCTGGTCTTTTGAAGAAATTACTTTTTGTGATTAAATGCTTCTTGTGATTTATGGCATGCTTCCACTACTGCAGATATCAATTGGCAGCCTAAGCAGCTTTTTTACCGTTTAATAATGATTTATGGTTTTAGAAAAGGTAATAAGAATGCAATTTATTTCTAAAAGTGTTGTTCATATCTGAGTAGAAATATATGATAGTTTTCTGTTAAATTTATATTCCAGCTGCAGTTTACTATTAAACACTCTTTGGGTTGTTTTATCACCCAGCGGCACTTTTTTTGCACACCATGGGCTAAATGGCCAGGTCACAAGACCCCGAGGGCTCAGAGAAGGTTGGGGAAGGGAACCCACTGGACAGCTGTTGGGAGACATATGTTAGCCTCCCGTTAAGGCCATCCAGCGTGTTCTTTAACATGCACAGGGTATGGCTTCTCGCACACGGGGCCACGGCTTAGCGTTCCATCCTACGAACGGCGGATTTTCCAAGCCCATAGATGTCCCCTACTGTCTGAGGGAAGGGCGGGGAATTTTGCAGAGATAAATCTCGACGCTGGCCCAGCTGGGACTCGAACATGGGAATTGTAGATTATGAGCCTGTCGCGCTACCGACTGAGCCACCCCCGCCCTAAATACCCTTTGAGAATATATATCGCGGTTTTTCCCTAATATCCCTTTTCATAGTGCCCATAGTGAGAAAGGAGATAATGTTAGACACCAAGCCTCTCTGTTCACAGTGAAAAAGAGACAGCGATGGACCAAAGCCTCTCTGATCACAGTGAGGAAAAAGACAGTGATGGACCAAAGCCTCTCTGATCACAGTGAGAAAAGAGACAGTGATAGACCAAAGCCTCTCTGATCACAGTGAGAAAAGAGACAGTGATGGACCAAAGCCTCTCTGATCACAGTGAGGAAAAAGACAGTGATAGACCAAAGCCTCTCTGATCACAGTGAGAAAAGAGACAGTGATGGACCAAAACCTCTCTGATCACAGTGGCAAAAGAGACAGTGATGGACCAAAGCCTCTCTGATCACAGTGAGGAAAAAGACAGTGATGGACCAAAGCCTCTCTGATCACAGTGAGAAAAGAGACAGTGATGGACCAAAACCTCTCTGATCACAGTGAGAAAAAAAACAGAGATGGACCAAAGCCTCCTGATCACAGTGAGGAAAAAGACAGTGATGGACCAAAGCCTCTCTGATCACAGTGAGAAAACAGACAGTGATGGACCAAAGCCTCTCTGATCACAGTGAGGAAAAAACAGTGATGTACCAAAACCTCTCTGATCACAGTGAGAAAAGAGACAGTGATGGACCAAAACCTCTCTGATCACAATGGGAAAAGAGACAGTGATGGACCGAAGCCTCTCTGATCACAGTGAGGAAAAAGACAGTGATAGACCAAAGCCTCTCTAATCACAGTGAAAAAAGAGACAGTGATGGACCAAAACCTCTCTGATCGCAGTGAGAAAAGAAACAGTGATGGACCAAAGCCTCTGCTCACAGTGCGGAAAGAGACAGTGATGGACCAAAACATCTGCTCACAGTGTGGAAAGAGACAGTGAGTCACCTCCCCCAACCTTATCTGAGCTCTCGGGGTCCTTGTGACCTGGCCATTTAGACCACTGTGTGAAAAAAAGAGACTCTCAGATGTAAAACAACCCAACCAACCCTAATAAATGAAAATAAATGCTATGTTTTCGAAAACAAAAAACTTTAAAATTACATTTATCTAAAATAAATATCAACTTTTATTACATCTGTTATTATTCAACATATATAAATTTTTGCTGATTTTTGCCAGGAGGGAAATGTCTTCCTCACCATTATTACATATTATCCCCTGATGACGCCCATGTAGGAAAAATAATTTAAAAAAGAAAAAAACTGGAGAAATACGTGAATGATGGAAATATTATAAAAAGCTTTAAATTCCACTAAACATTTTTTCTTTAATTAAATAAATACTTATCCGGTTTTTTCTTACATAAATTCAATGTAATAAAAATCAGCTTTTTTAGAATTGATTCATATACTGCGAAAAGAATATT
The DNA here is from genome assembly GCA_038380435.1 of Ryuthela nishihirai. Taxonomy (NCBI): domain Eukaryota; kingdom Metazoa; phylum Arthropoda; class Arachnida; order Araneae; family Heptathelidae; genus Ryuthela; species Ryuthela nishihirai. The sequence continues at coordinate 36,842,909 of JAWZYU010000008.1, read as the reverse complement.
AAATCCAGATCAGCTTTTTCAGAGTTGATTTATATACTGTGAAAAGAATATTATATTCAGAATGTTAGGCAAAATATTTTAATTTCCTCGAATAATTCAAAATATTTAAATTTCACAGAAATCCTGTTTATTTTTCTAGAAGAAACCGTGATTGAAAGACTAGTGAAACAATATGTTTCGATAAAAGCCTTTAATAGAGTTTTTTGTTTTTCTCAGTGTTAGGATAATCCCTCGCTAATTACAATGCAACTCTTTTTAAGCTTATTTAATAGGCAAAAAAAGGGAAATACGCAAAGCTCAGATAGAACAAAGACCTTAAGAACAGGGAGCATTTTTTGAAAATATCGGGTAAAAATATAACTTTTTCCCCTTCGTAACGCCAGTATATTTTCTATTCTTGAACATTTTCCTACAAAATAAAGACAGAATATTTTCAAAAAGATGTTTTGACCTGTTAGCCGTCCCGTGGCCGAGTGGTTAGCGCGCTTGGTTACTGATCTAAGGAACCTGGGTTCGAGCCCCGGGTAAGGCATGGATGTTCGTGTTGTTTTTCTGCTGAGGTCCCGCCATCCTCTTAGACCTTCTACTATGGCGTATAAGCTGACAGGCTGTTTGTCAGACCTCTGTGGCAAGCAGCTGCTTGAGGGGGTGTTTATTTATTATCTATTTTTTATATGGTTATCATTAACAATGAGGTAAAATTCAGCTTTGTAAAAGCTTTAATATTATGTAGGTGCTTTCGTAAATATATCAACAATTGTTTTCCAATTTCCACATTTATTGCAAGCATCAATCAATGGAAATGCACAAATTAGTTGCCGTGAGCGACAAGGTCAAGAAGATCGTCACAATTCCTGGATAGGGGCGGGGGTGGCTCAGTCGGTAGCGCGCCAGGCTCATAATCTGCAGTTCCCAGGTTCGAGTTCCAGCTGGATCAGCGTTGAGATTTATCTCCGCAAAATTCCGCGCCCTGCCCACGGTCAGTAGGGGACACCGATGGGCTTGGAAAGGCCGCCGTCCGTCGGATGGGACATCAAGCCGTGGCTCTGTGTACGGGAGAGACATACCCTGTGTACGTTAAAGAACACGCTGGATGGCTTTGACGGGAGGCTACAATCTGTCTCCCAGCATCTGTTCCAGTGGGTCCCCTCCCCCAACCTTCTCTGAGCCTTCGGGGTCCATGTGACCTGGCCATTTAGCCCATGGTGTGCAAAAAAGTGCCGCTCAGAGATAAAACAACTCAGTTCAATTCGTGGATAAATGATGGACCTGGCGATAGTTTAGTGGGAAGAACACCTGGCATGTAACTGAGAGGCGTGAGTTCGAGCCACTTTCACCGGCGAAACTCATTTTTTCCAGAAAAGTATTTCTTGAAATCCATTTATTATTTTCAGGATTGTTGGAGTTGTTATTCTCATTTAAGTTTCATTGTCGTTGTTGATTTTTTCATTATCCTAGCTGTTATCTTAATTATCATCAATGCTGTCTTTAACGTCGCTTGTTGTCATCGTCATCGTTATCATGCATGAATCGTTGTTTTTATCGTTAATGTTATTTTCTTCATGTTTGTCGTTGCCTTTATCATTATTGTATTTTCTTTTTCATTGAATCTTTATCCTTGTCTTCATCGCCATTGTTGCTTTATTAATTACAAATGTTATTTCCCTCATCTTCGTCCTTGTCTTCGTAGTCATTGTTATTTTCGTCGTCTTCGTCGTTGTCTTCATGGTCATTGTTATTTTCTTCCCCCTGTAATTGTCTTCATTGCTATTTTTCTCCATCTTCATTGTTGTCATTGTTTTTCATCTTTTTTTTTATTTTCCCTGATCTTTGTCTTTATTGCTTTAATTGTCTTTGGAGTTTTCTTCATTTTTGTCTTTGTTTCTTGCATTGTCATTGTTATTTTGTTAATCGCCACTGTTATCTTCATCATCATTATTTTTTTCTTCATCTTTGCCGTTGTTGTTCCAATGGTCCTAATTAATTTCATTGTTATTATCTTCATCTCGTTGTTTTCATCGTATTGTTGTTTTCCCATCTTTGACGTTGTCTTTATTGTGTCGTTGTTTTCTTCATATATTTCGTTGTTTGCTCCATAATTGTCGTTGTTTTCATCATCTTTGACGTTATTGTCTTCATTGTTTTTTTCCTTCAACGTTGTCGTCGTCTTCTTCATATTATCCATTTATAATTAAGCTGTCGTTGGTTTCGTCATTTTTACCTTTGCTGTTTTTATCGCAATTGTTTTTTTTTTCTATCTTCGACGTTGCTGTTTTTCTCATTGCTGTTTCCTTACTCTTTTTCGTTTTGTTAATCGTCATTGTTGCTTTCCTCATTTCTGCCGTTGTTTTATTCATCTTTGCTGTTATTGCCTCCATCATCATTGTTGTCTTCATCGTCACCATGGACTTCCTTGTTAACATTTCGGTCATTGCTTCATTTTTACCATTACTAATCATCATCATCTTCACCAAACTGGAAGCAACAATCTATCGAGCAATAACAATTAGTGAACAAATATAAATAACTTTCGAGGAGATGTATTTTATAGTAAAATAATAATAGAGTGTTCCAAAAAGTGACAGCTGTAATTATTAATATAAATTTACATGTAATTTGAACTAATGCAACATTTAGTAAAGTTCATGTTAAACGCATTTGTAAAATGGTAATAATTGGCAAAACACGATGGACGTTTTAGACAAATTAATAACTTCAAAACTTGAAACGTGTTTAATTTTTCTCCTTTTGCTTCAAAGCTCTCAGAATCGGGTCTTATATATGTAGCCCTGCTTCAGCGAAGGCCACATTGATAAGTTAGACCTGGACAGTGGTTGGGAAAAAGGAAGGAGGGAAATTAATTATATATAAAAATTAAATAATTTAATTGGCCTAAAATGCAATAAAAGCTACTTATTTCCAAACACTGTAAAATGAAATAATTTATTCATTACAAATTTATTAAGATATTTAAGAATATTTTAAAATCGATCATATTTTTTTTTTAAATAAATAATTACCAGTAAAATATTTAAAAAAATTAATTGAAATTTCTAGAGTTGTATTTCAAATTAGTTCTGTTATTTCACTATCCAGACGTATTGTACCCAAAATGGCCTTGCTTCAGTTCGGTACGTAAAATAACACGACAGTCCTGCGATTAATAATGTCGCAGGGCAGGGACCCTTGTGCTGGGGGCGAGGGTGCTCAGTCGGTAGCGCGCCAGGCTCGTAATCTGTAGTTCCCAGGTTCGAGTCCCAGCTGGGTCAGCTTTGAGATTTATCTCCGCAAAATTACCCGCCTGCCCACGGTCAGTAGGGGACACCAATGGGCTTGGAAAGGCCGCCGTCCGTCGGATGGGACGTTAAGCCGTGGCCCGTGTGTGGCAGAGCCATACCCTGTGCACGTTAAAGAACACGCTGGATGGCCTTGACGGGAGGCTACCATCTGTCTCCCAACAGCTGTTCCAGTGGGTCCCCTCCCCCAACCTTCTCTGAGCCTTCGGGGTCCATGTGACCTGGCCATTTAGCCCATGGTGTGCAAAAAAGCGCCGCTCAGAGGTAAAACAACCCAACTCTTGTGCTGATTATAATGATCTATATCTGATCTTGTGTTCCAGTTATTCAATTTTTAAATGCCAAACAATTTCGCATCATGTTAAATCTCTGCTCTTATTGGAAAATGACAGTAATAGAATATTTAAGATAAAGTTGAGATATATAAAATATTAAGACTATAACTAATACACTAAATATTAATAATATTAAGAAATAAAGACCGATGAAATTTTTTAGAGAATACCAGGTTTTCTTAAAAGATATTATTAATATTAAGAACCATTGCAAGCACACATTACTTATAACCATTTCGGATACATTTTTGTTTTTATCCAACCAAAAGGACCAATTTCGATAATATCATTTGGGAAATTTCAGGAGGAGCTGGGGAGATGTTTGACAAAGAGATTCGATTATTGCTGTCCATATCTGAAGACTTACGTTTTGTTTAAGGCGCATTTAAATATCCATGAAATTGCATTTGCCCTTTTTAAGCTTTATAAAATGTTTACAGTTCTCCTCATGTTTGCGCTCTGATGTTCATGCACTGGCGAGCAATTCATTTAATCTTCTTAACAGCGTTGCTAAAGCGGTGACTCTTTTGATTGGATTTCCTAATTGAATTTGGTTCCATCTATCACATTCCTTCTTTTTTTTTTGCTTTTCCTGCAAGTAAGCATTGCATTTAATTTTTTGGTTAGTTTCCTTCTCAATTCGTTTTTCCGCTGGTCTTTCTAGTTTCGTTATGTATTGTACTCCAGAGTAAGATATGATATAGAAAAAAAAATTGTAACAATAACTAAAAATGTAAAAGAAGCGGTAGTTTCCTAAATATGTTTTAAATGCTTTATTTTCTTTATGCTTTTATATTGTTACAGATATTTAGTGTATTTGAATATTTGGCAACCGAGCATAAATTCAAAATAAATAAACAGACTATAAATGAACTGATATTATAACTAAGGCAATGAAATTATATTAATTACTACTAGACTTTGATAAAACCAAGCACATTTGGAAAATGACTCACAATTCAACGTAGAAGCAGAGATATTACAATCACATTTCAATATTTAAATAGCAGTTTTTAAACTAATATAATCAGCGATACATATACATTGCTGTTTTATTCGAGATAAGACTTATCTAACCACTTTAATATCGAGAACTTATTACCGCACAAAAAAGCAAAATAATTGTTTTATTTTCACACACATCAAAAACTTTCTACTACTTTCCTTGTAATTACATTTAACTCAATAAATTCTTTTACCACTTCTGCACACACACAAATGAAACTTTTCTTTGGACTAACGCGCAGAAACGAAAACAAAACTCATTCTCCTTTACACTCATTTTCCGAACTACAATTGTATTCTCTTCTTTTCTTTTAAAGCTCATCATGTTTGAAGTCGTAAGTGAGGCAATTTACACTCCGTGCAATTGAATTAGTGCCACTTGCACTACAATCCCGTTTTCATTGTTGCACGCATATATTCCTTTTTAATATTAACAAAGGAAAATTTTGAGCTGTGCAAAATTATGTTAGTCAAAATGTTTTGTTTAATATATAGGTTTTATTTCATAGATCGTTGATCTTATAGTCATATTCGATGTACCGGGTAATAATATTACCCCTAACCATCTCCATCATAAAGATATACCTATTCGGCATGAGTAAGAACAAAATATATAAGTAAACCACCCTTAGGTGGGCCCCTAAGGGCAAACATAAGAAAAGCTAAAAATAGCGGTAAAATTGTATAAGAAACCTAAAACGGGTAGGTCTCCTCAGAGAACGTTACCGTTTTAGGCCTCTTGTACTTGTTCAAAACAGTATTCGTAAACAATCAGAGAAGAAATAATCTCATTGGGATTATTGCTTACAGCCTTAAAAAATCTTTTTGAGGTGCGTTTTATATGTGTATATATATATATGGTCGATGCCCAGGTCTTTATGGAGTTGTCTGTTAGTGACAAACCAGGGGGCATCGACCGCAGTTCTCAAAATCTTGTTCTGTAAGACCCGAATCTTACGAATATTGGTGGGTGTAGCCCATATGGGTGAAGCATAGAGAATCCGGTTAATTTATTTCTTCGAAACTAATTCTTGTTATAATAATTAAATAGTACTAACTTGACGGTAGCTATTTTACATTTAATAAATTGAACTTCGTAGGCTATGCTTCAGGGAATGCCTGTTTTGCAATATGTGTTGTTATATTTATTTTTGAAACCATGTGTTTTAAGGCAGTTTATTTGTCGTAGAGAGAATAATTTTAAAAAATTAAGTGTTATTATTAGGATACCAAAATTATTAAAATATTTATGCTAAATTGCAGTATTAATATTAATTAATTAATATATAACTGTAAATGAACAAAGAGCCATTTATTTAAAAACCTTCAGCTTAAAAAAATATTGGTAATTAATATTTTGCTAGAAGTTAATTTCTCTCTCCTATAGCCACAACCATTGAGCTACGACAAGTTTTTAGAGGTGAAAAAACAATTTTCAACGAGCTAAATTAACAGAAAAGTAATTTGAATCCTTCAAAATAACATGTGTTTAATGAAATGAACACAGAACACAAGAGTAAAATTGGGAAGGCGATGTAAAAGAAAGAAATGAAAAAGTGGATATACAAAAAAGAAACGTAATAAGAGATAAACTTCATTAAAGAAGAAAAGACTATGAGAAATTAAGCAGGAACATAAAAAAAGAGGGAAATTTATTTAAAAAGAGGAATAAAAAGTCTGAGATAAGTACGAATAAAAAAAAATTAATATTTAGAAAGGAAAACTAACAAGTTTTGGGTGGTTGAATCAACAAACAATAAAAATGAAAAGTAAACATACAAGGGAAGGCAAATAGAAATAAATAAAAGAGTTAGTTTTTCTTATTACTTATATTAAGACGAAAATGTTAAAATTGAATATTTTAAAGATTAAATTAGGAAAAAAAGAATAAGGCATAAAATATAAAATGAAAGGAAGAAATACAGCTAAACCATTTAATAAACAGTAGAAAGAAAAATAATTTTGAAACTAATTTATAAAGTAATAAGAAATTGAAAGTAAAAAGAAAAAAAACAGTAAGGAAAAGCAAAAAAAAATGGTGGTCGAAGAAAGTTAGAAAGTGAAAGACAAAGATAAGCAAAGAGGAAGGCACAACACAAAGGAAACGAAAGCATAGAAAATAAAAGAGATAAGAAGGAAAAAAGTTAAATAGCCGTGAATGCAATTGAATTCAGAAAGATAATTATACGGAAAATAAAATTAGTACAAAGGGAAAATATAGTGAAACATGCAATGATTATGAAAAGGAAAAAAGTGGCAACAAAAGATGTCTAGTCAAATATGCTTAACCTTTTCAATCCCAAATTAATATAGTTAATCTAATAAAATTTGGAATACGATATTATTGCTATTTGTACACAAATAAATATTTTTTTTTTCAAAAAATTAAACCAAATGAAAGGGAACGGAGATTCAAATTTGAGAAAAATATTTATTATATCATATGGAAAAATTTTCGATAATTTTATTTCTTGAAAATTAAACAAAAATGGTTCTACAGTTAGTGTTCCCATATGGGCACCTGGAAACCGAAAAAAAATCACTAAACTACCATTAATAATTAAAGAAGTTTTAATAACTGAAATACTGAGGATCAGTAAAGTTAAAATAAGACGAATAATCGATAGTTTGGATAACCAGTGTTATCCAGTTATCAGCATTTCTGAGTATCTCTTTTTCGGATAAGGACGTGAGAATAACTAATTTTTCAGATATTCAATTTTCTGAAAATCGATGATAGAAATATCAATTTCTTATATATATTGATCGGAAAGTTTTGAATTATTGATATTCCGGATAGCATGCATAGATTTGTCGAATAACAGGTGTTAGAATAAGCGAGCTATCGGATAACAAATATTTAGTTAATCGATCATTCAAAAATCTCTTACGGATTTTAATTTTTTCGAACATTATCATCCTCCTCAAGCAGCCATGGGCTACGGAGGTCCAACCAGACCGTGCAATTTAGTTCTCCAAGCAAGTGTGTCCTGAGCTACATCTACTGCATCTGGCCACTGCACACCAAATCTAACAAGGTCCTGTTTGACATTGTCTGCCCACCGCATCCTAGGTCTCCCCTTCTTTCTGAGGCCTTTAGGCACACTGTTCATAACCCTATTCGCCAATCTATAATTATTCATACGGGCAACATGGCCAAACCAACGGAGTCTCTCTCTGCATAATATGCTGCTCAGAGGAGGTTGCCGACTCCTTTGCCTAACCTCAACAGTAGTTAAAACGTTGAACCACCTAATGCCCAATATACTGAGTAAGCATCTAGAATCAAAAGCATCTAGTTTCCTGCTATCTTGTTTACAAAGTGTCCAAGTTTCACTACCATAACTAACCCTAGAAAGAACCAAACTATTATACAGTCTAATTTTAGTCTTTAGGTGTATACGCCTATTTCTCCACAATCTCCATAGATTCTGAAAAGTCCCGGCAGCAATACCTATTCGTCTGTTAATCTCATGCCACACATCACCAGTATCAGTTACATAGCTCCCAAGGTAATTAAATTGTGACACCTGCTCAAGACTGCAACCATTCAGATTAACTGAATCACAGCTTGCCTGACCAATTTTCATCACTTTAGTTTTCTCTCTGTTTACAACCAAACCTACTCTAATACCAGTTTCATCAACAGCTCGAATGAAAGAGTTCATCTCATCAACATCATTTGCCAAAAGGGCTAAATCACCATCATAATCTAAATCAGAAATTTTCGTATCTTCAGTCCATTTAAGGCCAAAATCTTTCCCTTGAAGTGAATTTCGCATAACATAATCAATAACCAAGCTAAAGAGAAAAGGAGACAAAATGCACCCTTGTCGAACACCAGAAGTAATGCTAAACCAATTTCTATAAGCCTTACCAACTCTCACATACGACTCAGTGTTATTATAGAGAGTAATTCGAATAATCGATAATTCGAATATAGGTTTTTCATATAATTGATGCTCGACTATTTATATGACTCTGCTATAATGTCGCATTGTATATTTATATATTATCTATTCTCATGTGAATTATTCAAGAATCAACCTTGGCATATTTGTGCTTTGCAATATCAAAACCACGATTGCTTTTTCGCTTTCAAAAGTTATTTCGTTTTTTTATTTTCTAAGAACCTTTCTGAAGCCTTGACGAAAATGGAACTCAGGGATGAAAATTTTTAAATTCACTGCCTTCCAGGTATCTTTCACTAGAGACATGCGATGCGGTGAGATGTTGCTAACGTCTTTATGGAATTCTGTTTTTCTTTTCCAGGAGCAATGGCAAAGAAACATAGTTTCGAGATCAAAGGACAGTGGTTGCTGGAGAAATGTCTGTTTTTGTTGAAACCAGAAAGGTGAAATTTTTAGGAGATAAAACCAGTTGGAGAGAGGAGAAAACTTTTGAAGATAAGAAATAAGAAGCAAATATGCATTTCGTATGAGAGGAAAAAAAATGGGGAATCAAATACTACCAGTAGTGATATTTTCAGGTAAATTTCTTTCAGTTTTGAAGTATTTCGAGTGCTATCTAATCAGTCTACTGAAGCTCCGAACAAAACCAATTGCTGAACGAAATTTCTGCCTAAGAAAACAGAGAATAGTGTAAAAATACACAAATTTGTCTCGTTGGGGGAGAAAATTTTTAATATGTTCTTAAATCACTAGTTTGATAAGTGGCATAATAAGGCAAACAGCTAAATGAGTCACAAAACAAACTAATATTTGTCTCAGAAGATAATTTTCCAAAATTTGTACTAGTTTAAACTTCAGAATTAATTTTAATGTAATTTTTGAAAGAATCTAAAGTTTCCGCTGAATTTTTAGTATTAAATATTAAAAATAACTCCGAAATTCAAGTTGAGCAACAAACTCATCCACTAATAAACAGTATAATTTAAATATAGAAGAAACCATTGACCTTCCATCAAGATACCTTAGGTCAAAGATTAACAAAAGCTTAATTGATCCCTATCATAAAGGAGTCACAATGAAAAGAAAAGTACTATATATAGAGCTCTAACTCAGCTCATATAAATCCATACTTCATTGGAAAATAATATTATGCTTTACAAAACAGTTTTTCGATCAGTCTTGGCTTACAACAAGGCAGTCTGTAGTCAATGTGAGGGAAGCAAGAGTAAACTTTAGACCATCAGTACTATTTAAGATCTGTAATCGCCGCACCATGGTTCATTCGCAACTTGATTATTAATAGAGATTTATAAATACCACAAGTCAACGGATTTTGTTGAGAGAAACTTCCTCAAAAATTCTGTAAGGCATGGAAACAAAATGTAAAGTGATCTCGCTTGTAATGACTTATATGTAGCGTTGGAAGTGTTACCAATGCTTTACGAAGTCTACTGGCAGTAGTTGCAAAACCAATGAGAAAAGAAATTGAAAAAAGACAGCCCCTACTAAAATATCATTTGGGGCTGGGGTGGCTCAGTCGGTAGCGCGCCAGGCTCGTAATCTGTAGTTCCCAGGTTCGAGTCCCAGCTGGGTCAGCGTTGAGATTTATCTCCGCAAAATTCCCCACCCTGCCCACGGTCAGCAGGGGACACCGATGGGCTTGGAAAGGCCGCCGTCCGTCGGATGGGACGTTAAGCAGCGGTCCCGTGTGTGGCAGAGCCATACCCTGTGCACGTTAAAGAACACGCTGGATGGCCTTGACGGGGGGCTACCATCTGTCTCCCAACAGCTGTTCCAGTGGGTCCCCTCCCCCAACCTTCTCTGAGCATTCAGGGTCCATGTGACCTAGCCATTTAGTCCATGGTGTGCAAAAAAGTGCCGCTCAGAGGTAAAACAAACCAAAAAAAAACTCAGTTAGTAGGGGACAAAGAGGGGCTTGGAAAGGCTGTCGTCAGTCGGAAGGGATGTTACTGGTAGCTATTTATTTGATAACATTAATTTTGAATTATAAAAAGAAATATTTTAAAAAACAATTAATAGCAACTATACAGATTACCTGTTGATATAGAAATAAAAAATTACTGGGTTAGAGTCCCGCAATATCGGCAAAATAATATTTTTTCTTTGAAGTATTTATTCAAATTTAATTAATAAATTACACTGATAAACGGTACGATTTACTGAAGTTCCATTTCTCATCAGGCCATTAAGTGAAAGATGTGTTTTTTAAGGCTCCATCTAATCGAGATTAGAAACTTATAAATTCCCTATTTGCAACTGCAGATATATTTCATTGCTAAGAGACGACTTTGCTAGAAAAATCGGCTTTCAAAGAATCGAGTGTTACATATTAGTTATGGTTATGGCATAATTTTAACAGGATAACAAGATAACGGGAGTAATGGAAAAATTAGCAGTCTGGATTGGCTACTTATCTCAGAGCATAATTTTTTCGTATAGCAATGTCAATTATAATACTGTTTCCCAACATTCTACTGGTAGATTTTATTTTAAAAAATTGCAATTAATTTTAAAATATTCTCAAATATTTTAATAACATCCTAATAAATAAATTATTTACTTTAATTAATTTTAAAACAAATAGCTTTATTTTAAATTATAATCTATAATAATGCTTATAAATAGGTTAATAAGTACTGGGTAAATATAATTCAGATTGTGGTGAAAAATAATAAAAATTAGGTGATACATATTTAACAATATCACCAAAGTAGGAAACAATTAAGGCATAATTTAATTTTTTCAACAATGCGTGCTTGTTTAAAAAACATTTCTCCACATTACTTTTTGGCTACCTTACAACTGTAACTTTTCTAAATAATATTGAATTGGGTCACTCATAATATTAACAAGAATAAAGATTGGAAGAGTGCTATATAAAGATTTCGCATCTTTTCATTGTTCCCTTTTTTTAAAGATATATATGTATATTTAGTGATTTGATGGATAACATTGCAGTTCTTAGAGACATTACATTCCTATTATCAATTTGCTGTTAGTAATTTCTTCGATATTGGGTGCTATTGTTTTATAAATGAGTGGGTTTTTTTACACACAATGAGCTAAATGGACAGGTTCCAAAAACAGTAAGGGCTTAGAGAAGTTTGCGGGAAAAGATACACAAGAGAGAGAAAATAATACATTGGGGTAACTATAATAGTACAGAGTGTGCAATCATATCCTAGCCAAAATACGATCGAAGCTTAGGCCATTATCAATATTTAAAAATAAATAGCTACCAGTAGACTTTTAAGCTATTAAACATGAGTTTGAACAGTTACTCTTTAAAAATTAATTTTTCTGTTTACTGCAGAATCCTGACCCGGTATGATATAGGAGGCTCTGGTCGAACCCACATTTTAAAGTCAATCCGTAGGACGGTGACCTTTCGAAACCCATTGAATTCCAAATGGGAAACATCCTATTACGAGCCTAGAGCTACTCATCGGTTTGGAAACCCTTTCTTTCACCGAGAGCAGAACCAAGGCAACCACCACCTAGAACAGAAAGCTGTGATCACTACACTGAGTTTTGACGTCAGCATTAATGGACCTAAAAATATACAAATTCATTATTCATTTATTTATTTCTGCTATTTCACTGGTAAGTTTTGAAATTAATTTAATACTAATTTATATTTATAAATATACATTATTTAGGAAAACAAATTATTCGTATGTATTAGCCTTATGGTAATGCTTATATATATTCGAATATTGTTTTCTCTGAGTAATGTATATTTATAAATATAAATTAGTTAAAAAGATTAATTTTAAACTACCAGTAGGAATAACAGAAAAAAAACATATATTAATTTATTAAGCCTACTAACAACGAGTCATAACTCAGTGGAACTACATTTCATTCTAGGTGGTGTTAACAAAGGACACTTGTTACAGTAGGCCTGGACGCTGCAGTAACAGAACAAATTAAAAAAAATATAGCCTATTTAATTATACTATATATTTTTAAAATTCAACAGGTAGAAGTTATTTAAAAAATTGCAATTAATTTTAAAATATTGGCAAATATTTTAATAAAATCCTAATGAATAAATTATTATTTTAACCAGTTTTAAATTAAATAGCTTTAACTTAAATTTCAAACAAATTGAATTACTCAAAGTTTTTGCATAATTAATTTCCCTTATTCTTTCCTTTTGCTCAAGACTTCCGGGCGTGGCATATTAAAGTAGCCGTGGCAGAACTGGAGTTAACGGAGCTAAATCTCAACATAGCGACAGTTGTATTTCGAAAATGGGAAACATCCGATTTCGAGCGTAAAGCTCTACCATCTGAAATAATACTCGACACTTTCTACACAATAAATTAATCCAACACAAAGTTCCTCTTCAAATATGATAGATTACTTCTTGTATCCCTTCCCATAACGCTTTCTCTATTATTTTTATATTTGATATTTCTGCACTGTTTTTTAAAGAATTCAACTCAAAATACATCAAAGAGCATTTCCTAAAAATCTAAAATAACTGATGATCATTTATTGTTGCTTTTGGCAGTATGCTCATCCATATGATAGTATTGACGAATTTTATTTCCCGAGTTCTGGTTTGTGAATCTAACAAATGAAGTACGAAAGAAAATATATTTCTTTTCTTTGCTACCGCTGCAAAACTTTTTCTCAAACCATATGCCAGCCCATTCTGTGTTTGTACTCTGAAACGCTGAATAAATAAAATAAATAAAATTCCAATGCACCTTCTCTTTTTACTTTCCTCGTAGTTCTATTCTAAAGATGGAAAAAGCTCCTTACTCTCTTTGCCGCCATTAGCATACAAATGGTTTGTCTGGGTCTCATTTATTCAGACTGGGAACGAAATGCGGAAGCTTTGGGGGGGGGGGGGAGTAAGAAAGTGCAGAGAAATGGCCTCAAGGAAGGTCTGAGGTTGTTGCATGGAGTTGTAGGAGTGGAAAATAATAACACATGAATTTTCATCAAAAACAAAAGATAATTTGTTCTAACAATATTAAATAACTTCTGTTTAAGTAATGTTATCTTTACTGGAAGAACTACAAGTACAACTCGTTATTACAAGAAAAGCGTACTATAAAAATAAAATAATGTTAGTATATAGAAATTTATTGTTAGCGTTATAAAACATTATTACATAATGAAAATATTGTTACAAATTTTTAGTGGTTAACTGAGCGTGAATTAAAAGCAAGTAGCATACTATAAATGAACTGTATAAAAACTACATCAATCATAAACAATTTCATTCTAAACTATTTACACAAAACACCAATATTTTATCTATCACTATGAAATGATCTTGATAATCGTAATTCCAGAATATTTGATTAACCAAGCACGTTTTTAAAACTGATCTGTTTACCAAAACCAAGCACAAGAAGTATATTCAGCGAAACAGATACGTTGCTTTTTATTTTTAGTATACCCTTCTCTTACCAGTTTACTAACGAGAACTAAAATAACAAACTCCTTTAATGCTCCAGCGCACTCTCCAATTAAAATATTTCTTCTTAGAAAAACATGCACAAAGTTAAATATTTTTTTCTCAGAAAAAGATGCACAAAGTTAAATATTTCTTAGAAAAACGTGCACAAAGTTAAAAAATTTTTACTTAGAAAAAAAAACACTTGCACAAAGTCAAATATTTCTTAGAAAACGTGCACAAAGTTGAATGTTTTTTCCTTAGAAAAATGTGCACAAAGTTAAACATTTCTTCTTTGAAAAACATGCACAAAGTTAAATATTTCTTCTTAGAAAAACGTGCACAAAGTTAAATATTTCTTCTTAGAAAAACGTGCACAAAGTTAAATATTTCTTCTTAGAAAAACGTGCACAAAGTTAAATATTTGTGCTTCGCACTACTTCTTCCGAAAGTAGCAACTCATCAACTATCACAAGCAGGTTGAAAAGGACTACTGGAATTCTCTCTCTTTTTTTTTAAAGCTAATTCCTCGTTTGAACGGTTAAATGACGTCAGTCTCTGTGTTATACAGCGAGTTCCTCGCAATACCATAGTCCCGACATCATTGTTGCACATTTCGCTTTCGTTAAGTATAAAAATCTATTTTAAAAAAATATTGCATACTTAAAATATACAATGCTTCAAGTATGACGAATTACGGGGAAAGCAAAATTTATGAAATGTCAAAAGAGGGTAAGAGTTACCTACGAGGAGCACTTTTTTGCCCACAGTGGGTTAAATGGCCAGACCATAAAGACCCTGAGGGCTAAGAGATCGTTGGGGGGGGGGGGAGGTCCCACCGTACAGCTGTTAGGATACAGTCTCCCGTTAAGGCTATCCAGCATGTTCTTTAGAGTGCATAGAGTACTGCTCTCCCATACACTGTATACGAAGGTTGCCAGATCACCAATTTCTAAAAAAAATCGTTGCCAGATATTTTTTCTAAATTCTGTAATCAACTATAGTGTTCGGATATTTTTTGAACGACTGCACAAGTCTTTCGTTAAACGTAAAAGATTTATATTTAGCTACTTCTTCTATTAAATTATTACTTCGAAAAATTTAGTCGAATTTGGACGTTAATTTAGATGATCAATCATTATTATATCTTATGTACGATGGTCGATCGTAAAAGATTTTCTGTCTAAAAATTTCGATCTCAGAGTCCAAAAATTTGGCCCTCCCTGGATTATAGTTATATTTGCATAAAATAATAAAAATATCCCTCAAGCAGCTGCTTGTCACAGAGTTTGGCAGGAGCTTTACGCAGTACCGTGGACAGGGTGTAGCATAGAGACAACCTGCCTCACGGCGCCTGTGATGGTCCACCCATTCACTTTTACTTTTCCTTCACCAGTTTTGGTTAATTTACGTTATATTTATCATTTTGGGGATTATTGTTAACAATTAGGATATTGTTAACAATTCCTGTTAGCGTAGCAAGTGCAGAAAGAAGTTTTTCCAAGCTTAAACTGATTAAAAATTATTTGCGAACAGCAATGACCCAAGAAAAATTAGTTGGTCTAGCAACTATATCGATAGAGGCGTTGGGTTGGGTTGTTTTACCTCTGAGCGGCACTTTTTTGCACACCATGGGCTAAATGGCCAGGTCACATGGACCCCGAAGGCTCAGAGAAGGTTGGGGGAGGGGACCCACTGGAGCAGCTATTGGGAGACAGATGGTAGCTTCCCGTCAAAGCTATCCAGCGTGTTCTTTAATGTGCACAGGGTATGGCTCTCCCACACACGGTTCCATGGCTTAACGTCCCATCCGACGGACGGCAGCCTTTCCAAGCCCATCAGTGTCCCCTACTGACAGTGGGCAGGGCGGGTAATTTTGCGGAGATAAATCTCAACGCTGACCCAGCTGGGACTCGAACCTGGGAACTATAGATTACGAGCCAGGCGCGCTACCGACTGAGCCACCCCCGCCCCTAGAGGATTACGGGGACCTCGGCAGTAAAACCTTACCCGGGGCTCGAACTCAGAACCTTTTGATCAGTAGCCAAGCGTGCTGACCATTCAAGCACGGGAACGAATAATTTTCACAAAATTCTAAAACGCACACTTAGTTTATTAAATGGCTTGAAAAAATATATTTTTTAAGTTTTAAATAACTTCTGAGGTGAAGTCTTATGATTGACGTCTCTGTTGTTAAATATTCAAACTTTTATCTGTTTAAAGACAGAATGGATAATGTTAAAAATCGAAATTTAGACAGTTTAACTGATATCTTATATTTATTTTCAGTCATATGCTTCTATAAAAATTCGGGGCGGGGGTGGCTTAGTCGGTAGCGCGCCAGGCTCGTAATCTGTAGTTCCCAGGTTCGAGTCCCAGCTGGGTCAGCGTTGAGATTTTTCTCCGCAAAATTCCCCGCCCTGCCCACGGTCAGTAGGGGACACCGATGGGCTTGGAAAGGCCGCCGTCCGTCGTATGGGACGTTAAGCCGTGGCCCCGTGTGCGGGAGACCCATACCTTGTGCACGTTAAAGAACACGCTGGATGGCCTTGACGGGAGGCTACCATCTGTCTCCCAATAGCTGTTCCAGTGGGTCCCCTCCCCCAACCTTCTCTAAGCCTTTGGGGTCCTTGTGACCTGGCCATTTAGCCCATGGTGTGCAAAAAAGTGCCGTTCAGAGGTAAAACAACCCAATCCAACTCTATAAAAATTCATTTAACCAGTTACGAAGCCTCGAATTTGATTCTCTATTGATATAAGATGAGGATGTGTTCATTTTTCTCTCCATTGCCTGTAAAATATAATGCATATAAGAAAATCACTAATTCCAGATTCCGCTATATATTTTAGATTAAACTGTAGAGCAGCATTTCTTCTTTCATTCAACCTTCTGCCTATTCTGATTTCCAATGTCTTCCTTCATCCATCACGTTCACCATTATTTTTTTCTTCTAAACACTTTCTCGTTTTTCTCCAGCATCCATCTCTCCATCTTCTTTTTTTGAAGACAGCATCTTTTCCCTTTTCCCACCCGCATGTCTTGCTATGCTCTAGCGCATCTGGGACGAAGAACGGACGAAGTTGGTAAAGTGAGATGGATGATGCGGAAGGATCACTCGATGGTTTGACCTATTTTGTTCATTTAGTTGTTTTCGATCTTTTCTGATACACTATGGTCAGTGGTAGTGTCGGTGATAACATCTGGTATAATATTAATAAAATCAACATTTGTAAATTTTTGGCTACTTTTACTGTACTTCGAAAATCCTAAAATTAAATATCTTTGATTATTGTTGTTAGTAACAACAGCAAAGATTGGCCCAAATGTTATTCCGGCCAATTTTGAATGTTGGGCCATGGCTTCTTGAATTGGTTAAAAAACTGTTCTAAATATTTGTAGGGTTGTTGAAAGTTAGACCAAATGTTATCAGAGACAGTTAAAAAATTGGTCTAAATATTTACAAAGTTGGTTAATAAATTGGTCTAAATATTTATACAGTTGGTTAATTTTTTTTTACCCCCTCAAGCAGCTGCTTGCCACAGAGGTCTGACAGGAGCCTGTCAGTTTATATGCCACAGTAGAAGGTCTGTGAGGATGGCAGGACCTCAGCAGAAAAACGACACATACATCCATGCCTTACCTGGGGCTCGAATACAGGTCCCTTAGATCAGTAGTCAAGCGCGCTAACCACTCGGCCATGGGACGGCAAATATTTATAGAGTTGGTTAATAAATTGGTCTAAATATTTATAAATAAAAATAAATAGATAAATATCCCCTCAAGCAGCTGCTTGCCACAGAGGTCTGACAGGAGCCTGTCAGTTTATATGCCATAGTAGAAAGTCTGAGAGGATGGCAAGACCTCAGCAGAAAAACGACACAAACAGCCATGCCTTACCCGGGGCTCGAACCCAGGTCCCTTAGATCAGTAGCCAAGCGCGCTAACCACTCGGCCATGGACGGCTTACTTTATAGAGTTGGTTAAAAGTTAGACTGAATGTTATTAGAGATGGTTACAAGGTTAATCTAAATATTTGTAGGGTTGGTTGAAAGTTAGACTAAATGTTATTAGAGTTGGTTAAAAAGTTAGCTTAAATGCTATTGAGTTGATTAAGAGGCTGGCTAAAATGTCATTAGGTTGGTTAAAAAATTGGTTAAATTGTTATTAGGTTTGGGTAAAAGTTTGGCTAAAATGTTATTAGGGTTGGTCAAAAGATTAACCCAAATTTTATTAGGGTTGTCAAAAGGTTAATACAAATATTATTAGGTTTGGTTAAAAGGTTAGTCCAAATGTTAATAGGGTTGTTTTAAAGTTGACCATACTTTAAATGCATTTTAATTAATTTACACCATGAAAAATATTTCTTTCCATAGATGCCTGGAATATTAGGTTAAATAAAACCGATCTCCCAGGAGCCACAGTGTTACTAGGCAAACGGACTGCCATTTTTTAAACTTATACCTTTCATTAAAATATTTCATCATTATCATCATCCTCAAGCAACCTGGGGCGGGGGTGGCTCAGTCGGTAGCGCGCCAGGCTCGTAATCTGTAGTTCCCAGGTTCGAGTCCCAGCTGGATCAGCGTTGAGATTTATCTCCGCAAAATTCCCCGCCCTGCCCACGGTCAGTAGGGGACACCGATGTGCTTGGAAAGGCCGCCGTCCGTCGGATGGGACGTTAAGCCGTGGCCCCGTGTGCGGGAGAGCCATACCCTGTGCACGTTAAAGAACACGCTGGGTGGTCTTGAAGGGAGGCTACCATCTGTCTCCCAACAGCTGTTCCAGTGGGTCCCCTCCCCCAACCTTCTCTGAGCCTTCGGGGTCTTTGTGACATGGCCATTTAGCCCATTGTGTGCAAAAAAGTGCCGCTCAGAGGTAAAACAACCCAACAACTAATATCACTTACTTTCTTGTAAGAGTACTTTCCATCAATACAGAGAAATTAAATAATGTTTTTATTTTAATAATTAAGTGTTATTTCTTAGCCTCATTCAAGATTTGTAGAGCAGCTATGTTCATCAGATGTGACAAACTATCAAGTTCAAGCATGTTTGGTTTTGTGGAAGCGAAGCTAGCTGCTCGGAAAGAGCCATCTGGTAGACAGCAACAACTCTTCACAAGACACACTGGCGAAGTCTGTGCGGGTGAGCGGTTCTGTGAACGATCGAAGAGTTCCTTAAGTACTTGAGGGCTGCAGGAGAAAAAACGTGGATATCAAAGTCTATTGGAGCTCCTGCGTTCGTATTTTTGAGCACCTGTCATTTCTGCTTATTGTCTCTGCTTGCATTGGCGAAGGGGAAAAATCAGATGTCTACTTGTGATTGCTTTGTATCTAACTCGTATGTTCTTATTTCTGTCAATTTTTACGTTTTGATGATAGTTCTTAAACTCGCAAGTATCAGGAGAAAAGTAAAAGAAAAGGTTTATTGAAGGATGAAATTTGGAGGAAAATGAGTTTTTTTTTTGTTTGTGGAGAAAGAAGAAGCAAAGAAATTGGATTCATCACATATAGCAAAATATAAAGGTTTGATGTTGAATTACACCACAGCTACCACAATAGAAGTAATCATCTTCAATGTCATCACTTTAAGGATAGCTAAGCATTGGGAAGTATGGCTAAGACGTTTGTGACTTTAGGTTAGTTTACTCCTGAGACATTTGGGGCGGGGGTGGCTCAGTCGGTAGCGCGCCAGGCTCGTAATCTGTAGTTCCCAGGTTCGAGTCCCAGCTGGGTTAGCGCTGAGATTTACCTCCGCAAAACTCCCTGCCCACGGTCAGTAGGGGACACCGATGGGCTTGGAAAGGCCGCCGTCCGTCGGATGGGACGTTAAGCCGTGGCCCCGTGTGCGGGAGAGCCATACTCTGTGCACGTTAAAGAACACGCTGGCTGGCTTTGACGGGAGGCTACCATCTGTCTCCAACAGCTGTTCCAGTGGGTCCCCTCCCCCAACCTTCTCTGAGCCTTTGGGGTCCATGTGACCTGGCCATTTAGCCCATGGTGTGCAAAAAAGTGCCGCTCAGAGGTAAAACAACCCAACCCAAATCCTGAGACATTCCTGGTTGATAATTTGGGCGAAGAGGATATAGCCAAATAAATTCACTGGGTCTCAAAAACCAAAGACTACCAGGTCTCGACAATGCAGTAATAGAAAGTTTAACTTTTAGAACAGGATAACTGGATAAGGGAAAATTTTTGCAGGAATGTTGGCTATTATTTTTGCAGGAATGTTACCTGCTATCCCAATTAACTTTCAGATATATAAACATTTATATTTAAAAAATCTTTTTAAAAATTCAACTGATAGCTACTAGTTTTCAAATATATGGTACTCATTTTTAAAATATTTATAAATATTTAATATAGCTAAATGGAATAAATTATTCCATTTTGAAGTCGTTTAAAAGCAAATAGATTTAAATTAAATTTAACATTAAACATAACAAAGCTTATAAGTTTATTCATGTTTAATTTTTCACTTCTTCACTTTTTCTCAAGAGCTATCCAGGCAATGCTCTATCGATGTCATTCATGATAGCTAGTTAAATGACCTCATTTTCTTTTATAAATTTTTCTCTAATACTATAGAAGGTAGTTTTGAGATATACCAAATAAAAGAATATAATGTAAAATATATTATTCTTATAGCAATAATGAAAAATATAAAAATAGCAAAAATTTTAAATTAATACATATGTAATTATATTTTTGTCAATTATTATTATAATTATTGTTATATTTATTTGAAAGACATATTTTGGAGCAACCTGTAGTTATATTAAATAACAAATTATAAAGATGAGACTCCATTTGTGACATCATCAAAATAGTTGCCATTGCTTTCATGGTCTTAGAAGATGTGGAGCAAATATACATATCATTATCAAATTATATGCCAAACAAACGTAATAATATATAAATAGCTTCTCAAGCAGCTGCTTGTCAGAGGTTTGACAGGAAGGAGCTTGTCAGTTTAAAACGCCATACAAAAGATCTGTGAAGAAGGCGATATACCTCAGCAGAAAGACAACATAAACATCCGTGCCTTACCTGGGCTCGAACCCAGGTTTCTTTGATCAGTAGCCTAGCATGCTAACCACTCGGCCACGGACGGAAAGAAATAGGACTTAGAAAGGTTGCTCTCCATCGGAATGACGCCAAAGGACTTAGAAAGGTTGCTCTCCATCGGAATGACGTCAAAGGACTTAGAAAGGTTGCTCTCCATCGGAATGACGTCAAAGGACTTAGAAAGGTTGCTCTCCATCGGAATGACGTCAAAGGACTTAGAAAAGTTGCTCTCCATCGGAATGACGTCAAAGGACTTAGAAAGGTTGCTCTCCATCGGAATGACGTCAAAGGACTTAGAAAGGTTGCTCTCCATCGGAATGACGTCAAAGGCCTTAGAAAGGTTGCTCTCCATCGGAATGAACGTTAAGCTGGACAGGAACCAAAGAATAGCCTCCGGTCAAGGCCATCCAGCGTATTCTTTAACGTGCACGGGGTATGTCTCTCCCGCACATGGACAAGTAGAAGAGAAAGTAGACACCGATGCCCTGCACTCGGTCAGAAAGTAGACAACGATGTCCTGCCCTCGGACTTAGAAACTGGACCTGGACCACGGCTTAACATTCCATGTTAACTGGGACCACTGCTTAACATTCCATCCGACGGACGGTAGCCTTTCCAGGCCCATCGGTGTACCCTACTGACCGAGGTCAGGGCGAGGAGTTTTGCAGAGATAAATCTCAACGTTGGCCCAGGCGGAACTCGAACCTGGGAACTGCAGATTGCGAGACTGGCACGCTACCGATTGAGCCACCTCAGTCCCAAGAATTCTCAAAAAGATATTTGTTGGATCTGACAATTAAAGAAAATTTCCGAGTGTTTGAAGAAGTCTAAATGCATGATAAATATCTTTCACACTGATTATTTTGTAGTATGTAACTATCATAGCACTTTTTTTTCCATTCCATTTCAATACCAGGAATATATATATATTTTGATAACCCCCTCGGTTTCGGTTATATTGGCATTTCAATGTACTAAAGAGTTTGAAATAGATACCCTAGATTGCTACCGTTTGTTTTAATTTTAGAAAATATTAAAATTTGCTTAGGAAGAAAGCATGTTTGTAGTTTTGTTTTATCATCAAAATAAATAAGAAATAAAAAGCGAAAACAGAGAAAAAGTGTCAAATCTTAGAGAAAGTTTCTTTTATTTGCATATTTTCCAAAGGACTCCGCAGGCTTAAACACATCGAAAGGATTTTACAGGCCACATCGGAAAATAGAAGGAGAGGGAATGCCAGTCCAAAATGTCATTCTTACAAGCTGGAGTGTCTGAGTGGGTTTTCTTCAAGGTACGACAATCTCAGAAGGAGATTACGAGATTTGAGTGTCTTTTTTGCATTCTTTGTTTCATCACTTTGACATCAACAATGGGAGTAAGGCAACGAAACACATTCAGATCCTCTCAAAATCTTTCTGTCTCCTTTTCGCTCGTTTTTCTCTAACATAATGCCAGAATAACGTCGGTAAGAGTGTTTGCTTTGGAAAGTAGACAGAGCTGAAAAAGGAGAGTTCTGAACAGCTCCAGGTGATCTCTTATGTAAATAACCTCTTTCTATACAAATACTTCTGCATACAAATAAACGTGTTGACGTACAATTTCCGACGTCTGGCTAAAAGAGGATGTAAAATGCTGCAGTCGACAGGAGACAAGAGCATCGGAGCAAAAGAAGCCGATTTGGTGGAGGTAAAGCAGCATCGAAATGGACAGTTACTTTTCTCTGAGTTCAACATCAATGTGGATATTCTGTAGATATATCCTGGAGTATAAAAAGATAAAATATGCCTTTTGCGAAGAAAGGTTGGTTAAAAGCTTTCTTTCTATGTTTTAACATTCCTCTCAACCAAAAAGAATTGGAATTTCTAGTGTAGTATCTATGTGTAACCGTCTAACATTTCAAAGGTTTACGAAGAAAACGATGAATGAGTTGTTCTGTCTCTGAGAGTACTGTTTTTGCACACTATAGGCTAAATGGCCAGGTCACAAGGACTCCAAGGGGTAAGAAAGGATTGAGGAAGTGGACCTACTGTACTGTTGTTAGGAGATAGACGGCAGCCTCCCGTCAAGGCCATCCAGAGTGTTCTTTAACTGACACATGATCACGGATTTGCGTACCATCCGCAGACGGTAGTTTCTCGAAATCCATATATGTCCCCTTTCTGACCGAGGGCGGGCATCGGTGTCCCCTTCCTGATAGAGGGTGGAGCATCGGTGTCCAATTGCTGACCGAGGACAGGGCATTGGTGTCCCATTTCTGACAGAGGGTGAGACATCGGTGTCCAATTGCTGATCAGGATCGATTCTCATCTGTGCCAGGCATGAGATTTATCTCTGTTAAACCCCACCCTACCCTAGATCAGAAAGGGATCACCAATGCCCTGCTCTTGGTCAGAAAGGGGACTCTGATGCCGTGCCCTCGGTCAGAAAGGGGGACACCGATGTCCTGTCCTCGGTCAGAAAGGGGGACACCGATGTCCTGTCCTCGGTCAGAAATGGGACACCTATGCCGCCCTCATCAGAAAGCCTTTATCAAAACAATGCATTGGTGTCCGCTTCCTGCAGAGGGTGAGATATCGGTGTCCTCTTCCTGACAGAGGGTGAGACATCAGTGTCCCATTTCTGAGCGAGGGCAGAGCATCGGTGTCCACTTCCTGACAGAGGGTGAGATATCGGTGTCCAATAGCTGACCGAGGGCAATGTATCGGTGTCTGCTTCCTGACAGAGGGTGAAACATCAGTGTCCCATTTCTGAGCGAGGGCAGAGCATCGGTGTCCACTTCCTGACAGAGGGTGAGATATCAGTGTCCAATAGCTGACCGAGGGCAGGGCATCGGCATCCACTTGCTGACAGAGGGTGAGACATCGGTGTCCAATTCCTGACCGAAGGCAGTTCATCGGTGTCTGCTTCCTGACAGAGGACAGGGCATCGGTGTCCTCTTCCTGACAGAGAACAGGGCATCGGTGTCCCCTTCCTGACAGAGGGTGAGTCATCAGTATCAGTAGACATCGTTGTCTACTTTCTGACCGAGGGCAGGGCATCGTTGTCTACTTTATGACAGAGACAGGGCATCGTTGTTTACTTTCTGACCGAGAGCAGGGCATCGTTGTCTACTTTCTGACAGAGAACAGGGCATCGTTGTCTACTTTCTGACCGAGAGCAGGGCATCGTTGTCTACTTTCTGACCGAGAGCAGGGCATCGTTGTCTACTTTCTGACCGAGAGCAGGGCATCGTTGCCTACTTTCTGACCGAGAGCAGGGCATCGTTGTCTACTTTCTGACCGAGACAGGGCATCGTTGTCTACTTTCTGACCGAGAGCAGGCATCGTTGTCTACTTTCTGACAGAGACAGGGCATCGTTGTCTACTTTCTGACCTAGAGCAGGGCATCGTTGTCTACTTTCTGACAGATACAGGACATCGTTGTCTACTTTCTGACCGAGAGCAGGGCATCGTTGTCTACTTTCTGACCGAGAGCAGGGCATCGTTGTCTACTTTCTGATCGAGAGCAGGGCATCGTTGTCTACTTTCTGACCGAGACAGGGCATAGTTGTCTACTTTCTGACAGAGATAGGGCATCGTTGTCTACTTTCTGACCTGGAGAGCAGGGCATAGTTGTCTACTTTCTGACAGAGATAGGGCATCGTTGTCTACTTTCTGACAGAGATAGGGCATCGTTGTCTACTTTCTGACCGAGAGCAGGGCATCGTTGTCTACTTTCTGACAGAGACAGGGAATCGTTGTCTACTTTCTGACCGAGACAGGGCATCGTAGTCTACTTTATGACCGAGAGCAGGACATCAATGACCGAGAGCAGGACATCAGTGTCACCCTTTCTGACCGAGGGGAGGGCATCGGAGTCCCTTTTCTGACCGAGGGCAGAACATTATGGCTCCCGTTCTGATCTAGGGCAGTATGGGATTTAACAGAGATAAATCTCAGGCCTGGCACAGGTGAGACTCGAACCTGGGAACTGCAAATTTCGATCCTGGCGCACTACCGACTGAGCCAACTCCCGTCCCAAGAAAGTAAGGAGACAGTTTATACCTGCAGCATAAAAACAAAAATCATATATGATACATAATTTTCACAATGATGGAGAAAATGTATAGAAGAAACTGAATGAGAAATGCCAACAAAAAAATTTTTTTTCCCGAATAATGAATTTATAAATATTTAAATACTCATTGCTTAGGGACTCTTGATTAACTTTTTGGAGAGTTTTACATTAAATGGGTAGGAAGGGAAGTTGAAAGGATAAGTTAGAAAAGTACAATGGAAATAAATCCCTAGTTCGATTTGTTACATCTTTGAGCGACAAGTTTTTGTACAAACGGGTTAAATGGCCGGGTCACAAGGATTCCAAGGACACAGAGAAGGTTGAGGAAGGGGATCCACTGGAGATTTAGGATAGAAATGGTAGCCTCCTGTTAAGGCAATTTAGAGTTGGGTTGTTTTACCTCTGAGAGCCACTTTTTTGCACACCATGGGCTAAATGGACAGGTTACAAGAATCCAAAGGCTCAGAGATTGTGTTGGATTGTTTTACCTCTGAGCGTCACTTTTTTGCACACCATGGGCTAAATGGACAGGTCACATGGACCCCGAAGGCTCAGAGAAGGTTGGGCGAGGGAACCCACTGGAACAGCTGTTGGGAGACAGATGGTAGCCTCCCGTCAAGGTCATCCAGTGTGTTCTTTAACGTGCACAGGGTATGGTTCTCCCGTACACGGAGCCACGGCTTAACGTCCCATCCGACGGACGGCGGCCTTTCCAAGCCCATCGGTGTCCCCTACTGACCGTGGGCAGGGCGGGGAATTTTGTGGAGATAAATCTCAACGTTGACCTATCTGGAACTCGAACCTGGGAACTACAGATTACGAGCCTGGCGCGCTACCGACTGAGCCACCCCCGCCCCTAAGGCTCAGAGAAGGTTAGGGTGATGGAACCTACTGGAAAGCTGTTGGGAACAGATCGTAGCCTACCGTTAAGGCCATCCTGCATGTTTCTTAGTGTGCAATCTTTCGTACACGGAGCCGCGGCTTAACGTTAAATCCGACGGACGGCAGCCTATTAAATCGCATCGGTGTCCCGTACTAACTGAGAGCGGAATGGGGAACTTTTCAGAGATAAATCTTAACGCTGGCCCAACTGGGACTCGAACCTTGGAACTGTAGATTACGAACCTGACGCGCTACTGTCTGAGTCACCCCAGCTGGCAGCTATTTAGCGAGTTCTTTAACGTATACAGGGTATGTCTCTACTGCATACGTTAAAGTAGTCTTTTATAAAATTCTTGAAAACTGTATGAAATAGGAATAAGTTTATTAATTTTTTGCCTCTATTACCGGGGCAGGGGTGGCTCAGTCGGTAGCGCGCCAGGCTCGTAATCTGTAGTTCCTAGGTTCGAGTCCCAGCTGGGTCAGCGTTGAGATTTATCTCCGCAAAATTCTCCGCCCTACCCACGGTCAGTAGGGGACACCCATGGGCTTGGAAAGGCCGCCGTCCGTCGGATGGGACGTTAAGCCGTGGCCCGTGTGCGGGAGAGACATACCCTGTGCACGTTAAAGAACACGCTGGATGGCCTTGACGGGAGGCTACCATCTGTCTCCCAACAGCTGTTCCAGTGGGTCCCCTCCCCTAACCTTCTCTGAGCCTTTGGGGTCCATGTGATCTGGCCATTTAGCCCATGGTGTGCAAAAAAGTGCCGCTCAGAGGTAAAACAACCCAACCCTTACTAGCAGTCTCAAAGAAAAGGGCATGGACTCTTGCAAAACGACCTTGATCAAGGCCACTTTGATACGTCAGGCCTGGACA
The DNA here is from genome assembly GCA_038380435.1 of Ryuthela nishihirai. Lineage (NCBI taxonomy): Eukaryota > Metazoa > Arthropoda > Arachnida > Araneae > Heptathelidae > Ryuthela > Ryuthela nishihirai. Next base: position 36,816,046 of record JAWZYU010000008.1, on the reverse strand, counting down.
GCCTTGAACAAAAGGAGTTAAGACAGGAGGAAAATTAATTATGCATAAAAAATTAAGTGATTTAATTTGTTTAAAATTAAAATTAAAATTATTTATTTCAAAACTAATTAAAATAAAATAATTTATTCATTAGAATTTTTATAAAATATTTGAGAATATTTTGAAATAGGAAATAACTACCAGTTGAATTTGTAGACGCATTGGTATAATATTACTACGTGTTTCAAAAATTAGTATATCTATTACTGAAGGGTCTAGGCCTAATCGTTGAGCAAAAGGAGCGAAGAAAGTAGGAATTTGAAATATACACAAAAATTTAAAGCGATTTTAGTTTGTCTAAAACTTAACTAAAAATTATTTATTTTTAAACCACGTATAAATGAAATAATTTGTTCATTATGACTATATGAAAATAGTTATGAATAATTTAAAATCTATTATATAAATAAAATTTACTAGCATTCTGAAAGGGAGGGAGTGACTGCCTTGCCCCTCCTCTCTAGAATGAAAAGGGGCGGGGGTGGCTCAGTCGGTAGCGCGCCAGGCTCGTAATCTGTAGTTCCCAGGTTCGAGTCCCAGCTGGGTTAGCGTTGAGATTTATCTCCGCAAAATTCCCCGCCCTGCCCACGGTGAGTAGGGGACACCGATGGGCTTGTAAAGACCGCCGTCCGTCGGATGGGACGTTAAGCCGTGGTCCCGTGTGCGGGAGAGACATACCCTGATGCACGTTAAAGAACACGCTGGATGGCCTTGACGGGATGCTACCATCTGTCTCCCAACAGCTGTTTCAGTGGGTCCCTTCCCCAAACCTTCTCTGAGCCTTCGGGGTCCATGTGACCTGGCCATTTAGCCCATGGTGTGCAAAAAAGTGCCGCTCAGAGGTAAAACAACCCAACCCAACCTAGAATGTAAAACTGCAGCTTAGTTGCTTGAACCAGGGATGCACCCAAGATTTAGTTTGGGGTAGGGGTGAGAAGAGGGTGGAGGGGAGGGGAGGGGACCCCGAAAAATTCGGGCCTGGACAGCCGCTTCTTCGGGAGGGTTCGAGAATTTAGTTTGTTTCGGGGAGGGGGGCGGGTTCCATTAAATTTAGTTTTGGGAGTTTGAGATTAACACTTATGTAGTTCCCAGTTAATAAAATATTTAATCTGATAGGAATAACTAAAATGCTATTCTATATGGAACAAAATTTTATAGTTCCTTTTTAAATCTATTAGAAGTATGGGACTAAAATAAAATTAGAGAAAGATAACTGTTTTGAATTTCAAAGCAGGTAAACAAGTTTGAGATTTGCATAAGACGACCGGATTTTGTAGTGGGCGGACCAAAAAACTTCTAAAACAGAAGGCCGATGAACCAAGTTATGACGTCATCGTAAGTAATCCTATGTCTAGTGAAACTCTAAGAAATTTATATTTAATTTTATTACTAGTGTACTGCTATGTATAATAATGTTTATTTTTAAATATACATTATTTGGAAGGAAAATTATTTGTTTTGTTAGAAATTATCGTAATCCTAATACATAAGAATAATTTCCCTCCTAAATTGGATATATTTATAAATAAACATTAATATAGATATTATTACAAAAGTACACCAGGAATAATTATGGAAATAGATACATAAGAATTTTCTAGATTACAAGAATATTAATCAAAAGTCATAACTTGGTTCAACTGCCTTCTGCTGTAAAAGGTGTTGGGAAGACCCCTTGGTGTTCTTTCCCCCGTTCGTAAGTTCCTGGGGCTGGGGTGGCTCAGTCGGTAGCGCGCCAGGCTCGTAATCTGTAGTTCCCAGGTTCGAGAAGTTTGGGTAGTTTTGTAAAAGTTCAGTAAGTTCGGGTCAGAGTTGACATTTATCTCCGCAAAATTCCCCGCCCTGCCCAAGGAGAGCAGGGGACATCGATGGGCTTGGAAAGGCCGCCGTCCGTCGGATGGGACGTTACGCCGTGGCCCCATCGACGGGAGAGCCATACCTTATACATGTTAAAGGGTTGGGTTGGGTTGTTTTACCTCTGAGCGGCACTTTTTTGCACACCATGGGCTAAATGGCCAGGTCACATGGACCCCGAAGGCTCAGAGAAGGTTGGGGGAGGGGACCCACTGGAACAGCTGTTGGGAGACAGATGGTAGCCACCCTTCAAGGCCATCCAGCGTGTTCTTTAACGTGCACAGGGTATGGCTCTCCCGCACACGGGGCCACGGCTTAACGTCCCATCCGACGGACGGCGGCCTTTCCAAGCCCATCGGTGTCCCCTACTGACCGTGGGCAGGGCGGGGAATTTTTGCGGAGATAAATCTCAACGCTGACCCAGCTGGGACTCGAACCTGGGAACTACAGATTACGAGCCTGGCGCGTTACCGACTGAGCCACCTCCGCCCCTATACATGTTAAAGAACACACTGGATGGAATTGACGGGAGGCTACCATCTATCTCCCAACAGCTGTTCCAGTGGGTCCCCTCCCCCAACCTTTTCTGAGCATTCGGGGTCCATGTGACCTGGCCATTTAGCCCATGGTGGGCAAAAAAGTGCCGCTCAGAGTAAAACAACCCAACCCTACCCAATCGTAAGTTCCTGGATTGAACCATCCACGCACAAGAAGCCGGTAGAAAACAATTTGGCAGAGGACATTGCAGAAACAAGTTTTTGAATTCAGGAGACCGTAACACGCTTTCTGATCGAAAACTTGATTCCACGATCACAAGCCTTTCTCTATACTGAATATGGGAAAGTGATTTACGTTTAAGATTCAACCGTCTACAAAAAATTCTGGGACATAAAGGAATATTATGACAGCCATACATAACTTCACGGCTGAAAAATTTCAGAGAAATGTAAATGTTCATTTTTATCAATGGTGCATGGTGCGACAGCTGGATTTATCAGAGCTTAACTCCAATCATTATGGAATAACAAAAATAAGAACGGTGAAGCGACAAAAATTTTGTTAAAAAATATCAGCCACGATAGATAAGGACATCGCATTTACACTTTTATGGCCGGTTTATGATCCGTTAAACTATGCTGCAGAAAGACGATTTCTTTGATGACGTCTTATAATCTTTATCAGAGTTGAAATGTCAAGAAAACATGGCAGTAATATTATTTACAGCGCAAATATATTTTACATTTCTCTGGTATTGTACAATGACAATCCAAGTCAAGAGACAAGTGATGCGAAAGAGGTTTAGTTATATAAATATCATTTGGAACTAAAGGGGAAGAATCGTTGCAATTGGAAAACGTTACAAAATGAAGAATGCATGATTTGTACGTACTATGTTCTCAAGTCGCGGTTCAATGTTCTGAAAACAAATGAAATATCTTTTCTCTATGATTTAACTGGTTGGAAAAGATCAATGTTTCTTTTCTGCATGAATTTTCCTCATATATATATATACAATTTAAAGTGAATTCACCGTAAAATGTCTTTCTGTATTTTATTATTATGTATTAATAAAGGAAAAAATAAAAGGTTGCTAAATATTGATTTCTTTCTTGACATGTTCTTTTCACCGGCATGTGTATTTATATCCTATATTTTTTCAACATACATCAGTGTTTCTCAACCTTTTATGCTTCACGTACCCCCTGGACCAAACGACCTTCTTCCTATCATTCAAGGTCCAGTTTTGATGCTTGCGTACCCATTGTAGGCGCTTTCGACGATCAACCGAGGTTAGCATGGGCACTCGGAGCGCAAACCTATTTTCAGCAGGTGTCCATGTACTGTGTGTTCTGACACATTACTCCTGTCACCAGCATTCAAATTACGGGCGAGTTGTGCCACAGTATCACTTCTGTTGGCTAGTACAGTCGCTCAAAAAAGTATCCGAACACTATGGTTGATTACAGAATTCAGAAAAAATATCTGGCAGCGATTTTTTTTAGAAATTAGTGATCTGGCAACCTTCGTGTCACGTGACACGAAGGTTGCCAGATCACTAATTTCTAAAAAAATCGCTGCCAGATATTTTTTCTGAATTCTGTAATCAACCATAGTGTTCGGATACTTTTTTGAGCGACTGTACCATACGGGATAGCCTTCGCTCACCTCTAGCATCGCTGAGCCGTGGTCGACTCATATCTTGCTGGAGGTTCATGGCTTTTCCCTCCTCGAACCACTTTTTGAAGGTACTAACCACGGCTGCCCATGGGCACCCCAATAGCCTTGCCATCTCCGAAATGCTCTGACTCAGTCATCTGGCCATTACAATTTAGACTTTGTCAAACTCACCTAAGTCCGCTCCCTTTCCGATGAGCTTGGAAATGTCACCGTCCGTCGAATGGGAAGTTAAGACGTGGTTCGTGTGTGGGAAATTCATACCTTGTGCACGATAAATAACAAGCTGAATGGCCTTGACGGGAGGCTGTCTGTCTCCCAACAGCTGATACCCCTCTCTTGTGTTGCGATCTTAAGCAACCACGGCAATTCCCGATTCCGCCTATACGACACTACCAGTTATTAAAAGCCTTGCTATCTAGAGCCGGGGGCAAGGAATACGCCATATAGACGCACCTCAACCCCGACCTCACATGGCAGCAGTCCTATAGAAGGAAAGCTGACCACCGGAAGAATCCTAACTTTAATCTGTTCCCCGGTTAGCCATGAACAAGGATATATAGATCCAGTTCGCTCGGCGTCCGGGGTGGAGACTCTTAGTAAGGCACAGACTTTGGTGAGGACTCGACCTACTGGGGCACAAATCTTTTCAGAAGAGTCCTCGAACTGCTCACCCAGAGCACCTGATAGGTGAGGTCTCAGACGCCGTCACCACCCAACCGGTCAACACGGAACCGGTCAGCGGCATCCTCGACCTCGGTTGGTCTTGGCTATGTCCAACCGGGGACCCAATCCGGTCGGCACAGCCATCGACCGGGTTGCTGGACCCTAGGCCCCCCACCACGACAAGGTGGTCCCCTATTGGGGGGGCAACAGCTGATACAATGGTCCCCTCGCCCAACCTTCTCTGAGCCCTCGGGGCCCTATGTGACCTGGCCATTTAACGAATGGTGTGCTAAGAAGTTGCCGCTCAGAGGTGAAATATCCCAACCCAAATCGCATTATTAAGTCTCCGAGGGGATGAAAAGATGCTACAGCTCTCTCCTTTGGTTATTATATACGTAATAATTCTATACATATCATAGCTCCTTTGGCTGGGCTTGGAAAGGCCGCCGTCCGTCGGATGGGACGTTAAGCCGTGGCCCCGTGTGCGGGACGTTAAGCCGTGGCCCCCTGTGCACGTTAAAGAACAGGCTGGATGGCCTTGACGGGAGGCTACCATCTGTCTCCCAACAGCTGTTCCAGTGGGTCCCCTCCCCCAACCTTCTCTGAGCCTTCGGGGTCCATGTGACCTGGCCATTTAGCCCATGATGTGCAAAAAAGTGCCGCTCAGAGCTAAAACAACCCAAACAACTCCTTTGGTTATTATATACGTATAATTCTATACATATCATAACTCCTTTAATTATTATATACGTAATAATTCTATACATATCATAAGTCCGTTGATTATTATATACGTAATAATTCTATACATATCATAACTCCTTTGATTATTATATACGTAATAATTCTATACATATCATAAATCCTTTGATTATTATATTCGTAATAATTCTATACATATCATAACTCCTTTGATTATTATATACGTAATAATTCTATCATACCATAACTCCTTTGATTATTATATACGTAATAATTCTATACATGTCAGCTCAAAGCAAGGGGCGGGAGTCGCTCAGTCGGTAGCGTGCTAGGCTCTCAATTTCAACTGCAGTTCCCAGGTTCGTATCCCACCTGGGGCATCGTTAAGATTTATCTCCTCTAAACTCTCACCCTCGGTCATAGGTAACATCAACGGGCTTGGAAAAAGCTGCCGTCCGTTGGATGAGATGTAAAGCCGTGGTTCCGTATGGGAGAAAGGGCTATACCTTGTGCACGTTAAAGAACACTCTGGATGGCCTTGTCAATAGGCTTCCATCTGTTTCCTAATAGCTGTTCAGTAATCTCCTTCTCCCAAATTTCTAGGATCCGTGTGATCCAACCATTTAGCCCATTGTGTGCAAAAAAAGGGTCGCTCAGAGGTGAAACAACCCGCGACTCTGCAACGTTTTCTTTTGTTTATGTCAATATATTTTCAGTTCCATTTCAGAGTTCCATTTCAGATAAGTAATGTTTCATAAATTCCCCTCCTCCGGGAAGCCTAGGGGCGGGGGTGGCTCAGTCGGTAGCGCGCCAGGCTCATAATCTGTAGTTCCCAGGTTCGAGTCCCAGCTGGCTCAGCGTTGAGATTTATCTCCGCAAAATTCCCCGCCCTGCCCACTGTCAGTAGGGGACACCGATGGGCTTGAAAAGGCCGCCATCCGTCGGATGGGACGTTAAGCCGCGGCGCCGTGTGCAGGAGAGCCATACCCTGTGCACGTTAAAGAACACACTGGATGATCTTGACGGGAGGCTACCATCTGTCTCCCTACAGCTGATCCTGTGGGTCCCCTCCCCCAACCTTCTCTGAGCCTTCGGGGTCCATGTGACCTAGCCATTTAGCCCATGGTGCGGCTCAGAGGTAAAACAACCCAACCCAATCCCTCCTCCGGGAAGCCTATTATAGGGCAGCCTGCCTCTTGGAGAATGACAACCAAAAATGAGATCATATTGATCAAAGCATTTTGTTCTCTTCAATTCATTTCAAGAGGATTTCGACGCCATCTTGAACTTCCCACTCTATGACGTCATATTTTTCTCCCAATAACAGGGTGAGGCAGTGATCCTTTTTTTTTTGAATTCCCATTTCGTTTTTCTTTTCCGCCAAGCATCTGATGGCACATCATTCAGAATAAATGCGAAATCTAGACGAGGAATAGAGAATTCCTCAGCAGGCTAAGAGGCAGTCTTTGTCCATAATAACGAGAGTGCGGAGAGCGATTTCGATGACCGTCTTCCTAACGATGCTGTTGTGATTCGTAAACGATTTTCATCAACGAGGAGCATGATGGCAGAAAACGAATATTGCTGAGAACATAAAAGGCGTAAGATCCAGATGTGACTCTGGCAGTCGCATTTGCAATCGTGATATTCGTGTGCCATCAATGATTCTGCCTCCATTGACTTATTTTTTAGATATTGAACAGAAAGAAAGAGAAATTGAATTTGTGGCGATCAATAGCTGTTGTACAGTCGTTCAAAAAAGTATCCGAACGCTATGGTTGATTGCAGAATTCAGAAAGATATCTGGCAGCGATTTTTTTTAGAAATTAGTATACACGAAGGTTACCAGATCACTAATTTCTAAAATATATATTCAATATGTTCAATACGATTAATATTGTCAATATTTTTATTATAAATATATAATATTATGAATATTTTTTTATTATTATTTTCAATATGAATATTTATTATTATATTATATCAATTATCAATACTTATTATATCATATCAATTATCAATATTTATTATTATTATTATATTATTTATATTTTTATTATAAATTATATGTATCGTATTGAACATATTGAATTACATATATTTATATAATTCAATATGTTCAATACGATTCAATATGTTTAATATGATTCCTGTACAGTCGCTCAAAAAAAGTATCCGAACACTACGGTTGATTACAGAATTCAGAAAAAATATCTGGCAACGATTTTTTTTAGAAATTAGTGATCTGGCAACCTTTGTGTTACGTGACACGATCTACGTCACATCTACGTGACACGAAGGTTGCCAGATCACTAATTTCTTAAAAAAATCGTTGCCAGATATTTTTTCTGAATTCTGTAATCAACCGTAGTGTTCGAATACTTTTTTGAGCGACTGTACGAGTAGTGAATGAATTCATTGAAAGAAAGGAACGTCTAGGAAAAGTTCAAAATTTTGAGGCGTTCGTTATCGTTTAATAACAATTAATGCTTAATTATAACATGCTATTGATCAAAATAGTAATTAATACTTAATTATAATATGTAATTGATGATATGAGTAACTGATGCATAAAAAGAAATGTAATTGATCATACTAGTAACTAAAATAAAGTAATTTAATTCTCTAGGATATAGAGAATTAAATTACTTTACTTTAATTACTGCACTTTCCATCTCTACAGTAATTTTTGTTATACTAGTAACTGATGCTTACTCATAATATGTATCGATGTTTAATTAATTATGTAATTGATCATAGTAGTAATTGATTTTTAATTATGTTATGCAATTGATCATAGTATTGATTTTTAATTATGTTAAGTAATTGATTATAGTTGTAATTGATTCTTAATTACAATATGTAATTGGGGGCGGGGGTGGCTCAGTCGGTAGCGCGCCAGGCTCGTAATCTGTAGTTCCCAGGTTCGAGTCCCAGCTGGGTCAGCGTTGAGATTTTTTTTGGAAAGGCCGCCATCCGTCGGATGGGACGTTAAGCCGTGCCCCGTGTGTGGGAGAGCCATACGCTGTGCACGTTAAAGAACACGCTGGATGGCCATGACGGGAGGCTACCATCTGTCTCCCAACAGCTGTTCCAGTGGGTCCCCTCTCTCAACCTTCTCTGAGCCTTCGGGGTCCATGTGACCTGGCCATTTAGCCCATGGTGTGCAAAAAAGTGCCGCTCAGAGGTAAAACAACCCAACCCAACAATATGTAATTGATTATAATGCTAATTGATGCTTCAATATACTATATAAATGTTGCTTAATTACAATACATAATTTACCATTGATCATAATAGGCAATGATCACAATTGTAATTGATGCTTAATGATAATATATAATTGACAATAATAGTATTTGATGCTTAATTTTAATATGGTAATTGATCATAATAATAATTTATGCTAAATCGTAATATGCAATTGATGTTTAATCACATGTATTTGATGCTATACCTTATAATACGTAATTGTGCAGAATAGTAATTGATGATTAATTATAATAAGTAATTGATCGTAATAGTAACTGATGCTTTTTTATTATATCTTTGGCATATAACCTGGCAGACTCCTGTCATAATCCTGTCAGATTAATTTTTACATAAATTTATTTGAATAAAGAGCAGTAGTAGAACGAAAAAATATAGTTTGAAATATTTTAATGTAATTATTCGTAGTTAAAATCATTCCTGTGAAATCTAAGAGTTACTTTATTTCTGTTCACATTCACAAAAATTCTGTCTTTTTTTTCTTCTCTTAACAGTTACACTTTGTCGATTCAGTATGTTTAATATCATTCAATATGTTTAATATCATTCAATATGTTTAATATCATTCAATATGTTTAATATCATTCAATATGTTTAATATCATTCAATATGTTTAATATCATTCAATATGTTTAATATCATTCAATATGTTTAATATCATTCAGTATGTTTAATATCATTCAGTATGTTTAATATCATTCAATATGTTTAATATCATTCAATATGTTTAATATCATTCAGTATGTTTAATATCATTCAGTATGTTTAATATCATTCAATATGTTTAATATAATTCAACATGTTTAATATAATTCAATATGTTTAATATGTAATGTTCGTAGATATATAGATATATTGATATAATATGATTCAATATATTTAATATAATCCAATATGTTCAATATGATTCAATATGTTCAATATAATTCAATACGTTTAATATAATTAAATATGTTTAATATAATCCAATATGTTTAATATCATTCAATATGTTTAATACAATCCAATACGTTCAATATGATTCAATATGTTTAATATGATTCAAAATGCTTAATATAATTCACTATGTTTAACACGATTCAATATGTTTAATATAAAGCAATATGTTCAATGTGATTCAATATGTTCGATTTAATATGTTCTCTTCAAAAACTTTAACAAGTTGGCGATGATTTCAGAAGCGAAAACATTTTTCGCATTCGGAAATCAGAATCCTTTCTCTCATATTCATACGTTTAGGGGATCAGCCATTTTCAGCTGAAGGGTACTCAAGTCACGCCACAATTATAGCCTATCAATCAACAGCGTTGTAACACTGACTTAAATAAATATTATAATACCAATACAATTATTGCAGTGCTCCCGGTTGGGTTATTTTACCTCTCAGCAGCACTTTTTGCACATAATGGGCTAAATGCTAAATGGCCAGGTCATAAGGACCCCAACGGCTCAAAGAAGGTTGGGGGAAGGGACCCATTGAGAAGCTGTTAGAAGACAGATGGTAGTCACCCATCAAGGCCATCCTGCGTGTTCTTTAACGTGCTCAACGAATGTCTCTGCGAGAGAGACATTCGTTGAGCACGTTAAAGAACACGCAGGATGGCCTTGATGACACGCAGGATGGCACACGGAGCACATCTTAACCTCCCAAGACTGACGGCGGCCTTTCCAAGCCCATCGGTATCACCTCTTGACCGAAGAGAAGGGGAGTTTTCTGGAGATTAATCTCAACAGTGGCCCAGGTGGGATTCGAATGTGAGTTGGGTTGGGTTGTTTTACCTCTGAGCGTCACTTTTTTGCACACCATGGGCTAAATGGCCAGGTCACATAGACCCCGAAGGCTCAGAGAAGGTTGGGGGAGGGGACCCACTGGAACAGCTGTTGGGAGACAGATGGTAGCCCCCCGTCAAAGCCATCCAGCGTGTTCTTTAACGTGCACAGTGTATGGCTCTCCCGCACACGGAGCCACGGCTTAACGTTCCTTTTCAAGCCCATCGGTGTCCCCTACTGACAGTGGGCAGGGCGGGGGATTTTGCGGAGATAAATCTCAACGCTGAGCCAGCTGGGACTCGAACCTGGGAACTACAGATTACGAGCCTGGCGCGCTACCGACTGAGCCACCCCCGCCCCAAAAATCCGCAAGGGACGGACATAACCTAGAAGCTCTATGTAGATTGTGCTGGCTTTTCGAATGTGGGAACTGCAGATTACTGGACTGGCGCACTACTGATTGAAACACTTTTTTCATAACAGATTCTGTTCTATGGCAAACTCTATTCATTCCTCACTGATTAAAGCAAAAATAAAAAAAAATATATATATATTTTAAAATTTTGGAAATTTCACTTCTTTAATTCGATTTGTTTCAGTCAGTAGCACGCCAGGCTCACCAGTCCCCAGGTTCGAGCCCCCCGCCTGGGACAACATCGAGAAACATCTCCGCAAAACTTCCCATCCTACCTTTGGTGAGAAATGGGACATCGATGGGTTTGAAAAGGCTGCCGTCTGTGGGGATGAGACTTAAAGCCGTGGTGCCGTGTGCTAGAGAGAGCCTTTCCCTACCACGTTAAAGAACATTCTGGATGGCCTTGACAGGAGATTACCATCTGTCTCCTAACAGCTGTCCAGTGTATTCCCTTCCACCAACTTTCTCTGAGGAATCAGGGTCGTTGCGACCTTGGGCGGGGGTAGTTCAGTCGGTAGCGCGACAGGCTTAATCTGCAGTTCCTAGATTTGAGCCCTAGCTGGGACAGAGCTGAGATTTATCTCCCAAAACTTTCCGCCCAACCTACGGTCAGTAGGGGACACCGATGGGTTTGGAAAGACCGCCATCCGTCGGATAGGACTTTAAGCTCTGGCCACGTGTGCTGGAGGGCCCTTCCCTGTGCGCGTTAAAGAACATGCTCGATGATCTTGATGAGAGACTATCATCTGTCTCCTAACAGCTGTCCAGGGGCGGGGGTGGCTCAGTCGGTAGCGCGCTAGGCTCGTAATCTGTAGTTCCCAGGTTCGAGTCCCAGCTGGGTCAGCGTTGAGATTTATCTCCGCAAAATTCCCTGCCCTGCCCACGGTCAGTAGGGGACACCGATGGGCTTGGAAAGACCGCCGTCCGTCGGATGGGACGTTAAGCCGTGGCCCCGTGTGCGTGAGAGCCATACCCTGTGCACGTTAAAGAACACGCTGGATGGCTTTGACGGGAGGCTACCATTTGTCTCCCAACAGCTTTTCCAGTGGGTCCCCTCCCCCAACCTTCTCTGAGCCTTCGGGGTCCTTGTGGCCTGGCCATTTAGCCAATGGTGTGCAAAAAAGTGCAGCTGATAGTTAAAACAATCCAATCCAAACCTTCCTCCAACGTTGTCTGAACCATCGGGGTCCTTGTAACTTGGATATTTAGCCACATTGTGTGCAAAAAATGACGCTAAGAGGTGAAACAACCAACTGATCACTACTAAGAGCGGAGAAAACTCAGTGGACTGAAAACGTTTGTATAGTATCAGAAATCAAATTTCGTTTCACCGATCTTCAAACCAGCTCAATTTTTTTCCTTTGCTCCAGATCCTTTCTATAAATGGCGTGCAATCTTCCATTCATTTTTCGCTCGATGCCAAGAAGAAAATCAGCACAACTTTAAAAATGGAACATCGACATTTAAAATGCAAAAAAAAAAAATGAAAAAAAAAAGGACACAACTCGGAAATCGTCGACAACATCACGCAACTACAAAATCACCATCACTCTAAAACATCTTGATTTTTTCCCCTCTTTCTCTCTGCAGCCTGAGGGGGAAAGGAGGATCGAAGGGATTAAAAATAGTCCGAGACGTTACTTCGGGAATGACAGCGAAGTGCGTCACGTGTCATAGAAGGGGACAAGAGGGGTGAAGAGATGCTTCTACCGTCTTTTACCCGTCACGGTTTATTTTGCTAATGGACTCTGTTAAAAGAGGCAAAGGAAGAAAAAGCTTCTTCATCTCCTTGGAATAGATTTTGCTCTTAAAAGAAAACAGAGGAGAGAAAAAAATAGGATGCACTTGTCACCAGAACATGCGATTCTCATATACAGAAGGATGCGTTTGGTTTGCTAAATTAGTGGGTTGTTTTACCTCTGAGCGGTACTTTTCTTGCACACAATGAGCTAAATGACCAGGTCACAAGGACCCCGAGGGATCAGAGAAAGTTGGGGAAATGGGACTCACTGGAGAGCTGTTGGGAGAGAGATGGTAGCCTCCAGTCAAGGCTATCCAGTGTGTTCTTCAACGTGCACAGGGTATGGCTCTCCCGCAGACGGGTTCAGGGTTTAACGTCTCATCCGACGGACGGCAGCCTTTCCGAGCCCATCGGTATCCATTACTGACCGTGGGCACAGCAGGAAGTTTTGCGAAGACATCCTAATCCAGCTATGTGCAGAAGTTAATATATGGTTCTGAGTTTTAAGAAAGATCGCTCACAAAATTCCTTAGTAACGATAAATATTCGTCGAAGTATAGTTCAGAAGTTGCCACTCAAATTATAAGAACTTCTTTGTTTAGTGGATTTTTTTTAGCTGGTCAAAAAATTCACCGAGTCTGAAACTGGATAAAGTAATGCAGGTAACAAAAAGTAACAGATAGTGCAATCACCAGCGTAGATGGGGAAAGCTATAAGAGTTTACGAAGTAATTGGTGACGGTTGAAAACGGTGATTCGAGTGCCTATAAAGAACTGCTAAAGCGAATATGACTTCGAAAAAGCATGTTTGAAACATGATATTCTCATTTTCATCATCAATTTAATAAAATCGTCTATTTAAAAGTTAGGTTGGGTTGTTTTACCTCTGAGCGGCACTTTTTTGCACACCATGGGCTAAATGGTCAGGTCACATGGACCCCGAAGGCTCAGAGAAGGCTGGGGGAGGGGACCAGGTGGAACAGCTATTGGGAGACAGATGGTAGCCTCCCGTCAAGGCCATCCAGCGTGTTCTTTAACGTGCACAGGGTATGGCTCTCCCGCACACGGGGCCACGGCTTAACGTCCCATCCGACGGACGGCGGCCTTTCCAAGCCCATCGGTGTCCCCTACTGACCGTGGGCAGGGCGGGGAATTTTGCGGAGATAAATCTCAACGCTGACCCAGCTGGGACTCGAACCTGGGAACTACAGATTACGAGCCTGGCGCGCTACCGACTGAGCCACCCCCTATTTAAAAGTGATTATTTAAAAAGCTTATAAGAAATTGTATTTTTTAATTAAAGCTATTTTAAAATATTATAAAACAATTCAAAATTATTGAAAATATTACTAAATAAGTAATCGGCAGTTAAATTTTAAAATTGGTGTTCTAATAAGAAAAATATGATTAACTTTTGATTTACGATACCTCTAGTTAAGGTAGCTTTAATACGTAACTTTGGCTATGTTCAGTCAATTTCGATAAAAATCGTAACAAAAGCATGAGCTGAACCTTAACTGAATCGTCGCATCAGGTTTCTGTTTCTTAAAATGCGGAAACAGGTCATCTTTCGAATCAGTCTTTCTGTTAGACGCATGGCCAGGAACGATTGCACTAGAAACGATGAGAGTGTTCTTAATTTCCGCGAGGACGAACACGATCGATTCTGGAACCCTCTAGCTGACGCATCAAGTAAGTAATCATGTTATTTTTCCTTCCTTCTCCACCCTAGATTCACTATTTTCTCCTACGTCTCTTCTATCGTCAACCGTTTCCTCACAACCTTCACCAGAACATCCCAAACTCCAGTGGGATACATCTTCGCCGCTTTAGAAGTGATAATGGCGTGTCACATGTACGCGGGTGATGATGTAAGTTCTCTCCGTTGCGGCAGTCTATTAAGCTGAATTTGCTCTCCCATGGTATCAGTCCATGTTGAGGTACTAATGGACAGTTATTAGGCGTTACACTCTTTAGATGCTGGAACGTTGGCGGTCAACTGTGGTGTTTGCGTGAGATCTCTATGAGCTTTTGCAGAATCATCAGTGGTGAATGAGGATAAGCGTTGAAAAGGTGGGTGGTGTATGCTGTCCGCATTATAAGCGTAATGATATCACGCTTGACGCATGATGTAGAGTGGTTCTTCGCGCATAACTGGATTTGGGAATATGGAATCGATCGGTAATAAAGAGAAATTTATAAAGCTTTTATAAACTGAGAGATTGGATTTCGTTCTAGGCATGCCACATAATTGAGATTTTACCATTCTTCATAGGCTATTGGTGAGATTGTAAAAATGAGGTTTTGACTCTTAACGCAGTTTTACGATTTAGTTTTATGCAACAAGATAAGGGCGAACAGCGGGTTAAGGAAATGATGAATGACTGGATAATGGAATATAAAACAAAAAAATAAGGGCAAACAACGGGAACATATAACGGATATATAATTATATACGGGAATAATAATCAACATGATAGAGATATATAAAAATATGGATAAGGACAAGCAACAAGAGAATAAAAAACAACAGAACAAGGAAATAAGCAGCAGAATAAGAACAAGATAAAGAAATGGCAAACAATAAGAACAAACAAGAGGATAAGAACAAACAATACGTTAAGAGAATAACAAACAACAGGAAAAGAATAAACAGCTGGATAAGGAAATAAGAGTATATAAAACAAAATAATAAGAGCAAACAACGGGAGAATAATAATAATAATCAACAGGATAAACAGACATAAAAATATATGGATAAGGAGAAGCAACGTGATAAGAGAATAACAAACAACAGGAAAAGGAAATAACCAACAGAATAAGAATAACAAGGTAAGGAAATAGCAAACAATAAGATAAGAACAAACAATAGGTTAAGAGAATAACAAACAACAGGATAAGAATAAACAGCCGAATAAGGAAAAAATATCAGGATAAGGACAAGGAAAGGAAATAACAAAAAATATGGTAAAAGTAAATAAGAGAATAAGAGAATAATGAACAACAGGATGAAAGCAAACACGGGGAAGGAGGATGAAAAAAAAAAACAGGATGGGAATAAACGGCCACAATATAAATACGTAACAGGCAACAAGATAAGAACAAAAAAGTAAGGAAAATTGCAAAAATTAGGATAACAACAGACAGAATAAAAGGCAATCGGAATGAAATAATAACCAAACAACAGGATAAAGAATAAACAGCAGGCTAGGAACAAAAATATAGGCAAATAAAAACAAGATAAAGAAATAACAAACAATAGGATAAGGACAAACAATAGGATAAGGGCAAACAATAGGAAAAAGACAAACAATAGGATAAGGACAAACAACAGGAAAAAGGTGAAACAACGGGAGGAGAGAATAACAAACAACAGGATAAGAATAAATAGCAGACTAGGAATCACAATATAGGCAAATAAGAACAACAAGATAATTAAAGAACAAACAATAGGATAAGAATAAACAACAGGATAAGAGCAAATAACGGGATAAGAGAATAACAAACAAGATAGGAACAACAACAACAATAAACACAAAAATAAAGAAAGAACAAACGATGGGATAAGAATAAATAACAGGATAAGAGCAAATAACGGAGAAAGAGAATAGCAAACAACAAGACAGGAACAACAACAACAACAACAACCAACAAGATAAGCAAATGGAAAACAATAGGGTAAAAACAAATAACAGGTTAAAAGAATAATAAACAACAGGATAAGAAAATAAAAAAAAAAAACAGAATACGAACAACAAGATCAGGAAATAACAAACAACATGATAAGAACAAACAACACGATAGGCAAATAAGAAACAACACGATAAGAGCAAATAACATAATAAGAAAGTAATAAAGCAATGAATAATTAAACGAGTATTTTAGGGTCTCTAAAAAATTTGATTTTTCTCCATTTCGCCCTTATGAGTGTGTGAGTTTTTCCGTTATAATTCTGGAATGGATGCGTATGTATATCGCATTCTCAGTTTAAATGAGAAATTTTTTTATAGACATAGGCATTGTGTTGGAGATAAATCACTCATTACCATTCAGCTATATACTAGGTGCTACAATATCTTGTATACACAACTTATTCGCTTTCATCTTTAACATTAAAGCATAGAAACATGAGTAATTGGTTGGGAAATTTATGGAAAGTCAAAATGCCCTCTCCCCCCAAAAAAGGGTGTGTATCCTAAATAGCAAATACACACTTTGAACATTCATAAAATATGTAACGCATAGGAAATGAGTGGTAGTTGTGTCTATCGGTAGCGCCCCAGAACCACCTTGCACCAGGCCTGGATAGCCTTGAACCAAAGGAGAGGAATTAATTATACATAAAAATGAAATTGTTTTTATTTAAAATTTAAGTTAAAGTCATTTATTTTAAAATTAGTTAAAATAAAATAATTAATTCATTAGGATTTTATCAAAATATTTCAAAATATTATAAAATTAGTTATAAAATTTTTAAAATAAATAGCTACCAGTTAAATTTTTAGCAGTAAGTGTATAATTTAAATTGCTATATTTTTAAAAATTAAGTCTTCCGTTATTGCAGTGCCCAGGCTTTTTGTAACGAGGTGGCCTTGGCCAGGCTTATTATAATCTGCAGCTCTAACGTTCGAATTCCGACTGTGGTAGTGCTGAGATTTATCTTTGTTAAACTATATATAAACTTACCCTGCACTTTATTTTGCAATTTATAGGGAGTCAAATTACCTTTTACTTGGTGTAGGTGGTTGGCTCAGTTGGTAGTGCTTCAGACTCATAATCTGTAGTTTGCAGTTTCGAGTCCCAACTTGCCAGTGTGAGATTTTACTTTGCTAAACCTCCTCCTTGCCTTCAGTCAGAAATGGGACAGTAATGGACTTAAGAAGTCCGCCGTTCGTCGAATGGGGCCTTAAACCGTGGAACTGTGTGCAGGTGGCCCATACCCTCTGGACGTTAAAGAACACGTTAAATGACATGGAACGTAAGGCTCCCATTTTTCTCCTAACAATCCCAGTGGATCCCCTTCTCCTAAGGGGCGGGGGTGGCTCAAACGGTAGCGCGTCAGGCTCGTAATCTGTAGTTCCCAGGTTCGAGTCCCAGCTGGGTCAGCGTTGAGATTTATTTCCGCAAAATTCCCCGCCCTGCCCACGGTCAGTAGGGGACACCGATGGGATTGGAAAGGCCGCCGTCCGTCGGATGGGACGTTAAGCCGTGGCCCCGTGTACGGGAGAGCCATACCCTGTGCGTTAAAGAACACGCTGGATGGCCTTGACGGTAGGATACCATCTGTCTCCCAACAGCTATCCCAGTGGGTCCCCTCCCCCAACCTTCTCTGAGCCTTCGGGGTCCATGTGACCTGGCCATTTAGCCCATGGTGTGCAAAAAAGTGCCGCTCAGAGGTAAAACAACCCAACCCTTCTCCTAACCATCTCTCAGCCACGGGGTCCTTGTGACCTGACCATTTATATCATTCTGCGCACAAAAATGCCGTATAGAGTAAAACAATCTCACCCTTTTACTTGACTTAATAAGAAAATTCTCTAATATTTCGTTAAAATAACGATTTATTTATTAATTAATTATTAAGTTGTTACTACACAATCATCTTGTTTTTTTAGACATATAGTTATGTTCGAGAGGGAAAAACAAAACAAAAGAACAATTCGGGTTGAGCTGTTTTACCTCTGAACGTCACATTTTGCACACAATGGGCTAAATGGCCAGGTCACAAGGACCCCAAGGGTTCAAAGAAGTTTGAGGGGAGAGGACTCAATGGACAGCTGTTAGGAGACAGATGGTAGCCTCCCGTCAAAGCCATCCAGCTTGTAATTTGACGTGCACAGGTATGGCACGCACACGGTGACATGGCTTAATGTCTAATCCGACGGACGGCATTTTTCCAAGCCTATCGGTGTCCCCTGCTGAAAGATGGAGGGCGGGAGTTTTGCAGAGATAAATCTCAATGCAGGCCCAGATGGGAATCCAACCTGGTGAAATGCAGATTACGAGCCTGGCGCGTTACCGACTGAGACACTCCCGGCTCCCGCAAAACTTTGTCGCCACAAACAAACACAACATTCCAAAAAACAAAAGGGACGGGAGTGGCTCATTCGGTAGCGCGCCAGGCTCGCAATCTGTAGTTCCCAGGTTCGAGTCCCAGCTGGGTCAGCGTTGAGATTTATCTGCACAAAATTCCCCATCCTGCCCACGGTCAGTAGGGGACACCGATGGGCTTGGAAAGGCCGCCGTCCGTCGGATCGGACGTTAAGCCATGGCCCGTGTGCGGGAAAGCCATACCCTGTGCACGTTAAAAACACACTGGATGGCCTTGACGGGACGCTACAATCTGTCTCCCAACAGCTGTTCCAGTGGGTGTCCTCCCGCAATCTTCTCTGAGCCTTTCGGGTCCTTGTGACCTGGTCATTTAGCCCATGGTGTGCAAAAAAGTGCGCTCAGAGTTAAAAGAACCCAACAACCCAACCAAAAATAAAAAAAAAAATACACCGTCAGAAGAAGGTAGTAGAAATATATATTGTTCTTTACATAGTCAATTAAATTTGTGGTAAATCTGCAATGCAAATTAAACCAAAACCTTTGTGTTATTGCAATTAATCCAACTAAACAGTTTCTTAGTAACTCCTCGGCGAATTTCTATTTCTAATTTTTTTTATACTCTACTACAATCCTCCTTCTACTCTGCTGCACTGTCCCAGAAAACAAAGGATTTCCTGTGATATACGGAGAACTTAATGAGCTTTTTAACCGTTTCTTTGGTTCCTACTGAATCTTCGTGAAATGTCTTTTTAGCGGTATAAGCCTTCGACCATAATTATTTCAGTTACCTAATAGTTAGTGAAATTCAGTATCATTAGATGAGCTGACAATGGACTTTAGAGAAAGCGTTCTTTATCTAATTGCACTTCAAATTAGGCGTTGAAATGTAGCAATTCTTTCATGTGGAAAATTAGATCTGAATTTTTTTAAAGAAAAAGAGTGATAGTAGGAAGGAAGCTATGGGTGCAGGATTTAAAGTCTGAAAATTAAACACTTACTGCAAGGACTTGGTGATCCAAGCTCTCTTTATTGATGAATAAATGTGAAATCTCAGCCAGCTCACTGAAGGCTGATAGGTTTTTACTTTAAATCGCAGCTTCCCCCCGTCAAGTTTTAGAACAAAAGTTCTGAAGCAGTATTGCGAAAGGCACAATCATAGCAAAGTGCAGCTTCGTAAGTATAATTTTAAGAATCATAAAAACTATTAAACTAGCGGTAGTACTTTTAATTACAGGTTTTTTTTTAAATATGTAATTAACATATTAAATATCCGTTCTTTTACTTCGTGTTCGTGTAATATTTATTAATAATGCCTAAAAATAATGCATCTCTAAAGACGTCTTCAATAAATAATTAATCATAATCATCAAGTAGCCATGGGCTACGGAGGTCCAACCAGATTGCGCAATTTAGTTCTCCGAACATATCTATTCGGAGCTACATCTGCTGCGTCTGCCATTGCATACCAATTCTTACAAGGCCCTGTTTGACATTGTGTGCCCACCGCATCCTAGGTCTCCCCCTCTTCCTGAGGCCTTTAGGCACACTATTCATAACCCTATTCGCTGATCTATAATTATGCATCGAGCCAGATGGCCAAACCAACGGAGTCTCTCTCTGCACAATATGCTGCTTAAAGGAGGTTGCAAACTCCTTTGCCTAACCTCATCATTACTTACAAAGTTGAACCACCTAATGTCCAAGGGGGCGGGGGCGGCTTAGTCGGTAGCGCGCCAGGCTCGTAATCTGTAGTTCCCAGGTTCGAGTCCCAGCTGGGTCAGCGTTGAGATTTATCTCCGCAAAATTCCCCGCCCTGCCCACGGTCAGTAAGGGACACCAATGAGCTTGGAAAGGCCGCCGTCCGTCGGATGGGACGTTAAGCCGTGGCCCGTATACGGGAGAGCCATACCCTGTGCCCGTTAAAGAACACGCTGGATGGCTTTGACGGGAGGCTACCATCTGTCTCCCAACAGCTGTTCCAGTGGCTCCCCTCTCCCAACTTTCTCTGAGCCTTCGGGGTCCATGTGACCTGGCCATTTAGCCCATGGTGTGCAAAAAAGTGTCGCTCAGAGGTAAAACAACCCAACCTAATGTCCAAGATACTGCTTAAGCATCTAGAATCAAAAACATCAAGTTTCCTGTTATCTTCGGTACAAAGCGTCCAAGTTTCACTATCATAACTAACTCTAGAAAGAACCAAACTATTATTCAATCTAATTTTAGTCTTTTGGTGCATACGCCTATTTCTCCATATTATCCTTAGATTCTTAAAAGTCCTAGCAGCAATCCCTATTCGTCTATTAATCTCATGCTGCACATCAGCAGTATCTGTTACATAGCTCCCCAAATAGTTAAACTGAGACACTTGCTCAATAGTGTAGCCATTCAAAGCAACTGAAGCATAATCTGCCTGACCTATTTTCATCACTTTAGTTTCCTCTCTATTTATTACCAAACCTACTCTAGTACCAGTCTCAGCAACAGCTCGAATGAAAGAGTCCATCTCAACAACACCATTTAATAAAAGGTCTAAATCATCAGTATAATCGGAATCAAAAATTTTCAGATCTCTAGACCAATTAAGCCCAAAATATTTCCCTTGCAGTAAAATTCGTGTAACTTTATCAGTTACCAAACTAAAGAGAAAAAGGAGGCAAAATCCATTCTTGTCGAACACCAGATGCAATGCTAAACCAATTGCTAGAAATCTTACCAACTCTCGCACACGACTCTATATTATTATAGAGAGCTTTCATTATGTTAACTAACTTGGTCGTATCACAGTCGTATCAGAATAATATGACCACCCGCGGAATATACACAGTCGTATCAGAATAATATGACCACCCGCGGAATATACACAGTCGCATCAGAATAATATGACCACCCGCGGAATATACACAGTCGTATCAGAATAATATGACCACCCGCGGAATATACACAGTCGCATCAGAATAATATGACCACCCGCGGAATCACAGTGTACCCACCGAGGCGCGTCACAGAGTGCACATGACAAGGTCGATCACACGGAGATATAAGCAGCCGGCCAGTAGAAATGAGCCATAGTGCGTAACGTGAGCACAATGGGTTGGGTTGGGTTGTTTTATCTCTGAGCGGCACTTTTTTGCACACCATGGGCTAAATGGCCAGGTCGCATGGACCCCGAAGGCTCAGAGAAGGTTGGAGGAGGGGACCCACTGGAATAGGTGTTGGGAGACAGATGGTAGTCTCCCGTCAAGGCCATCCAGCGTGTTCTTTAACGTGTACAGGGTATGGCTCTCCCGCACACGGGGTCACGGCTTAACGTCCCATCCGACGGACGGCGGCCTTTCCAAGCCCATCGGTGTTCCCTACTGACCGTGGGCAGGGCGGGGAATTTTGCGGAGATAAATCTCAACGCTGACCCAGCTGGGACTCGAACCTGGAAACTACAGATCACGAGCCTGGCGCGCTACCGACTGAGCCACCCCGCCCCGTTCGCACGGGACTGCTGTCATTGGACAGTGGAAGAGTGGAAAAAGGTTATTTTCTCCGACGAATCGAGGTTTCTACTCCACAAAAGTGATGGGCGATGGCGGATGCGACGTCACACACACGAGAACCAACACCCGGACACGCTTGTCGGTCAAGTACAGGCTGGTGCTGGTAGTGGGATGTTTTCCTGGTATGACCTGCGACCGCTGGTTCCACTGGATGGGCCCCTGAACGCCAATGCCTACCTGTCCATCCTCGCTGACCACATGCATCCCTTCATGTTGGACGTTTACCCTGGTGGTGATGGTATCTACCAACAAGACAATGCGCTCTGCCATGTCGCTAAGGTGGTGCGTGATTGGTTCCAGGAACACGACAGCAATGTCTCCGTTCTCCCTTTGGCGGTGAAATCGCCTGACCTCAATCCCATAGAGCACTTCTGGGACCATTTAGATCGATAGGTTCTGCGTGCGGACCCACAACTACGTCATCTCCGGAACATCCGTGCTCTGCTGGAGTTTAAAGGGGCACGTGTTCCTCTGGCAACCTTCCAGGGCCTCATTGCGTCCACGCCACGGCGTCTCGCCGCTGTCATCCGGGCCAAGGGTGTTTATTCCCATTATTTGGTAGGTGGTCATATTATTCTGATACGAATGTGTATGCAAATTTTGGTGCTTTGAAAAAAGATACTTTCTTAGAATTAAAGTGGTAAATTCTTAATTTTATAATATTCAGTAATATTTTTTAAAAAGTCATAATAATAAATTATTTTACACTCTGCGAATTTAAAATAAATAATTCTCTAATATTTTTTTAAATATTTATCTCATAATGATTATAGTACAATATTAATGCTGATTATTAATATAAGTCATATTATAATATATAATATTTATATAATAACTTACTCTATGATAGTTAAAAATAAATAACTTTTAGTAAAATTTTAGATTTTTTACTAAAAACTACTTTTTTTAGGGTTCCGAGACTTTTCGTATCACACCACCCTTTGATATTTGAAAAATCCTCATGCCTCCCCACCTCTTATTGTCATCAGTCAACTCCGTGTTTAACAACAATTTCAATTAATAATTATAAAATTAAATTTAAAATAAACACAAAAAATTACATCCTTACCCCTTGGAATGTTTTCACCCCCTCCCCATCTTGGAAACCCCGGTTATAAACAAATTAAATCCCTCCTTTTGTTCAACTGCTGCCTGTCCTGGTGTATCTAGGCAAAGCTACCTTGATAATGAAAACCATGATAGCTCTTTTAATGACGTCACGAATAGAGGTTGGGTTGGGTTGTTTTACCTCTGAGCGGCACTTTTTTGCACACCATGGGCTAAATGGCCAGGTCACATGGACCCTGAAGGCTCAGATAAGGTTGGGGGAGGGGACCCACTGGAACAGCTGTTGGGAGACAGATGGTAGCCTCCCGTCAAGGCCATCCAGCGTGTTCTTTAACGTGCACAGGGTATGGCTCTTCCGCACACGGGGCCACGGCTTAACGTCCCATCCGACGGACGGCGGCCTTTCCAAGCCCATCGGTGTCCCCTACTGACCGTGGGCAGGGCGGGGAATTTTGCGGAGATAAATCTCAACGTTGACGCAGCTGGGACTCGAACTTGGAACTGCAGATTACGAGCCTGGCGCGCTACCGACTGAGCCACCCCCGCCCCACACGAATAGAGGAAAAATTACTTTAAAAAATTGAATTAATATTATTGCTAGTTGCTCTAAATTATATATTGCAAAAGAATAAAATAATAATCACAGTAATAATCAAATAAAATTCAAATAAGAATTTAAATTTTTTTAAGTTTTGACTATTGCCATAAAAATAATATATTTACTATTTTATTGATTTGTTAGGTATATCGTAAAACGACCTGTCATAATACTGCAGGAATAGATATAAAGAATTTCCCTCCTTAGGTAATGTCACTAAATACCTGTCACGGCCTTAACCATCGAAGTACCATCAAGTCTTGGTTTTTTGTAAGATTTAACTGATTCCTCCGGGGCGGGGGTGGCTCAGTCGGTAGCGCGCCAGGCTCGTAATCTGTAGTTCCTAAGGTTCGAGTCCCAGCTGGGTCAGCGTTGAGATTTATCTCCTCAAAACTTCCCACCCTGCCTACGGTCAGTAGAGGACACCGATGGGCTTGGAAAGGCCGCCGTCCGTCGGATGTGACGTTAAGCCGTGACCCCGTGTGCGGCGGGAGAGCCATACCCTTTGCACGCTAAAGAACATGCTGGATGGGCTTGACGGGAGGCTACCATCTGTCTCCCAACAGCTGTTCCAGTGGGTCCCCTCCACCAAACTTCTCTGAGCCTTCGGGGTCCATGTGACCTGGCCATTTAGCCCATGGTGTGCAAAAGAGTGCCGCTCAGAGGTAAAACAACCCAACTTAACCGATTCCTCTTTATTTTAAAAATAGTTAATAGGTAATTCTAAAGCATTCAATAATAACTCACTAAAAGAGAAATAGGTAAATAATTTTACATTATTTTAAACTAAATATATCTTGCATTTGAATTTAAGACAAATAAAAACAATTACAAATTTTAAACAAATTTAATTTCCATGCTTTTTCCACCCTCATTTTACTCGACAATTGTCCTAAGTCGGCCTCATCTAGGTAACCCTATGCAGGGTTGGGTTGGGTTGTTTTACTTCTGAGCGGCACTTTTTTGCACATCATGGGCTAAATGGCCAGGTCACATGGACCCCGAAGGCTCAGAGAAGGTTGGGGGAGGGGACCCACTGGAACAGCTGTTGGGAGACAGATCGTAGCCTCCAGTCAAGGTCATCCAGCGTGTTCTTTAACGTGCACAGGGTATGGCTCTCCATGCACACGGAGAGGTTGAGCACTAGTGGGTCTGAAAAAGCACAAACAAATGAGATAGTGAAAGCTACAAGAAAGTGGCTAAAAGAAAGACAAAATTGTCGAATGGAAACAAAGAATCGTTTAGTCATTTTATCTCTAAAGTTATGAAGGACATTGTAGGGGCGGGGGTGGCTCAGTCGGTAGCGCGCCAGGCTCGTAATCTGTAGTTCCCAGGTTCGAGTCCCAGCTGGGTCAGCGTTGAGATTTATCTCCGCAAAATTTCCCCGCCCTGCCCACGGTCAGTAGGGGACACCGATGGGCTTGAAAAGGCCGCCGTCCGTCGGATTGGACGTTAGGCCGTGACCCCGTGTGCGGGAGAGCCATACCATGTGCACGTTAAAGAACACGCTGGATGGCCTTGACGGGAGGCTACCATCTGTCTCGCAACAGCTGTTCCAGTGGGTCCCCTCCCCCAACCTTCTCTGAGCCTTCGGGGTCCATATGACCTGGCCATTTAGCCCATGGTGTGCAAAAAAGTGCCGCTCAGAGGTAAAACAAACCAACCCAAAGACATTGTAGAAAAAAATTTATAGGTAAACGTTAATCAATTGAGTAGACAGAGCTAGTTTTTACTATTCTGTAAGAAAAGATTATTACTTTATGTACGATAATATTTCATTTGTTTATAAGTATTTTCATCCATGCTTTTATAATAAATTGCATTATTTTGTAATTTGTATTGTAAAAATGCTTACTTATTCCCACGTTCAATACTCATCCATTGTTTAGTTGATGTTATTGCATTTTAATCGAAAGGAGCGCAAATGAGTTGGGTTGTTTTACCTCTGAGCGGCACTTTTTTGCACACCATGGGCAAAATGGCCAGGTCACATGGACCTCGAAGGCTCAGAGAAGGTTGGGGGAGGAGCCCCACTGGAACAGCTGTTGGGAGACAGATGGTAGCCTCCTGTCATGGCCATCCAGCGTGTTCTTTAACGTTGGGTTGTTTTACCTCTGAGCGGCACTTTTTTGCAAACCATGGACTAAATGGCCAGGTCACATGGATCCCGAAGGCTCAGAGAAAGTTGGGGGAGGGGACCCACTGGAACAGCTGTTGGGAGACAGATGGTAGCCTCCCGTCAAGGCCATCTAGCATGTTCTTTAACGTGCACAGGGTATGGGTCTCCCACACACGGGGCCACGGCTTAACGTTGCCTTTCCAAGCCCATCGGTGTCCCCTACTGACCGTGGGCAGGGCGCGGAATTTTGCGGAGATAAATCTCAACGCTGACCTAGCTGGGACTCGATCCTGGGAACTACAGATTACGAGCCTGGCGCGCTACCGACTGAGCCACCCCCGCCCCACGCAAATGAAGTGAGCAGTACACATCAATGACGATAGAGGCTCTGAAACGGGCAAAGGGTAACTTGAATGTCCTATCAGTAAGAATATATATTAATCTATGGCCCTGGACTAACTTCCATATTCTTCGAGCAAATACGTCATTTGTTTAAATGTCAAATTTCTGTATCGAAAATCTGAGAAAATTCCGAAAAGTACTGTTACGAACTACAGAAACAATAAGAATTAATATTTAAGCTTTTATCACAGGTAATTACAGTAGGAAAGTTTATAGGTGATTTTTATTCTTGATTCTCTCTGATTCCGTACTCGTGCATAAATCATTCCAATGAGAGGTATATATATATATTTGTTGAGAAAAATTCTACTTCGAAAGGGAAATGCCACCCTGAGGAGTCGTACGCTATTATGGGTATACGACTTCTTGGTAATAAAATAGGAAAATGGGCTTTTAAAGTAATGAAAGAAAATACGATGTGGCCATGTAAGGGGTGAAGGTTTGTTATTTTTAAAATAGCAATAAACAGGAAGAGCTATTTAAAACATTTTTACGTTCTAGATAAAACTATGTACTTACGTCATAAAGTCATTTGATAAATTCATAAATTATCTGAACTGAAATATTGGATAGTGTAAAATAAAAGTTATTTAAATAAAATACATGAGTAGTTTTATGACATTTTAATATTCTTTTTTTAATTTACTATTAACAATAAATATATATTTAGATATATATATATCGTTCTTTATATCATTATACATATTCGCTTTCCTTATTAATATATAACAATCAAAGAAGCATATATTAATTTTTCGCTTTAATGTGTAGTTAACTCATTCTTTAAAATGATTTAAATTACTAGAGCTGTTTTACTAGTTATGTTCCATGCATTAGTATTTACTTTAAAATTGTGTTTCAATAATTACCGCTATTTTAGTTCACAAAAAAAGTATTTAAATACTTGTTATTTCAAATTGCACAATGACAACTAAGTGCTTAAGGAATACGCTTATGACAGCAATAATGTATTTGAATTTCACGTTTTGTAAATGCTTTTGCTCTCACCAGGAAAGCGTGGTGAGATTATTAATTACTAAAAAAGCACACAGATTTACAATTGAATAAACGAGACTGAGAATGTATAACTGCTGCAAATGGGAAAATTGTTATTTTTATAAGTAATTGGTTCTAAACAAAAGGACAGTTAAAAAGCGTTAGATGCATTTCATATGCTTTTAGTTCCTACACCAAGAGCATCTTGGCATGTCACAAGTCGAAATTCTCTTGGACATAAAGTTTAAAAATTCAGTAAGGAGATAATAGAAAAATATTTTTGTTTATGCATAAGCATCGCGTCAAAAATATATTAAGTTTCCGAGGAACACAGTATAACCAACAAATTCTTGTAGGAAAACATATTTTAAATACAAATTTATTTAAAGCCTTCACTTTCCTTTCCACGTTATAACACTGGTTTTGGATAATTTCCAGGGAAGTGGCATAGAGTTAGAGACTTTATGAAAATTCCACGATCAAAAAGCCAATTAGAAATTTTAAAAGCTAATTCTTAGAAATTGTGGTGATGGAGTTTATACATTTTCTATAACAATGGCACGTAGACCAAGTTAGGACGTTAGTACAGTCGCTCAAAAAAGTGTCCGAACACTAAGGTTGATTACAGAATTCAGAAAAAATATCTGGCAACGATTTTTTTAGAAATTAGTGATCTGGCAACCTTCGTGTCACGTGACACGAAGACGTGACTTCAAAAAAACGTTGCCAGATATTTTTTCTGAATTCTGTAATCAACCGTAGTGTTCGGATACTTCTTTGAACGATTGTACTGATAATTCTGTTATCTAGTCAATTCTTATATATTTATTTATATTATCATTGCTGATTAACTTTTATACCTTACTTAGATGGAAAATCATTCATATTTATTAGTAATTATCATAATACTCATAAATACGAAATATTTTTCTTCTAAATAATGCCTATTTATAAATAAAAATTAGCATAAAAAATAGTACAGAGGTATACCAGTAGTAATAAAGGAAATGAGTATTATTTGGTTATATATAGCTCCCCTTACTAAAAAATCTCACCTTGAAGGGGGAAAAACGGGAAAAGGTTACTTTTGGTGAAATTATAACTTAGTACACCGAGTTACAGGTGTTGTTTCCTACAACACTTACTGTAATAGGGGCGGGGGTGGCTCAGTCGGTAGCGCGCCAGGCTCGTAATCTGTAGTTCCCAGGTTCGAGTCCCAGTTGGGTCAGCGTTGAGATTTATCTCCGCAAAAATTCCCCGCCCTGCCCACGATCAGGAGGGGACACCGATGGGCTTGGAAAGGCCGCCGTCCGTCGGATGGGACGTTAAGCAGTGGCCCCGTGTGCGGGAGAGCCATACCCTATGCACGTTAAAGAACACGCTGGATGGCCTTGACGAGAGGCTACCATCTGTCTCCCAACAGCTGTTCCAGTGGGTCCCCTCCCCCAACCTTCTCTGAGCCTTCGGGGTCCATGTGACCTGGCCATTTAGCCCATGGTGTGCAAAAAAGTGCCGCTCAGAGGTAAAACAACCCAATCCTTACTGTAATAGAAGGCCAGTAGATCAAATTGTGACGTCATCATAAGGAGGCCACTGCTTTACATCAATTTTATAATTATCTATATTATTATTATCACTGGTGTGATTTAATACTAGTCTTTATGCTAATATTTTCCTTAAATATACATCATTTAGAAGCTAAAGAATTTGTGCGAAATATTTTTTGGAAACTCATGCATAAACGATAATATTTTTCAGTTGGTCGCGTGAATTTCTTTAAGACTCAAAGCGCCATGTAAATACTGAGAAATTCAAGGTGGTCAAGTAAATACTGCAAAATTGATAGAGTAGGTTAAAGAGTTGTGCTAATAATGACAAACTCCAAGGGTCGATTGGGGGCGGGGGTTGCTCATTCGGTAGCGCGTCAGGCTCGTAATCTGTAGTTCCCAGGTTCGAGTCCCAGCTGGGTCAGCGTTGAGATTTATCTCCGCAAAATTCCCCGCCCTGCCCACGGTCAGTAGGGGACACCGATGGGCTTGGAAAGGCCGCCGTCCGTCGGATGGAACGTTAAGCCGTGGCCCCGTGTGCGGGAGAGCCATACCCTGTGCACGTTAAAGAACACGCTGGATGGCCTTGACGGGAGGATACCATCTGTCTCCCAACAGCTGTTCCAGTGGGTCCCCTCCCCCAGCCTTCTCTGAGCCTTCGGGGTCCATGTGACCTGGCCATTTAGCCCATGGTGTGCAAAAAAGTGCCGCTCAAAAGTGTAAAACAAAAGTGTAAAACAACCCAACCCAACTTCGATATTTGGGATACATAAAGGCTAAGCCTGAACAGTGGCAGAATGGAAGAAATATATGAATATTAACATTTCAAGGATCTGTATACATATTGAGATATTCAATGAATCCGTGAATATTGGGATTTGTATGATGTTTCTTTATATATATTTTTCATGTTGTTGGAACAAAATGTCGAATAAAAACCAAATTTTCTAGTTGTGGCCGTGTAGTTAGATTGCTTAGCCAACACCTCTTAGGGGTTTGAAAGATATTACTGCTTGCATCCCATACTATAATAAATAAAAAATAATAAATACCCCCTCAAGCAGCTGCTTGCCACAGAGGTCTGACAGGAGCCTGATCAGTTTATATGCCACAGTAGGAGATCTGAGAGGATGGCAGGACCTCAGCAGAAAAACGACACACACATCCATGCCTAATTCCGGGGCTCGAACCCAGGTCCCTTAGATCAGTAGCCAAGCGTGCTAACCACTCGGCCAAGGGACGGCACCCCATACTATAGAAGTATGTTTAATTTCAGCGAATCATGCTTTGTGACAATGGTTTGCTTTTTTTAGACATGAGGGGGGGGGGTTCTCCCCCATGCTTAATTTCCAATGCAGCGTCCATTTTCGAGCCCTGGTTATGGGTAAGGCACGGACGTTTGTGTTGTTTTTCTGCTGAGGTCCTGCCATCCTCTCAGACCTTCTACTATGTCATATAAACTGACAGGCTCCTGTCAGACCTCTGTGACAAGCAGCTGCTTGAGGGGGTATTTTTTTTTTACAAGTAGCCACCGCAACGTTGTTGTTGTTGGGTTGTTTTACCTCTGAGCGGCACTTTTTTGCACACCATGGGCTAAATGGCCAGGTCACATGGACCCCGAAGGCTCAGAGAAGGTTGGGAGAGGGGACCCACTGGAACAGCTGTTGGGAGACAGATGGTAGCCTCCCGTCAAGGCCATCCAGCGTGTTCTTTATATGGGGACAGCGTATGGCTCTCCCGCACACGGGACCACGGCTTAACGTCCCATCCGACGGACGGCGGCCTTTCCAAGCCCATCGGTGTCCCCTACTGACCGTGGGCAGGGAGGGGAATTTTGCGGAGATAAATCTCAACGCTGACCCAGTAGGGACTCGAACCTGGGAACTGCAGATTACGAGCCTGGCGCGCTACCGACTGAGCCACCCCCGCCCTCCACCGCAACATGTACTAATCATTTGGCTAGGCTATCGCTACAGCAAGCTCATTCTGCCAAACGTACTGAAGAGATCACATTTACTCTCCATCAGAAAAAAGAGAAGGAGGAAACTGAAACGGACAGTTACAGAACAGTACATAGGAGGAAGCCTTTTTTCGTTCATACACTTATTTATAACAGAGAAAATCACTTACAAACGCATACAGATCCTGCAAACCTACGGTGGTTGAGAAAAAGAGATGGCTTTCGTAAGTTATGATGTTCCTGGAGTTGTGATGCGATGTGATAAAATGTGATGGGAAGGTTAGAAACCCTTCAACAATGGGCTTCCTGCTATCCCAAACAAAGAATAGGATGTGTAAATCACAATGTTGGAAAAAATGATAATAAAAAAACAATAGTTTTTCTGAAATTTTTAAAAGTTTCTACTTGTGCAGAATAAACTTTCTGTGATCCAAAACTCTTGGATTCCAATTTCCTTTTCTTTCTGCACCAAAATAGATTTCAAAAACAAAAATTAACAAGGTATAAAAAAAATAACAGAGTCACCGTTCATTCTTTAGTTCCACCACAAAAATAACCATGATGTTATCACTTGAGATACTGGCCACTAGAGAAAGTTTGTGAAAAAAAAAACACATTTTTCTTGAACAGTCAATATTTCATATTTGTAGCCTATTGAAATCCCAGCAAAGGGCGAATTCAGAATCTGTTTATTAAAGAACTTTTCTCTAAGATACTGAGAATCAGGGTCTGAATTTTTAATCTAGTGCTTTTACTGTAGCTTCTGCAGAGAAGGGATCTCATTGACAATTCTTCATCAATAACCTTCATCTTTTCCTTCAGAATTTGTCGTTGAAATTGATAGAGAGGACAATGTAGAAATACATGAGAAACATTTTCTGGGTTGTTGTTTTAGGATTGTTTTACCTCTGAGCGGCACTTTTTTGCACACCATGGGCTAAATGGCCAGGTCACATGGACCCCGAAGGCTCAGAGAAAGTTGGGGGAGGGGACCCACTGGAATAGCTGTTGGGAGACAGATGGTAGCCTCCCGTCAAGGCCATCCAGCGTGTTATTTAACGTGCACAGGGTATGTCTCTCCCGCACACGGGGCCACGGCTTAACGTCCCATCCGACAGACGGCGGCCTTTCCAAGCCCATCGGTATCCCTTACTGACCGTGGGCAGGGCGGGGAATTTTGCGGAGATAAATCTCAACGCTGACCCAGCTGGGACTCGAACCTGGGAACTACAGATTACTAGCCTGGCGCGCTACCGACTGAGCCACCCCCGCCCAAATATTTTCTGGAGTTTTACAGAAGGCACAAAGTGGAGAGGGTTTTTTTTGGTTAATTTTGAAGAGCTTTTCATTTAAAGCACAATGATCAAGGTCCTGAAAAGAGCTGTTTCTTGTGATCTGCTCAGATGAGATATTTGAAGTTGGGGTGGGGGGCTATCAAAGATGCTGCGATAGTATATGCCAACATTTTTACGACTATTTTGAAAATGTTTAATCCATTCAGAGAGAATTATTCTATTTTCTCTAATGCAGAAATCTTTGTAGGTTATGATGTTATATGCTTGCGATTTTCTGCAAGCTCTCTCTAGCAGTTTTGTCTGCCTCTTCGTTTCCATGGATTCTTACATGGCTAGGAATCCACTGGAGCACAATTTGGTTTTTATTTCCTTCAATACGTTCATTGCATTGCCATAATATTTCTGAAATTAATGAACAGATAGAGGTAGAAAGTGGATCAGCTAGAAGAGCTTCGAGTGAAGACTTGCAGTCTGAAAGAATCAGAATTTTTTCTGAATGAAAATTGAATGCCCATTCAAGTGCCTTGAAGATAGCCCAAAGTTCGCCATTCATAACAGATGTTGGATTAGACAACGAAAATTCTTCTTTAATACTGAGACCAGGAATGCAGAAAGTACAAGATACTATTCCAGTTTCTTCACTTCTAGAACCATCAGTAAAGATGTGGCAAAAACCAGCATATCTCCCACCAACATACTGCATGGTAAGAGCCCATAGTTATTCAGGCGGGTAGTGATATTTTGAAATCACGTCAGGGATGTAAGGTAAAATATGTGGTCTCAGAGTTATAGTTGTGGAGAGTCAGTCAGTCAGTCAAAAAAATCTCTAGATCACCGGAAATTCGGGGCTTTTCGTCCCCCTCTTCCAGATCGTCAAGAATGGAGCAATTGCCTACAAAAAATATTATACATACTTATACATTTATTTCTGTTTATTACTACTGGTAAGTTTTAAAACTAATATTTATAAATATACAACATTTAGAAAAAAACTTATTCGTATGTACAAACGTTATGATAATGCTAATACATACCAAAAACATTTTTCTAAAAGAGTATATTTTTGAATAAATATTAATATAGAGGTTAATTTTAAAATTTATCAGTAATAATAACAGAAATAAATATATAAGAAATTTGTAGATGCTTGGATACACTTATGCTGACCTCGTAACTGAGTTGGGTTGGGTTGTTTTACCCTCTGAGCGGCACTTTTTTGCACACCATGGGCTAAATGGCCAGGTCACATGGACCCCGAAGGCTCAGAGAAGGTTGGGGGAGGAAACCCACTGGAACAGCTGTTGGGAGACAGATGGTAGCCTCCCGTCAAGGCTATCCAGCGTGTTCTTTATATGGGGACAGCGTATGGCTCTCCCGCACACGGGA
Source organism: Ryuthela nishihirai (assembly GCA_038380435.1). Taxonomy (NCBI): domain Eukaryota; kingdom Metazoa; phylum Arthropoda; class Arachnida; order Araneae; family Heptathelidae; genus Ryuthela; species Ryuthela nishihirai. The sequence continues at coordinate 36,782,448 of JAWZYU010000008.1, read as the reverse complement.
CCACGGCTTAACGTCCCATCCGACGGACGGCGGCCTTTCCAAGCCCATCGGTGTCCCCTACTGACCGTGGGCAGGGCGGGGAATTTTGCGGAGAATCGAGATGTTATACAATTATATCTCAGTTACGTTTAGAGCTTAAACAGCAAAAACGTTTGGAAATGCTAAAAGGTAACACAATTATATCGTTGTCCATTTAGAGTTTGATCATACGAAAACTTTTGGAAAGCCGAGGTGCTATAAAATTTTATCGTGATCACGTTTAAAGCTTGAACCTGTAAAAGCGTTTGGATATGAGGAGACGCTACAAAATTATATTGCAGTCACGTTTAGAGCTTGAACCTGCAAACCTCAAGTTACAATCGAGACCCTCCCCCCAACAAGTTAATCATCTGCTCGGGCAAAAGGTATCGACTCAGTTTGTATCATGAGCCTCCTCTTGGCCCACATGCTCAGCAGCTTCGTGGTACTGGCAACGACTGAACGTGTCTGCTATGCATTCAACGCTGCTACGTGTCAATCAATAACTCTGCAGAACTCTCCTAATAGATTCCCATAATGGATGTGTCACATGGTCTACTTGCCGATATTGGCGGGACTCAGTTCCCATATGATGGGAGTCTGATATAAACCCGACAAAGCTGTCGCATCTTTCTCTGCCAAGAGATAAAGGGAATTCGGATCACAAATGAGAAACAAATGTTCGGTTAGAATATTTATTAAAATAAGGTTGAAAATACGATACCAGAAATATGGTATGATAAGAAAAAAATTCCGATTTGCTGTTTCGATCCAAAATGACCTGATACACCTAGACAGATATTGAGCGAAAGAAGGGAAGAAAAGAGGGAAATTAAATATATATCAGAAATTGTATTGAGCTTTAAATCACTTAAAATTATTTATTAAGTAGGACTATATTAAAATATTTACGAATATTTTGAAATTGGTTACCAGGGTTTTAAAAAAATCACTACCAGTATAATTTTAAAAAACAATATTTAATAAAAGTGCTACTATAAAATTTATAGGATACTTAAGATACCATTTATTCTATTTATTTATGTTTTAAAATTAGTCTTTCTGGTTCTCTTTGGAGAATACATCTATTGGAGACGTAAAACGCATAAAACGAAGAAAGGAATTATGCGGGTTGAGAAAGTAGTAGAAAAAATATACAGAAAAGATTGAGACGATTTGGGTAAATGAATATGAGGGCCTACGGAAGATTATCAAAGAAGAATATGAAGATAGGAACTCGATGAAAAAAGGAAAAGAAAAGACCCAGAAAATGATGTTGTGGTGGAATCGATTAGGAAACGATATTTCCAAAGGGAAGATTCGATATGTGGAAAGAAATTTATAAAAGAGTTACATAGATACAGGCAATTCTAAATCTGAAAGTAACTTCGTAATTTAATAAGAACCTCCTAAATACGACTGACATCTTTTGCACATAAGAAGTAAAATTTTAGCAATGTGTAGAATTTGACTGGGAAAATTTTCAAATGAAGCTTTTAAATTTAAATTAATAGCTATGATATAGAAGTGGAATCACTGAAGTCACTATAACCTATGTCAGATAATAAATAAATAAAATAATAGCTACTGGTTTGGAAAAAAACTATAAATAAAATCAGTTGATGCATTGAAATGAAAAAAATTGCTAAAAATTTAAAACAAATTACTAATTGTTTTAAATAAATAGCACATTTTAATAATCAACACATTTTTAAAAAACTCAATTAATTTAAATCTGAGTTCCACAAATTTTTTGTTTTCGTTCGAAATTTGTTCAGTCCTGTCATAAACAGGTGGCTCTGACAATTACACAAATAGAAAGCAAACTTTCATACTTAATACTCTATCTAAACCTAGCCAATTCCCAACATTTACTTAACAATTACCGGTCTAGACATTATTAATATTATATCATTGCGGTGACACAGGCCACATTACTCAGTACCTTGTGCCTATCACATCTCATCACATCGTGATGCCTAATGAATTAAACTGATATTTGCTTTTCTATCTACACATTTTTTTCCTTTTTTGCCGCTTTTCTCATACTATCTTTGCGATTCAATGCATCCACTGAATACAACAGAATATTTCCCCTCTTATGCAAACAGAATTATACTTGTGAATCAGAGAGAAAGAAAAAGATTTCATGATACGATTCATTTCAATTATACTCTGTTTTTTTTTCTATTATTTTTAGCTTGATCCTTCTATTCAATCAACTCCATTCTTCTTGTTTCCATATTTCTCATCATATATTCTTCTCCATCCTCTTTTATCCTTACATTCACATCTCTACTACCTTCTTCCCAATCACATCCAACTTCTCCTTTTTCCTTTCTCTCATGACTTTACCTCCTCCTCTCCCATCTTAATATCGTCCTCCTCCTCCTCCTCCTTTTCTCTTTCTCTCTTATCGTTTTCTATTCCTTCTCCTCTTCCTTCTTTTCCGTCACATCCTTTGCTTCTCTCTCTCTCAGAGTTTCACCTTCTTTCTTCCTTCTCTTCCTCTTCACCACAATTCCTTCCTTCAATCTTTTTTCCCTCCACGTGTTTATTTGTCATCTCCATCTTCCTGTTTTGAAAGAGACCGACATGCATATGTATCTATCGATCGCCAACATGGAGGTAAATAATGATAAAATTTCTTTCGTTTTTCCTTCTGAGCTATTGTTTTAGTCAGCTCCTCTCCATAAATTGCGCATTTTTCGATCCATGAAGCATCCGGTTTCGTTTCATATTTACAATTTCTTTTCTTTCGTAACTTCACGTATTGATGCTGCAGCTTCTCTTGCCAAGTCAGTGACGGATGCCGGCTCACAAAAGAAACAGAAAAATGATAGTTTATTAGTAGAGTTGTTGCTGGGTTAGTTTACTTCTGCAGTTCCCAGGTTCGAGTTCCGATTGTGTCATAGTTTCGATTTATTTTCGCAAAACTCCCTACCCTGCTCTTGGTTAGTAGGGGACACCGATGGGCTTGAAAAGGCCACCGTCCATCGGATGGGACGTTAACCCTTGGCCCTGTGTGTTAGAGAGCCATACCCTGGGTACGTTAAAGAACACGCTGGATGAACTTGACGGGAGGCTACAATCTGTCTCCCAACAGCTGTCCAGTGGGTTCTCTCCACCAACTTTCTCTGAGCCCTCGGTGTCCTTGTGACCTGGCCAATTAACCCATTGTGTGCAAAAAAAGCGCTGCTCAAAGGCAAAACAACCCAACCCAAAGTAATTAGGCAAGTGGTTAAAAAAAATCCATCTATCCGCCTCCCGTATTCGAAATCGCCTGATTACGCCCCAGTTGCTCTACCATTGGAACTAAGGCTGGGAAAATACACACTTACTTAGGAAAGGTTATGATAATTGTGTTCTGAAGGTTTTATCATGTGATGATTCAAAGTGTCGGGGCGATAATGCGATACTTCCACCGATGAGAACCAGGTTTTATTTAGGAATTTACAGGAATTTACTTATTAAGGAATTGAATAGTGAACAAATACACGGATAAAATCATAACCACAAAGTATGCTATTTATAATCTGCATAAAGCAATCCATTTTAAAATCTTCATAACTGAATAATAACATTAGCAGTGGTAATTTTTAAATAACACTTACATTACATTTTTGAGCCGTATTGTTGAGTTTTCTGCTTATTACTTAATAATAATATTTTTATATTTGATATCTACTATCATAAAACTAAAAAATAAAAAATTTAATTTAATATTTGATGATTTATTTAAACTTTAAATTGCTTTAATGTTTTATGAGAACCCCTGAAGGTCAGCTTTTCTGCATTACTGTTTCAACCCTGAAGTGAAATTTGTCGCAGGAGGGAGAGCCCTTTACGGTTTTACCCTCTACCCCTTCTTGTCCTTATACATTCTTTGTTTTGGCCATAGCCTGTACACGTTAAAGAACACTCTCGATGCCCTTGACGGGAGGTTTCCATCTGTCTCCTACCAGCTGGGCCGGGGGGTGGCCAGTCGGTAGCGCGCCAGGCTCGTAATCTGTAGTTCCCAGGTTCGAGTCCCAGCTGGGTCAGCGTTGAGATTTATCTCCGCAAAATTAACCGCCCTGCCCACGGTCAGTAGGGGACACCGATGGGTTTGGAAAGGCCGCCGGCTGTCGGATGGGACGTTAAGCCGTGGCCCGTGTGCGGGAGAGTCATGCCCTGTGCACGTTAAAGAACACGCTGGATGGCCTTGACGGGAGGCTACCATCTGTCTCTCAACAGCTGTTCCAGTGGGTCCCCTCCTCCAACCTTCTCTGAGCCTTCGGGGTCCATGTGACCTGGCCATTTAGCCCATGGTGTGCAAAAAAGAGCCGCTCAGAGGTAAAACAACCCAACCCAAATCCTACCAGCTGTCCAGTGGGTTCCATTCCCACAAACTTCTCTGAGTCTTGGGATCCTTATTTCTGATCATTTAGCCAATTCTTTGCAAAGAAACATCATTCAGAGTTTAAAAATAGCCAAGCAACAGACTGGATGACCTTTGCGGGAGGCTTCCATCTTTCTCCTGACTGTCAAGTTACCGATCCTGGCGCTCAGTAGCGCGCCAGGCTAGTAATCTGCATTTCCTAGGTTCTAGTCCCATCTGGGTCAGCATTGAGATTTATCTCCTTAAAACCCTCATCCTCGTTCAGTAGAGGACACCGAAGAGGTTGGAAATACCGCTATCCGTAGGATGGAACATAAAGCCTTGATCCCTGTAATCTACAGTTCCCAGGTTCGAGTTCCAGCTGGGCCAACATTAAGATTTATCTCTGTAAAACGCCCTGCCCTGGTCAGTAGGAAACATCAATGGGCTTGGAATGGCTGCGGTCCGTCAGATGGAACATTAAGCCGTGACCCCATGTGTGAGAGAGAGTCGTAAACTGTGCACATTAAAGATTACTTGGATGGCTTCTACGCTTCTGTCTCCTAACAGCAATCCAGTGGGTCTCTTCCCTCAGTCTTTCTCTGATCCCTCTGGGTCCTTGTGACCTGGCCATTTAACCCATTGTGCAAAAAAGTGTTTTTCAGAGGTGAAACAACCCACTCGAGTTATTCATTCCACTCGGCTATAGCAGACCAGTTTTAACAAAACACTCTTGGATATTGTACATCATTTCTCTCTAGATTGGGCGGGGGTGGCTCAGTCGGTAGCGCGCCAGGCTCGTAATCTGTAGTTCCCAGGTTCGAGTCCCAACTGGGTCAGCGTTGAGATTTATCTCCGCAAAATTTCCCGCCCTGCCCAAGGTCAGTAGGGGACATCGATGGGCTTGGAAAGGCCGCCGTCCGTCGGATGGGACGTTAAGCCGTGGCCCCGTGTGCGGGAGAGCCATACCCTGTGCACGTTAAAGAACACGCTGGATGGCCTTGACGGGAGGCTACCATCTGTCTCCCAACAGCTATTCCAGTGGGTCCCCTCCCCCAACCTTCTCTGAGCCTTCGGGGTCCATGTGACCTGGCCATTTAGCCCATGGTGTGCAAAAAAGTGCCGCTCAGAGGTAAAACAACCCAACCCAACCCTGTCAATTTCATCCACTGTTCATCACTCTGCCAAAGCCATTAGATACATCAGGCCTGGACAGCCGTTGAACAAAAGATAGGAAGGAAAAAAATTAATATGCATAAAAATTTCAGCTATTTAATCGATCTAAACCTTCACTTAAATCGACTTATTTCAAACCAGAAAAAAAAATAAAGTATTTTATTCATAAATTTATATTAAAGTGTTTTTCAATATTATAAAATTAGTTAGCAGAATTCTAAAAATAATAGTTTCCAGTCAAATTTTATTCACGGATAAATCAATTAAAACTGCACTATATTTCAAAAACAAAATTTTTATTATTGGACTGTCAAGGACTGGTATTATATAGGAGGCTTTGACTCTGTTCGCTAATTTTGCAACAGCTATGAGCTCATACAAAATGACAAAATTAACAAAGTATTATACTTGAGAAGATACTGTCAAGCTTTGATAGAATACTTGAAAATTTATTTATTGATTTTTTTTTCTTAAAAATAGTGTTTCTTTCTTAAATACAATTGCATTTTAAAATTTGTCCGATCTACTGCATTTTGCGAAATGGTCATTAAGGTTAAATTCAAAAAGTCTCTTATTTCAGATTATAATAACTTTTTCTCAATACAAAGCTAAACTTTCATTATTATACAAAATGAACGAAAATAAAAAAGCAATCCAAATAATATTCTACTTATGGAATTCTATCTAAAATAAGAAAATCTCTTTAGTTTTAATGCATAAAAAAGAAATATTCTGGATATGAGAAACGATGTATTTGAAATTCTTTCGGAATCCGTTATTTCAAATGCGGACATTCATCACATCTCTTCATCCAGCTAGTGACAGAAAGGTTTTGAGCATTATCGTTCTTATTCTCATCGGACTAGTTTTGCGTGCGTTCAATTTTAACGTGGGAAAAGCATCAGCTGCGGATTTAGGAAGACTCAGAGCATGGATATCTCTAGAAACCAAAATCTCTCCAGAATTTCTGTTCTTTGGGCTTTTGTTGAGATTATATTTTTATCTTTTTTTCTATTCCTAAGCATTTTTAAGGTCTTGATTATTATCTGCAGAATTTACTGTTAATACAAAGTTATTAAACATTTTAGTAAAGAAATATAAATATATAATATATTTCTTTAAAAAACTTCGAGTAGCTATGTATTTGAGAGAAAATTGAATTTCACTGTCAGTTCTTTAGTCCATTAAAATTACTCTAAATTGTACTCCTGGATGTTTTCCACTTAAAATGTTTATTAAAGGAAGCGTATGTCTTCTGAATGCAAAGGGAACAAATAATCTAGAAACTCTGTAGGGCTTGCCCTCGGTTTCTCATAAATTACATGAACACAAAATAAATACTTGGCTTAGGGGCGGGTTTGGCGAACACCTCCTTGAACAGAAGGCCAATCAATGTACCAAATTTTTGACTTCACTTACGTAGTCCTACTATATAAACATTTCTCATATTTATGCATCTAATATCATTACTGATGGACTCTTGTGCTAATCTTTATACTAATTTTTATCTATAAATATATTTTATTTAGAAAGACAATTATTCGTACTTAGTATCAAATATAATAATGCTAACTAATGCAAAATAAATTTCTCCTAAATGAAATACATTTATAGACAAACAGTATAAATATTAGCACAGAATCCACTAGTAATAATATTGGAATAAAAAAAAAGAGGTGTGTACATGGTACTACTTAAGCTGGCATCAAATTTGGTCTTCCTAGCTCTTTGTTATAGGAGGTATTTTGACTCGACAAGCCAAAGCCACCTCTATAGAACAGACTCAGACACTGTAGTAACGAAAGACCTATCACTAATTTTGAAACATATGGCAGATTCAATTATAATTATATTTCTAAAAATTCCAACTGGTAATTGTTTGTTTTTAAAATATTTTGAAATATTTTGATAAAATGTTAATGAATAAATAATTTAATTTTAAATGATTTTAAAATAAGTATGTTAAAACTTATACTTTAAACAATTTCAATCACTTAAATATTTATGCATAATTATTTTCGTTGCTTTTGCTCAAGGCTGTCCAGGCTTGATGTATCAAGGTAGCCTTGGTCAGGCTCATAATCTGCAGGTTCGAATCCCACCTGTGGCAGCGTTGAGATTTATCGCTGCTAAACCCTGACCTCGGTCAATAAGATATGCCGATGGGCTTGGAAAAGCCGTCCATTTGTCGGATGGGGCAGTAAGCCTAGGCTCCATGTATATGAGAGCCATATTCGAGAATCTAAAAGAACGTTCTGGATGACCTTGACGGAAGGCTGACATTTGTCTCCTAACAGTTGTGCAGTGGGTTCCTTCCCAAAACTTCTTTGAGCCCTCGAAATCTTAGTGACTTTACCATTTAGTCTACTATGTGCAAGGGGCGGGGGTGGCTTAGTCGGTAGCGCGCCAGGCTCGTAATCTGTAGTTCCCAGGTTCGAGTCCCAGCTGGGTCAGCGTTGAGAATTATCTCCGTAAAATTCCCTGCCCACGGTCAGTAGGGGACACCGATGGGCTTGGAAAGGCAGCCGTCCGTCGGATGGGACGTTAAGCCGTGGGCCCGTGTGCGGGAGAGCCATACTCTGTGCACGTTAAAGAACACGCTGGATGGCCTTGACGGGAGGCTACCATCTGTCTCCCAACAGCTGTTCCAGTGGGTCCCCTCCCCCAACCTTCTCTGAGCCTTCGGGGTCCATGTGACCTGGCCATTTAGCCCATTGTGTGCAAAAAAGTGACGCTCAGCGGTAAAACAACCCAACCTACTATGTGCAAAAAAAGTGCCTCTCAGAGGTAAAACAAACCAACCTGCAGGTTTAGTAATCAGATACACTAAGCCAGTGGTTCTCAAAGGCTGTGCCACGTGATTCTCCAGGCGAGAAAAAAGAAATCTAAAAGCCATTTTGTTGTTACTTTTTACCACTAATACTTCATTTAATATTTTCCGTTTAATCAAAACCTTATCCATATTAAATCTAAGGGTTCAAAGTAAAATTAGCACAAAACATGCCATAACAAGTACGGCGTACATAGGCCCGGATCTAAAAAAATATCGGGGGAGGGGGGGGGGCAAGAAAAACAACCGAGAGGAAAAAATGTAAGACTGAATTTCCGATGCAGTATAACCTTCCCTTCATCCACTCTGTTTCACAAGTCTAAAAATTTGTTGGAAACAATTCAAGAAATATAAATTTGTTGCCTTTTTTTATCATTATTAGCATTCTGAAAGCAATGGCAAGGCCACATCAATACAAGTCACGGCACTGAAGTAACAGATCTAATTTGGAAAGATGTAGCAATTTTTTATTCTATTTCAAATTCTAAAATTTCTAATGGTAGTGATTTATTTTTGAAAAATCTGGTAATTAATTTAAAAACATTCTCAATTATTTTAATTAAATTTTTATGAATAAATAACTTTATTTTAATTAATTTTAAAATAAATAGCTTTAACTTAAATTTTAAACAAATTAGACCTCTTGAATTTTTATTGCATAATTAATATCTGACCTTCTCTCCTTCTCTCAAGGTTGTCTAGGCCCGGTGTATCAGGTGGCTTTGGGAATGTTCCCTTTCCTCTGCGTTTAAAAATGACTCCATAGAAATGGCCATTATTGAAGGCAAACTGCGCATGCGCGAGTCTCACGTAAACTTGCCAACCTAAATTTTTAGTATCCCGCGAATATTCACGGCGAAAAAATAGTGTGACGTGAGCAAAAAAAAGTTTGAGAATCACTTACCTAAGCCCTACACCGAGTAAAGATGGATTATTTTGTAAAATTACATTATGTTTTGAAGAAATTTCCCGAATTTATTTTGTTCAAGATCAAGAAAGGTATCAATTCTTAGTTTAACGTCGATATCAATTTGAGAAAAATGTGTCTTGGGCCGGGTGGTTAGGAAGCTAAGACCTCCTGATCACATATCAGGAGCTCTCATGGGTTCATCCCATCCGGCTCAAGATAATTCTTCCTCTGAACTTGATGTCGATGTTAAACTTAGAGTTGGACAACCTACTGGGTTGTTTTACTTCTGAGCGGCACTTTTTTGCACACCATGGGCTAAATGGCCAGGTCACATGGACCCCGAAGGCTCAGAGAAGGCTGGGGGAGGGGACCCACTGGAACAGCTGTTGGGAGACAGATGGTAGCCTTCCGTCAAGGCCATCAGCGTGTTCTTTAACGTGCACAGGGTATGGCTCTCCCACACACGGGGCCACGGCTTAACGTTCCATCCGACGGATGGCGGCCTTTCAAAGCCCATTGGTGTCCCCTACTGACTGTGGGCAGGGCGGAGAATTTTGCGGAGATAAATCTCAACGCTGACCCAGCTGGGACTCGAACCTGGGAACTACAGATTACGAGCCTGGCGCGCTACCGACTGAGCCACCCCCGCCCCCTTAAACTTAGAGTGATACCTTCCTTAACAGCTGAACAAATGAAGAAATTTATTCACTTGTATGCTCGTAATATAGATGCTATTTTCATGACTCGACGGGGGTGGCTCAGTCAGTAGCGCGCCGGGCTCGTAATCTCTAGTTCCCAGGTTCGAGTCCCAGCTGGGGCAGCGTTGATATTTATCTCCGCAAAAATTCCCTGTCTGCCCACGGTCAGTAGGAGACACCGATGGACTTGGAGAGGCCGCCGTCCATCGGATGGGACATTAAGTTGTTGTCCATTGTGCTGGAGAGCCATACCTTGTGCACGTTAAAGATCACACTGGATGGCCTTGACGGGAGGCTACCATTGTCTCCTAAGAGCTGTCCAGTGAGTTCCCTCCCCCAACTTTCTCTGAGCCCTTAGAGGTCCTTGTAACCTGGCCATTTTACTCATGTGTGCAAAAAAATTTCCGCTCAGGGACAAAACAACCCAATCTTCATGACATACACTGGTTTCCAAAAATTAAGAAAAATCCCCATGTTAAGTCAATGGGAAGTTAAGGTCAAAGCTCTTTAACTTCTAAATTAAGTTTTTTTATTTTGAAAAATGTGATTGCAGATAAAGATCTCAATCAAATAAATCAATATCTCGATTTTCAACAGTATTCGTTCAGTATTTAATGAGTTATGGAAGTTTGAATATTTAGCGATAACAATGCTAGCCACAAAAATTGACTTCAGAAGTTAATTAAAACTTAGTAATAAGTATTGTATCAAAGTTTTTAATAAAATAAGTTTGTATTTTAGAACTTTGTGTAAAGAATTCTTTCACCATTCTTCAGTTTTGCATAAGTTTCTTAAGAGTGGCATTGCTGTTGTTAAATATTCCAACTTCCATAACTCATTAAATAGTGAACAAATATTGTTGAAAATCGAGATATTAATTTATTTGATTGAGATCTTTATCAGCAATCACATTTTTCAAAGTAAAATAACTTAATTTAGAAGTTATAGAGCTTTGACGTTAACTTCCCATCGACTTAACATAGGTTGAGTTGTTTTACCTCTTAGAGCACTTTTTTGTACATCATGGGCTAAATGGTTAAGTTACATGGACCCTGAAGGCTCAAAGAAGGTTTGGGGAGGAGACCCACTGGAACAGCTGTTACGACACAGATGGTAGCCTCCCGCCAAGGCCATCCAGTGTGTTCTTTAACGTGCACATGGTATGGCTCTGCCGCACACGGAGCCACGGCTTAACGTCCCATCCAACGGACGGTGGTCTTTCTAAGCCCATCGGTGTTCCCTACTGACCGTGGGCATGGTGGGGATTTTTGCGGAGATAAATCTCAACGCTGATCCAGGTAGGACTCGAACCTGGGAACTGCAGATTACGACCCTGGTGCACTACCGACTGAGCCAACCTTAATTTATGGAAACCAATGTAGTTGTCATCTGCTTCTTGAGGATGCCTTCATGAGACACAGAAAATTATTTAATCTTGTTGTTGTTTTACCTTTGAGCTGTATTTTTTTGCACACATTGGGCTAAATGGCCTGGTCACGAAGACTCTGAGGGCTCAGAGAAAGTTGGGGGAGGGGACTCGCTGGAATAACTGCTGGGAGACAGGTGGTAGCCTCCCGTCAAAGCCATTCAACGTGTTCTTTAACAAGCATAGGGTATGCCTCTCCCGCACACGGTGCCACGGCTTAAAGTCTCATCTGGAGGTCGGCGGCCTTTCCAAGCCCATCGATGTTCCCTACTGACCGAGAGCAGGGCGGGGAATTCTCAACGTTGTCCCAGGCAGTACTCGAACCTGGCAACTACAGATTACGAGCCTGGCACCCTACCGACTGTGCCACTCCACCCCATTTTCTCCCCCGATACGGGACCACCTGGTCGAGGTGGGGGGCTTGGCACCCTACCGACTGAGCCACTACACCCGATTGTCTCTTCCGATACGGGACCACCTTGTCGAAGTAGGGGGCTTGGCACCCTACCGATTGAGCCACTCCACCCGATTGTCTCTCCCGATACGGGACCACGTTGTCGAGGTGTGTGTGTGTGGGGGGGACTTGGCACCCTACCGACTGAGCCACTCCACCCCATTGTCTCCCCCGATACGGGACCACCTGGTCGAGGTGGGGGGGCTTAGCACCCTACCGATTGAGCCACTCCACCCGATTGTCTCTCCCGATACGGGACCACGTTGTCGAGGTAGGGGGGGGGGACTTGGCACCCTACCGACTGAGCCACCCCACCCCATTTTCTCCCCCGATACGGGACCACCTGGTCGAGGTGGGGGGCTAGGCACCCAACCGACTGAGCCACTCCACCCTATTGTCTCTCCCGATACGGGACCACGTTGTCGAGGTGGGGGGGGGGGACTTGGCACCCTACCGACTGAGCCACTCCACCCCATTGTCTCCCCCGATACGGGACCACCTGGTCGAGGTGGGGGGCTTGGCACCCTACCGATTGAGCCACTCCACCCGATTGTCTTTCCCGATAAGGGACCACCTTGTTGAAGTAGGGTGCTTGGAACCCTACCGACTGAGCCACTCCACCCGATTGTCTCTCCCGATACGGGACCACCTTGTCGAAGTAGGGGGCTTGGCACCCTACCGATTGAGCCACTCCACCCGATTGTCTCTCCCGATACGGGACCACGTTGTCGAGGTGGGGGAGGGACTTGGCACCCTACCGACTGAGCCACTCCACCCCATTGTCTCCCCCGATACGGGACCACCTGGTCGAGGTGGGGGGCTTGGCAACCTACCGATTGAGCCACTCCACCCGATTGTCTCTCCCGATACGGGACCACCTTGTCGAAGTAGGGGGCTTGGCACCCTACCGATTGAGCCACTCCACCCCATTGTCTCTCCCGATACGGGACCACCTTGTCGAGGTGGGGAGGACTTGGCACCCTACCGACTGAGCCACTCTACCCCATTGTCTCTCCCGATACGAGACCACCTTGTCGAGGTGGGGGGACTTGGCACCCTACCGACTGAGCCAGTCCACCCCATTGTCTCCCCGGATACGGGACCACCTTGTCGAGGTCGGGGGGGGGGGGGCTTGAGGGCCTAAATGAAGTTGAAGGCTATGCTGACTGGATTGGGCAACGGTTGGACATGCTAAGATTTCCATCTTAGAAGTTGAGGGCTCTGCTGACTAAGGTCTGTGTCATGTTGGACAGGGCCACGCTGGAAGGGCCGAACAGTCCCAGTCACGGGAGCCGAGGCAACTTGGATTATATATCCTTGTTTGTGGCGGTCCGGATATAGATTAAATTTAGGTTTTGACCGATGGATGAGCTTTACTCTTATAGTACTGTTCGCCATTAGGTAATCGGGGATGAGCTGTATCTATATGGTAATGTCTTGCCCTTGACCGTAGGTAGTGGTGAATATGGGATTTCCCTATACTGGTAGTACTTCAGAACTAGTGAACTAGAAACTAGTGGGTCTTGTCATCATATATATATTTACCACCCCATTGTGTAGGTAAAGCTAGTTCCCTGATGTAAATTCAAATACGGAAAGGGGAAATTATATCACTTCATTTCGTGTTCCTGATGGGTTATTTGGGTTGTTTTACCTCTAGCGGCACTTTTTCTGCACATCATGGGCTAAATGATCAGGTCACAAAGACCCCGAAGGCTCAGTGAAGGTTGGGGGAGGGGACCCACTGGAACAGTTGTTGAGAGACAGATGGTTGCCTCCCGTCGAGGTCATCCAGTGTGTTCTTTAACGTGCACATTAAAATTATGTTCTTTAACGTGCACAAAAATATCAACAAACAAAACAACTCTTAGGCGTACAGGATAAAAGGATAACGGGAATATTGAAACAATTTTATTCTCTAATTTTCAGAAGATTTCGAAGCACACTTCCTTTGCTACGTTTAAAATTATTGTTCACTTTGGGTTTAACATAAAAAAATTCAAAAGTTCAACAAACATGCAATGTAAACCTGCTGTAGCTTAAATACATGCATCAGGTTATTACATATTAGACTAAGTAGTAAAGAAAAAAATACGGTGGTTTTTATTTTTCTTGAAAGAAAGTTTGCACGGTTGCGGTTCGCTCGTTAGTTAACGATACCAAGATATTTCGTAACAAATGGAGGGGAGCAAAATGCCTGTGGGAGGGAGTAACGGCAGTTACTTAAAGAGCTTGCCAAACAAGGGGGGGGGGGAATGCTTTGAAAAAGACGGAAATTAGAAAAGGTCACCTTCGATATTCAATACCTACACAACGCGTGGCCATTATTTTTTCCTTCCTGAAGAAAACCGAGTCAGAAGTAAAATTGATGTCTACAGCGATTAAAACTGGCACGTGTTTCAATTTTCCAGTAAACTGCTTAGATTTCGGTTTATAAACTATATCGTTTTGTCGGTAATATTTGCTGTTGCAAATTTTTCAAACAATTTTTTTTCCATAGTGATAGATAGCTGGTAAGTGGCATTTTTTTATTTCTTGTTTATAAATAAAAAGTGCTTATAATTTTTATCTTAAACAGAGTAAGGAAAATTCGTCTATTCGGAAATTTAAAATTATACTTTTAACCAAAATATTTTAATAATGATTTATGGTTCTGTCATGAGCATTCAATTTTTATTCCACAATTTTTAATGACACATATTTTAAATTCACAAAACCTGTCCTACTCGCAGTTCATTGCAAAAAAGATTGCTGCTCGTAAGACAAATAATAAATATACCAAATCTGGTTCAATTCATCGAAATTTGTGACCAAACATTTTTAAGTACATAATTTGATGATTTTGCAATTCATATTTACTCATTAGAAATGTATAATTTTGCTTTTTAATCATGATATTTTCTTAATTCCTTAAAAATATCGTTCTTTACTCATTAAAAATGTATGTTTTCATATTTAAGTAGATGATTTTTCCTGCGGCTCTTTAAGAATATAGGTTTCTTTTCATAGGGAGATCTTCTTTAAAGTTTGTGTTAGATTAGGGGTTCTCAACGTTGGGGTACTCGGTAAAATTTTTTGGGGTACGCCGCGAATGCTCAAAAGTCGCTAGATGTAAGTTAAGTACGAAATTTAATGTGTATAATATATATAATGTTTTATTTTTTTATCCATTGTTATACTATAACTGTAGTTTTATTTATCTATATAAGGGTACGCCAATTACATACACATTTGCAGAGAGTACGTGAAGAATAAAAGGTTGAGAACCACTGTGTTAGACGATCCTCGTTTAAAGACAGATAAGTAATATCTGCTTTAAATATCTAAATATAAATACTGATTTTGGGAGATTTCAGGAAAACAATGAACATTTGAAACCTGTTTAAACATTATGTTATCCAAAAATGTATTTAAAATGAAATTAAGAATTTAAATTATTAACCTACTGGTAGCTATCGAAACCGTTTAGTTCTGAACAGTGTAGAGGTTTAAGGAAGAGTAATGAAACAGGACAATGTTTTGAATTGGTGGAATGTAGCTGTTGTTGCTAAGAGAAACTTGATTGGAGAACTGAACCATACTTACTCTCTAGTTAGGCATCCATTAAATTTTCTAGAATATTTTAAATTAAAAATTAAACTATCTACGTTTCAAATCTTAAATTTCAAGGATTATATTTCCTCCTATTGTAAATAAAATTTGGTTTTCCTAATTTCAACCTATGGACGTAGGAGCCTAATTCAGCAAATAAAGGAGAAAGACATACAATTTGCCACGTTTAAAGGAGGCTGCATTCACAAAGTTTACACTACTTCTATGGGAACCTAAACTCCTTTCTGAGACACTCCTTGGTTCAGTTCAGAGATCTACTGAATTAACCTTTCCTTTGCAGAGTGGAAAAAATAAAAATTGACATAGGAGACCAGATGAATAGGATAAATTGGTCTCGTAGCTGTTCTTTCAGAGAAGAGACGCTTCTGAAAAACGTTAATGGCCCTGCACCACTAAAAAATGAAATGAGACTTTTGGCACTGCTTCCGGTTGGCTCCATGCAATCTCACAGGGGTTTTGATACACAATTTTTTGTGTCTATATACATAACTACCATTTCCATAAATTGATATACAGAGGTAGAATAATGTAACACAGCTTTTTAAAAGCATTCAAAATAGATTGTACTGTCAAGGAACGTATCATTCTTAGTTTAACGTCGATATCAATTTTAGAGGAAGAATTGTCTTAAGCCGGGTGGGATCCGAACCCACGAACTCCCGATAACATATCAGGTGCTTTGAGCGCTAAGCTACCGACAAGATCTCCTCTATTCATGTTGTGAACCTTACCTACAGTATGGGGTGGTTTTTTTTGTGCACGTTAAAGAACACACTGGATGACCTTGACGGGAGGCAACCATCTGTCTCTCAACAACTGTTCCAGTGGGTCCCCTCCCCCAACCTTCTCTGAGCCTTCGGGGTCTTTGTGACCTGGTCATTTAGCCCATGGTGTGCAGAAAAAGTGCCGCTAGAGGTAAAACAACCCAAATAACCCATCAGGAACACGAAATGAAATGATATAATTTCCCCTTTCCGTATTTTAATTTACATCAGGGAACTATACATCGATTCGTCATCTTTAAAATATAAATATTCGACTATAACTTCAATCAGAACCAAAAATGAAACAAAATCTATTGTCCACGCAGCACAGACACACATACCTCAGACCTCTTACTGCTACGATCTAGTGACCTGGCTAGTCGCTGGTCACAAACAGGCGCTGACCAGTTTTATAACTGGTCAGCGTCTGTTTAAAGTTGTTATAAAGTGCGACAGACAGCACTGTACTCGAAACTTCTCTGAGCCCTCGCGGTCCTTGTGACCTAGACATTTAGCCCATTGTGTGCAAACAAAGTGCCGCTCAGAAGTAAAACAACCCAGCCAAACAAAACCATAAACTGTGCAAGTTAAAAAGCACGCTAGATGGCCTTGACGGGCTGTTAATATCTACAGCTGTTCAGTGGGTGTTTTCCCTCGAAACTTCTCTGAGCACTCGTGATACTTGTGGCATAGCCATTTAGCCCATTGTGTGCAAACAAAGTGCCGTTCAGAGGTAAAACAACCCAACCCATATATACTGAGGGTTTCATATTTAACAATTATTTTAACTTCATTCAATGGGGCGGGGGTGGCTCAGTCGGTAGCGCGCCAGGCTCGTAATCTGTAGTTCCCAGGTTCGAGTCCCAGCTAGGTCAGCGTTGAGATTTATGTCCGCAAAATTCCCCGCCCTGCCCACGGTCAGTAGGGGACACCGATGGGCTTGGAAAGGCCGCCGTCCGTCGGATGGGACGTTAAGCCGTGGCCCCGTGTGCGGGAGAACCATACCCTGTGCACGTTAAAGAACACGCTGGGATGGCCTTGACGGGAGGATACCATCTGTCTCCCAACAGCTGTTCCAGAGGTCAGAGGTATGTGTGTCTGTGCTGCGTGGACAATAGAATTTTGTTTCATTTTTGGTTCTGATTGAAGTTATAGTCGAATATTTATATTTTAAAGATGACGAATCGATGTATAGTTCCCTGATGTAAATTCAAATACGGAAAGGAGAAATTATATCACTTCATCCTCCCCCAACCTTCTCTGAGCCTTCGGGGTCTATGTGACCTAGCCATTTAGCCCATGGTGTGCAAAAAAGTGCCTCTCAGAGGTAAAACAACCCAACCCAGTAACACACCAGGCTTAATCTTCAGTTCCTAGTTTTAATGCCCAACTGTGCCAGCGTTGAGATTAATCTCCGCTAAATCCCCACCCAGTCAAAGGTCAGTAGGGGACAACCCAACCCAACTTCATTCAAAATCTCCGTAGGTAAAAATACTTAGCATGCAGAAGCCTGATCTTCTGCATTCAAAGCACAGATAGCAGAAATCATATTGAATATTAAGTTATGGAAAATAAAGAGATTTTTAAATTGAAGCGTAAAATTTATAATTTAACAAATCCAGAAACTGACGCCTAAATGATTTATGTTATGATTTTCAACAAACGCAAAGAACCAAAATTGGCTAAAAGTTCACCATCAAGTTTAAAAAAGAGACACTCATGAATATTGCATAGACATGGTAATATGTGTTGTGTATCCTTGGCAATGGGATACGGTGATTTCAAGCTGAAGTGTTTAGTCATGAATATTTAGCAAAGCAAGGTTAGGCCATTTTTATACATAGCGCCATTAAACTGGATACTTTGGAGCTACAATAACTCTGCAAGCATATTTGATGATTGTCTACGAAATACGGCCTAGCAGAAACGTTTTAACTGACAGAGCAGGCTTGAATATCTTAGAGTTAATGACTTCTGAAATTGGGGATTGGGAATGCAAATAACGTAGAGTAGATATCATTTAAATGTATGATTTACCGAATCATTGTTTCATTTTATGGTGTCAGTAACATAGGAATATGAACAGTTTCGTTGCTTAATTATTACGCTGATTTAATGTCCTAAGAAAGTAAGAGGATTGTAAATTTAAACTGTAACAAAGATTTATCTATATCGTACCATAAAAGTGATGGCTCTGTTAGGACTGGATTAATTATCAATACTACCACACTACCGTTTCTTTTTTAAAAAGTATTTGATATAAATAAAATTAAAAAAAAAATGGGTAGCTTCCTTGAACAGTTGTTTTACTTCCGAGCTGCATTTTTTTCAGACAATGGGCTAAATGGCCAGATTACAAGAACCCGAGATTCAGAGAATATTGGGGGAGGAGACTCATTGGACAGCTGTTGGGTGATAGATGGTAACCTCCCTTGATGGTTATCCAGCGTTTTCTTTAATATGCACGGGGTATGGCTCTCTCCCGCACGGTGCCACGGCTTTACATCCCATCCGACGGACGGCGGCCTTTCCAAGCGCCATCGGTGACTCCTACTACTATTATTACATCGGTCTGACCGAGGGTAAGAGGGGAGTTTTAGCGGAGATAAATCTCAACACTGGACCAGGCGGAATCAGAAATTGGGATCTGCAGATTACGAGCCTGGCGCTTTTTTAATTGCAACTTAAATTAATCTTTTTTTTTTAACTTACCGGTAATTTTGAAGTTTATAAATATATATTAAATTTCAATTTTAATTCTTCTATATGATTTTTACATCCTATCATTTACTTTAAATTGAGGAGAGAGGTTATAACTTAATTGTAATTCTTATTAAATTTTATTGACAAGGTCTAAAAATGTTAATTTATGTACCTTATTTTTTGCAAACACTGTTATAAATTCTCGAGTAGTTGACCTCTTGAGCCTTCAGTTGAAAAGCACAAATCGAAATAAAGTGCGGCAGACAGCTCTCTCGATAACGGTGAAGAGCGCATGTATCCTTTCGGGTACTTTCTTCTCCCCAGCAGACAAGCCGTCTATGCCGTGCATCAGCGGGAACATCGTTGTCACATTGATAGCCAGTACACATCGGTGTCTGAATCGGATGGCTGGAAGCAGACTTCTTTTTCCGCTGCATATTCGTTATTGAACGGTTACGCCCTCGTTCGTTCGTATGAAACGGACAGAAGTAATACGAGACCGAGCAATGGAAGGGACTGATGGAGTGTATTCGACTACCTCCTATAACAGAAGGCCAGTGAACCACGTTATGATATCATTATAGGTAGTCCTTTAATGTAAATAATTCTTACATATTTATTTCTATTTTATTACTGGTGTACTTTTATACTAATGTTTTTATTAATGTTTATTTATAAATATACCTTATATAGAAGAAAAATTATTTCGATTTATAACAATTACCCTGGTTTACAAGGTTTTTATAACATGAACAACTGAAGCTGCCTTTAAATATTTTCAGGTGCTAATTTCAGATCTGGGCTTAAAAAATGACTAGCACGTTATGTTTTTATGTTATTGGTCATTTTGACTCATATTAAGATCTTCCTATACCAACACATCCAGGCAACTGGGAGAATATTAGATTTTTTAATTTTTGTGGCTGGCAACACCGATTGCCAAGTGGGAGAAAACATGTAACAGTAACTTAACCTCAGACCGTCATTCTTGCTGTTTTCGTTGTAGGAGGAACACGTGCTGTATGTTGAAGGTGAAATTTGGCGTGTAAATGGCACAAAGGCAGAGTCGCGGATGTGTTAATGTGCTAGATAAGTTTTGTTATGTGTTTCAAAATTATGTTTTAGAATTCCAGTGTCATTCTTTGACAAAGATTGTGAAGAAAGCCTATTGTATGTAATTAAAAATGAGTTAGGAAGCTGTTGAAATTTTTCCGAATATGTAGATCCGCAATGCGCATTTGGAATCCTCATAACCCAAAAGAGATGGTTTGAATCGGATTTACAGAATCTTCATTATTTTGATTACCCCAAAGCGTGTTTATTATCGCTGGTTTGAATTTCACCATACTTCGATTTAAACTATCCTAACTTTATATACCTGATTAATATTCGCCTAACTATCGAGGGAATGTTAGTTACATTCAAAATCTGCAACATATAATAATTAAAGGAAAATAGGTTTGGTTGTTTGGGTTTATATAACTTGTATTTTGGATGTCATATTGGAGATCAGGACAAACATGAGCTCCATATGTGTGCTGCATTTCGTGCTTTGTTGACCAGAGTGAACGGTTTGAAAGGTAAGATAAAATCCATGCCCTTTGCAGTTCCAATGGTTTGGATGATTGCTATTTTTGTTTAAGTGTCGGGTGTTTTAAAAAGGTGCAAAAGCAAAATACAATATTCAAATGTGCCTTCAGCCATAAGGCAGTTCTTCATGGAGAAGATCTTCCTATACCAACACTTCCAACCAACATTGAGGAGATGGATTCACATTCATCAGAGGAAGACTTTGAGGTACATACAGATCCTGATCCTTCATACACCCCTAAAAGGTTAGACGAGCTTCATCTGATTCAGAAAAATGAACAAAATGATCTTGTTCGAGATCCAAGACTTTACAAACAACAAGCTGAGGTTTTAGGTTCAAGACCTAGAGTGGAATCTTCTGGCCAAGGTTACCAGAGTTTCTCTGTTCAGAAAGAGAAATTTGGCTATATCTGCTTATTACAAGATGCAAGATGGTTTCTGCACAGATATTTCAGGGCTGATGGAAGAAATTGGAACAACTCACGATCCTAAGGAATGGCGTCTATTTATAGATTCGGCAAAATTCAGCTTAAAAGCTGTCCTTTTGCATAAAGGAAACCAAAAAACCTCCCATTCCAGTGACACACGCTGTGAGAATGAAGGAAACTTATGAAAACATGGAAAAAGATACTAACCAGAAGGCAGCTGAACCTTCTAATTTTCTATCCTCTTTTGTCTCGTTTTACAAAGAAATTTGTATCATTTTTTTTCTCTTTCGAAATTCTTTCGCTTCAATTGAATCTAATTACAATACTTGTGAATTATTGCAAAAACGACAAAAGAATTGAATTTTATCATTCTAAAATTCGTTTAATTGCAACATCGTCAGTTTCTTCCCCTTATAATTATAACTATGATTTGCATATCAAAACTATGTATTTAAGAAGATTAAAAATGATTTAGGAAGCTGTTGAAATTCTTCCGAATATGTAGATCCGCAATGCGCATTTGGAATCCTCACAACCCAAAAGAGATGGTTTGAATCAGAATTACAGAATTTTCATTATTTTGATTTCCCCAAAGCGTGTTTATTATCGCTGGTTTGAATTTCTCAATACTTCGATTTAAACTATCCTAACATTATATAACTGATTAATATTCCCATAACTATCGAGGAAATGTTATTTACATTCAAAATCTGCAATATATAATAATTAAAGGAAAATAGGTTGGGTTTATTTACCTCTGAGCGGCACTTTTTTCACACCATGGGCTAAATGGCCAGGTCACATGGACCTCGAAGGCTCAGAGAAGGTTGGGGGAGGGGACCCACTGGAACAGCTGTTGGGACACAGATGGTAGCCTCCCGTCAAGGCCATCCAGCGTGTTCTTTAACGTGCACAGGGTATGGCTCTCCCACACACAGGGCCACGGCTTAACGTCCCATCCGACGGACGGCGGCCTTTCCAAGCCCATCGGTGTCCCCTACTGACCGTGGGCAGGTCGTGGAATTTTGCGGACATAAATCTCAACGCTGACCCAGCTGGGACTCGAACCTGGGAACTGCAGATTACGAGCCTGGCGCGCTACCGACTGAGCCACCCCCGCCCCTAAAGGAAAATAGATAAAAGTTCGTTATTAATGGTAAATCTCAAGCTACTTTAGATGAAAGCTTTTCAGGTGGAAAACAATAATCCTTGTCGACGTTCACCTATCAGACTTTACTTTTTTTGTTTGATCAGTTTGGAAAATTCTGTCTCATAAGATCTCAACTCTCGTTCGATAAACCTACCGTTAGATTATTAACATCTCAGATGATGAATAAGCAGGGAGCAGATTCTTGGTATGAGAAATTGCTTAGTGACTTATTACGTGCCTTGCTTTAAGCAGAAATATCATCTATCATGAACAGCCGCTATTTTTGACAGTCGGGATTTGATTGGGAAGTTCGAAGTTGTGCTAGGAAATATCGGAGAAATAATATAAGTCTGTTCTGTAGGGTAGTAATAGATTAAACGACTTTTCCTACTGTGGCGAATATTTTGAAACGATTCACTGATTTGTTTAACAAATTCGCTTATTGCAAAAGAAGCGAATCTCGGCTCATTTCCTTGAATTCCGAAAGCATTTCATGAAATAAAAAAGACTAATAATATCAAACTGAAACAGAATCTTTTAACTTTGCACTTTATTGAATTAATCAACAGAATATTGTCATTTTTATATTCATATGGAACAAATTTAATTTTATTTTTTGGCCACTTTATTCATAGTTTTTAACAACCGCTACTTTTATTTTTCCATTTTTTTAACTGATTTTGAAAATTGTATGCATATTTAAATAAGTTACATGAGAGTGATCAATGTTTCAAACTTGTTATAAAAATATGGAAAAAGCCCTTAAATACAGATGAACTTTGTATCACTAGTCAAAACATGCATTTTTTCCTCTCTAGCTGCTTCAGAGGAAAGAATAGTGACGACGTAGAAACATCCTCACAAATACAGTGTTTCATCGCTTCAGAATAAAGTTCAGAGGAACAAAATTCCACCAATAGTTTTGAGGCAACCTAAAAATTGGCTGAACACTCATATAAATCTGGTTACACTGGCTGTCGAAGCATTTGCACCAAAAAAATCTGGTGAGACCATTAGAGTCCAAACGAAATGTAGCCAAGACTATAGAAGTTTTATTTACTTCTTTGAGAAAGAAAATTTTACTTTTCATGCGAACCAGCTGAAGTCAGAAAGGAACTTAAAGGTGATCATCAAGAACATTCCTGATGATATTACCTGTGAAAAATTGGCTCAGGAATTGTCCGGAATGGGCTTCATGCTCCTTAAAGTTTCTCAACTTAAGAAACACAGGGATAAGAGTCCCTTACCAATATTTGTCATTGAGTTGGCAAAAATATATGCCAACAAACAAATCTCTAACCTGACTGATCCTCTGCAAAATTCCCCGCCCTGCCCACGGTCAGTAGGGGACACCGATGGGCTTGGAAAGGCCGCCGTCCGTCGGATGGGACGTTAAGCCGTGGCCCGTGTGCGGGAGAGCCATACCCTGTGCACGTTAAAGAACACGCTGGGTGGCCTTGACGGGAGGCTACCATCTGTCTCCAAACAGCTGTTCCAGTGGGTCCCCTCCCCCAACCTTTTCTGAGCCTTCGGGGTCCATGTGACCTGACCATTTAGCTCATGGTGTGCAAAAAAGTGCCGCTCAGAGGCAAAACAACCCAACCTGACTGATCTTTTCCACCTAAAGATCACTGTTGAGTCCTTTCAAAGGAGGAAAGGATTAACACAATGTCACAAATGCTAGCGTTATGGGCACACTCAGGGTAACTGCTTCAATACCCTGTTTTCAGACATCTGTCTGAAATGCGCTGGCAACCATCTTACTACTACGTGTGCTAGGACACACAAGGATGGTCCACCGACCTGTGATAACTGCGAGAAAAATCACACGGTCAATTATAGAGGCTGTGAGCTCTTTCCCAAACTTCCCAATAGTGGAGTACATTTGGAAGCCTACTGTAATTCTCATTTTCCCACTAACTTTCAAAGTAGTGGATATCTAATAATATTGTTGAAATCAGTTTGCAACTCATTTAAAGCTATTTTGTAATTCCGGTTACTATCTTTCAGAACGATATACCAAAATACACATTTCAAGCACTTTTTTTTTGTTATAACTTGTTAACATTTTTGTAATGCTAAAGTTACAAAAGAAAACTTTCAGTTCATTTATCAATTGTAATGAAATAATATTTCTACACCTCAAATCGTCACCGGTAATATTTCTTTCGTTCAAATTTTAACCACTTTCAATATGGTGTTGACAAACGGAATTTGCTCACCCTGACGTCAGAGGTATGAAAGCAGGTCTTCAGATACCAAGGTGTTTCGGGCACTTCTCTTCGTTCTCTTCGTGTTTTCCCTTTTCTTCTGCGTAGAATGAAAGAAAGCTCAGCGTCGATGATGAATCACATGGCCTGTATATGCTCCCTGACAACTCACCCATCATCTCGCCCGATCTTGCTCGTATCTTCTCCATCCTGTTTATATCTGGCTATTCCTGTCAAAACTTTGAGATGATGACCGAGTGAGGCGTAATGACAACTTCTACTACTGTTAGGCTGAAATACATCCATTTTCTACGATCGTTAGGTTCGATAAATTGTACTAACGATTTCACTGTTATCTAAAAATGAGAAATGGGACAAATAATTATGGCTGCTGTATACGCTCTGTAACAATGCGATTTCGTTAAAGTTAAATATGGTATTTCTAAGAAATATTTATGTGTATATACAGGCCTAGATCTAGGAAAAAATACGGTGGGGGGGGGGGGGGAGCAAGAATTCAATCGAGCCGGAAAATAGTAAAAATGGGGAGAGGGGGGGGACAAGAGACTGGATCCCATTATACACTGCTCGGCATAGAAAATGTCATGCTATGAAGGAATTTACGAAATGAGACGAAACTTACCATACATGTAGACAAGTAGGTGGGAAAGAAGTGATTTAATTTGTTAGGGATTACCTGAATGCTATTGGCGAGGTTGGTTTGGGTTGGGTTGTTTTACCTCTAAACGGCACTTTTTTGCACAACATGGTCTAAATGGCCAGATCACATGGACCCCGAAGGCTCAGAGATGGTTGGGGGAGGGGACCCACTGGAACAGCTGTTTGGAGACAAATGGTAGCCTCCCGTCAAGGGCATCCAGTGTGTTCTTTAACGTGCACAGGGTATGGCTCTCCCGCACACGCATGGAACCATGGCTTAACGTCCCATCAGACGGACGATGGCCTTTCCAAGCCCATCAGTGTCCCCTACTCACCGTGGGCAAGGTGGGGAATTTTGCGGAGATAAATCTCAACACTGATCCATCTAGGACTCAAACCTGAAACTGCAGATTACAAGCCTGGCGCGCTACCGACTGAGCCACCCCCGCCCCACTATTGGTGAGGAGACAGTATAATTAGGCCTGAGTCAGTATGCCGTATGATCACCATGCTGGTCTATACATTCGGCAACACGGCGTTGCATTGAGTGAAAATGTCCCCGGATGGTGTGCTGAGGTATCGTGGACCATGCATCGATATTTCAAGGAGATCATGCAGAGACGTGAAGTGGTCTGCCAATGATGTTGCAAGCATTCTCTATTGCGGAAAAGTCTGGGGATCGTGCTGGCCAAGGCAGCACCTGGATATCTTGTAGGCACCGTTTGCGAATGTTGGCAGTTTGCGGGCGGGCGTTTTCGTGTTGAAACTGGGCATCAGGGATACTATGGAGATACGGCAACAAAACGGGCTGCTGCAGCACCTCATCGATGTATCGTTGTGCTGTCATTGTACCCACTATGCATACTAGTGGTGAATGGCTGTTGAAACTAATAGCACCCCAACCCATGAACCAGGCTGAGGAGCCGTATGACGTTCACAGATGTCAGCAAAATCAGCCCAGTGACCATCGTCTCCAGACTCTCAATTAGTGATCTTCGCTGCTGAGACAGAAGCAAGGCTTTTCGCTCAATACGACAAAGTTCCATTCACTCCACCATGCATGTGTGGTATGGCACCACTACAGCTTTGCGCAATGTTGGCCAGAGCACAAAGCTGCCTCAGACAATCCGTGATTCACAGTCTATGTCGACACGGCGATGTCCATAGCCGCATTGAATGTCGTCCACTGTGTATTGCCATCGAATGCGTCGATCGAAGCGTTTGGATATTCGCTTATGTGCACCAGTCCCACTACGACAATGTACGTTACCTTCCCCAAACCACTATCGCCAAATTCGGCCGTCAGTTGTTGCGTCCCGATGCATTTTCGCTGCGATGCAAGATAATGACCAACCAGCCGTTAGTAACCCTGTGATGAAGCCTTTGGCAAAGGTATCCGTGTGATGGTAGGATTCCCGATGACATCGCCCAGGAATTTTCCCTCCTTATACGTGATTAGCCGTCCCTTGGCCGAGTGGTTAGCACGCTTGGCTACTGATCTAAGGGTCCTGGGTTCGAGCCCCGGATTAGGCATGGATTTGTGTGTCGTTTTTCTGCTGAGGTCCTGCCATCCTCTCAGATCTCCTACTGTGGCATATAAACGGACAGGCTCCTGTCAGACCTCTGTGGCAAGCAGCTGCTTGTGGGGGTATTTATTTTATTATTTATTATTATACGTGATTTCGCCACCGAGATTCGCATTTCGGCAATTGTTGAGCCTGAAGCATTTCGGCAAAAGTTGAGCCAGATTTGGGGAAAAATTCTTTGATGTGTCATAAGACATATACAGTATATAGACGATTGTGAGTGATAGACTGACTGCCAGCAGGGGATCACGCAAATTTTATGATGCAGAAATGGTAGAACTCTGAAAATTTGTCCTAGTAGTAATCCGGATCCTAGATCTCAGTGTTCTTCAAGGTTAAATAGAGGTCATGTAGAGGTCAAACCACGATATACGATTGCTAGAAACGAGAAAATTGGCATCTGAGGGTATTTTGGGTTGTAGATATCGGAAATGTTACGAAATTGTGGATACGGAGGGTCCTTGGAGGTCAAAGGTCAAATTTAGATCTACCAGTGCTAGAGTGCCAAAAATTGATTTTTGGGGGGTGTTTTGAGTCGTAGATCTCAGAAATTATGCTAAATTTAAGATGCAACGAGTCGTTCGAGATCAAAGGCAAAATGTCGATATATTTTATCGGTGTTGGAGAGTTAAAAATTGCTGAATAGGGCTATTTCAGGGAGTAGAACTCCAAAATGAGCGGAATTTTCGGAATCTGTGTCTCATTCAAAGTCAAATAGATGTCGGAATGACGGTCGTTAATCATTTATTTTACTCTCATATTATTAATTATAATTATTTTACTCTCATATTATTAATTATAATCATTTTATGACAAAAGTAAAATGTTAATCCTATTTGGAAAGAAAAATATTAAAACTACAGTAGAAACCGTAAGTTTGTGGGAAATATCATTATGAAAGTAAAGAACCATTCATTTGTTAAAGAGGTTGAAATTATAATCAAAGAATATTTTTTATTTTTACTAGTTTTTTCACAAATAAAACAATATTTGAAATTTTAATTTTTGTGAACCGAACCCTCCGAGTCCGAAGTTGTCTGAGATCCTATTTCACATGAATAAAGTAAGTCCATACTTCAATATTTCCTAAAATTTTAAAGTTTTTGTACTTTTTATTTGGATGTCAGTGTAACCGGGAATTCGATTACCCTGATCGTTTATTCTCCATTCATTCTGGATAATGGAGAGTATTGTATACAGCGTTGGCTGCTATAGACAAGCATCCATAATTTGCTATGATGTCTATCTCTGTACATGTCAATATAAATGAAAATGAAGATTTAAAAAAATATTAGAAATAGT
Organism: Ryuthela nishihirai; assembly: GCA_038380435.1. Taxonomy (NCBI): domain Eukaryota; kingdom Metazoa; phylum Arthropoda; class Arachnida; order Araneae; family Heptathelidae; genus Ryuthela; species Ryuthela nishihirai. The sequence goes on along the minus strand of JAWZYU010000008.1, from coordinate 36,754,571 downwards.
GATACTGTTAAATAATACAAAATTATAAACCGTAAAATAAATTAGGAATATGTATTTATATATAATTAACAAAAATTAATTAGAAAATATCTCATATTTCAATTTTATGTTTAAAAAGTTCTTAACTTTCATATTTAAAAGTTTTAATTTTCTAATGGTAGCTAAATATTAATTTACCAGTAGCTAAAATATAATAACAGTTGGTCGTCTACTTTGTATCCTTTTTTATCGTAGCATTATACACACCGGTATAAAATGTTTATAGTGTGCTATTGATTTCTCAGTCTTTCAGCTTCATTCTCCATTGTTTCTCTCTTAGGGCAAATCCTTGTTTAGATATTTTTTGTGTCTCGTTGCCAGGTAACAATTACCGTGCATTACAGAAGTGTGCAACAAAGAAGCCAAGTTACAGGCGAAATGCGAGGAATTCAACGATGATCACACCAAGCCGTCGAATAAAGCAAGAAGCTACGCAACAACAAGGGTGATAAGATGAATGGTTCCTTTTGACTGTTGTGGATAACAATAGACGAATACTGTTGTATGCAGCCAGACATTGTGTATACAGGTGTACATAGAGATACAATGCTTGAGTAAATAGATAACGGAAGTGAGGAGGCAGCATGGTTAAAAAAAGAGTGCTGTGTGCTTTGGAGTCTTTTGGGAAGCAGTTTCAATCTGAAATTTTTTTGTAAAAGACTATGGTTTGAGAAAGAATTTAGAAAAAAACTTTCTTTTTTTGTGTAAAGTATAATGTTTTTAAGATTTAATAAGAAAAAATGTTTTACTAAAACTGAAATAAAAGAAAGAAAAGTAAGAAAATGCACATAGAAAATTATATTTTTAAAATAATATTTTATCTTTGTTCTTTAAATATGATAATAGAGAAATTTTTTAAAATATCTTTTTAATATATTTATGCATAGACTTTGGCGGAGATTCCAACAAGAACAGAGCACATCCAGATGATTCAGTTGGTTTGTTGGTTGCTTTTACCTCTGAGCGGCACTTTTTTGCACACAATGGGCAAAATGGTCATGTCACAAAGACCCCAAGGGCTCAGGCACTGGACAGTTGTTAGGAGACAGATGAACTCACGTCAAGGCCACCCAGTGTGTTCTTTAAGTGTTCTTTAACGTGTACAGGGTATGGCTCTCTCGCACACGGGGCCTCGGTTTAATGTCCTATATGACAGAGGGTGGGCCCTAATGACCGAGGGCAGGGTGGAGAAGTTTAGAAAGATAAATCTCAACACTGGCCCAGGTTGGACTCGAACGTCGTAACTACAGATTAAGAGCCTGATGCGCTACCGACTGAGTATCCCCCTACAGATGATTCAATAGGCACCGACGACGTACAATAACCGCAATGGAGAACCCTATCTATTGTTATGCAGCTGGAGGAGAAGGATGTCAACATCAGGCCAACTGCGAATAGAACGGCGATAACCGCTACCACTCTATGCCGAAGACTTCATGAAGTGTGTCTATGTGCTAGGAGGACAATGGTGTGCATGCTCCTGACCTGATGTCTCAAGAGGGACCATCTAGATTGGTGGAAACATCATGGGTTGGGTTGTTTTACATCTGAGCGACACTTTTTTGCACACCATGGGCTAAATGGCCAGGTCACATGGACCCCGAAGGCTCAGAGAAGGTTGGGGGAGGGGACCCACTGGAACAGCTGTTGGGAGACAGATGGTAGCCTCCCTTCAAGGCCATCCAGCGTGTTCTTTAACGTGCACAGGGTATGGCTCTCCCACACACGGGGCCATGGCTTAACGTTCTATCCGACGGACGGTGGCCTTTCCAAGCCCATTGGTGTCCCTTACTGACCGTGGGCAAGGCAGGGAATTTTGCGGAGATAAATCTCAACGCTGACCCAGCTGGGACTCGAACCTGGGAACTACAGATTACGAGCCTGGCGCGTTACCGACTGAGCCACCCCCGCCCCATGGAAACATCATGCCAACAGGACCCAGGAGCAATGGCACACCATGTTCTTCAGAGATATACGGAGCCCCCTATTAAAGGCTAATTTCACCACAATCTTACTTTAACTTACTTAACTTACATTAACCACGATCTTACTTTAACTTAATTAACTTACTTTAACCACGACTTTAACTTATTTAACTTACTTTTACCACGATCTTTCTTTAATTTATTTAACTTACTTTAATTTGCTTAACGTACTTTCATCACGATCTTACTTTACCTTACATAAATTTTTTTAACAATGATCTTACTTTAACCACAATTTTACTTTAACTACTTACTTTAACAACGAGCCTACTTTAATTTCCTTAATTTTCTTTAACTATGATGTTACTTTAACTTACTTTAACCATGATTTTACTTTAAGTTTCTTATTTTAACTTACTTTAACTTACTTGAACCACGATCTTACTTTACCTTACTTGAACCACAATCTTATTTTTTTTAACCTACTTGAACCACGATCTTACTTTAACTTCCTTTTTACTTATCCTTAACTTGCTTTAACTACGATCTTACTTTAACTTACTTTAACCATAATCTTACTTAACTTACTTAAACCACTATCTTACTTCAACTTACTTTAATCACGATTTTTCTTCAAATTACTTTAATTTTGGGTCCTTTTGGCGAGGCCACAAGGACTTCAAGAGCTTAGAGAATGTTGGGAGAAGGACCAAGTGGACAGCTGTTAAGAGACAGATGTAACCTCCCATCACTTAATAACACGATCACCACAACCACAATTCATAGCTTCATGTCCCATATAATGGATTGCGGCCTATCCTCCCCTATCTGTATCCCCTTAGTAATATAACTTGAACTTGAACTTCAAAGATGAATCGAGATTTGCCCTCCAGAGTAATTTGCGGCATCAATTGATATATAGCGAAACAGGTACACGCTATCATGCCACAAATATCTGTGAACAGGAGACTTATGGTAGTGGTAGTGTCATGGCTTGGATAATGATATCATTGAGCGGCTGCACAGATCTGTATGTATTTCCAAAAGGCTACGTCACTGGTAGAGTACTGGAATGGATTTGGGTTGAATTGTTTTACGTCTCAACTGCACTTTCCTGCACACAATGAGCTAAATTGCCTGGTTACAAGGACCCCGAAGGGTCAGAGAAAGTTGGAGGTTGAGATAGATGGTAACCTCCCGTCAAGGCCATCCAGAGTGTTCTTTAACGTGCACAGGGTATGACTCTCCCGCACACGGACAACGGCTTAACGTCCCATCCGACGGACGGTGTCCTCTTTCAAGCCCATCGGTGTCTCCTACTGACCGTTGGCAGAGCGGGAAGTTTTGCGGAGATAATTCTGAACGCTGACCCAGCTGGGAATCGGAGACTCGAACCTGAGAACTTTAGATTACGAGTTTGTCTCGCTACCGGCTGAGCCACGCCCACCCCGACTGAGATGGAAAACTCCTTTGTGGGTTGGGTTGTTTTACCTCTGAGCGGCACTTTTTTGCACACCATGGGCTAAATGGCCAGGTCACATGGACCCCGAAGGCTCAGAGAAGGTTGGGGGAGGGGACCCACTGGAATAGCTGTTGGGAGACAGATGGTAGCCTTCCGTCAAGGCCATCCAGCGTGTTCTTTAACGTGCACAGGGTATGGCTCTCCCGCACACGGGGCCACGGCTTAACGTCCCATCTGACGGACGGAGGCCTTTCCAAGCCCATCGGTGTCCCCTACTGACCGTGGGCAGGGAGGGGAATTTTTGCGGAGATAAATCTCAACGCTGACCCAGCTGGGACTCGAACCTGGGAACTACAGATTACGAGCCTGGCGCGCTACCGACTGAGCCACCCCCGCCCCATTCCTTTGTGAAACCGTATGCAAGTGTAATAGGTGATTTCACTCTCCTACAGAACGATATCCTCACCAGCAACGTTATCACCTTGTCGATCGCTATGTGGTGAATAGCACTATTAACCATATGGAATGATCAGACTGACCTCCAAACTTAAATCCTGTACAACACATATGGGATGCCTCGAGAGACTGGTTACTCCCCTGATTCACGCTCCTGTGGGCTTATCCAGAACTTCGACTGGTTTGAAGGAGCAATGTACTCCACAGTGCTGCTGGAGTTTTATCAACATCATGAGACATCACATGTAATATACAAAACGGCAAGATGATCACACTCCTTATTGAACCACTTGGGCTATCTCAGTTGTACTTTATCTTTTCACTTTGTGTTTTATTTTATTATTGGTATGTATTGTTTGGATTGTTTTGGATTGTTTTACCTCTGAGCGGCACTTTTTTTGCACACCATGGGCTAAATGGCCAGACCACAAGGACCCCAAAGGCTCAGAGAAGGTTGGGGGAGGGGACGCACTGGAACAGCTGTTGGGAGACAGATGGTAGCCTCCCGTCAAGGCCATCCAGCGTGTTCTTTAACGTGCACAGGGTATAGCTCTCCAGCACACGGGGCCACGGCTTAACGTCCCACCCGACGGACGGCGGCCTTTTCAAACCCATCGGTGTCCCCTACTGACCGTGGGCAGGGCGGGAAAATTTTCCGGAGATAAATCTCAACGCTGACTCAGCTGGGACTCGAACCTGGGAACTACAGATTACGAGCCTGGCGCGCTACCGACTGAGCCACCCCCGCCCCAGGTATGTAATTATGGGAATTAAAAGTGTTATTCCATGTTTGTATTGTATTAATTTGCACAATGATTATATGCACAAATCTTCCGAAAAAGTGCAGCAGATCTAACTAGTTTTCAAATTATTCCTCGGACGGGAGTGGCTCAGTTAGTGGCACACCAGGCTCGCAATCTACAGTTCTCAGGTTCGAATCCTTCCTCGGCCAGCGCTGAGATTTATCTCCGAAAAACTCCACGTTTTGCCCTCGGTCAGTAGGAAACACTGATGGGATTGGAAAGTCAGTCGTTGGCCGGATGGGATGTTAAGCCGTGATTCTGTGTGTGAGAGAGTCATACCCTGTGCACGTTAACGAACATGTTGGATGGCCTTGACGGGATGGTACCATCTACGTCTCAACAGCTTCCAGTGGTGTGCTCCCTAATATTCTCTAAGCTTTCTGTGTCCTCGTGACTTGGCCATTTAGCCCATTGTGTGCAAAAAAGTGCTGCTCAGAGGTAAAACAATCCAACCCAGGTTGTTTCTTATTTTATGGATAACAGTATATATATTTATCTGTATAAAAATAAATAAATAAATACCCCTCAAGCAGCTGCTTTCCACAGAGGTCTGACTGGAGCCTGTCAGTTTATATGCCACAGTAGAAGGTCTGTGAGGATGGCAGGACCTCAGCAGAAAAACAAAAAACACGTCCATGCCTTACCCGGGGCTCGAACCCAGGTCCCTTAGATCAGTAACCAAGCGCGCTAACCACTCGGCCATGGGACTGTTTCAAAATATATGATAATTAATAATAAGGAAAATAAATAGATTGCATTAATTAAAACAGCATTTTTAAAAAGTTTTTAAATATGTGAGAACTAAAAGATTTAATATATATCATTGATTTACTACAAGCCGAATGCTTTCTTGCAATAAGTCTAACAGAGCCGCAGCTTTGAGACTTATCTCCGCAAAACTCCCCGCCCTGCCCACGGTTAGTAGGGGAACACCGAAGGGCTTGGAAAGGCCGCCGTCCGTCGGATGGGACGTTAACCCGTGGTTCCGTGTGCGGGAGAGCCATACCATATGCACGTTAAAGAACACGCTGGATGGCCTTGACGGGAAGCTACCATCTGTCTCCCAACAGCTGTTCTAGTGGGTCTCCTTCCCCAAACCTTCTCTGAACCTTCGGGGTCCGTGTGACCTGTCCATTTGGCTCATGGTGTACAAAAAAGTGCCGCTCAGAGGCAAACAACCCAACAATCCAACTAAAAGAGACGAAAGCTTTACATAGTAATAGTGAGCGGATAGGCAGGATCTTGTACTCGGTAACAAAAATCATTGGCAATTGAGTGATGACTCAAATCATCTTTAATTTTGTCATACATTACTTGGAACATGAAAATAAGATCATCTCGCTATGCAAAAGTACAGGAAGAAATAACTGTTACAGAAACTTTCCCGAAAATTGCAAACGCAGGATATTCAGAATTCAAAGCATTTTTATCCAAACCTTGGGAGAAAAATAAAACTAATGGTTAGATATAACAACTACAAGCAAAGGTTATAACAAGTTACCACCAGTGGCAATTTTAAACTGAAATAATTATAATCTATATTTAAAAGAGAAATAAATAAAACGGTAGGATATAACAGCTATTATTTTGGTTTTTAAAAAATTCGATAAATTCGAACAACCAAAACGCCACTGATGATTTAGAGTCAGTTTCACATAACTCTAAATAATGAAATAATACTGTTGAACTTCAAGGTTTAGAATCACATGGAGATCCAGGTTAGAACCAGTGACATATAGCAATAAAAATTTTATTTTCGAAGTTTTAAATTTCCATAACCTAATACCATTATCCCTTAATTCATCGGGTTACATGTACAGTGAATCTATAATAATCCATCGGATTAATATCAACTGCAGTAAATCTTAATTCATCCTAATGCCTATACAGTGAATCAATGATAATTCATGGGATTACATATACTATGGGAGCGGGGGTGGCTCAGTCGGTAGCGCGCCAGACTCGTAATTACACTTTCCAGGTTCGGGTCCTAGCTGAACCCGACTGAGATTTATCTCCGCAAAATTTCTCGCCCTGCCCTCGGTGCCTAAGGGATACCGATGGGCTTGGAAAAGTCGCCGTCCATCGGATGGGACGTTCAGCCGTGGTTCTGTGTGCAGGATAGCCATACACTGTGTACGTTAAAGAACACGCTGGATGGCCTTGACGGGAGGCTAGCATCTATCTTTAAACAGCTGTCCAGTGGGTCCCCTCTACCCATATTTCTCTAAGCCCTCGGGGTCTTGGGGCGGCGGTGGCTCAGTCGGTAGCGCGCCAGGCTCGTAAACTGTAGTTCCCAGGTTCGAGTCCCAGCTGGGTCAGCGTTGAGATTTATCTCCGCAAAAATTCCCCACCCTGCCCACGGTCAGTAGGGGACACCGATGGGCTTGAAAAGACCGCCGTCCGTCGGATGGGATGTTAAGCCGTGGCCCCGTGTGCGGGAGAGCCATACCCTGTGCACGTTAAAGAACACGCTGGATGGCCTTGACGGTAGGATACCATCTGTCTCCCAACAGCTGTTCCAGTGCGTCCCCTCCCCCAACCTTCTTTGAGCCTTCGGGGTCCATGTGACCTGGCCATTTAGCCCATGGTGTGCAAAAAAGTGCCGCTCAGAGGTAAAACAACCGAACCCAACCTCGGGGTCTTTGTGACCTGGCCATCTAGTCCATTGTGTGCAAAAAAACAGAGGTAAAACGACACCCCCCCCTAAAAAAAACATATACAGTGAATCTATGATAATTCATCGTTTTATGAATACGAAGTGTTTTCAGAGTTGGGCTGTTTTACCTCTGAGTGGCACTTTTTTGCATACAATGGGCTAAATCAATGGTGTCAAACTCAATCTTGTAAAGTGGCAATTTTTCTTTTAAATTATATCAGCCGGCCGGGATTCAATTAAACACTAATTTTATATAAAGAAATCTTTTATTTAAATTTAAAGTATACATCAAAATTAAAATGGCATTAATTCATAAGGGTTAAAAAACAGCACATTATTTCGAAGATCCAGATACTTGACATCTTTTCAGCTTCTTTTCTGTAATCTGTACATATGTGTTCAATGTATAGAAAAACTATTCATGAAATTCGAGTATTAGTAATTGAGGTTGCGGGCTGCATCTAAATGCTAGGGGGGCGCTTCTAAATGCCCCAGGGGCCACTCGTGGCCCACGGGCCGAATCTTTGACATACCTGGGCTAAATGGTCAGGTTACAAGGATCCCGAAGGCTCAGAGAAGGTTGGGGGAGGAGACCCACTGCAACAGCTGTTGGGAGACAGATGATAGTCTCCCGTCAAGGCCATACAGCGGGTTTTTTTAAAGTGCACAGGGTATGTCTCTCTCGCACACGGTGCCACGGCTTAACGTCCATCCGACGGACGGGGACCTTTCTAAGCCCATCGGTTCCTCTACTGACTGTAGGCAGGACGGGAATTTTGCGGAGATAAATCTCCACGTTGACCCAGCTGGGACTCGAACCTGAAAACTGCAGATTACGAGCCTGGCGCGCTACCGACTGAGCCACCCCCGCCCCAGTATTTTCAGAAACTCATATTCTGATATGTAAATACTATTTAATAATAAATAAAAATAAATATCCCCTGAAGCAGCTGCTTGTCACAGAGGTCTGACAGGAGCTTGTCAGTTTATACGCCGTAGTAGAAGGCCTGTGAGGATGGCGGGACACCAGCAGAAGGAAAACACAAATGTTCATGCCTTACCAGGGGCTCGAACCCAGGTCCTTTAGATTAGTATCCAAGCGCACTAACCATTCCGCCACGGGACGGCTTTTTAATAATCACGCTCTTTAATATACAGTAGAATTCATAAAATATTAATCTCTCTTCAGAAACTCACGAAATTCGTTATTAAATAATTTGAGGAAGTCAAGTTACTTATACTTTTTTTTACACAGTTTTTTTTTTATCAGGTTCTTGTTTTAATTCTGAGGGGCAATTTTTGCACACAATGAACTAAATGGTCACGTCACAAGTACCCCAAAGGCTCAGAGAAGATTGGGGCAGGGGATCTACTACACAGTTCTTAGGAGACAGATGGCAGCCTCCTTGCAAGGCCATCCAGTGTATTCTTTAATGTGTAAAGGGAATGGCTCTCCTGCACACGGAACCATGGCTTAACGCCCCATTCGACATACGGCGGCCTTCCCAACTCATCGATGGCAGAATAGGGGTCAGAGGATGTAAGTCTGCACGTAAGGACAATTAGGAATCGAACCCAGGAATATTAGATTAGGAGGCTATTGCGAGTGTCTATTAAAGGGGAGGAACATCCGTGGAGGAAAAAATTGCTTTCAAAAGTTAATATCAGCAGAGGAAAAAAATGCTTTCAAAAGTTAACATCCATGGGGGAAAAAGATTCTTTCAAATGTTAACATCCATGGAGGGAAAAAATGCTTTCAAAAGTTAACATCTATGGGGGGAAAAGATGCTTTCAAAAGTTAACATCCATGGAGGAAAAAATGCTTTCAAAAGTTAACATCCATGGAGGAAAAAAATGCTTTTAAAAGTTAACATCCATGGGGGAAAAAATGCTTTCAAAAGTTAATATTCATGGAGGAAAAAAAATTGCTTTCAAATGTTAACATCCATGGAGGAAAATAAAATACATTCGAAAGTTAACATCCATGGAGGAAAAAAATGCTTTCAAAAATTAACATCCATGGAGGAAAAAAATGCTTTTAAAAGTTAACATCCATGGGGGAAAAAATGCTTTCAAAAATTAACATCCATGGAGGAAAAAAATGCTTTTAAAAGTTAACATCCATGGGGGGGGGGAAATGCTTTCAAAAGTTAATATTCATGGAGGAAAAAAAATTGCTTTCAAATGTTAACATCCATGGAGAGGAAAATAAAATGCTTTCAAAAGTTAACCATCCATGGAGGAAAAAAATGCTTTCAAAAGTTAACATCCATGGAGGAAAAAATGCTTCCAAAAGTTAACATCCATGGAGGAAAAAATGCTTTCAAAAATTAACATCCATGGAGGAAAAAAATGCTTTTAAAAGTTAACATCCATGGGGGGGAAAAATGCTTTCAAAAGTTAATATTCATGGAGGAAAAAAAATTGCTTTCAAATGTTAACATCCATGGAGGAAAATAAAATGCTTTCAAAAGTTAACATCCACGAAGGAAAATAAAATACTTTCGAAAGTTTTTGCTTTCAAAAAATTGCTTTCAAAAGTTAACATCCATGGAGGAAAAAATGCCTGCAAAAGTTAACATCCATGGAGGAAAAAATGCTTTCAAAAGTTCACATCCATGGAGGAAAAAAATGCTTTTAAAAGATAACATCCATGGGCAAAAAATGCTTTCAAATGTTAATATTCATGGAGGAAAAAAAGTTGCTTTCAAATGTTAACATTCATGGAGGAAAATAAAATACATTCGAAAGTTAACATCCATGGAGGAAAAAAATGCTTTCAAAAGTTAAGATCCATTGGGGAAAAAGATGCTTTCAAAAGTTAATATTCATGGAGGAAAAAAAATTGCTTTCAAAAGTTAACATCCATGGAGGAAAATAAAATGCTTTCAAAAGTTAACCATCCATGGAGGAAAAAAATGCTTTCAAAAGTTAACATCCATGGAGGAAAAAAATGCTTTCAAAGTTAACATCCATGGGGGAAAAAGATGCTTTCAAAACCTAACATCTATGGAGGAAAAAATGCTTTCAATAATTAACATCTATGGAGGAAAAAAATGCTTTCAAAAGTTAACATCTATGGAGGAAAAAAATGCTTTCAAAAGTAACATCTATGGAGGAAAAAAATTCTTTCAAAAGTTAACATCCATGGGGGAAAAAGATGCTTTCAAAAGTTAATATTCATGGAGGAAAAAAAATTGCTTTCAAATGTTAACATCCATGGAGGAAAATAAAATACATTCGAAAGTTAACATCCATGGAGGGAAAAAATGCTTTCAAAAGTTAAGATCCATTGGGGAAAAAGATGCTTTCAAAAGTTAATATTCATGGAGGAAAAAAAATTGCTTTCAGAAGTTAACATCCGTGGAGGAAAATAAAATGCTTTCAAAAGTTAACCATCCATGGAGGAAAAAAAATTTCTTTCAAAAGTTAACATCCGTGGAGGAAAATAAAATGCTTTCAAAAGTTAACCATCCATGGAGGAAAAAAATGCTTTCAAAAGTTAACATCCATGGAGGAAAAAAATGCTTTCAAAAGTTAACATCCTTGGAGGAAAAAAATGCTTTCAAAGTTAACATCCATGGGGAAAAAAGATGCTTTCAAAAGTTAATATTCCTGGAGGGAAAAAAATTGCTTTCGAAAGTTAACATCCATGGAGGAACAAAATGCTTTCAAAAGCTAACATCTATGGAGGAAAAAATGCTTTTAAAAATTAACATCTATGGAGGAAAAAAAAATGCTTTCAAAAGTAACATCTATGGAGGAAAAAAAATGCTTTCAAAAGTTAACATCCATGAGGGAAAAATGCTTTCAAAAGTTAACTTCCATGAAAGAACTAAAATTACTTTCAAAAGTTTATTTATGAAACAAAAATATATTTTAACGCTGGTGATGCAGTCATATTTGTATATTTATAATGATTTTTATACCAAATGATATATTTTATTAATATTTTTATTGTTACAATTTTTAGTAGAAAATTGAGCGTGAATTCAGAAATAAATAAGAACACAATAAATTGACTAATTTAATTATAAAAATGAAGAAATTGCGTAAATGACAATTTGAGCTAAACACCTATATAAAAAGGGATCCTAATAATCGCATTTACCAGACTAATTGTTTAAAAAACATATTTTATAAAAACTGATCTTGTTACCAAATTCAAACGCAAGATATAATATATATCAGCGAAATTGCAAAATCAATATTATATTTACCGAAACAGGTAAACAGGTACGTTGTTTTTTTAATAGTTTTTCTTTACTTATCATTTCACTAACTAGAACTATTAGTAAACGCTTTTAATACACCCGCTTACCACAAATAAAATAATTGTTCTTAGAAGAATATGTAGAAAATTTAATATCGTTGCTTTACACTAAATCTTCCGAAAATCAATTAATCAATTATCACAAGGAAATTGAAAATGATTGCCAAAGGAATTCTATCTCTTTGGATTTCTTTGTCTTTTTCAAGTTCACTCCTGTATTTCTGTCTCTTCTGAATTTCTCTCTGTCTTTTCAAGTTCACTCCTCTTTCGAAAGGGTAAGTGACGTAATTCGCGAGGGGGCGAGGGTGGCTCAGTCGGTAGCGTGCCAGGCTCGTAATCTGTAGTTCCCAGGTTCGAGTCCCAGCTGGGTCAGCGTTGAGATTTATCTCCGCAAAATTCCCCGCCCTGCCCACGGTCAGTAGGGGACACCGATGGGCTTGGAATGGCCGCCGTCCGTGGGATGGGACGTTAAGCCGTGGCCCCGTGTGCGGGAGAGACATACCCTGTGCACGTTAAAGAACACGCTTGATGGCCTTGACGGGAGGCTACCATCTGTCTCCCAACAGCTGTTCCAGTGGGTCCCCTCCCCCAACCTTCTCTGAGCCTTCGGGGTCCATGTGACCTGGCCATTTAGCCCATGGTGTGCAAAAAAGTGCCGCTCAGAGGTAAAACAACCCAACGTTAAAGAACACGCTGGATGGCCTTGACGGGAGGCTACCATCTGTCTCCCAACAGCTGTTCCAGTGGGTCCCCTCCACCAACCTTCTCTGAGCCTTAGGGGTCCATGTGACCTGGCCATTTAGCCCATGGTGTGCATAAAAGTGCCGCTCAGAGGTAAAACAACCCAACGTTAAAGAACACGCTGGATGGCCTTGACGGAAGGCTACCATCTGTCTCCCAACAGATGTTCCAGTGGGTCCCCTCCCCCAACCTTCACTGAGCCTTCGGGGTCTATGTGACCTGGCCATTTAGCCCATGGTGTGCAAAAAAGTGCCGCTCAGAGGTAAAACAACCCAACCCAATTCATTCGAAAGGGTAAGTGACGTAAATCACGTGCTCCTATTTTATCTGGAGATCCTCGTGATAGCATAATCTGGGCTTCACTGTTCCACGTTCTGTTTTCTTTATAATATTTATATAATGTATATAATATAAATTGAAACGGAAAGAACACGTGCAACAATGAAAGCGAGACTGTGGTACTATATGACACTCTAGGTATATCTCAGAGTGAGAATTGCGTCCCTAACCAGTTCGAACGATGAGTTGACTTAAAAAAAAATAGAGAAGACAGTTGAAATTCAGAAGAATCTATGTGAAGCAGAAAGTGAAATGTCTTAGTCTGTGGACGTTAGTCTAAAGAAGAAGGGCGGGGGTGGCTCAGTCGGTAGCGCGCCAGGCTCGTAATCTGTAGTTCCCAGGTTCGAGTCCCAGCGGGGTCAGCGTTGAGATTTATCTCCGCAAAATTCCCCGCGCTGCCCACGGTCAGTAGGGGACACCGATGGGCTTGGAAAGACCGCCGTCCGTCGGATGGGACGTTAAGCCGTGGCCCCGTGTGCGGGAGAGCCATACCCTGTGCACGTTAAAGAACACGCTGGATGGCCTTGACGGGAGGCTACCATCTGTCTCCCAACCGCTGTTCCAGTGGGTCCCCTCCCCCAACCTTCTCTTAGCCTTTGGGGTCCATGTGACCTGGCCATTTAGCCCATGGTGTGCAAAAAAGTGCCCAAAAAGTCCGTGTGCGGGAGAGCCATACCCTGTGCACGTTAAAGAACACGCTGCATGGCCTTGACGGGAGGCTACCATCTGTCTCCCAACAGCTGTTCCAGTGAGTCCCCTCCCCCAACCTTCTCTGAGCCTTTGGGGTCCATGTGACCTGGCCATTTAGCCCATGGTGTGCAAAAAAGTGCCGCTCAGAGGTAAAACAACCCAACCTAAAGAAAAGGTTTTTATTGGAGAATGCTAAAATAGTTTAATCAGTTAAAAGTAAATTATGAAGAAGTAATAGAGAGAGAGTTTAATGAGAGTAATATGAGAGTTTAGTGAGTGTAATATGTGAGTTTAGTAAATGTAATATGGAGTTTAGTAAATGTAATATGAGAGTTTAGTAAGTGTAATATGAGAGTTTAGTGAGTATAATATGAGAATTTAGTTTGTGTTAGCGCAGTGATAAGTTCTCAATATTGAAGTGGTAAGATGAATCAAATTTTGAAGCATATCAGCAATGTATCTGTATCGATGATAAACGTCTTATTAAAATCTTATTTCAACTTTGAAATGTAATTATAAGATTTATGCTATACATTAATTTGTAAATCAGTTTCAAAATATGCTTGATTTAACAAATAGTTTAATAATTATGATCAACCTCATAGTGATGATGACATATTGATGTTGAGTTGGGGAGTTATTTATACAATTGCATTATTTTAGTTCATTATAGACTGACTATTTATTTTGAATTCATGTTCGATTGCCTAATATTCACATACAACTAGAAATTTGTAAAAATATATTTAAATTTAGTTTACATCAAATATGTATTTTTAGTTTCCAATCTTAATAAATGTTCTGTCCCTTATATTTTAAATTTTGCTTAAGTAGTGTTATTTCTAAAATCTTCATTATATTTTCAGGTTTATTACCAAATTCATAATCTGAAACCCTATATTTTATTTTGAAGTTATTGTTTGCAAATACACACGAACACCAGGAATATTCACGGGCAATATTCGCGCATATAAATACCAGCTTTAAAATCCCAAAACTGTCTTAGGGTCATTAAATGCCTTAAAATCTCATAAACGCCTGTTAAACAACAACAACTAGATGTAGTCCCTTGTCGTCAGTTCTCGAAGTGGGAAGTGTAATTATGAGAAGCGACATTACTCCATTAATCGCCTCAATTAATTTTCTGACATTATTACGGACTGTCAGAGAATTTGAACGTTGGCTTAAAAATTTTATGAAGGTTTTCAGACCTTAGGTACGAGATAATTAAAATAAGGACCCTTTCAAAATGGATCAAGACTCAATGGTTTCAACAGAACCTCAGAGTTTCAGAATAGTGCAGCAAGCAAACGTTCTTGAGATTGTGAATAATTAAAGAGGGTATTATTTCATATCGTCTAAATTGCAAACAGTTTTTGGTGTGTGGCAGAGTTGGAAAGTCAGTTCTGTGAGCTTCTGAGAGCCTTTAAAAATGAAGAAATTAGTTTTCATCTTTCGTAAAACTTCTGGTAGTTGATGTTCATTACATTTAGAATTTTATCGAGAGCTTACAGTCGCTCAAAAAAGTATTCGAACACTATGGTTGATTACAAAATTCAGAAAAAAATATCTGGTAACAATTTTTTTAGAAATTAGTGATCTGGCAACCTTCGTGTTCCGTACACGGAGGTTGTCAGATCACTAATTTATAAAAAAAATCGTTTCCAGATATTTTTTCTGAATTCTGTAATCAACCATAGTGTTCGGATATTTTTTGGAGCGACTGTACATGACAAAGCATGGGTTCCAGTCCCAACTGGGCTAGCGTTAAGATTTATCTCTGCAAAATTCCAAGCCCTGCCTTCAGTCGGTAGGGGACACCGATGGACTTAGAAAGATCGCTGTCCGTCGGATGGAACATTACGTCGTGGGCCCGTATGCGGGAGAGCTATCCCTCTATGCATGTTAAAGAACACGTTGGATGGCCTTGACGGGAGGCTACCATCTGTCTCCCAACAGTTATTCAGTGGGTTCTTTGCTCCCAACTTTTTGTGAGCCCTCGGGATCCTTGTGACCTGGCTATTTAGCCCATTATGTGCAAAATGTGCCGCTAAGAGGTAAAACAACCGAATCCTACCAAAATATCAGATAATTCCATGTTGTGTCAATAGGAATCTGACTTCGAATATCTATAATACAAAATATGCATTTAATGGAAAAATGTAATTGAAGAAAATTTAAAGATCATAATCAAATCTATTTCAAACTTGATTTTTTAATAATGCTCATTCACTATTTAAAGACTTATGAAAGCTGGAATACTTAATAATATCTTGGTGTATAAAATTCATTCATAATTGTATAATATTGAAATAACCATTTCGAAAACTCTAAAATGTATATTTAGTTTATTAAGTGGTATGAAACAGGATTATTATTTAAATTTTAATTAATTTCTAGGTAAAATCTTATGAGGCATTACTGTTATGAATTAATTTGGTTACTTATCTCTTTAAATACTGAGAGGATATTGTTGAAAAACTGGATTTAAATAGATTTGATTTTGATCTTCATCCCACATTTTCACATTAAATGCGTATTTTTGAAGTTATATCCTACACAACCGCAATATCCTTAATATATCCAGAAGATATCTAAGATGACTAATGTCTATCCTCTGGTCCTCTTAGATATCTTATGGATATTTTCTGGACATAGCTTCGATATTAAATTTCTATTGACATGGAAAATCTCTAACATTTTGGCAGAGTAATGTATATATGCTAATTATACTTCAGTATTTCATATAATTAAAAGAATTTATAAATTGTGATTATTTTAATTAATGACAAAATGAGTTAGGCTCGCACCAGAATTCCTGGATCTGCTATTAACGTTATCAAACAAACTGTAAGTTTAATGAGAGCTGAACTCTAAGCGGCTGGATCGTGCACAGGATATGACTCAATAGAACGATGGTGGAGGTGAGTATGGCTTAATGTTACATCCGGGATGCTGGCACATCGTCGGCTCTACCGCTGCATCTTTTCTCATCAGCGGCATGGAGCCGAAAAATGGGAGAAATATTACAGTTGGCAAGATCGGGTTGGGTTGTTTTACTTCTGAGTGGCATTTTTCGCACATAATGGGCTAAATGGCAAGGTCACAAGGACCCCAAGAAGGTTGGGGGAACGGACCCACTCTGCAGCTCTTAGAAGACAGATAGTAGCCTCTTGTCAAGGCCATCCAGCGTTCTTTAATGTGCACAAGGTTATAGCTTTATCGCATACAACACCACAGCTTAACGTCCCATCCGACGGGCTGTGGTTTTCCCAAGCCCATCGGTTTCCCTTACCTACCGAGGACAGGGCGATGAATTTTGCGGAGATTAATATCACCACTGATTGAGATGGGTTTCGAGCCTAGAATCTACAGATTACAAGCCCGGCGAGCTAGCGACAGAGCCATCGCAAGATTGGGAGATAGACTTGACACACTGAAGTTTCTAGACTTGAGTGCTACTAACTGTATTTTCATTGCTAAACGTAGGAAGGTAATGTTAAGCTACTCTGAAATGATTAGACACTAATTTCACCAGCGTTTTAAATTATTCAATTCCTGAAACTACCGTGAATAATTAAATTTAATATTTTTGACTATTGATACCACTATTTTGTTGTTTATTATTTTACCAAACGTTCCTTTAATGTATAACGTCCAGATCACAGATATTTAAGAAAAGCTATTTTGTGGCAACATTAAATTGGATGATGATGATATACTGATGATGATGGTGATGATGATGAGGAGGAACCTCAGCGATTAATATCATGATAGGTAGAAATTGTTTTAGATAAATTTTATAATAATAATAATAACAATTTATTCCATGCGAGGGCTGACAGTAAGACCAAGATATAGGTAATTTAGGATATTAGTTTAAACGTTCCAGTGGAATAGAAACTCTGAGATCTGTGATCACGAATAACAGGAAACGAAGTATTGGTCAGGTTTGTCGTTCTACAATCAGTCCAAAACATATAATTCTATGAAAATTCCTATATAGTATTCTTGTATGTAAAGAAATTTGAATCGAGAGATTTTGAAAGGTGTCGGCCAAGAAAAAAACGGCACGAAAAGAAAAGCCCAAAAAGACTCATAACAAAACTATGTTTTTGACTGATAACAAAACTATGATTTTTTTTTTTTTTACATATTTGAGAACGAGCACATTTAATTATATTTGATATAAGTACAGCTGGATGTTTTCCAAGTTGTTCGAAGAAACCAGTTGGAATTGACATAATTGCTGAGTTAATGGTGTCGATAAAAATTTCATAACGTCCATTATGCACACACCACGTAGCATGAACGACATACCTCAGGAGCTTGAAAAATTCTGCAGTTTCTTAATATCTACTTGAATCTTTTTCGTAGCCCTATACCATAAGTTAAAAAAAAAGTGCTATATTTTGAGAATAAATTTACATTACGAATAATTAAATGATGATTACTAAAAATGAAATTTTCTTTTTTAATTAAATTCAATTAAAAAGTTTCGTAAAATTTCATGAATTTGCTAACGTATTTAATCTAATCTATATATAATAATAATATAATATCATCAAACCATTAATATAATCAATATATATCTCTTCATTGTTGTTCTCTTTGTCATCGTAAATGATAGTATAAATTTCCTATAGAGAGTGATGTTCAAAATAATCTTGTTCGTACGGGCAGAGGGCATTTTGGAAGATTTGCGATATCACGTCGTTTCAGCCTAGAAACAAGATGATGATAACGATGATGATCAGAATTATGGCTTTGGCTTACTGATTTTGATGATAACGGTATTACATTGTTAGTATAGGTTGAATTAAATACATTTTAGTAAATCTCTGATTTCTAAATAAATGTTTGCTTAAAGTTTACAGAACCGAAATAAAAGAATGAATCAAAGGAAATTTTCACTTAATTACTACCGCTTAATTATTTTTAATAATATTTATTCCTGAAATAAAAATTATCTTGGAGGTGGAGAACATGTACTGATCAAAATAATCTTGCTCCTAGGAAAAGAACATGCGAGCATAAATTTTTGAATGTTTGTTGATCGACATCATATTTTTTCTATGAGTAGATAGCAGGAGAGCACAAATTTGTGTCTAATGATCAACATCATCTTGTTCCTATGAGTAGAGAGCATGACAGCAAAAACTTGACATTATATAATGATTAGCATCACTTGTTCCTAGATTAGAGGACACGGAGTTGAGAGCATTAGAGCACAAATTTGTCAGCGTGTATGATGATCAATACTATCTTGTTCTTAACAGTAGAGGGATTGTTCTTAAAGAATCATCACCATTATCTTGTCCTTAAGAGTATCAGGATACGATAGCACAAATTTGTCAGTCCGTGATAATGAACATCATATTGTTCCTAAGAGTAGAGGACATTATAACACAAATTTGTCAGAGTGTGTGATGATAATCATAATCTTTTTGAGTCGAATTTCGGTATGATGCAAAAGATAAGAAGGCGAAATGACGTCAGTCGACATTAGACAGTAAAGGCGTTGAGTATGATAAAATTTAAGGTGAACATCAAGATGTAAAAAGATATCACCTACCGTGCCTAGTCGGGGAAGTGCGACAACAGCCGAAGGGAACGCCAAAGATCCACACGTCGCAGCCCACGAAGTCTGGCGGGAAAGAGCAGAAGGCACCACCGCAGACAGAGCAGGAGGTGGTGGCGGGATGATGGGGATCGCTGCCGAAGCGGCGGCCTCCGGTGTCGCCAGCGTTCGGGAGGATTGTAAAAGGATGCTATCGGTTGAGGAAAGCGAGTCTTAGATGAAGCCTCTCTATATATAAGTATCCTGTGACTTTTGCTGCTCTAAAGATAGAGTCCAAGAACGTTGGGAGACAGAGCAGCTTGATTCGCAAGACGGAGGAATAAAACTCTCAACGCTAGCAGAGACAGAGCAATTTGACTTGCAATGTCAGTGGAGACGGAGCAGTTTGACTCGCAACGCCAGTGGAGACGGAGCCGTGGAGAGAAACGAGCGCTCGGAGAGGAGTCCAGTACGACACTGTTTACGTGAGGAGACAGAAGAGCTGGTAAGCGCCGAACTCAGTGAGGGCAACCGAGACAGGGACAGCACGAAGCGCTGTGGAGCTAAGGTAGCACGGCAATCGATAACTAGCGAGGGATAGGCTGGATGGCTAGGAAACGTGGCGCATGGCTCACATGGCTCGCGATAAACGCTGTAGGAGGGTGGGGATGCTTTTCTTTCGATCCTCCCCCATCCTCCACACCCATTCGGATTCCCTCCCAGCAGATCGGTGGAAGGGAAGGATAGCTCGTGCCGAAAGATGAGGCTCGTCGTGTAGCCAAATGAGAGAATACACAGATGCAAGAGTAAATTGTTTTGCGTTTTGTAGCTGTCGTTGGTTGCTATTAAATATCGGTTATCGTTTAGACTGACGATTGTAGCATATGCTGTTTAAGGATGTTAATCGTTTAGACTGACGATTGTGGCATATGCTGTTTAAGGATGTTAATCTTTTAGACTGACGATTGTAGCATATGCTGTTTAAGGATGTTAATCTTTTAGACTGACGATTGTAGCATATGCTGTTTAAGGATGTTAATCGTTTAGACTGACGATTGTGGCATATGCTGTTTAAGGATGTTAATCTTTTAGACTGACGATTGTAGCATATGCTATTTAAGGATGTTAATCGTTTAGACTGACGATTGTGGCATATGCTGTTTAAGGATGTTAATCTTTTAGACTGACGATTGTAGCATATGCTGTTTAAGAATGTTAATCTTTTAGACTGACGATTGTAGCATATGCTATTTAAGATATTAATCGTTTAGACTGACGAATGTAGCATATGCTGTTTAAGGATGCTAATCGTTTAGACTGACGATTGTGGCATATGCTATTTAAGGATGTTAATAGTTTAGACTGACGATTGTAGCATATGCTGTTTAAGGATGTTAATAGTTTAGACTGACGATTGTAGCATATGCTGTTTAAGGATGTTAATCGTTTAGACTGACGATTGTAGCATATGCTGTTTAAGGATGTTAATCGTTTAGACTGGCGATTGTAGCATATGCTGTTTAAGGATGTTAATCCTTTAGACTGACGATTGTAGCATATGGTGTTTAAGGATGTTAATCGTTTAGACTGACGATTGTAGCATATGCTGTTTAAGGATGTTAATCGTTTAGACTGACGATTGTAGCATATGCTGTTTAAGGATGTTAATCGTTTAGACTGACGATTGTAGCATATGCTGTTTAAGGATGTTAATCGTTTAGACTGACGATTGTAGCATATGCTGTTTAAGGATGTTAATAGTTTAGACTGACGATTGTAGCATATGCTGTTTAAGGATGTTAATAGTATAGACTGACGATTGTAGCATATGCTGTTTAAAGATGTTAATAGTTTAGACTGACGATTGTAGCATATGCTGTTTAAGGATGTTAATCGTTTAGACTGACGATTGTAGCATATGCTGTTTAAGGATGTTAATCGTTTAGACTGGCGATTGTAGCATATGCTGTTTAAGGATGTTAATCCTTTAGACTGACGATTGTAGCATATGGTGTTTAAGGATGTTAATCGTTTAGACTGACGATTGTAGCATATGCTGTTTAAGGATGTTAATCGTTTAGACTGACGATTGTAGCATATGCTGTTTAAGGATGTTAATCGTTTAGACTGACGATTGTAGCATATGCTGTTTAAGGATGTTAATCGTTTAGACTGACGATTGTAGCATATGCTGTTTAAGGATGTTAATAGTTTAGACTGACGATTGTAGCATATGCTGTTTAAGGATGTTAATCGTTTAGACTGACGATTGTAGCATATGCTGTTTAAGGATGTTAATCGTTTAGACTGACGATTGTAGCATATGCTGTTTACGGATGTTAATCGTTTAGATTGACGATTGTAGCATATGCTGTTTAAGGATGTTAATCGTTAGACTGATGATTGTAGCGTATGTTGTTTAAGGATGTTAATCGTTTAGACTGACGATTGTAGCATATGATGTTTAAGGATGTCTAATTGTGTAGTATGAGTAATTTACTTCTGAAATGCATTTATTTGTACACAATCAGTACATGGCTAGGTCACAAAGACCCCAACATGGAGTTGGGTTGGATTGATTTACCTCTAACTGGCACTTCTTTGGCACACAATGGGCTAAATGGTCAGGTCACAAGGGCCTTAAATACTCAGACAAAGTTTTGGAAGTAGATTAACTAGACAGCTGTTAGGAAATAAACAGAAGTCTCTAGTCCATCCAGGGTCTCGTGTATTGTCGAAAGACAGAATGCGAGCTTTTCCCCATGGGGGGCTGGTCCCGAAGGACCCGCCCCCACCCCAATTATTGAGAGTTCATCCAGGGTGTTCTTTAAAGTAGGCAAGGATATGGCTCTCTTGCATTGGATTGTATTGGATTGTTTTACCTCTGAGCGGCACTTTTTTGCACACCATGGGCTAAATGGCCAGATCACATGGACCCCGAAGACTCAGAGAAGGTTGGGGAAGGGGATCCACTGGAACAGCTGTTGGGAGACAGATGGTAGCCTCCCGTCATGGCCATCCAGCGTGTTCTTCAAAGTGCACAGGGTATGGCTCTCCCGCACACGGGGCCACGGCTTAACGTCCCATCCGACTGACGGCGGCCTTTCCAAGCCCATCGGTGTCCCCTACTGACCGTGGGCAGGGCGGGGAATTTTGCGGAGATAAATCTCAACGCTGACCTACTGACCTGAATCGAACCTGGGAACTACAGATTACGAGCCTGGCGCGCTACCGACTGAGCCACTCCCGCCCCGGCTCTCTTGCAATACGGAGCCATGGCTTAACGTCTCATCCAACTGACGGAAGCCTTGCTAAGTCCATCGGTATTTCCAAATCCATCGGTTTTTATTGAAAAGAGATTGGGGTTAGCGGATATAAATTTCGATACCTTGCACAATTGAGACTCAAACCTGGGAACTGTAAATTACGATCATGGAGCGCTACCGGCTGAGCTACCTCCATCTCCTCGCAATTGATAAAAAAAATTCAACTGATGTTGATAGGAGATAGATGATAGCTTAATATCCTGTCCGTCCAGAGTGTTTCTTTTTACGTGAACATGTGAATAATAATTTTCATACAGGACCTAGGTTGATATCTCGTCATTCGGATGTCAGATATGCCAATCCCATTTAAAAGTAGCGCACCAGGCTCATAATCGGCAATTCTCAGGTTCGAGTCCCATCTGTATCAGCGTCGAAATTTATCCGCACTAAATTTCTCCCTGTCCTTACCCACGGTCAGTAGGGACACCGATGGCCTTGGAAAGGCCGTCCTCCTTTAGATGGGATATTAAGCGGTGGCCCGTGTGCACGTTAGAGAACATGATGGATGGCTTTGACAAGAGGCAACCATCTGTATCCCAACAGCTATCCAATGGGTACCCTTTCTCAACCTTCTCTGAACCCTCGGGGTCCTTGTGACCTGGCCATGGCTCGCGATAAACGCTGTAGGAGGGTGAGGATGCTTTTCGGACTCCCTGCCAGCAAATCGGTTGAAGGGTTGGGTTGTTTTACCTCTGAGCGGCACTTTTCTGCACACCATGGTCTAAATGGCCAGGTCACATGGACCCCGAAGGCTCAGAGAAGGGTAGGGGATGGGACCCACTGGAACAGCTGTTGGGAGACAGATGGTAGGCTCCCGTCAAGGCCATCCATCGTGTTCTTTAACGTGCACAGTGTATGGCTCTCCCACACACGGGGCCACGGCTTAACGTCCCATCCGACGGACGGCGGCCTTTCCAAGCCCATCGGTGTCCCCTACTGACCGTGGGCAGGGCGGGGAATTTTGCGGAGATAAATCTCAATGCTGACACAGCTGGGACTCGAACATAGGAACTGCAGATTACGAGCCTGGCGCGCTACCGACTGAGCCACCCCCAGCAAAGTTGGCAAAAAAATGAATTGTTTACCCACACTGGGTATCGGAACAGGGTCCTCCATTCTAGAAATTGAGAGACACACCACGATACGAATACACACGACTACGAATATTGATAAAAGTGTTAAAATTGTATACTGCGATTGCAATATAGAACATTTTGAGTACTTCACCCTGGTACCGATAGGAACAGCACTTTCTCTAGTCGTTAGTGTCATATCTTTACGTTGTTATATTTATCTATTAGTTCTGGCAGCCCCATGGTTCGTACGAAAGAGAGTCACAAATCTGACCTCAACATTATGACTGTAGAAGAAAGCATTAAAGCGGCAATCAAATCAGAATGTTGCATTTTCATCAGAAGTCATTTATCTTAAACACTAACCCATATTGCTATACGTTAGGAAAGGTTTAAAAGCCCAAGTTCAGTTTTTAAATGATTGAATGTCACTATTGTTCTCTTAGGTTTTCTCCATTTCTTGTATTATTGTGGGGCAGGGAGTAGAAAGTTTCGTTCAATAGGGGACACCGATGGGCTTGTAAAAGTCGCCGTCCGTGGGATGGGACGTTTAAGCCGTTGCTCTTGTGCGGGATTGTCACACTCTGTACACATTGGGTTGGGTTGTTTTACCTCTGTGCGGCACTTTTTTGCACACCATGGGCTAAATGGCCAGGTCACATGGACCTCGAATGCTCAGAGAAAGTTGTGGGAGGGGACCGACTGGAACAGCTGTTGGGAGACAGATGGTAGCCTCCCGTCAAGGCCATCCAGCGTGTTCTTTATCGTGCATAGGGTATGGCTCTCCCGCACACGGAGCCACGGCTTAACGTCCCATCAGACGGACGGTCGCCTTTCCAAGCCCATCGGTGTCCCATACTGACCGTCGGCAGGTCGGGGAGTTTTGCGGAGATAAGTCTCAATGCTGACCCAGCTGGGACTCGAACCTGGGAACTGCAGATTACGAGCCTGGCGCTCTACCGGCTGAGCCCCCCCCCCCGCCCCCTGTGCATGTTAAAGAATATGTTGGATGGCTTTGATCGGGGGCCATCTGTCTCCTAACAGCTGTTCAGTGGGTCTCCTCCCTTCACCTTCTCTGAGCCCTTGGAGTCCTTGTGATCTGGACATTTAGCCCACTGTGTTGAAAAAGTGCCCCTCCGAGGAAAAACAACTTAACCAAACCCTTCTCAGTCTCACCAATGGTGTTGGGATTTTTGTATCCATGAGTGTAACTACGATCTATGTACTTAATATTTGTCACAGAGTAAAAAGTAATAGCGAGTTCACTCCTATACATTTCTGGCATTTAATAGCACCACCATCATCAGACTAAAGAATCTACCCGTCGAACGGGGGCGGGGGTGGCTTAGTCGGTAGGGCGCCAGGCTCGTAATCTGTAGTTCCCAGGGTCGAGTCCCAGCTGGGTCAGCGTTGAGATTTATCTCCGCAAAATTCCCCCCCCCCTGCCCACGGTCAGTAGGGGACACCGATGGGCTTGGAAAGGCCGCCGTCCGTCGGATGGGACGTTAAGCCGTGGCCCCGTGTGTGTGAGAGCCATACCCTGTGCACGTTAAAGAACACGCTGGATGGCCTGGACGGGAGGCTACCATCTGTCTCCCAACAGCTGTTCCAGTGGGTCCCCTCCCCCAACCTTCTCTGAGCCTTCGGGGTCCATGTGACCTGGCCATTTAGCCCATGGTGTGCAAAAAAGTGCCGCTCAGAGGTAAAACAATCCAACCCGTCGAACGCCTGCACTTTATTATCATCATTTGAGCTCCTTGGTTTTAAGACATTTCCTACTCTATGATACTACGTCTCTAGTAATGCTATCTTATTTTTCAACAAGAGTTGCAGACTCCTTCGTTGTTTACTTTATTTGCTTCCTTTAAAGCGTAAATTAACTTCTTACGTAATTAACTTCGTAGTGAGCAACCTGCTTCAGTTGGTATTTAACCTTCGCCAGTAAAGCAAAAAATTTTTTCCAGTAGCTGCTCTTTGTCTCTATTGCTATGGTAACCGCTCGAAAAATGGTTCGTTCAGTTGTCCGCCACTGAAGCGATGTTCTATGAGAGTTTAACGTTGCAGATCATCATTAACGGTATAGAGAATGGGCTCTATTTTAACCCACACTTTGTTCAATAGATTTTTATATAAAGTTTTTAAGCCTATTTTTTAACGGTAAGCTTGTTAACATAATTTTCTTTATTATACTTGAAATTTTTAATGACGGAAGCAAAGAAATTTAGGCTCGAAATAATAGAAATACAATATACATCCGATGAGATCAAAGTTTGCTTGGAAAGACTGTCATTCGGCGGATGGGACGCTAAGCCGTGGTTCCGTGTGCACTGAAAACAATACCCTATGCACGTTTAGAAACTGTCTGATGGCCCTGACGGGAGAATTTTTCTGTCTCCTAACAGACTGAGCCACCCTTGCCTCCACCAAGCTATGAGGTCAGCATAGATAATCCGTAGATCGTAGATATCGTAGATCGTTACATCATAAAATGAAGTACCAGGTACAATAGTACCCATAACCTTCTTCATCTGGAAATATGCCTAATTGGCATCAGTTTGAAAAACAAACAAAAGTAAACCACACAATGGTGGTCCCCAAAAGGCAAAAGAACATAAAACAAAAGAGTAGTAATGATGCACAAGAGACCTAAAATGGATAACTTTCCTTAGCGAAAGCCATCATCTTAGGCCTCTTGTATCTGTTAAGGACTTCAAGATCGTAGTCCAGAAGGCAGGATATAATCTCGTGCGGGTTTCTCTGCACTGACTCGTAGAAACCTCGCGAGACAAACTTAAGATATGTGTAAATATGATCAATGCCCAGATCTTTATGCAATTGTCTATTGGTTACAAACCAGGTGGCATTGACCACACATTGCAGGATTTTATTCTGAAAGACCTATGTCTTTGAATGTTCATGGGAGTTCTCCCAAATTGGGGAAGCATATGATATCGTAGGTCGAATGACCATGTGATAAATTAGTAATTTATTATCAATGGATAATACTGAGTTTCTTCCTAAAGAGTCCCCAGTTGACATCTGACAGAGTGAACTTTTGTGATGATCCCGTGTATATGGGGATCCCACTTAAGCTTCTGATGCAGAGTGACTCCCTTCTGAGAAGCTTCTTACCCGCACGAGATTATATCCTGCCTCACTTCTGCTTCTGATGCAGAGTGACTCACTTCTGATGAAGAGTGAACTTTTGTGATGATCCCGTGTATATGGGGATCCCACTTAAGCTTCTGATGCAGAGTGACTCCCTTCTGAGAAGCTTCTTACCCGCACGAGATTATATCCTGCCTCACTTCTGCTTCTGATGCAGAGTGACTCACTTCTGATGAAGAGTGAACTTTTGTGATGATCCCGTGTATATGGGGATCCCACTTAAGCTTCTGATGCAGAGTGACTCC
Organism: Ryuthela nishihirai; assembly: GCA_038380435.1. NCBI lineage: Eukaryota > Metazoa > Arthropoda > Arachnida > Araneae > Heptathelidae > Ryuthela > Ryuthela nishihirai. Next base: position 36,727,812 of record JAWZYU010000008.1, on the reverse strand, counting down.
CTTCTGAGAAGCTTCTTACCCGCACGAGATTATATCCTGCCTCACTTCTGCTTCTGATGCAGAGTGACTCACTTCTGATGAAGAGTGAACTTTTGTGATGATCCCGTGTATATGGGGATCCCACTTAAGCTTCTAATGCAGAGCGACTCCCAAATATTTGACAGTCTCCTGCCACTTGAATTGTTCATCTAAAAAGTGTAAAGTTAGAGGATTTTTAATCCTCTTACCGCTGAAGAGGATGGCGTTACTCTTCTCAGTGTTGATCTTTATTTTCCATTTTTCATACCAGGTATCCATTTTATCAAGGCAATTCTGAAGTTTTCTTATTGCAAAATCAACTCCCAAGGAAGGGGAGATGAGAGCAATGTCATTAGCATATAGATAATCCTAACCACTGGATAATTCTTATATTTTATTTTCTGTTATTATTAATAGTGGGCGTTTTTTGCTAATCTTTTTCCTAATGCTTATTATGAATATGCTTCACTTTAAAAGAAAAATTATTTGAATTTATTAGTAAACATCATAATGTTAATAAATACGAATAATATTTTCTAAGCTAAATATATTTATTGAAACATTATAGTATAACGATTATAACAAAAGTCACCAGTAATAATATTAAAACTACAATTATAAGAATTCTCTATATTATTCGATTTTCTTTGTTGACATCATGGATTTATCCAATGGCATTCTGTTACAGGGTATGTTGCTTTATGTCTTATTCCGACGGACGGCGGCCTTTCCAATCTCATTGGTGTACCCTATTGACCGAGGGCAGGGCGGGGAACTTTGCGGAGATAAATCTCAATGGTGGCCCAGGTGGGACTGGAACCTGGGAACTGCAGGTTAAGTGTCTGTTGCACTATCGACTAAGCTTCCCACGCTCCCCCATTGGAGGGGGAAAATCTAATGTATGGGACGCTTTGGATTGTATTAGGATATACTTTCTCGTGATGTTATATGAATTGCAAATTATATTGGGGCGGGGATGGCTCAGTCGGTAGCGCACCAGGCTCCTAATCTGCAGCTCCCAGGTTCCAGTAACAGCTGGGTCAGCGTTGAGACTTATCTACGCACAACTCCCCTCTCTGTCCACGGTCAGTAGGGGACACCGATGGGCTTCGAAAGGCCGCCGTCTTTCGGATGGGACGTTAGTCGTGGTCCCATATGCGGGTGAGCCATACCCTGTGCACGTTACTCTGGATACCTTGACGGGAGGTTACCATTTGTCTCCCAACAGCTGTTCCAGTGGGTTCCCTCTCATAACGATCTCTGAGCCTTCAGGGTCCTTATGAACTGGCCATTTAACCCATTGTGTGCAAAAAGTGCCGCTCAGAAGTAACACAATCCAACTCAAACTTTATGAGCCATCATGACGCATTCCCCAAGCAAAATTTCCTCAAATGCCAATCAAATGAAAAATCTTTCCTTTTTTGAAATCATCTCTCCTGAGAATATTCGATCTGCCTGTCTTCCGGGGTGTGTATGTGTGGGGGGTGATTCAGTCGGTAGCGCGTCAGGCTCGTAATCTGCAGTTCCCTGGTTCGAGTCCCAGCTGGGTCACAGTTGAGGATTTATCTCCGCAAAAATTCACCGCCCTGCCCACTGTCAGTAGGGGGCACCGATGGACTTGGAAAGGCAGCCGTCCGTCGGATGGGACGTTAAGCCGTGGCCTCGTGTGCGGGAGAGCCATACCCTGTGCATATTAAGAACACGCTGGATGGCCTTGACTGGACGCTACCATCTGTCTCCCAACAGCTGTTCCAGTGGGTCCCCTCTCCCAACCTCCTCTGAGCCTTCGAATTCATGTGACCTGGCCATTTAGCCCATGGTGTGCAAAAAAGTGCCGCTCAGAGGTCAAACAAACCAACGTTCTTGTTTCAATAAGACTAAGCAGATATATAGTTGTTTAATACAGAAAACGTGAATTGAATCAACTCTAAAATATATTTATGTTCCAAAACGTTAAGTTATCCTTATAATCGCTACTTATACACTTACCTTTAATCCAATTCATTGGTAAGAAATCTTTACTTTCAGTGTAATAGATAGTGTACGGCAGAGAACTTGATTTAAATTTTGATGAAAGTGGAATAAATGGGATGCTCTTTTTAACCTTTTAGCTTCATGGCTCGCGCCTAGTGGCGTACGCTCTAATTCTGGCAAAGAGACAGACCGTAACCGTTTCCCAAAAGAACTAAAGATGATGGCTATCAATTCTGATTTTTTTATACTTGGGGTAGGCTTTATGTTTTTTATATCGATAGTTTGATTTTTCTTTCTCAAACGGTCGTGGATAAAACCACATCTACGGTGCTTTATTCTTTTTCATGATAAAAATAACGTTTTTAATTTCATGATAGCGGATTGAAATTATTTTTTCTTATATTACCAAGTACCGAGTGATTTTTTTTCGCACTACCTATGTAATAAAGAGTTAAATTTTTTAGTTCATATTAAAATATTACTTAATATATTCAATTTTAATGTAACAATTAATTAATTTTATTTTATATAAAATATTAAATTAATTAATTGAATTTTATATATAATATGAATTAAGATATATATTTTTATATATATAATTTTTCATACTATATTGGGTTGGATGGACGTTGATTCAAGAAACGTTTGGTACAGTCGCTCAAAAAATATCCGAACATTATGGTTGATTACAGAATTCCGAAAAAAATCTGCCAACGATTTTTTTAGAAATTAGTGATCTGGCAACCTCCGTGTTACGTAACACGAAGGTTTCCAGATCACTAATTTCTAAAAAAAATCGTTGTCAGATATATTTTTACACTTTAATTCTGTACACTTTAGTTCTTTTCTTTTATTTACTTCTCAGCCTTAGCTGTGGCATTTTTCTTAGTTTGGCATTTTTCTCCACTCACATTTTTTTAAATAAATAGTTTTATACATATCCCTTTTTAAGAAATGTAACTATTGGATACGAAAGTAAATATTTATTAGGGTAGGGATATTTCTGAATGGTACTATTTGGCACACAGTGGCCAGGTTACAAGGTAAGGTTGGGTTGTTTTACCTGTGAACGGCACTTTTTTGCACACCATGGGCTAAATGGCCAGGTCACAAGAACCCGGAATGCTCAGAGAAGATTGGGGGAGGGAACCCATTGCAAGAACTGTTCGGAGACAAATGGTAGCCTCCCGTCAAGGCCATCTAGCGTGTCCAGGACCCCAAAGGCTAAGAGAAAGTAGGGGGTTTGGGTTGTTGGGTTGTTTTACCTCTGAGCGGCACTTTTTTACACACCATGAGCTAAATGGCCAGGTCACATGGACCCCGAAGGCTCAGAGAAGGTTGGGGGAGGGGACCCACTAGAACAGCTGTTGGGAGACAGATGGTAGCCTCCCGTCAAGGCCATCCAGCGTTTTCTTTAACGTGCACAGGGTATGGCTCTCACACACACGGGGCCACGGCTTAACGTCCCATCCGACGGACGGCGGCCTTTCCTAAGCCCATCGGTGTCCCCTACTGACCGTGGGCAGGGCGGGGAATTTTGCGGAGATAAAAAAGTAGGGGGAAGGTACCCACTGGACAGCTGTTAGGAGACAGATGGTAGGGTCCCGTTAAGGCATCCAGCGTGTTCTTTAACGTGCATAAGGTATGAGTCTCTCGCAAATGGGGATTAAAAAAGATAAGTCCTTAATGTCCTTAATGTCCTATCCGACCGACGGCGGCCTTTCCAAGCCCATTGATGTCTCCTACTGAACAGGGCAAGGCGTTTTACGGAGATAAATCTCAATAATTATCAGCTGGGACTCGAACCTGGGAACTGTAGATTACGAGTAATCCCCACCCCTATTTTTTATTTGTTATGATCTTTAAAAAATGTTTTCAATAAGGGGCAAAATTAATTAAAAGTATCAAAATATTAAACACAAGATTGCAAGTTACGCATGATCGTAAATCCAGCTTTGGGTATGTAGGAGTGCAAAATTGCAAAACGGAAAATCAAAATTTTCGACATCGTAACCAAAACCCAAAGCCTCCTCTGCTTTATATAGTTTTCTTAGGGAAAGCTTCCAGCAACATTATATGCATCATCACAAGATCCACGTATTATCCTCTAGAAAAATTTCTTCTGATAGACGGTTAGGATACATGGCTTTGTTTCCGCACAAACACGTGGATCAGTATATATATAAAAAAACCCTGGTCTTTATTTGCGGACCCAGCATCTATGACAGGTCCGTCGTCATGGAAGGGTTCTGCTCCTCCTTTTTGTTGTCAACAACAGGAGTTGCGGCACTGAGAGCTTGAGCCCTTCGTTGATTGGCGGTGACTTCACGCGCCTCCTCAGTGATGTCACTTTGGTCGCGCACCCGCGTGCATTTCAATGGCAGCTGCTGTTTGTCAGCGCCATCTGTCGTCCTCCAACTAAATAGCAGGAAAAATTAGAGAATTAATTCGTCATCAGTAGGGAAGGTGTTGTGCTGGAGGTTAGCAGGAAATATCCCGCTGTTGGGGAATTGGTCCTAAAACTGTTTGATTTATCGGGAGAAGAAATTGCTGTTCGGTGATGTAAGGGTATTTGATAAAAAGACTGAAATGTCTGAGCTAATTCTGCTTTAGGTCTTTTCTTGATAAGTTTTTACGTTAATATGAATTTCTTTTTAAAATCAATCCCTTTTTGCTCAAATAGATCCACACAGATAGGACCTGGTCTGGATAGCTGTTGAACAAAAGTAGAGAAAACGGAGGGAAAAAATGCGAAATATTTTGAAGTGATTTAATATAACTAAAATTCAAACAGTAGCTATTTAATTCAGAATGATTGAAAATAAAATAATTTAATTATTATTATTTATAACAATTATATAATTCTTATAAATTAACTAACTTTTCAAAAATAAATAACTACCAATTAAACTTTAACACACATAATTTAAAATAAAATCCTCTATATTATAAATTTTACATTTGTTAGGCAGCGGTCCGATTCAGAAACTATAACTGAATATTTTGTTCTTTGAAAAATCACGAGACGAATATTTGCTATTATTTTCGATATTTTTTTATAGATGGTTGAAAATGCATTGCTCACTAGCTAACAAATTTCGGCTGTGTTAAGATCTTTAATACCTCATTCCCTGAGAGCAGCTGAAACTTTGAGTTGAGTACGGGAGCATTGTCGTGGAATTCTTTATACGTATGCATATTATATACATATACACATACTTACTTACTAATAATACTAACTTTTAAGCAACTTCCATGGAGAGCACATAAAATTAAGTATAATTTCTTGGTGTCTGGTATCCAACATTTATTTTTCCTTGGAAAGTTAGTTCCCAGTTATTACCAAATTTATAATATTGTCTTTAATATGTAGTGGAGCAAGAAAAGGGTAAATGCTTTACAAGTAATTAATTTATAAATATTTATAAATAATACCTAGGCCTCTTAAACTTCTGTTTGCTCGTAATCTGTAGTTCCCAGGTTCGTGTCCCAGCTGGGTTAGCGTTGAGATTTATCTCCGCAAAATTCCCCGCCTTGCCCACGGTCAGTAGGGGACACCGATGAGCGTGGAAAGGCCGCCGTCCGTCGGATGGGACGTTAAGCCGTGGCCCCGTGTGCGGGAGAGCCATACCCTGTGCACGTTAAAGAACACGCTGGATGGCCTTGACGGGAGACTACCATCTGTCTCCCAACAGCTGTTCCAGTGGGTCCCCTCTCCCAACCTTCTCTGAGCCTTCGGGGTCCATGTGACCTGTCCATTTAATCCATGGTGTGCAAAAAAGTGCCGCTCAGAGGTAAAACAACCCAACCCACCCCAACTTCTGTTTGTACTCATGGTCATAATCTAAAAGTTATCTAAGTGAAGAATTTTGTCGAAGTAGTTCTAATAAACTTTTTCACAGAATCAACGTTGAGGTCTTCATGTAAATTACTGCTTTTTTTTTTTAACCATGGAGCTGATGCAACAGGTTGTTTTGAAAAGTTTGGAGTCTTGAAATGGTCGTATGTTTTGTACAGCCCGAAACCGGGCAGGCATACATAATACATAATAATCAGTCGTATAATTATTTTCTATAGTAATAATTTGTTGTCTGTGGAAAGTTTCGAGTTCCAAGTAAAATGCTTAGACTGCATTTAACGCTTTGTACTTTATTCAAAACATTTGCGAAATGTTGAGTACAGCTGAGTCGTTGATTCGATGATTCCCAGATATGGTGCGGAGTCATTCCATTCAATATTGGTGGGCGGGGGTGGCTCAGTCGGTAGCGCGCCAGGCTCGTAATCTGTAGTTCCCAGATTCGAGTCCCAGTTGAGTCAGCGTTGAGATTTATCTCCGCAAAATTCCCCGCCCTGCCCACGGTCAGTAGGGGACACCGATGGACTTGGAAAGACCGCCGTCCGTCGGATGGGACGTTAAGCCGTGGGCTCGTGTGCGGGAGAGCCATACCCTGTTCACGTTAAAGAACACACTGGATTGCCTTGACGGGAGGCTACCATCTGTTTCCTAACAGCTGTTCCAGTGGGTCCCCTCCCCCAACCTTCTCTTAGCCTTCGGTATCCATGTGACCTGGCCATTTAGCCCATGGTGTGCAAAAAAGTGCCGCTCAGAGGTAAAACAACCCAACCCATTCAATATTGGTGTAGAAATTATGAAATCTAGGGACTTCAATTATTATTCTATGGGTAAAAGTTATTGCATTGCTCTTGGTGGCGTAGATTCTAATGCGCCATTTTGTAAACCCGGCTTCCATTTATTAAGACTCTCTTGCACTCGATTGCAAGTTTATGGCTTGAAGATGGAGGTATGACTGCATTATCACCTACGTATAATTCTAATTTGATCTTTCCAAACTCGAGCATGTCACAAGCCAACAAATTAAAAAGGACGGGTCCCAAAAGTGATCCTTGAGGGACTCCTGAGTTAATGGATTTTGTTCCTAAGGGAGAATATTTGGCAGAGATTTGTTATGGTCTTCCAAGTAAATAAGAAGATTTAATTTTGACTGGTGGATGTGGAAGTTCTCGATGAGCCTGTACACAAGAGCATTTATCCATACTTTATCAAAGGCTTTCGCAAAATCAAGGTAGACCTTGGCAACCGATTTTTTCTTATTTAGACTTTCGGTGATTATTTCCATTACATGTAATAATAATTGATGAACAGTTGAATGTTGGTTTCTAAAACTAAATTTTATGGATGAGATAATTTGTTTATCTTGTAGAAACGATAAGCATAATTCTTTCAAACATTTTCCGATACACGATATTTGTCTGATATATGATTGGGTTGGGTTGTGTTACCTCTGAGCGGCACTTTTTTGCACACCATGGGGCTAAATGGCCAGGTCACATGGACCCCGAAGGCTCAGAGAAGGTTGGGGAGGGGACCCACTGGAACAGCTGTTGGGAGACAGATGGTAGCCTCCCGTCAAGGCCATCCAACGTGTTCTTTAACGTGCACAGGGTATGGCTCTCCCGCACACGGGGCCACGGCTTAACGTACCATCCGACGGACGGCGGCCTTTCCAAGCCCATCGGTGTCCCCTACTGACCGTGGGCAGGGCGGGGAATTTTGCGGAGATAAATCTCAACGCTGACCCAGCTGGGACTCGAACCTGGGAACTACAGATTACGAGCCTGGCGCGCTACCGACTGAGCCACCCCGACCCTTCTGATATATGATATCTTTAATTTATATTAATAATAATTTAATTAATTAATTATTATTTAATTAATAAATTTCCTTTGAAACTTATTCATGTCATAAATGAATTATAATAAACGATTTATAAGGAATTAATAATTAAATAACTCCATTTAATGAAAGTTGAAAAGAACCAATATTATTTTATGTATTTTTAAATCCATGCTTTTTTTTTTTAAGGCCTATTTACTCACCACAATTGAGCAGTGGTATCCAGAAGATATAAAAAGATATGAAAGTTTGATATTAGAGAAGATATGAAAGTTTGAATATTTAGAGATAACAATGCCAGCCACAAAAATTGACTTTACAAGTTATTTAAAACTGAGTAATAAATATTGTATCAAAGTGTTTAATAAAAAAAAATGTATTTTAGAAATTTCTGTAAAGAATTTTTTCCCTATTTTTCAGTTTTGTATAAGTTTCTTAAGACTGGCATTGCTGTTGTTAAATATTCAAACTTCCATAACTCATTAAATACTGAACGAATATTGTTGAAAATCGAGATATTGATTTATTTGATTGAAATCTTTATCTGCAATCACATTTTTCAAAATAAAAAAAGCTTATTTTAGAAGTTATTGAGCTTTGACGTTAACTTCCCATTGACTTAACATAGGGATATTCCTTAATTTACGAAAACCAGTACATAGTCTTAACAAGAATTTTCTATTTCGTATCTTTTTTAAAAGGAAAGATCTGTAGACCAGACATGTGACTAACGTTAATGGAAATCTAGTAACACCAGAATGGTCGTTACTAATTGCCATTAAATAGCAGTTTTTCAAAATATGGGCAACTGTCTTTGGAAAGAGATCAGCACATGAAATTTTAACTTTAAATTTTCATACTCTAAAAGAATAAAAAATTTCCTTTGAAACTTATTCATGTCATAAATGAATTATAATAAACGAATCATAAGGAATTAATAATTAAATAACTCCATTTAATGAAAGTTGAAAAGAATCAATTTTATTTTATGTATTTTTAAATCCATGCTTTTTTTTAAGGCCTATTTACTCACCACAATTGAGCAGTGGTACCCAAAAGATAAAAAAATATTCTAAAATCCATTCCAGCACTGTAAGCAAAACGCAAGCTTAATGGTTGTTTTCTTCACGACATTCATTACTGAAAAAATATTTATTATAAAACGAAAAGGTGTATTTATTCACCACAACTGAGCAATGGTATCCAGGCGATATAAAAATATTCTAAAATTTATTCTAGCACTGACTCCTGTCAGACCTTTGTGGCAAATAGCTGCTTCAGGGAATTTTTCTGCAGTACACGCTTACACGACGAACAGAAGCTAAAGCGTTGTTTTCTTCACGATATTTACTAATGAAAAAATATATATTATAAAACGAACTTTATCTGTTTCCTTCCCCAACTTTCTTTAACTAGCCTTTTATCTTTCCTATAAATTTATAACTCATGGTACTAAAATTACAACTGGGCAAGTTTGTGAAAAGAATCTTTTCGACAGAAGCAGCCCAACGATCGTGCTAAAGCCATAGCCAAATAAATTTAGTAATACTAAAATTTTGTTTTATATTTAGTATATCTATGTTGCCATTATGAGTATTTGAGGGTGAGGACTTCGGAATATGCTATTCTTGTTAATTTTTTGGGGTGAAGGAGACATTTGCCAAAAGTTTGATAAATCCTATTACGATAATATTGTTGCGGATCACAAAAATGGATAGCCACTGAGCGTGAGTATTAAAAGCTATATTTCAAAACCAAATTCAATACAAGGTAAATTGTTACAAAGGAAATATGGATGAAGTATCTTATTAACAAATCAACTATTAACATGCACAAGTCATCAATCTTCCTGCGTAGAGCACACAATATCAGCTCTGTGTATTTTACTAAATACTACCTTTTACTTGATTTACCAGGTCACCCGAAGATCTTCACTCGTAAACCAATTCTCGTCCTGTGCTAATAACTTTTCACACACTAGCCGAACAAAAAGACAGTCCGTGCAGACATTCGAAGTTAGCCATAAAAGTTCCCACTTTTATACTTCCGCGTATACACAACACATCAAGTTACTTCTTGATACTTAACGATAAAAGATCCCACTTTTATCCTTCCGCGTATACACAACACATCAAGTTACTTCTTGATACTTACGCGCACTGTCTCAGAACAGCTCACCGTCCATTTTCGAACTCTCCGACCGTTACAACACAACAACCGTTACAATACAAAACGACCGTTAACGCTCCACTCTTCTTCTCCAAATTCTCCCAACGTTCTTATTCGTTGGCTGAAACTTTTTGCTTTCGGTTGCCAGATTCCTTCTGTCGTAACACTGCCCCCTTCCTAGGTCTTGTTCGTCCCGAACAATTCTGGATTCCAAAGTTTCTTCAGTTCTTCGATGAAACGGGGCCAAACGATCCACGTGCCACCTTGCACTTTGTAGCTGGACGTCGACGAATGCGATATACCACGTCATTAATCCTGTTAACTATTGTATATGGACCTTCCCAAGGTTTCTGAAGTTTTGGAGATAGTCCTTTCTTTCTATGTGGACTGTATAGCCAGACAAGATCTCCTTGATTGAAAATAGTTCCATTTATTTTACTGTCATATCTTGTTTTGGTTCTGTCACTTGTTATGTCGATGTTATGTCTAACGGAGTGATGGATTTCTTCTAGTCGTTGTTGCAATTCTTGTACGTATTGTGGAGTGGACACAGGCATTGCTTCGGGCCGACCATATAAAAGGTCACAGGGAAGACGTAACTCTCTTCCAAAAATCATCATGGAAGGTGTCTGTCCAGTTGTCTCATGCACTGCCGTTCTATATGCCAGCAAAAGGAGTGGTACATGGCGATCCCAGTCACGTTGGTGGTCGTTCACAAATAATGCTAAATGCTGAGCAATTGTTCTATTGAACCTTTCAACCATACCATCCGACTGAGGGTGTAAGGGAGTTGTTCTGGTTTTCTGAATGCCTAATAGTTGACAGATGCCTTTAAACACATTGGATTCAAAATTCCGTCCTTGATCAGAGTGGAGTTGTAAAGGTACTCCATACCTACTAATGAAGTTATTAACTATCATCTCAGCCACTGTTGTTGCTTCCTGGTCTTGGATGGGATATACCTCAGGCCACTTTGTGAAATAATCCATTACCACTAATAAATATCGATTTCCATCATCAGTTCTAGGAAACGGACCCATTACATCAATGGCTATTCTTTCAAAAGGGGCACCAACGTTATACGTCTGCAGCTTACCCCGACTCCTAGTCTTAGGGCCTTTCTTTGCTGCACAGGCTTCACATTGCCTACACCATCTCTCAACGTCTGCCCTACTTTTCAGCCAATGAAATCGTTCCCTGGCTTTGGCTAATGTCTTATTAACACCGAAGTGTCCTCCAGTGGCACTATCATGTACATCTTTCATCACAAGTTCCACTCGGGATCGAGGAAGGATTATCTGCCAACGGATCAGCCGTCCAGTGGGATTCTCCCATCTTCTGTATAATACTCCGTCTTCCATTTTTAAGGAGTCCCACTGTGCCCAGTAACTTTTAGTAGTTGGACTATACCTCGAGATTTGCTCCCAATTAGGTCTTACATCAGATTTTTCAATCAATTCTAATATTGGTTTTATGTCTTCATCATCTAGTTGAGCCTTCCTGATTTCAATTGGATTCCAGATGTTAGGGGTGTCATTGTTTGTTTGTGTCGATACTATTTGTCTTATGGGCATTATCTCTTTAGTTTCAAATTTCAGTTCTGCATTATAGCAATGTTTACAGTTGTCAATACATGGGCGCCTGGAAAGAGCATCTGCATTCTTATGCATTTTACCACTTCGATGTTCGATGAAGAAATCGTATTCTTGTAACCGTTGTATCCACCTAGCGATTTGTCCTTCAGGGTTTTTGAAGTTTAATAACCATCTAAGTGCAGCATGATCAGTACGTATAAGGAATTTCTGGCCATAGAGATAATGATGAAAATGTTCTATTGCTTTTACTATTGCTAACAGTTCTTTGCGTGTTACACAGTAATTCCGCTCTGGTTTGGATAAAGTTTTACTAAAGTATGCAATAACTCTCTCTTGTCCGTCTTGTTCTTGTGAAAGCACAGCACCAACTCCTGTGTTACTTGCGTCAGTATCTATCACGAATTGTTTTCCAGTTTGTGGGTACGCTAGCACTGGTGCTGTGGAAAGAGTTTTCTTTAGCTGTTGAAAGGCTATATCGCATTCGGTGGTCCACATAAACCGCTGGCCCTCTTCTGTCAGACGATGTAATGGCCTTGCGATGTTGGAGAAACCTTTGACAAATCTTCTATAGTAGGTGCAAAGTCCAATAAAACTACGAAGTTGATGAACATCTTGCGGTGGAGGCCAGTCTCTTACAGCTTCTATCTTACTAGGATCAGTCTTAATCCCTGCTGTAGTGATCACATGACCAAGGTAATGAACTTCTTGCTGGAACAGTTTACACTTTGTCGGTCCCAATTTTAACTTGGCTGCCTTAAGTTTTTCAAATACTTGACGAAGATTTCTCAAATGTTCTTCAAAAGTTCTTCCAAGAACTATGATGTCGTCCAAGTAAACCAGGCAGACCTCCAAAGACAAACCTTTGAGCACTGACTCCATTAGTCGCTCAAATGTGGCAGGTGCATTACAAAGTCCAAATGGCATCACCTTAAACTGCCAAAGTCCATTCCCTGTACTGAAAGCTGTTTTCTCACGGTCTTCAGGACGTATACCAACTTGCCAATAGCCGCTCTTTAAATCTAATGTTGAGAACCATTCTGACCCAGATAAAGTGTCTAGTGTATCGTCAATCCTGGGTAAAGGAAAGGAATCTTTCTTTGTTACGTCATTTAATCTGCGATAATCTACACAAAATCGTGTAGATCCATCCTTTTTCTTGACAAGAACTACTGGTGATGTCCAGGGACTCTGTGATGGTTCTATAATGCCCTGAGCTTCCATGTCCTTTATGAGTTGTTCCGTCTCCTCTCTTTTTGCCAATGGAAGCCTTCTTGCCGGCAGATGGACTGGAGGAGAATCACCAGTGTTGATTTTATGTTCTGTCAGGTTAGTACGGCCATAATCATTTGATGTGGCAGAAAAAATGTCAGAAAATTCTTTTAATAGGTTCTCGGCCTTAACAGCTTGGTTTTCAGTTAATATTTGTCTTGTTTCTCTCCATAATTCAGTAAGATGAGATGGGATGTCTGTATGATTTTGATGTGAATCGGTAACTTCTATTTTATTTATACTTGTTACACAGGTAACAGCTTCACATATTGCTAATTCCTCACCTTTTTTTAACATTCTATTGGATTTGTTACAGTTCATCACTCTGATAGGGATCTGTTCTTTATCTATTCTGACTAACGTCCTTGCAACCAGGATATTATGAGCCAAAGCTCCTTTACCAGAGGCATCGGTAACTGCCAATCGGAAGGCCCCAGAAGTCTCCGCCCGATGTCCAGGGACTATAACTTCACTTTGTGCTGGGATCTCTGTGTCTTCCGTCACTAATATTGGAGTTACGCTTGATAAAGAATCAGACGTCCGGCTAAGCAGAGGAATCTCTTCTGTCTCATAGATGAGTAGGTTATCACTGGGTCTGATGTCGAATCCATGTTTCTTAAGAAAATCAAGACCTAATATGCATTCATCGTAGATGTCAGCGATGTAAACAGGATGGCGAAACAGACAGCTACCAACTCGGATGTTAAGTTCTATTTTTCCATGGACTTTCGCACGATCTCCAGTGGCTGTTTGTAGGCTTATTTTAGACTGTGTAGTATTCAAGTTTGGGTGAGGTATTATTTTCTTTACTATATCCGTTCTGAGTAAAGTTACATTTGCACCAGTGTCGACTATCATACGGCAAGGTATTCCATTTATGGCTCCATCAGCTACTAATCCATTATTATCACCATGTAATGTTGAAACATGGGCGACTTCCCCTGGGGCCAACCAATCAACAGCCAGCCTTTGCCCCGCAAGACTGACTAATTTCAGTTTCCCTGATCCTGTTGTCTAGTTGATGAACTTGGACTCCTCATTCGTTTCCTAGTGCAGTTGTTACGAATGTGTCCGGTCTGGCCACAATTCCAACACTGAAGGTCTGTTGTAGGTTTTGAAGAAGAACCTTTTATATCTTTCAAAACGGATAGTATGGCTTTGGTTAGTTCTTTCATTTCATTATCCTTTTCTACAGTTTCTTCTGCACTCACAAATCTCACTGCACGTTTGTTCGCTCGGGAGGAAAGCCTGGAGCACTCGTATTTCATAGCATGTACCACAGCTGACTTTAAGGATTCACCTTCCAACATCCTCAGAGATTGCTGAGTGTCAGGGTCAGCAATAGCATCAATAAATTGTAACTGAGCTAAATTATCTTGAATTTCTGGTGGACAGTTACTATAAGCCAATCTAGCTAGACGCTCAATATCACTAGCAAGCTCTTGCAAAGTTTCACCATTTTTCTGCATGCGATGTTTAAATTGAGTCACATAATATTGTTTTAAATAACTATCACCAAACCTTAGTTCTAATGCAGAAACTAGACTTTGATAATCAAGTCGTTTTTCTTCTGGAACAGACTGCAAAACTTCCGCAGCAGAATTTCTTAAGGAAGCTGCAAGAAAACTGGCCTTTTGGAATTCATTCCACTCATTGGCTGTAGCGATAACTTCGAAATGTGTTTTAAATACTGTCCAAGATGATTGGCCATCATATGTAGAAGGTTTAGTTGTATTTTTAGCGATATGTGTAATAACATTATTTCCACTAGAATTATTATTATCACAAGCAGAAGGTAAAATTTCATTTCTCAAAATCTGAAACTGGCGTTCACAATCAGTTTTTACAATTTCAATTTCATGTTTATAATCTAACTTAACACTATCAAGATCATCTTTTACACTGTCAATTTCAACCTTTAAACAATCACATTGTTTATTAAGTTCGGTTTTAATGTCCTTACACTGATCAGTAATCTTATCAATTTGAGAAGCCACTTCAGCTCTCATCTCGGCATTTTGTGCGGCCATTTCGGCTTTCAAGTCACCTATTTTATCGCTTTGGGCAGCTATATCACCTTTAATATCAGTCATCTGAGTAGCCATATCGGCTTTCAAGTTATCACTTTGTCTAGCAAGGTCACCTATTTTATCGCTTTGGGCAGCTATATCACCTTTAATATCGGCTTTCAAGTCATTTATCAACTTTACTAATTCATCCATACTTCTAGTTAACGGCATTCAATAAATTATCCCACTTCTGACACCAAATGTTGCGGATCACAAAAATGGATAGCCACTGAGCGTGAGTATTAAAAGCTATATTTCAAAACCAAATTCAATACAAGGTAAATTGTTACAAAGGAAATATGGATGAAGTATCTTATTAACAAATCAACTATTAACATGCACAAGTCATCAATCTTCCTGCGTAGAGCACACAATATCAGCTCTGTGTATTTTACTAAATACTACCTTTTACTTGATTTACCAGGTCACCCGAAGATCTTCACTCGTAAACCAATTCTCGTCCTGTGCTAATAACTTTTCACACACTAGCCGAACAAAAAGACAGTCCGTGTAGACATTCGAAGTTAGCCATAAAAGTTCCCACTTTTATACTTCCGCGTATACACAACACATCAAGTTACTTCTTGATACTTAACGATAAAAGATCCCACTTTTATCCTTCCGCGTATACACAACACATCTAGTTACTTCTTGATACTTACGCGCACTGTCTCAGAACAGCTCACCGTCCATTTTCGAACTCTCCGACCGTTACAACACAACAACCGTTACAATACAAAACGACCGTTAACGCTCCACTCTTCTTCTCCAAATTCTCCCAACGTTCTTATTCGTTGGCTGAAACTTTTTGCTTTCGGTTGCCAGATTCCTTCTGTCGTAACAATATTATTTTACATTCTGAATGCAAATAAATTTCCAAGGGAATTTTAATTAATATAATTGAAACATTTTTTCAAACGGTAGCTAATATTTTGCTTTTTTTTGCGCTGTTTCTTTACGAACACATAAAAAAAAATATTTATAGATAAAACAATTTGTCAACACATTTCACTTTCTAACAAGAACAAGTATTTCATACAGAAACTTTAGAAGAAAACAAGAAAAGAACGCGTGCAAAGCTAGAGCCATCACGTTAATTCCACCTGGACTTAAAGAAAAGAAAACTTTGCTCTAAGCCGGTTTAGAACACCAATTAAAGGAGTTGTAATTCGCCTAAACCTTTCTTCAATTATAACACGGATTTGTTGAACAATTTGGAATCGTTCTTTGTTGTTGAAAGTGGCACAATCAGCAATTGCTTCTCTCATAAAAAGTGTTGAGAGTGAAGCACAATTATTACGACACATCAGTGAGCAATTATTGTTAACAAAGAAACATTAAGTAAACTCTTTGTTGGAGAACAGTTAGGAAGGTACTTGGAAAGGATATCTCGGACATTAAATGTGGGTTGAAAGCTCATTAAGAAGTTTGTACTGTAGTGCGAATTCTGAAACAGAAGAGGGAAGCTGTTATTCTTAATGCATTAAATTGTATTTATACACTAACTACCAGTAATTATTTATAGTACTAAATTATATAAATTTACTCCTTTTAGCTCTTTACTAATTTCAAAAATGAGTTTTATAAATTCACTTATTTTGAGTACAGTGGTAGATTATGTTTTTTACTTGTTCCATTTTTGAATAAAAGTTTCTGCTATTTTAATCCTTAATTTTTGCATTGCTTCCGGTATTAAATATTGAAGAGTGATTTTTATAGGAATAAAGTTTATTAATATCATAATAAAATATATTTCTATATTAACATTAAACTATTAATATTTAATATAAACTAACTTTTTAGTATACATATACCTGTATGTATATTGCTATCATATAACCCAAAATGCAGTTTTGTGCTTATTATAGAGATATTCTAAAAATAATCATTACACTAATTTACACTCATCATTAATACGTTATTATTACTATTTATACATTTTTAGTGCTATAGTAAGTATTTTAATATTCATAAATTATTAATTTATGATATTTTACAATAAAATCTCATTAATATGCATATATATATATCTAATATTTTTTATTTTATGCAATTTTAATAGTGATATTTTATTTATTGACATTTCAGAGTAAACCTTAATTATATATCATGCGTATTATTAACTTGCAAATATTGATATATTTGTTATATTAATAATTTATATTAAAATATTTTAAATATGTATTGCCTTTATACTATTTTTATTTTTAAATTAAATATATTTATAAAATACTTAAGTGTTGATATTTTGACTAGCACATTGTTAATAGTTTTTAATAAACAGTAGTATGAGACTTAGTTTATCGATTGGCTTTAAGTCAACATCTTCGTTATATACATATATGACGAAACTTCTGCAGACACTCCACCCCCTGCCTGGGGCGGGGGTGGCTCAGTCGGTAGCGCGCCAGGCTCGTAATCTGTAGTTCCCAGGTTCGAGTCCCAGCTGGGTCAGCGTTGAGATTTATCTCCGCAAAATTCCCCGCCCTGCCCACGGTCAGTAGGGGACACCGATGGGCTTGGAAAGGCCGCCGTCCGTCGGATGGGACGTTAAGTCATGGCCCTGTGTGCAGGAGAGCCATACCCTGTACACGTTAAAGAACACGCTGGATGGCCTTGACGGGAGGCTACCATCTGTCTCCCAACAGCTGTTCCAGTGGGTCCCCTCCCCCAACCTTCTCTGAGCCTTCGGGGTCCATGTGACCTGGCCATTTAGCCCATGGTGTGCAAAAAAGTGCCGCTCAGAGGTAAAACAACCCAACCCACCCCCTGCCCTGTCAGTAGGAGCACACAGATGGAACGTTACAAGGCTGCCGTCCGTCGGGTGGAACATAAAGCAATGGTTCCATGTGCAGAAAAGCCAGATCCTGTGCACATTAATAAACACGCTGGATGGTCTTGACGGGAGACTACCATCTGTCTCCTAACAGCTGTCCAATGGGTCCCCTCCCCTAAACTTCGCTAATCTTTCGGGGTCCTTGTGACCAGGCCATTTTGTCCGTAATGTGCAAAAAAAGTGCCGATCAGACGTTGTTGTTCGGTTGTTTTACTTCTGAGCAGCATTTTTTTTTGCACACAGTGGAGATAAATGGCGAGGTCATAAGGACCCCGAAGGTTCAGACAATGTTGGGAGGAGGGATACCACTGAACAGTTGTTAGGAGACGGATAGTAGCCTCCCATTAAAGTCATCCAGTGTCCTCTTTAACGTGTACAATATATAGCTCTCCTACATACGGTCACGGCTTAACTTCCCATCCGACGGACGGCGGGTTTTCGAAGCCCATTGATGTCCCCCTACTGACCAAGAGAAAGACAGTGAGTCTTGCAGAGATAAATATCAAAGCTGGCCGGGATGGAACTCGAACCTGCGAACTGTAGATTATGAGCCTGGCGTGCTACCGACTGAGCCCCCACTCCCCACACACACACATCGCTAGGCGTTAAACCAACCAACTAGGACAGGGGCTGGCTCAGTTGATATCTCTCCCGTCTCTTAATCTGAGTTCCCAGGTTCGAATCCCAACTGTATTTGCGTTGAAATATTTCTCCGCTAATTCTCGTTTTGCCATTCGGTGGCAATAGACACGTCAATGGGCTTGAAAAGGCCGCCGTCCTTCGGATGGGATTTTAAGTCGTGGTCCATGTGTAAAAGAGTCATACTCCATGCACGTTAAAGAACAAGCTGAAGGCACTTGACGGGAGTTTCCCATATATCTCTTAACACCTGTCCAGTGGATCCCGTTTTTCAAACTTTTCTGAGTTCTCGGGATTAGAGCAGTCCTCCTCTTCGCACCTTATGAATGAAAGCATGAACTGAAGAAAATTTAGGCCTGTTGAGCTTTCTATCTCCGTAATCTCCTTATCATTTCCAAACTTTACAATAGTGGTGGAACCCCAGAACGATATTAGCAAAGTCCTACGGAAAACCAATATGTAAAAAAAAATTATTTTTTTTATTTATCAAGAGTCAAAGAGAATTTTTTTTAAATTGCTTTTCATATTTATTAATAACTGCACCATAGAATTACTAAAAGGCAGTTTTAAGTATTAATTATTCAATGAAAAACCTGTTTTTTTTTACCTTGCAGCAGTTCGTCTTCCATTGGTAACGTACAAATTCTTTGTTTATTTTAATATTCGCCCCAGATAAAATGTTCTTTCACTTTGTGGTTGCAAATTGAATATTTTTGTAACTGCACGGTATTTCTTTTAGCTCAGGAATCGAAGTTTTAAAAAGCAGTTGGATTTTTGTCAAATAAATAACTCTCTAAAATGTACGGTAGGTTTCTAACTAAATCAAATGTTTTTAAATTTCATAACAAACAATTTTCTGATTTTATTATAATCAGAAAATTATTAATTATTAATTTTCTGATTTTATTTCAATTAAAATATCAAAGAAGTTATTTTAATGCATTATTACTAATTTTTTTGGAAAAGTAGTCTTGGGTGAGCTGAAATACTAAATCACGATCTCATGGCAAATTAGGATACCCAGAGTTGCCCTAGTCTGGATTTGTCAGTTCAATAATTGGACCTTCTCTTTCTCACTTCTTTAAAAGCAATGTTAAATGTAAATTTAAACCCTCATCACACACAAAAAAGGAAATAATTCAAGATTATTCTGCAGCTCTCAAACGTACTAGAGAAATAATTACTAAGAAAATTAGAGTGAAGAAAAAGGAGAAATTATTTCTGTTCAAAGTATCTAATAAAACAAAAGCATTTTACATGCCATTTAGGCTCACACAAAAAAAACAACCGAACATTAACTTATGGAAAATGGCTCAATGAGCGAAACAAACGTTTCAGAAAATAAAACATTTGTCTTAATAGTTCCAGAGCATCTCGTCTTCTAACAAACTGCAATTTTCTGAAGTGGAAGAAAATGTCAAAAGCGCAGAAGCAGCCACATTAAAGGAAAACATTGCTAATGTTTATTTTGTCACGTGGTGTGGCGCAATTGGACGTCTCCGCGAGCGTCGTCTGCAAATCGTCGTCGTTGTTCTGCTGCTGTTGCCACAGGAGCAATAACAAAGAGAGAAATCTCTTAATTGCCACCAAAATGAGCCGTGTAATGGCCACTTCTCGCTTCAGTCCGTAAATCCCTTTCTCAAGAAGCGAGTGCAAAGTCATTTTTACTAGAGTTATCAGTTATCCTGTTTTATCGCTTCACTAAGTTCTAATGAAAATATTCCTTTATTCAACAATTTTAATTTATTTAAATTGTGGTTGCTAATATTTGTTTCATTAACTAAAATAATTTTGATTTTTTTTTTCGTTTTTATAAATGTGTAAGCAGTGGGTTGTTTTACCTCTAAGTGACACTTTTCTGCTCACAGTGGCTGAAATCAAGGTAGAGAACTTCTATCGTGAAAAGATCCATAGTTAAAAGAAACAACTGAGGGTTGGAAATGATTTCATTTGATTAAGAAAACAAAAATCATAATATACCACAACATACAATATGAGTGCCATCGTTTTACGACCCTTGGGCGGCATGGACAGGTTACAAGTAATTCAAAGATAAAGTTGGTAGCGGGAGGAACAAAATATCAAAAATTTTACTATATTATTCTTTTGGTGGAAATAGCACAGACAAAATTTTTTCATTAAATTCGTCACTCTCGCGCGAAAAGCATGTAAAAGCGCTCAAAATGGAAAGATGAAAAGTTTACACGCCAAGAAAAGCTGAAAAATATATTTGGTTTCTTATAATAGAAATTTAGAAGGCTGATTTCATTTCATTTCTTATTTATGTACATTTTTGTGCTTGAGATGGATCTCTGCAGTTAGAGTTATCAGACTCTAAGATTAGAATGATGAAGTCAAACTAAAAATCGAACGTTCTTGAAAGCTCTTAGGTTCTTTCTTAATGACTAACTGCTTAAGTGCCCTTTCTCCGTTCACCATGCAAATTCACCCCGGTGCTTGAGTGAGCAGGAGGATATGAAGCCATAGCTGAGACGCAACACAAATTTTGTCCTTTCTTTAGTCAGGAAATCTCACACCTGACTTAGCTTAATGGAACGGAACTCCTCTGAAACTGTTTTTTTATTGAAAACTTCTCGTAATTAGATGTTTTGATGAAAGATGTTGAGGACATTAGAAACCTTATTTTTTTCTGCATATTCTATCACTGTGATAGTAACACATGCAGCATATTTAACAAACAAGTATATTTAAGTTTCTGGCGGTAGTTATTCTACCATTAGAGTCAGTCTAAAAATATCTTGGCGACACATTTCCTTGAAAATGATCCAGACTAATGGTGAAATTGACACTTTTTTGGAGATGTTACTAAAGATAAGCGACGCAGATTAATTTATGAATTCGTAGTCATTAATACACATTTTAGTTCTTTTCTAATTATAGTATATTCAGCATCCGATTTTTAGTGATCAAAAAATTTAAAATTTGTATAAAATATATCAAAATAGTGAAAAAATAGGATTATGCGTTAGGAAAATTTTTTTAAAAGAAATATTACAATCTTTTACCTAATTAAGTAGTATTCATAAATAGTGCAATACATATTGTTACGACGAATGGACGAGCAACAATAAAACCATGATATGCTGTATCATTTTGATGTTTGCGTGTGCTTCAGCGTGAGAATTACGTCCCTAACTTATTGGAACAGAAAAGAACTTGAATATTTAATGAGGTTTAAAAAGAGAATAAGAAAAGTTGTCAGTAATGGTTCAATGTGTATATTCATTTTTCTCTTAATGAATTAATATTAAGTTAATCTTAGGAAAATTTTTCAAGAGACCTGAAGATTAAACCGAAGAGGCAATATGCTACTGGAGCTAGCAGAGCTGGCCTCAACTTCTCTGTGGAAAAGTTAATCGTTTGCTGCCTGTTCATCTTAATATGTAAAAAGAATCGATAACGTTAATCTTCGTAATTTACAGGTTTACTTGCAAAGATGATTGTGTCACTATTGAATGTTGTAACAAGTTTTTCTTTATGTTTTGAGTGCAGACTAAGAATTGTAAATACGACTATTTGAAGTATTAGTGGATCATATGAAATATTCTTTTCACGGTTTAGTTTCATACTGATGAAGATAAGGATTCGTGTTAGTTGAATTTTTTTCTTATTGGTGTTATTATTTATACAATTGTAATAAATTAGCTCATTCATGAATTTTTGTTGCTAAGCATTCCTTTGGTTCAGCAATATATTAACAGTTTTTATTAAAATTATTTTAAATATTATATTTAAGATAATAGCGGTTGCTACTTTTTTAAACCTAAAAGTGAATCTAAACGTAAAATTAGGAAAAATGTCATTATAAATTGAAATATTTAACAAGATTATGCAAATCTTGTATTTTTGAATATTTTTTCAATACCTAGATTTATTCAAGCTAAAAAATTTAATTGATCGTTGTCATTCAAAAGATTTAAAGCTGAAAGGCTAAATTAAAATATTGTTCGGAGTTTTCTCGGTTTTGTCAACTCTCCTTAATTTCAGAAAACCAATCCCAATTTTCACAAATCGCCCGTATTTTACCAAGTGGTTTCGAATTTTGCCAATTGCCCTAGTTTTGTCAAGTTTCCTCGATTTTACCATCTCTCCACAATTTTACAGAAAAAAATCCCAATTTTACGTCACACCTAATTTTTGCAAAGTCACTCTGAATTTTGCCAACTCCCCCAAGATTTGCCAACTCTACTAGATATTGCGAAGTTGCTTCGATTTTGCCAACACGCCATAATTTTAGAGAAAAAAGATTGCAATTTTTACATCTCACCTACATTTTGTCAACTATCCACAATTTTGCCAAGTCCCTCCGAATTTTGCCAACTGTCCCTAGATTTTGCCAACTCCCTAAGTTTTGCCAACTCTCCTAGATTTGGCCAACTCACCATAATTTTATAGAAAAAGTCCCAAATTTTCACATCTCACCTGAATTTTACCAACTCCTCACGATTTTGCCAACTGTCCCTAGATTTTGCCAACTCCCTAAGTTTTGCCAACTCGCCATAATTTTACAGAAAAAAATCCTAATTTTTATATCTCACCTGAATTTTGCCAACTCCCCACGATTTTTCAAAGTCACTCCGAATTTTGCCGACTCCCCAAGATTTTAACAAGTCACTCCGAATTTTGTCAACTCCCTAAGATTTCGCCAACTCACCTGTTTTTATTAAGTCGCTTCGAATTTTGCCAACTGCTTTAAATTTTGCCGTCTCTCCATTTTCCAAACTGCCTTAGATTTGCCAAGTTGCCTCGATTTTGATAACTCTCCTTAATTTTCCAAAAAAAAAATTGGCGAGTTCGAAAGTTTGAAACGATTTGGCAAATTTAGGAGAGATGTAAAGATTGGGATTAGTTTCGTGAAATTAAGGAGATTTGACCAAATCAAGGCAAAATTTCATACCGATTTGCTACAATTCAGACGTTCAGACGAGATGTAAATATTGGAAGTATTTCTGAGAAATTATGGTTGTTGGCAAAATTGGAAGTTAAATGGCAAATTAGAGGAAGTTGGCAGAATTGGAAGTCAAATGGCAAAATGTAGGAACACCCCTGACTGTTCAGATAATAATTGTTATAACAAATCGTTTACTAGCATAAATCTGATTTTGGATGCACATGTAGTGATTCAGTTCAAAAATTTTGAAGAAAAATTTTTTTGGACGAGCATAATATGTAGTAGCATCTGCTTTTAAATATTCCATTTCTAATAGCTTTTTAATATTAAACTTTGAAAAAGAGATTTAGAGAGAATTGAATGAGATCTTCAATTGATCCTAGTGGCATTTTCGTAAACAGCTTTCTGAATAACATAGAGCTTTGTTATTCAGAAATATATTCCATCGGAATAATATCTTAATGTCACATCAAAATAATGTGAAATCTAGAGCATAATAAATATTGAGACCTATAATTAAATGCTAATATGGCATTAAAATATAGGACAAAAATTAGAAAGTAAAGCACTAGTATCATATTTTAATGAACACAAAATAAATATGATATTTATGAAAATAACTGATTCTGTTTTCATTTAAAAATTTTTCGTTAATTTCGCATTATTATTTATTAAATCATAAAGTAGGTTTTATCTACCTGTAGTAATATACTTTGAAAATTTATTTAGAATAATTTGTTTTGTTTTTCTGTTCATTCGAAACTACAGCAACGGAATAAAACAAAATATTATGGAGATCTCAGCAAAACAAAACGGAGATAACAATAGGCCCTATTTTCCGATTCGACCTGTTTCGACTAGTGTCCTGCTTCACGATTCCATGCATTTGAATAGCTTGGGGGCAGAGGAAAAAAGTCTGCATGACTGACAACATCATACGAAATGAGAATATCGGGGTAGAAGGCAGCGGATGCTTCAAAAGAGACCGGGAAATGAATTCTACGCGTAGGGTAACAGCTCCGTGCTCACACAGAGGGCCCGCAAGGCTTGTAGTTTCAGCTTCTACGCTACAAAACGTATCGAAGCTGGATTTAACCTCGGAAGCCCAAGCAATGAAATCCTCTGATCAGTTTGCAACATTTTAGGAGCGGGATCAGTTGCCCGAGGCAATAAACATCAACATAAACGAATTTACGATCTCCATGTTATTCAACATTACGCTTCTTCATATCAATAATACTCTCATATACGATTTTTTTTATTCCAATATTTAGTTTTATTTGCTTTTTAGTAGCCAAAGTACTACAAAGCAGGCGAAAAAAAGTATCTGAAATGCGTATATTTGCAAACAGACTTTATTGCGTTGCTTATTTTCTGGTGGTTTTCTATTTTGTTAAATTATTTCAGTTAATAAATTTTTTCTAACTTTAAATTCAGAGCTTATGATTTTAAAATGCAGATTTAATAAATAATTCATATCGAGTTATACTCTAAAAACTTTGCATTCCGTTCCTTAAACGCAAAAAAAAAAAGACTAAGTCACAAGGATTCAGAATTCAGTTCACAGTTTGCTAAGGAAGCAAACCGGATATTGCTTAAAAGTAAATGGGGTAACCGTTGGCTACTATAACACAGGATGATATAAACACAAATATGAACAAACGGTAGCTAAATAGTCACTGGAAGGGGAGAGCTATACACCAATCCCCTGTGATGATGCAAAGAATCGGCCAGGCCTAGCACCTAATATCCGACCCTGCCTTCTCGTGGTGCAGGCCGTTAGTACCTTTCAAAAGAGATACTCTCTTATGGAAGTGAACGGAAGCGGAGGGCTGCCAGATTAGTGTGGCCTACTGATCTGGACAACTATGGCTACATTTCTTTTTTTTTTCTACCCTGCTGAGAAGTTTTCAACAACACAGGGTCCTGGAGCTGACCTTATAAACTTACCGGACCGAACTGGATTAAGGCTCTGAGCTTGATTAAGGATCCTAAATTTGCTGCACTGGTGGGCTTCTGTGGAGGGAGAATCTTCCGCTGCGTTTTCGGTGTGTATGCGGGTCTAAACACAGGATGATATCAAATAAAATATGAACACAGAATGACACAAACAAAATCTGAACACAAGATGATATAAAAGATCCATGTATGTGCAATATTCGACTCAATTCGACTTCGATTGACTCCATTGCGTTAAATATGGATCCTGTATTGTATTATATCGGGTAGCCCGAAAGGTTTCTTCCATTTGCAAAGTACATTTTCGGATCATTATAAAATTAATTGAAATAAATATTATTTACCAAAATAATCTCCATTACACTCCACAAATTTCTGATAACGAAAACAAGCCTCGTCGATAGAAATTGTTTATATTGAGATATTTCCTGGCGAAAAAGGTGGATAACTGTTCCTCCAAATCCTGTTGAATATTAATTAAAATAATTTTTATATACATATGCATATGATTTTTGAGTGGCAAAGAAAGATGAAATCGGATAGCGTAATATCTGGGGAATAGGATGGATGATACAAGATTTCCCCGTTAAAGTTGACGATTTTTTGTCGGTTAACTTTCGCTATGTGTAATATTCGACATCTTGTAACTGAAGAACACTTGCTAGATTGACTAGCGGTAGCTTCTTTTTCAGTAATTCATTGTCAACCCTCTGACTTCAATTGGTTGGTTTAAGTTGTTTATCTCTGAGCGGCATTATTTTTGCTCAAAATGGGCTAAATGTCCATGTCACCAGGGTTAGGTTGGTTTGTTTTACCTCTGAGCGGCACTTTTTTGCACAGCATGGGCTAAATGGCCAGGTCACATGGACCCCGAAGGCTCAGAGAAGGTTAGGGGAGGGGACCCACTGGAACAGCTGTTGGGGACAGATGGTAGCCTCCCGTCAAGGCCATCCAGAGTGTTCTTTAACGTGCACAGGGTATGGCTCTCCCGCACACGGGGTCACGGCTTAACGTCCCATCCGACGGACGGCGGCCTTTCCAAGCCCATCGGTGTCCCCTACTCACCGTGGGCAGGGCGGGAATTTTGCGGAGATAAATCTCAACGCTGACCCAGCTGGGACTCGAACCTGGGAACTACAGATTACGAGCCTGGCGCGCTACCGACTGAGCCCCCCCCCCGCCCCCCCGGGCACACTAAAAGTCTCCCGGAGTGACTGGAGGACGCTCAGTTTGTCTTCTTAATAGGGTTTTCTGTGGAATCGTTTGTAAACGTAGAGCTATTCTGTTCAAGTTCTGACATGTATTGAGGTTAGTGCGTACGCGTTATGGGCATGTTTCGTGATAATTTTGGTTTTACATTAAGATGCAATGTGAATAAGTGTTTAATTAAACGGAAAATTTTAAAGAATCAGTAGCAGAAAGTAACAACAAAATGGTTTATAAATTTCCTGTTATAATTTTATTTTAAAAAGAGACACCGAAGTTGGACAATCTCGTTGTAGAACCACTGCTCTAAACTATAACTTAGAAATGAAAAAATAATAATTAATTACAATAATTAATGTAACAATAATTAAATATGCATAATTTTGCTCATTTGTTAGTGATATCTGTAACTACCTGTCGTTATATTGTAAAAAAAAATATAAAGTTTTTCCCTTGATACATAACATTATTTAATATGATCATCAGACTGGCAATTCTCTATGCGTTACCTATATTGTGCGAATACTACACCCACCAATATTCATAAGATTCAGGTCTTACAGAACAAGATTTTGAGAACTGCGGTCGATGCCCCCTGGTTTGTCACTAACAGACAACTTCATAAAGACCTGGTCATGCACCATATATATATACACATACAAAACGCACCTCAAAAAGATTTTTTGAGGTTGTAAGCAATAATCCCAATGAGATTATTTCTTCTCTGATTCTTTACGATCATACTGTTTTGAACAAGTACAAGAGGCTTAAAAAGGTAACGTTCTCTGAGGAGACCTACCTGTTTTAGGTTTCTTATACATTTTTACTGCTATTTTTAGCTTATGTTTGCCCTTAGGAGCCCACCTAAGGGTTGTTTAATTATATATTTTGTTCTTACTCATGCAAAATAGGGATATCTTTATGATGGAGATGGTTAGGGGAAAAATTATTACCCGGTACATCGAATATGATTATACGATCTACGATCTACGTGACATCATTTAAATAGTTGTATGACCTTAATCATCGAGGTAGCTTGCGTGTTTCTCAAAATTCCCTGAGCCTTTGTGTCCTTGTCGTTAGTCCAGCGTGTGCAACAAAATACCGTTCAAAGCTAGAAAAACAACAAGCCAACTCCCAGATCTTTATAGTAGGCGATATATATGTATTAGAGTACGCAATACACACCTAATTGATGATATATATATATAGAATACAGAAGCACTGAGTAATACACATGCAACGAATCATAAATAAATATTAATAAGCAAAATCTCATATATAAGGAACTGATTTTCTTCTCTGACTAATTCCCTTTGTTACACAGCCCAGTGTAATACTAGATACTTATATACCTGAATCAGTGCATTTGGCTCTTTCATTTAGGCTTAGCAACAGAATCAGATTGACAGAGCGAATCACACTGCACATGAGTAAGCTAGCCATGAAATATTGCAGCGCAAAAATCCAACAAAGAATAACATGCGGAAGACAACAAAATGTAGGGACTGCTCCAGTGCCACGACGATGTTACTGGCGGCATTTGGCATGGGTGGTCTCAGCTGACAAGTCATTCTCTCTCGGTGGCAAACTAATCTCTCTTTCGGGGATGGGTGTTTGGAGACAGAGGCTCTCCAAATCCCTATGGCCAGCTGCGGCCTAACCGCAATCTGACAAGACATTGGGAAACGAGCTGGCATCTTTACCAACATTGTGTCGCTAATTATAAACGGCGAAATTACTCTTTGGACAAAGAGAAGATGAGCTTGTCTTTGTTCGTGTTGAAGAAATATAACTCTTCCTTTTCCGTTTTTTTCCCCTTCAGATTTATTGGGAAACAGATTTTTTTTTCACAGCAAAAAAATTGTTACTTCTGTGAAAATAAGTTTCCGACTTTATTTTTTTAAACATAATTTATTTTTGGCCTTTATTTATCTATTGGTAGTTTCTTTTTAATTTTATTTTCGCTTTCCTTGTTTTCAATAGTTCTATTGAAAATAGAGTCATAGTAGTTTCAAAACAATATCAGAGGATGATACAAATTAAATCGCTGAAGTTAAATTTTTCTTTTTATGTTATATGGTTTTGCTATTGTTTAAAGGATAAATTTTAATTTTAGGTATTAATCTGGAAGCTTTAAGTTTTTACGGGGGCAGGGGTTGAGGACAGATTTCATTGAGAACTCGTCATAAATAATCTTCTTCATCTCTACCTTAGGAATTTGTTTTTGAAATTGAATATATTACATAAATTTGTCATAATGAAATATATATATATACTATTAAATTTTTAAAATTCAACGACATGTTAGTTGATTTTTCAAAAGATAGTATTTAATTTTTTACCACCTTAAAATATTTTGAAAAATTATAATAAACGATTTTTTTAATTTTTACATTCGCTTCAAATTGCATGGATCGAAAAAGTCTATGTCTAGGTACACAATCACGACAATCAAAATTAGTTTCCTG
This sequence comes from Ryuthela nishihirai, assembly GCA_038380435.1. Classification (NCBI taxonomy): domain Eukaryota; kingdom Metazoa; phylum Arthropoda; class Arachnida; order Araneae; family Heptathelidae; genus Ryuthela; species Ryuthela nishihirai. Next base: position 36,699,000 of record JAWZYU010000008.1, on the reverse strand, counting down.
CCCTACCGTTCATGGCGCTTTTAAGTTCCAAAAAGTAAAGAGTTTACGCTGTTTAATTGGAAATAGAAAAATCGTCAACTGAAGAAGCTCTCTACACTTTTGCAAAGGTAGAAGACTATAAACATGATATTCACCTGCAGGCGGGATCTAAAGGGGGATGAGACATTCAAAATGCCCATTCAAAATGCCAATAATGATAAAAGAGAGTTGGGTTGTTTTACCTCTGAGCGGCACTTTTTTGCACACCATGGGCTAAAATGGCCAGGTCACATGGACCCCAAAGGCTCAGAGAAGGTTGGGGGAGGGGACCCACTGGAACAGCTGTTGGGAGACAGATGGTAGCCTCCCGTCAAGGTCATCCAGCGTGTTCTTTAACGTGCACAGGGTATGGCTCTCCCGCACACGGGGCCACGGCTTAACGTCCCATCCGACGGACGGCGGCCTTTCCAAGCCCATCGGTGTCCCCTACTGACCGTGGGCAGGGCGGGGAATTTTGCGGATGATAAAAGAGACAAAAATTATTAAATTTTTTTTATTTCATAGTTTTTCCAAGAAATTTTTAAGATCTGTAAAACAAAGGGCGAAATTTTTTAATTTGCATTGGAAATACAGTCTGTTGGCCCCCATCTCTTACATATTTTCTGCTCGATTGTGTTCCTTGCCCCCCTCGATTTTTTTCGAGATACGAGCCTGCTCACCTGGATGTGTTGTGTAAGAATAAAAACACCAAGTGAACCGTACGAAAGATATCAGTACCATATCGCAAACGAAAACATTTCAGGGATCAATATCGCTTAATTATTTTCCTGCCAATCAAAAAATTTCAAATTATTTTATCTTTCTTTTATCCGATATTGACACTCGAAAAAAACCTACCGGTAGAAAGACTTCCTATTTTACGCAAGGACGAGCTTCCGAAACAGCGAGGTACATTAGAAGCAGCGTTAAAGAAAAAAAAATCACGAATAACTCATACATAAAATTATACGATGTCCTCGCATCCATTTTTAACGAGTGTATTCATTATCTCCTTATCCATGGCAATTTTCCATCTCAGTCGTTTCACGTTTGTCCTTCTTAGAATTCGGAGTAATTTTGTTTCGTTTCACGGTTAATATGCAAAAGAATTATTCCTGAGGAGCTGAAACTTGTTCTTTGCAAAGGGATGCCGGAAATTGAAATATAGAAAGCAGAAAAGATAAATTAAAAATTTCATTTTGTATTTTACCTTCTGAGCGGCAACTTTTTGCACCCAATGGGATAAATGGCTACGTCACAAGGACCCCAAGGGGTCAGAGAAGATTGGGGAAGGGGACAATTAGCTACTTGGAGATAGATGGTAGCTTCCCGTCAAGGCCATCTAGCGTGTTCATTAACGTGAACAGGGTTGGGTTTTTTACCTCAGAGAGGCACTTTTTTTCACACAATGGACACAATGGCCAGGTTTCAAGGTTGGGTTGTTTTACCTCTGAGCGGCACTTTTTTGCACACCATGGGCTAAATGGCCAGGTCACATGAACCCCGATGGCTCAGAGAAGGTTGGGGGAGGGGAGGGGACTCACTGGAACAGCTGTTGGGAAACAGATGGTAACCTCCCGTCAAGGCCATCCAGCGTATTCTTTAACGTGCACAGGGTATGGCTCTCCCCACACGGGGCCACGGCTTAACGTCCCATCCGACGGACGGCGGTCCCCCTACTGACCGTGGGCAGGGCGGGGAAATTTGCGGAGATAATCTCAACGCTGACCTAGCTGGGACTCGAACCTGGGAAATACAGATTACGAGCCTGGCGCGCTACCGACTGAGTCACCCCGTGCCCATTATTTAAAGGACAGAGGTGTGAGCGCAAACGCCAAGTAGTCTAAAATATTAATTTGCGATCGAGATTTTGTGTATTATCATTAATTATAGAGATGGTTTGAAGGTGACAGAACGAATGAAATCAATAAGACAATGCAATCGCACAAATGCAACCTTATTATCATAGTAATATATATTGAATTATCATTAGGTTAATTTTTGTTTTATTAAATTGTTTGATATATCATAACACAAGCTGCAGTAATATTAGATATTACATTATCATTTTGGCAAAACTAGAAAATGGGATACCAGGAACAAAAAGTAGAAACAAATTAAAAACCTTAACTAAGTTATAATTTAATTTTTTTTCGCGTGCTTATGTTTTAATTCACAATGAAAGCAGATGAGGATGGAGAACAATAATGAAGAAGTCGAGAATGACGACGATGATACTGCTAATGATGCTGAGAATGACGATAATGCTAATGATCATGCTGTTGAGAATGACGACGATGCTAATGATCATGCTGTTGAGAATGACGACGATGCTAATGATGTTGAAAATGACGACGATTCTAATTCTCCCGCTGTTGAGAATGACGACGATGTTAATGATGTTGAAAATAACGATGATGCTAATGATGATGATGTTCAGAATGAGGCAATGCTAATGTTAACGATGTTCAGATTGATGATGATGCTTAAGATGATGATGTTGAGAATGACGATGATGCTTATGATGACAACGTTGAGGATGACAACGATGCTTATAATGACGATGCTGAGATTGTAGATGATGGTAATGATGATGATGGTAGCGTAACGTTGTAAACAATGAGGATGTCTGTAATTATGGCTACCAATGGTAGCAATGGTAAATAATGATGATGATAATACATTGTATCTTATTCTCGTTGCAAATGAATAGCTTTATCCAGATAAGGCTCCAGATTATTTAACTTTATGATAATAAGAACAATAATTAGAGTGGAAAGAAATTTGAATACGATTATTCGCATCTTAACGACTTATTTTGGAAACTTTATAGATAACAAAGTAACAGAGATTAAAAATCCTTGAAGCAAAATACGTTTAATACAAAACCTAACAATGAACACTGGATACAACAAGAAAGATTTTTTCATACAAAGATGTTAACTTTCCATAATATTGTTCCCCAAAATTGTCCTCATTTCAATACTCATTCAAATGCTCTTCTCCACAAAGAAAAAGTTGATAAGAAATGTCTGTGACCGTCAAATTTCTGACGTCTTTCTTCTATAGCATTTTTTATACCATTTTTTAATCGTCTTTTGTCAGTTTACACAAAAGGATTTAAAGACTTGGCAAATAATCTTTTGCTACCGCTTCTTTTATTTTTTTTTTCTCTTCTCTCGGACGTTTTGTCGTTTGATTTCTTCAGCTGTTAGTTTCAGCCAAATGATTTTTTTTTATTTTACACAAAAGTGATTTTTTTTTACTCATACTTCTTTCAATGACATTGTTCTTTTCTTTTGCACTCATACTTTTTTCAATGATATTGTTCCTCTTTATTTTGATTTTAAAAGCAAAGAATATCAGCTTTCAGATATTCAAACTTGGAGACAAAATATAGCTTAAACAATTCAGTATACCAACCCAGTTAAATTAGAGAATAAACTTTCTTTCAGGACGGCGTTTGTGGGTTATGGGAAAAATTATAAATGCATATTTAATGACTTTTCTCATCATTGTTTAATCCTGGTTTCATTTTTTTGGGTTCAAATCAGTACTCATTTGGGAAAAAAAATATTAACTACTTCTTTAAGGAGTGATTGTCATTTTTGAAGATTTGATAGCATCTTACTTAATGGCGTATTTTTTTAAATTAATATGTTACTACTAAGGGACACTTTTTTGGCACACGATGGGAAGTGAAATGTTTCGCTAAATAACTAGGTCACAAAAACCCTGAGAGCTCAGAGTAGATAAACCAAAGTGATTCACTGGACAGCTGTTAGGAGGGGAAGGGGGCGGGGGTGGCTCAGTCGGTAGCGCATCAGGCTCGTAATCTGTAGTTCCCAGGTTCGAGTCCCAGCTGGGTCAGCGTTGATTTTTATCTCCGCAAAAATTCCCCGCCTTGCCCACGGTCAGTAGGGGACACCGATGGGCTTGGAAAGGCCGCCGTCTGTCGGATGGGGCGTTAAGCCGTGGCCCCGTGTGCGGGAGAGAGCCATACCCTGTGCACGTTAAAGAACACGCTGGATGGCCTTGACGGGAAGCTACCATCAGTCTCCCAACAGCTGTTCCAGTGGGTACCCTCCCCCAACCTTCTCTGAGCCTTCGGGGTCCATGTGACCTGGCCATTTAGCCCATGGTGTGCAAAAAGAGTGCCGCTCAGAGGTAAAACAATCCAACCCAAGCTGTTAGGAGAATACTGAAGTCTCTCGTTAAGGTCATTCAACCTGTTCTTTATTGTGCCTAGGGTTTGCTCATGGGCATATTGTTCCAGGATCTTAATTCCCCATCCGATGGACGTACATTTTTGGGAAACGGCAAAATAAGTCGACAAAATTAATAACGCTCGTAAAAACTGAATGACTGCCGTGGAATTGGAAATAATAATTGTTCAGCTTATATCTCTAGCGTATTTAAAACTGGTAGGAATATGCTGGTTATTTGGAAATAATTAGCAAGTGAATTTCCAGTGATAATACCATTCAAAAGAAAAATTATAGAAGAATTTCTCTAAACGGTATAACTGAAACAGAAAAAAAAGATCCCATCATCATCAATTGTGGCACATACAATACTGATGTGCAAGTTCATATCATACTTGAAAATAGCCGTAATATATTAGATTTTTGCCAAATAATAATTTAAGAACTTATAGGGCTAATGCTGTTCAATGGGACAATTTATAGGAGAACGTTTTTAAAGAGAACATTTTTAGAGGAGAACATTTTAAAACCTAAGAAGTTTTAAACCTAAGATTTTAAACCTAAGAACAACTTCTGGGCATGTTTAACCTCTACAACACGCCCAGGAGAAGATGTCCCTCTGAAGATGACGACAAAATGTCATCGAAACAGGTTAGGGACGAAAACTAACTGTAAATAATGTGCGAGCTCATAAATGCATCTCTGCACCACAATATAGGATTTAGTGAACTGCACGGTGAATGACGAGTGCCTGCAGAAAGCTCACCCCCACAGCGAAGCATCGCTAACAGCCAGTGGCAGACTGTACAAACTACCCGACCTCGCCGGATACCAACGGAGCGAGGGAAGCAGACACCCGAAGCGGTAAATTCTTTATGAACTTTAGAATTATTTGGTCGGTAGTTTGTACAGTTTAAGAGTAAAACTACATTGGTTTCCATAAAGTGATGAAAACTCAGAAAAATTATTATAAACAAAAAACTATATGAATGATTTTAATGAAATTTGATGGAAACATGAATTACAATGCTAGTTTCAGAATGGCATAAAATATTTTACACTAGAAACATTTTTCGTCAAAAAAAATTTACAGGAACATGTCCAAAAATGAGGTGTCAGAGTGCAATGGGCAAAGTTCTTTAATAACGCTTGTACATATTTCACCCAGATTTCAAGAAATTTTTCAGACCACTAAAACGGTGGGGGAAATGTCATATTGCAATGGAAATCCAGTCTTTTGGCCTCCTTTGTACTTTTTTACAGCTCGATTATATATATATATATCAGGTAAATAACATATATATAATATAGATATGTTTAATATGTAAATAACGTATATATATATATTTAACCATATAGAATTGGTCGAATCTGGACCCTAGCAGTTGCTTTATTCCTGCGATTCAATGCGATCGCAATTTTTTTGGTCGTTTCAATTGATGGTGATGACTCAAAGAGGCATGTAGCACTGTAAAATTGGTTTTTCAGAAAATAAAAAAAAATGCATGGCAGACATTGATTTTTTTTTCTAAATCCGGCCCAAATTGCATATATATGTATATATCTTATCTTAAAAGAAAACGTAGAGTATATATATATAAATCATTTTTGTGAAAACAAATATTGAAAAGGGCGAAAAACAGAAGTCGGATCAAGGCAATAATTTCGTTCTGTACTTCATCCTTTCCCCGCCCACCCCGAGGCATTTCTACCAGTCACATCGTTTGGGTTTGGTCACGTGCCTTAAAAGTCTTGCCAGAAATGTTGAGGACGCAGACGGTGTAGGTCAACGTCTAAAGACGAAATGTCTTTAGAGGAGAGATGATCAAGGGGTGGGCCAAACATGCGTCTTGGCTTTCTCTTGGAATGCTTCCAAATTAATGACATCAATGCAGACTTGTTCATTTTTCTTTCTTTCGTTTCTTGTTTTTCTTCTTTGAGGTCTTTCCTTTTTTTTACTCTTTTCTAGTTGGAATTGAAATGTCGACGTGTTCCGCTCAGTTTCTGTTTTCGAAGAAGAGAAAGATTATGCTGTAGCAGGATATCGATTTCGTCTTTTCTGATTTTTTAGTTTAAATCTCTACTACTGGTTTTTCTGACTTGATAAATTAAAGTTTTCAAGGTGGAATTCCATAGAGTTTAAAGGTTGTATCCATCATAAAGTTAATTTTTCCCCAGAGTGGAAAAGATTTAGTAAAAATAGTTAAATGGCGATGCCAAAAATGACCCTAAGGATCAGAGCAGAGTCTGCTGAAGAAATCAGTGTATTGTTTTTTCAGAATAATTTTCAATATGTATGGAGGATGATTTTTTTCAACAATGCCTAAGGAAATTCGTAAAATACATGTAGTAAAATAATTAGCAAAATATTTAATATAATAACAAGATATATAATTGAATACGAGTTTGCTATTTTCTACTTTTTCCTTTGCTGCAAAAGTAGTTATTTTAATACTATATTTATTTATTGGATATGTCTAAAAACTACCTGCAGCAATATTTTAGTATATTTCTTACCGTATTTTTCATCTATTCATTACGTTGCCGATATGTACTAGGATCATTTCATAATAAGACAAGCTCAATAATGTAAAGAACAGCTTTATAATAAAAATATACATAGACAAGCCTGTCTACTCTTAAAAACTATAAGAAAAAGAGGTATAAAAAAATAACACACCTAAACAGGCCATATAGCCTACCAGGTTATTGCCACAAATACAATCAACAAAAAAGTTTATATCCCGAAAGAAGAACTTTATAAAAAATAAATTTATGAAATCTATAAAAATGAATTCATAAAAATAAATATATAAAATGAAAATAGTATACTTATCAGTGTTTCAAATAAATAAATAAATAAATAAATAAATAAATAAATAAAAATATATAATTGATATAATTTCGCTCCAAACAGGCCACATAGCCCACCAGAATATTGCCCAAAGATAACAACAAAATAATTATTAAAATCTGAAAACAAGAAATTTCAATATATATAACTTTATACTCCTCATTACCACAACAAAATCAGCAAATCTATGAAAAAATAGAAGCAAATTATCACAGTTCACGAATTTGTATACTACAATTAGGTAACAGTATATTCAAATAACTACAATTATGATAGCATTACATTACAACTGAGGAGAGGAATCCTAAAATCCTAAAAATATTCTAAAATTCACTCCAGTCAAGCATTGCCAGCAGCACTATAAGCAAACCATTCCGCAATACACCAAAAAACGATTTCTTCACGACAATCGCTACTGAAAAAAATTATAAAAAGTATTTTATTCCTTTCTTTCCCCAACTTTCTTCAACTAGCCTTTTATCTTTCCTATATCTCTATAGCTAATGGTACTACAAAAAACAACTGGGTAAGTTTGCGAAAGAATCTTTTTGACAAAAGCAGACCAATGATCGAGCCATAGCCATAAAGTCATCGAAACTGCTGTCATGGCTTTAGACATAGAGGGACAACTATACTATACTGTATAATACTAGCAGATTTACCCGGCGTTACTCGGGTCTCAAACTCTTTAGAACATAGATCCCTTCATGTTGGACGTTTACCCTGGTGGTGATGATGTCTCATCATCCTCATCATCCTCAAGCAGCCATGGGCTACGGAGGTCCAACCAGACCGTGCAATTTAGTTCTCCAAGCAAGTCTATCCTGAGCTACATCTACTGCATCTGGGCGTCCATGCCACGGCGTCTCGCCGCTGTCATCCAGGCCAAGGGTGGTTATTCCTATTATTAGGTAGGTGATCATATTACTGATACGACTGTGTACGTTCAGTACCCTCTAAAATATCCAAAGTTCAGTACCTCCCTAAAAAATCTTAGGTTCAGCACCCTCTAAGATATCCTAGGATCACTATCCCTAAGTTATCCTAGGATCACTATCCCTAAGTTATCCTAGGTTCATCACCCTTAAAAAAATCTTACGTTTAGTTCTCCGACTAAATTATAGGTTCAACACCCCCTAAAAATCTTTGTTCAGCATCCCCCCTTAAGAAAATCCTGGTACGTGATTAGTTCTCTGTTTCAATAAATTACGATTCAGAAAATAAAATTCGCTATTATTTAATATTTTACTGAGGTGCAAATGAAACCCTAATTAAAAACAATTAAAAATTTTACTAACTGAGAAGTATAAGGGATTAAAGACAAAAAAACGAAACTCCACTATTGCTTGTTCCTAGTCCCACTTGGAAGTTTTGAGAAAAGCTTACCTGAAAAGAGAAAACACGGGAGAATTTAACTAGATATAAACAAATTACGACAATTATTACTTTAAACATTCTTATACTAACGAAATATACGATCATATTTTTAATGAAATGATACAATCAATCCCAAAACTCTGTACAAATATTTAGGATAAAGTTAATTAATGGTGATATCAGTTTCAGAAAGTTAATATATATATATACAAGATAATTATAACAGAATAACCACATGTTAAAGCGGTAGAATCCATTAAGTAATTAAGATAATTTTGAAATGCGAATTTAGCTTCCATTAGCACAAGATTTTCTGAAATTTATTAAGAATTTGAATATATGTATTACACACTGAAAAGTTTGGCGCGAAACATATGTCCATTGATAACACTTTACCTATATAAGCTCATTCATAGTTCTCCACAATCAACGTACTACTCCAGTCACAATTAATTCCCGCCGAAAGTAGGGTTGTTGGGTTGTTTTACCTCTTAGTGGCAATTTTTTGCACACCATGGGCAAAATGGTCAGGTCACATGGACCCCGAAGGCTCAGAGAAGATTGAGGGTTGGGTTGTTTTACCTCTGAGCGGCACTTTTTTGCCCACCATGGACTAAATAACCAGGTCACAAGAACTGCGAAGGCTCAGAGAAGATTGAGGGTTAGGTTGTTTTACCTCTGAGCAGCACTTTTTTGCACATCATAGGCTAATGGCCAGGTCACAAGGACCCCAAAGGCTCAGAGAAGGTTGGGGGAGGGGACCCACTGGAACAGCTGTTGTGAGACAGATGGTAGCCTCCCGTCAAGGCCACCCAGCGTGTTCTTTAACGTGCACAGGGTATGGCTCTCCCGCACACGGGACCACGTCTTAACGTCCCATCGACGGATGGTGGCTTTTCCAAGCCCATCGGTGTCCCCTACTGACGTGGGTAGGGCGGGGAATTTTGCGGAGATAAATCTCAACGCTGACCCAGCTGGGACTCGAACCTGCGAACTACAGATTACGAGACTGGCGCGCTACCGACTGAGCCACCCCCGCCCCGACAATGTAAAAATTTATTTCCAGAAAACCTTAGTGTTTGGTAATTAGATTTTATTAACAGTATGTTTTTTTGGCTCCTAAAATTTTTACTGCTTTACCAAATAAAATTAAGGAAATAATTAATATTAAAACGTATATTAAGGAAGTGAAAAATTGGATATGAAATACTGAGAATATTAATGTTTTGTTCTAATCAAGCAACCGTGAGTAAACTGAAGCCATGTGATTGAACTGATTTAGATCTCCAAACTGTTTTACTGAGCTGAAATTTACGTCTGTTTACATATCTAGACTGTTTGTGTATAACATATGTTACCGCTAAAGTGCAGAAATCAGTTATTCTACATATTATCTAGGTATTGTGCAGATTAACTAGGGTGATCCGTTAACGTGCGGAAAATTGTTTCTTTTCTCAAATTACCTAGGTAATCTGCAAATTACCTGGATAATCTGCACATTACCTACTAGGCACTCGTTAAAGTGAAAATAAGATCTTTGCTGGAACAACAGGAACGTTTCTGTACGCTTAAATTAACATAATGTTATTTATCTAGTGTCCGAGAGTAGAGTTGAAACCAGGTCATCCCTCTGTCAACATGAATCAGTCGTCCGATTTATAAAAAACGCTCCCAAAATGAGCAGGCCAATTGAGATTTCGTTATCAAGAATGAATCACTTTACCGATTCGTTCTCACTTGGCCTCCGCTCATCCGGGGCGTTTTTTATAATGCGGACGAGTGAATCACGTGACACGAAGATTCATATTCAAGAGATTCACCACTATGAGAGAAACAAACTTTTGAACTTTAACGATACGGAAGCCGTTAATGTGCACATTACCTAGGTAAAATGCGGAAAACTCTTGATTCCGCACGTTAACGGAGCAAATCAGTTAATCTGCAGATTAGCTAGGTAATGTGCACATTAATGGCTTTCGAGCTTTAGCGGTAACATATATATTAATCTAGTTATGTTAAATAATACCACATGCGAGTCATAATTACTCTTGTGGATAAGAAAATTGAACTCGATAAATGTATCTGTATACCGGCATTATTAATGTATATTTAATGTTGAAAACTACGTCTATGTTCGTATTATAATGTAATTACAATAACTTACTTTTGTCTAACATGTACAGTGAAACGGTACTGTATATGATTGCCGTTCTTGATAAGACAATGAAAAGTTACTTTCATGTTCCAATTTTGTTAATAAATAAATCAATAAATAAATAAATAAGTAAAAATCTGAATGTCTTTATTTCATTAAATTTAAAATACCTCCAATTTATGGTAAGCTATTTTCTGCAAAAATCTGAAAAACAAAAAATTTTTTTTCTACGTTAGGGTTGGGTTGGTTTACCTCTGAGCGGCACTTTTTTGCACACCATGGGCTAAATGGCCAGGTCACATGGACCCCGAAGGCTCAGAGAAGGTTGGGGGAGGGGACCCACTGGAACAGCTGTTGGGAGACAGATGGTAGCCTCCCGTCAAGGTCATCCAGCGTGTTCTTTAACGTGCACAGGGTATGGCTCTCCTACACACGGGGCCACGGCTTAACGTCCCATCCGACGGACGGCGGCCTTTCCAAGCCCATCGGTGTCCCCTACTGACCGTGGGCAGGGCGGGGAATTTTGCGAAGATAAATCTCAACGCTGACCCAGCTGGGACTCGAACCTGTCTACGTTAGGGATATTTGAATGCAGTTTTACATCAACAAACCATTGATCTATCCCAATATTTCCCAAAGTGGGCGATATTATCCCCTGGGGGGCGCTGGAACGTTCCAGGGGGTCGGTAGTAGCCTCGGACGCAATTGAGGGGCGGTGAAAGAATAAAGAAAGAAGGGAAGATAAGAAAATTTTGAAAAACCATTCGTACATGTTTCATCTGTTATGTAAAATAATTTTATAATTTCAAGCTTCAAGGTGTCTTATTCACAACATCTTTCTTTACTATGTTGTAGGACGTAGGTACAAATATAGATACATAGAAGAACGAAAATTTGTCACTGCATCTTTCTGTTTGTTCGCTTAAAGAAGGTAGATTTCCAGGGGGGGGGGGGGGGGGGCGCTGAGTAATTTTTTTCTGAAAAGGGGGCGGTAGGACAAATAAGTTTGGAAATCTCTGATCTATCCCATCACATTCTATTATAGTTTATATATTAATATTTTGGAATTTCTATTTACCAACCCATTTTTTAATAAGTATAAAAATATATTTTCTACTTCGGCTTCCCATAGTAAACAATCGGCTGAGGGCTATAAGTCCCTAACGACAGGGGCGGGGGTGGCTCAGTCGGTAGCGCGCCAGGCTCGTAATCTGTAGTTCCCAGGTTCGAGTCCCAGCTGGGTCAGCGTTGAGATTTATCTCCGCAAAATTTCCCCGCCCTGCCCACGGTCAGTAGGGGACACCGATGGGCTTGAAAAGGCCGCCGTCCGTCGGATGGGACGTTAAGCCGTGGCCACGTGTGCGGGAGAGCCATACCCTGTGCACGTTAAAGAACACGCTGGATGGCCTTGACGGGAGGCTACCATCTGTCTCCCAACAGCTGTTCTAGTGGGTCCCTTCCCCCAACCTTCTCTGAGCCTTCGGGGTCCTTGTGGCCTTGCCATTTAGCCCATGGTGTGCTAAAAAGTGTCGCTCAGAGGTAAAACAATCCAATCCCTAACGACTAGAACTGCGCTTTATATTCTGATTGAACTTGGTAAATTCCTTTGCCATTCGATAACTGCAGCGAGACGACATAGAGAAATGAGGCAAATTGAGCTCTGGCAGAATATAAATTACACTTAAAGCCAATTTGGATATTAGCATAAAAGTCACATTCAACTGCGAAATTAGGCCAGCGAGCTGTGAATTGGAGAGTGGCCAATGCTGAAAATTTCCCGTGAACTTGTAGCGAGAAGGCATTTTACTTCCAGGAAGAATGAATTCTGAAGAAGAGGATTCTTTTCTCATTGTGCTGAGTTCTACAACTTCCTATAATTTAAATTAATTTTTATCTCCACTTTGGTTACTGCCAATAGTACTGGCAAAGTGTCTGATTTCAAAAGAAATTAAATGATTATTTGTTTTTTTTAGACTTCAGATAATTTTTTCCCTGGAAGGAAGTCATTGTCTCTTAGTGTATAAAACGTATTATAATACTCTATTATAACAACGGGAAATTTATTTCCAAGCTCTTTAGTTTCTAAAATAAGTTTATTCAGTGGATAATGAGTTTGAAAATGTGGCTTTCGTAAAGTAATTCGTGGCATATGGACTTTAATATAATGTTGTGGAACTGTAAAATACCAAATAAATTCTTTTAGCAATCATGTTATTTACTGCTTACATGCTTTTTTAATATTAACCGTCTTGTATGCGAAGCACATTGGTAACGAAAAATAATCGTATAAAATAATAAATTACCGGTAGCTTTAGAAATTATTATTTACTCAAGCAAAAATATAGCTGCAATTTAATATATTGATACTAACTAGAAAATGTTAATATAAATTAACATTATACATATAAAATGTATATTTAATAAAACTCTACATTCGGTTTACTTGTCACAAGGTGAGATGAACTCTAAGCCATAACTCTTTGAAATTATATCAAGCATATTTTAATATCAATTATTTATTGATACATACATATATAAAAATTAATTTTTAATAAACTTTTACATTGCATCATAATAAGCTTTATCTACATAGATTATGTAGCAGATTTTAGCTGTTCGTCATCATTTGCATGAATTTTCCACTATTGGAGAATATTTCCTCCGTAATCACTCGCAATAAAAGATGAAAAATGCATTCTATGAAAAGGATGATGACCAACATTGTCCAAACATCGTCCCATCTACGGTTCAAAATGACATCAAACAAGGCTTGAAATCGAATAATTGCCATCCCTTAATTGCTTTTTCTTATGCTTTGCCTTTGACAAATTATCGCCTAAATAAGAAAGTATGATTTTTAGCTGTGAGTGTGACAATTAATCAAGTGAAAAAGAGCCGCAACTTAATCGATTCATTTCCTCTTATTTTACCCTAGGTGCAGCCCCACTTAAAGGACTAATTAATTTTCGGTAAGAAAATCGAGATATCGTAAAACAATACAGAAATTCAAGAGGCTGGTCAAAACAATTGATTTCCATTTCTTTTCTTCTTCCTTGCTATGATATGCCATTGAAGTAGAAGAAAATTTTAAATGAAAAAAATAAAACTGTAAATAAAACTACCGCTAGAGATTTTTTTTACGATCACTGTCGAGAAAGACCCACTTGGAGAAATCAATTCTAATTGCTGTAATCTAGACGTTCTCTTGGACAAATAAGTTACGAGGTATTTTCTTAACTAAGGTGACCTTGAAGCAATTGGAATTCCCATTGCAGTTTTCTTAGTCGTAGCAGTAGTGATTATTGGAGACAAAGGAAATCCGATATTGATGTCATCACGGCGAGCGGTTCTTATGGGAGAGGGAGTTGAATCGATTTTTAGAAACCTATAAAGGGATTCAAGCTGATTCCAATCAGAAGCAACACTTTTGGAGGACTAAGTAGAGTTTATTGATCAGTTGAGAAGGAAATTAAATTTTTTAGATGAATTTGATTTTTGATAACAGTGTTGATTCCCTGTACACCGGGATTTTTCAAACTTTTTGCTTGGGTTCCCGTAAAAGAAAAATATGATTTTTTGGGGATTCTTAGACCTTCAAAAATCCAGAATGACAACGTAGATGTATTAAATATGGAATAAAATTATATTATTCATACATTTTACTTTTTAGAATAAAATTATTGATGGAGAAATGAATGGAGATATTAATTTACATTAATATTTTCAATTTAATATTTAATACGTCAAATTAAAATCATTTTTACACCAGAAAAATTATTTCTTAAACTACCAGTAACATATTATGAACTGAATTTATTATCTCCTTTAATTGGTGATTTTTTTCCTACTTAATATAACTAGATTTAATTTCAATGAGGTAATCACGATGATGAGTGAATAAGCCTATGAAATAAAAATAATACTGTTTTCAACATTCGGAAAAAAAAAAGGTTTTGGCCCTGAGTGATTCTGGCTAGAGCAACATCGAATGATATACAGCGAGCAGCAGCCAAGTAAATAAATAAATAAATAAATAAATAAAGACAGAGGGAGAGGAAGATAGATAAAACAGATAGATAAATATAGAAACACAGAGACGAACAGACAAAGGATGAAAGACTGGCAAACAGCTAGATAGACAGATCAAACAACTACCAGATAAAGACAAATAAACATAGATATGTTGATGAAGGCTGAGGATTTGGGTTGTTTTAACTCTGAATCGCGCTTTTTTGCCCACAGTGAGGTAACTGGCCGTCTCACAAGGACCCCCATTACTCAGGGAACGTTGAGGAAGGGGACCTATTGGGGGGCTCTTAGGAGATAATGAAAACCTCACATCAAAGCCATGTAATACACGAGGCCATGGCTTTACTTCTCCTATGACGGACGGCGTCTTTTCCAAGGTCATCGGTGCCCATTTTCTGACCGGGTCAGGGTAGGGTTTAATAAAAAAAATAAATACCTCCTCAAGCAGCTGCTTGCCACAGTGATCTGACAGGAGCCTGTCAGTTTATATGCCATAGTAGAAGGTCTGTGAGAATGGCAGGACCTCAGCAGAAAAGCAATACAAACGTCCATGCCTTATCCGGGGCTCGAACCCAGGTCCCTTAGATCAGTAGCCAAGCTCTCTAACCACTCGGCCACGGGACGGCTAGGGTAGGGTTTAGAAGAGATAAATCTGAAGTCTTGCACAGTTGGAATTCAAACCAGAGAACTGAAGATTAAAAGTCTGGCGGCTACCGAATGAGCCAACCCTGTCAACAAACTGTCCCTATAATAAGTGAGGATGACAGGCATACAAATAAACACAGACAGACAGGCAGACAGATATGTAAAGAGATATAAAAACAGAAATAGGAAAAGTGAAACAAGAAGACAGATTGGTTTGTTTTACCTCTGAGCGGCACTTTTTTGCACACCATGGGCTAAATGACCAGGTCACAAGGACCCCGAAGGCTCAGAGAAGGTTGGGGGAGGGGACCCACTGGAACAGCTGTTGGGAGACAGATGGTAGCCTCCCGTCAAGGCCATCCAGCGTGTTCTTTAACGTGCACAGGACGTGCACAACTTATAGGAGACCGACTTATGCCGACTTATGGGATGCCGACGATGGGAGATCTAACTAAATTCCATGCGTCCATGAATAATACGAAAAAGTTTAACGCGCACAGGATCTAACTAAAGTCCATGGACGCATGGACTTTAGTTAGATCTCCCATCGTCGGCATCCCATAAGTCGGCATCATTTCATTTTTAATGGACGCATCGACATCTTTTTCTTATTATGCATGGACGCATGGACGTTTATTTATTTATTTATTTATTATGCATGGACGTTTGTATTGCTCTCCCGCATACGGGGCCACGGCTTAACGTCCCATCCGACGGACGGCGGCCTTTTCAAGCCCATCGGTGTTCCCTACTGACCGTGGGCAGGGCGGGGAAATTTTGCGGAGATAAATCTCAACGCTGACCCAGCTGGGACTCGAACCTGGGAACTACAGATTACGAGCCTGGCGCGCTCCGACTGAGCCACCCTCGCCCCCAAGAAGACAGATAGAGAGATAAAACTGAAAAACGCATTTTTTTTTTCAGATTCACGAATTGCCTAAAATCAGGTCAAGATTTTAAAAATATAAGGAGGGAGCCAAGGGGTGGAAGATACTAGATTTATATTGCAGTATACATTTTCTCCTCCGTCTTAGAATACTTTTAAAAAAATTCTAGAAAAATGAATAAATATAGTTTCATTTGCCTCTATTATCATTCTCGGACGGGGGCCATGGCAAGCAACTTTAATTCACCAGGCCTGGACAGCCGTTGAGCAACAGGAGGGAAGAAAGTACGGTGGTTAAAAATGGATAAAATCCAATAGATTTAATTTCTCTAAAATTTAAATAAAATAGATTTTTTGGTCACTTAAAATAATTTATTCATTCTAGATATATTAAAATATTTGCGAATATTTTAAAAATGGATTACCAATTTTTTGAAAATTAATACTTAACTTTTGATTAATAAAATAATAGATTTCATATATATATAGTTATTAACAATACTATTCTTTATTTAATTATTTTTTTGGGGAAAGCATGAAGCCAAAAGTAGAAGGGCTTCTAACCTTCCCATCACATTTTAATAGGCTATATCTAATTAATTCTTTTGTTACTGAACTATCCAGACCAGTTATGATATAGGAAGCTTAGGGAACAACCCCTAGAAGTTTAGGGAACAACCCCTAGAAAGCCGTACTACTATATTTTGAGAAGGCTTGAATTGGATTGTTTTACCTCTGAGCGGCACTTTTCTGCACACCATGGGCTAAATGGCCAGGCCACAAGGACCCCGAAGGCTCAGAGAAGGTTGGGGGGAGGGGACCCACTGGAACAGTTGTTGGGAGACAGATGGTAGCCTCCCGTCAAAGCCATCCAGCGTGTTCTTTAACGTGCAAAGGGTATGGCTCTCCCGCACACGGGGCCACGGCTTAACGTCCCATCCGACGGACGGCGGCCTTTTCAAGTCCATCGGTGTCCCCTACTGACCGTGGGCAGGGCGGGGAAATTTCGCGGAGATAAATCTCAACGCTAACCCAGCTGGGACTCGAACCTGGGAACTACAGATTACGTTTTGAGAAGGCACTGGATAGCACAGATGGGAGGCTACCATCTGTGTCCTAACAGCTAACCTTTACCCTAACCTTCTCTGAGCACTAGATGTCCTTGTTGTCAGGCCATTTAACCCATTGTGTGAAAAAAGTGCCGTTCAGAGGTAAAACAACCTAACTAAGTTACGACGTCGTATTGTAGGCATAATAATCTAGGAATATCTTATATATATATTTCTACTGCTGATGTATTTTAATACTGATCTTCGTGTAAAAATTATTTACAAATGTGGCCTTTTAAAAGGAAAACAATATATATTTTTATATATTAGCATTATCATAGCTCTAATGTATAACTATTTTTTCTAAATAACGTATATTTATAAACATTAATATAAAGAAACGTATTAAAATCTACCAGTAGTAAAAGTGGAATATATATATGTATAAGATTTGTCTACAACTTTAGGTCTGTCTATGATGATGCCATAACCTAAAGGTACGTTGGGTTGGGTTGTTTTACCTCTGAGCGGCACTTTTTTGCACACCATGGGCTAAATGGCCAGGCCACATGGACCCCGAAGGCTCAGAGAAGGTTGGGGGAGGAGACCCACTGGAACGGCTGTTGGGAGACAGATGGTAGCCTCCCGTCAAGGCCATCTAGCGTGTTCTTTAACGTGCACCGGTTATGGCTCTCCCGCACACGGGGCCACGGCTTAACGTCCCATCCGACGGACGGCGGCCTTTCCAAGCCCATCGGTGTCCCCTACTGACCGAGGGCAGGACGGGGAATTTTGCGGAGATAAATCTCAACGCTGACCCAGCTGGGACTCGAACCTGGGAACTACAGATTACGAGCCTGGCGCGCTACCGACTGAGCCACCCCCGCCCCACCTAAAGGTACGCATTCTGTACTAGGCGTTGATGGCTTCGCTAATGACCTCCGTGATCTTCGTCCCCTCCCCTTCATATAGATCCAGTCCTGCCTAAATTATAGATGAAAAAACTCGCAGTGATTTTTTTTTTGCCTTACGCTCACAATATGTACTCCATAGTGCGTTCGAGAATATAAGGGCCTGAAAACAGGAAGGTGAAAACTGCGAATTTTAGATAACAAACCAACAGGCTCCCAGTCTCATATTACAGGTGTTTAATCATCAAAAGTGTAAATTACACGTGGTAATTTTGATTGGTAATGAGATGCAATGACTGGGCAGTTAATCATGCCAGAGCCTTTATGTCAAACCGAAGGTAAATATTAAATTGCGTCCACATTAGTTCGTGGTTTGTTGATGACACTGTGCAATGCCCTCTCCCCCCAAAAGCTATTTCTCCACTCTTGTATAATCGTCCAACGAGGTGATTAAACACTCGTTACAGATAACACAACGCGACCGGACGTGGGCACGTGATTTCGGCGGAAATGACGAGGAAGTCGAGATGACTCAATGTTGTCTGCAACTCCGATATCTTTTGGCAGAAGCTCATCAAAAAGTTTTCGCAAAGTTAATAGTAATGAGAAAATATGATAAAAGAAATGTCCTTAATTATCATTTAATATATTATGTTACGAAGGCGTTCGGAAAGTTCTTGACATGCATCTGCAGAACGAAAACCATTGCCATTTCCTCATGGGGCGGGGGTGGCTCAGTCGGTAGCGCGCCAGGCTCGTAATCTGTACTTCCTAGGTTTGAGTCCCAGCTGGGTCAGCGTTGAGATTTATCTCCACAAAATTCCCTGTCCTGCCCACGGTCAGTAGGGGACACCGATGGGCTTGGAAAGGCCGCCGTCCGTCGGATGGGACGTTAAGCCGTGGCTCCGTGTGCGGGAGAGCCATACCCTGTGCACGTTAAAGAACACGCTGGATGGCCTTGACGGGAGGCTACCATCTGTCTCCCAACAGATGTTCCAGTGGGTCCCCTCCCCCAACCTTCTCTGAGCCTTCGGGGTCCATGTGACCTGGCCATTTAGCCCATGGTGTGCAAAAAAGTGCCGCTCAGAGGTAAAACAACCCGACCCATTGCCATTTCCTCAGCAAAACTTTTACTCCCATCCAGCATCTATGCAAAGTTGCAGACGTCTACGCCAATTCTGGAAACTTGGTGGTACTCCTTTTGGAGAATATTCCGCAACTCTGAATGAAAGCTTTGGGTTGGGTTGTTTTACCTCTGAGCGGCACTTTTCTGCACACCATGGGCTAAATGGCCAGGTCACAAGGACCCCGATGGATCAGAGAAGGTTGGGGTAGGAGACCCACTGGAACAGCTGTTGGAAGACAGATGGTAGTCTCCCGTCAAGGCCATCCAGCGTGTTCTTTAACGTGCACAGGGTATGGCTCTCCCGCACAATAGAGACCACGGCTTAACGTCCTATCCGATGGACGGCGGCCTTTCCAAGCCCATCGGTGTCCCCTACTGACCGTGGGCAGGGCGGGGAATTTTGCGGAGATAAATCTCAACGCTGACCCAGCTGGGAACTACAGATTACGAACCTGGCGCGCTACCGACTGAGCCACCCCCGCCCTACTGATGAAAGCATTTTGCAAGGTCTTGCACCTTTGAAAAACGCTTCCCGGCAAGTCACTTTTTAATTTTTGGAAACAGCAAAAAATCGCATGATACGAGATCGGTGAATATGCAGGATGGGGTAGCTTTTTACTTTCACCAGCTCTAGATAGACTGTAACTTGTCTGGTTTTGTGATTACTAACATTGTCATGAAGAATGAGAACCCTTTACACGCCTCTTATTGGACGCTGCTCCTTCACCTCCTTAACCATTTTGGGCAAAACAATGTTGGTGTAGTATTGGCCATTTATAGTTATTTTTTCAGGTAAGGTGTCCACGGCTGCCACTCCTTCGGAATTTAAAAATTGTCGGCATCCTTTTCCTTGAGCCAAAGTCTTGTCGGAGGATTTGGGGATGCGGTTCATCTTCCTCAATCCAAACATAGTAGTCGATCTTTTTGGGAGTCGTATAGTAACAAACACACGTCTCATCAGTTGTGACAATGTCTGTTAACAGTTTGGGGCCAGTAGGTTCAAGTGCTGCAGGCATCCCCTCGCACGAGTCGACTCTAGCCCTCTTGTGCTGGAGGCGGGGGTTGCTCAGTCGGTAGCGCGCCAGGCTCGTAATCTGTAGTTCACAGGTTCCAGTTCCAGCTGGGTCAGCGTGAGCGTTTGATTTGAGATCCCCGCCCTGCCCACGGTCAGTAGGGGACACCGATGGGCTTGGAAAGGCCGCCGTCCGTCGGATGGGACGTTAAGCCGTGGCCTCGTGTATTGGACAGCCATACACTGTGCACGTTAAAGAACACGCTGGATGGCCTTGACGGGAGGCTACCATCTCCCGGTGCACGTTAAATACCCGGTGCAAGTTAAAGAACACGCTGGATGGCCTTGACGGGAGGCATCCCAACAGCTGTTCCAGTGGGTCCCCTCCCCCAACCTTCTCTGAGCCTTCGGGGTCCATGTGACCTGGCCATTTAGCCCATGGTGTGCAAAAAAGTGCCGCTCAGAGGTAAAACAACCAAACCAACCCTCTTGTGCTGTTCTATGAATTTGTGGGGTACCCATTTGGCACAGAGTTTTCGGAACTTTAAATGTTGATGAGTAATTGTTTCCACGCTACCAATCGATACACTGACAGCTAAGCCTATTACTTGAACGGTGATGTGTGGGCTTTCCTTAATGAATTCACAAACAGGAGCGATGGTTCTCTCATTCATGGTCTCCTGTGGCCTTCCTGTACGAGGGAGATCTTTGAAGTTCTGTAGTCTTTCTCTCAATTTGCGCATCCATCCCGTAACAGTGACATATGAACAAGCACGATCCCCATATACTTGTAATAAATCGGCATGAATTTTTTCACGTCGTCTCCGAGCTGCATCTTTGTGAAAATGTAAAATCTCTTCCCGTCTTTAATAGGCTCCATAACGTTGTTGGGTTGTTTTCCTCTGAGCCGCACTTTTTTGCACACCATGGGCCAAATGGCCAGGTCACATGGACCCCGAAGGCTCAGAGAAGGTTGGGGGAGGGGACCCACTGGAACAGCTGTTGGGAGACAGATGGTAGCCTCCCGTCAAGGCCATCCAGCGTGTTCTTCAACGTGCACAGGGTATGGCTCTCCCGCACACGGGGCCACGGCTTAACGTCCCATCCGACGGACGAGATTTCAGGATGAGGCTGATATTTTAGTTTCAAATTCCTCCTATGCTTGGGGCGGGGGTTCCAAGCCCATCGGTGTCCCCTACTGACCGTGGGCAGGACGGGGAATTTTGCGGAGATAAATCTCAACGCTGACCCAGCTGGGACTCGAACCTGGGAATTACAGATTACGAGCCTGGCGCGCTATCGACTGAGCCACCCCCGCCCCCAGCTCCATAACAACAACGCACTAATTTTAAAGATCGAAATTTACGCGCAGCCACCGGAGAGAGAAATGATGAACGGTCTTTGCTTCTAAAAAATCATTCTAACACGTAATGACAAGTTTAGACACGCTTTCAAATAAGTCGTAGTTCGTTAACTTCGGAGGAACAAGTGGAAATCTGCACTTGCGTGTCAAGAAATTTTTGAACCTCCATAGGTAAGGTTTTTTATTTCCAACAGTTGTTTGCCCATAATGAGAGAAATAGTAAGGTTACAAGGAACCCAAGTTCCTGGGTAGGGGAAGGTTGGATTGGGTTGTTTTACCTCTGAGCGGTACTTTTTTGCACACCTTGGGCAAAATGGCCAGGTCACATGGACCCCGAAGGCTCAGAGAAGGTTGGGGGAGGGGACCCACTGGAACAGCTGTTGGGAGACAGATGGTAGCCTCCCGTCAAGGCCATCCAGCGTGTTCTTTAACGTGCACAGGGTATGGCTCTCCCGCACATGGGGCCACGGCTTAACGTCCCATCCGAAGGACGGCAGCCTTTCCAAGCCCATCGGTGTCCCCTTCTGACAGTGGGCAGGGCGGGGAATTTTGCGGAGATAAATCTCAACGCTGACCCAGCTGGGACTCGAACCTGGGAACTACAGATTACGAGCCTGGCGCGTTACCGACTGAGCCACCCCCGCCCCAAGCATAGGAGGAATTTGAAACTAAAATATCAGCCTCATCCTGAAATATCAGAATTAGCCTGCAATATCAGAATGAACATGAAATATCAGAATGAACCTGGAATATCAGAATGAACATGAAACTTCAATATGAACCAGAAATATCAGTATGAACTTGAACTATAAGCATGAACCTGAATTATCAGAATGAACCTGAAATATTAGCATGAACTTGAAATATCAGAATAAACCTGCAATATCAGCATCATCGTGAAATATCAGAATAAATCTGAAATATCAACATGAACCTGTAATATACGAATGAACCTGAAATATTAGTAGGGACCTTAAATATCAAAATGAACCTGCAATATCAGCATCAATCTGAAATATCAGAATGACTTTAAAATATCAACATGAACCTGAAATATAGGAATGAACCTTAAATATTAGCATGAACCTGGAATATCAGAAAGAGGCTGAAATATCAAAATGAACCTGAAATATCAGCATCAACCTGAAATATCGCAATGAACCTGAAATATCAGAATGAACCTGAAATATCAACATGAATCTGAAATATAAGAAGGAACATGAAATATCAGCATGAACCGGAAATATGAGAATGAACCTGAAATATCAACATGAATCTGAAGTATTCGAATGAACTTGAAATATCAACGTGAATCTGAAAGAGAATGAACCTAGAATATCAGCACGAAATATCAGAATGAACCTTAAATATCAGCACGAAATATCAGAATGAACCTTAAATATCAGCATGAACCTGAAATATAGATATGAACCTGAAATATCAGAATGAAACTGAAATATCAACATGGACCTGAAATATAGGAATGAACCTGCAATATCAGCATCAACCTGAAATATCAGAATGAACCTGCAATATCAGCATCAACCTGAAATATCAGAATGAATCAGAAATATCAACATGAACCTGAAATATAGGAATGAATCTCAAATATTACTACGAAGCGGAAATATCAAAATGAACCGGAAATATCAGAATGAACCTGAAATACCACCATGAACTGAAAATATCAGAATGAGCCTGAAATATCAACATGAACGTGAAATATAGGAATGAACCAGAAATATCAGTATGAACCTGAAATATCAACATGAACGTGAAACATAGGAATGAACCAAAAATATCAGCATGATCCTGAAATATATGAATGAACCTGAAATATTAGCACGAACCTGGAATATCAGAATGAACCTGCAATATCAGCATCAACCTAAAATATAAGAATGAATCTGAAATATCAACATGAATCCGAAATATAGGAATGAACCTTAAATATTAGCACGAACCTGGAATATCAAAATGAACCTGAAATATCAGCATCAACGTGAAATATCAGCGTCAACCAGAAATATCGGAATTAACCTGGAATATCAAAATGAACATGAAATATCAGCATGAACCTGAAATATCGGAATGACTGAAATATCAGAATGAACCTGAAATATCAACATGAACGTGAAATATAGGAATGAACCTGAAATATCAGCATGAACCTGAAATATCAGCATGAACCTGAAATATCAACATGAACCTGAAATATCAACATGAACGTGAAATATAGGAATGAACCTGAAATATCAGAATGAACCTGAAATATCAACATGAACCTGAAATATCAGCATGAACCTGAAATATAGGAAGGAACCTGAAATATAGGAAGGAACCTGAAATAATAGAATGAACCTGAAATATCAGAATGAACTTGAAATATTAGCATCAACCTGAAGAATAATCGACTGATCCAAACCACCGCTCGAATATTTTTGTATTTTTATTTTTCTGCGCTTCTAGGTCTTCTGAGTTACTTTTAAAATTATTAACGTTAAAGATTTCATTTGCTCAACTGGAAATGAAGAAATAGTCTGCATATATATGAGGACTAAATTTAAATATTTTAAAGAGGTAGTAAATTTTTGAGATTCTTGTGCATTTAGATCACTTTATGGCTTTTAAAGCAGTGTATATTTTCTAAATATTAAATAATATTTGTATACATTTCAGTTCTTTTATTTTAATACGAAATTTCTATTCTTACCAGTAATTTTATAATTTGTTGGAACTGAATGAAATAATCTGTCAATGCAGAATTTAATCTTTTAAGAGAAATGTCGAACGAAGAGTTCGTTTCTGTAGAAAGCATTTCCTATCTTTATATCATTATGTTACCCAAAAACACTTCTAGCCATTAGCATGATTTGAAAACTTCTTGAAAGCATCATTTGTGCGCGATTCAGTTCATTAGAGCCGCTGCTACGGAGACTTATAATGGATATAAGATGCATCGTTAATGACAGCTGCAGAGGCTTCAATGCTGTCTTTAAATGTGAGGTTTTTAAAGTGAGGTTTTTCCCAAGTTAGCAAAGAACACATGACCAATAAAAGAGCAACACCGGACAGTTTCATTTCGGCCACTTCAATATTTTTTTTCTTTTGTATGGAAATTTTCTGGAAGAAAATTTTTAAACTTGTTTATGTTATTTTGAATGGCAGAAGTAGACGGCTTTTCTTTTAACAAGAGACTGGAATTTTATTGTCGACGTTAATTGTAGGGGGAAAAGGGAAAAATACAGCAATGTCCAAATATTAAGTATGACGCCATGTTATGTTAATGAGATGCTAAATTCGAAGTACCGTAATTTTGCTAACTAAACTTTTTTTGGAAACATGATTTAAGGTAAATTAAAAATTTCAATGAAATATATACAAATCTCGATTTTTAACAATAGTTGTTCATAATTTAATCTTTTCTCTATCCCTGAGGCATACAGTATATGCCCCAATGAGAGCGAAATATCCCATACAATATCGTCCAATTAAAGCTTTTATTTTGATTATCAATGTAGGTGGCCATTTACCAGTCTACAAATAAATGCAAGATGACAGTATGCTCAATGTTTGAAGCAGAAATAAATACCATATGACATTGTGCCCAATGTTCAAAGCATAAATAAATACAATATGAAAGTGTGGCCAATGTTCAAAGCATAAATAAATACAATATGAAAGTGTGGCCAATGTTCAAAGCAGAAATAAATACCAGATGACAGTGTGCTCAATGTTCAAAGCAGAAATAAATACAATGTGAAAGTGTGGCCAATGTTCAAAGCAGAAATAAATACAATATGAAAGTGTAGCCAATGTTCAAAGCATAAATAAATACAATATGAAAGTGTGGCCAATGTTCAAAGCAGAAATAAATACCAGATGACAGTGTGCTCAATGTTCAAAGCAGAAATAAATACAATATGAAAGTGTGGCCAATGTTCAAAGCAGAAATAAATACCATATGACATAGTGCCCAATGTTCAAAGCATAAATAAATACAATATGAAAGTGTGGCCAATGTTCAAAGCAGAAATAAATGCAAGACGACAATGTGCTCAATGTTCAAAGCAGAAATAAATGCAAGACGACAATAGGCCCAATGTTAAGCAGAAATAAATGCAAGACGACAATGTGCTCAATGTTCAAAGCAGAAATAAATACAAGACGAGAGTAGGCCCAATGTTCAAAGCAGAAATAAATGCAAGACGACAATGTGCTCAATGTTCAAAACAGAAATAAATACAAGACGACAATAGGCCCAATGTTCAAAGCAGAAATAAATACAAGACGACAATAGGCCCAATGTTCAAAGCAGAAA
Source organism: Ryuthela nishihirai (assembly GCA_038380435.1). Taxonomy (NCBI): domain Eukaryota; kingdom Metazoa; phylum Arthropoda; class Arachnida; order Araneae; family Heptathelidae; genus Ryuthela; species Ryuthela nishihirai. The sequence continues at coordinate 36,673,049 of JAWZYU010000008.1, read as the reverse complement.
TAAATACAAGACGATAGTAGGTCCAATATTCGAAACAGAAATAAATGCAAGACGACAGTAGGCCAAATGTTCGAAGCAGAAATAAATACAAGATCACAGTGTGCCCAATATTCAAAGCAGAAATAAATACACCCGAACAAAAACTGTCTGTACTATGTGCAAAACTGCTCTTTGTAAAAAAAAAACAAACAACTGCGCTGTAACTTTCATAACTAGTGTCATTGTTTCATCATTATTCTCGGTTTTGTGATTTTTTTACATTCATTCTAATAAATAATTCAGGAAAACAGTACACCGGATATATATATATATTTCTATTACATAGAGTGCCAATGGGACAAATAAGTCCTAGTGACTTGGGTTGTTTTACCTCTGAGCGGCACTTTTTTGCACACCATGGGCTAAATGGCCAGGTCACATGGACCCCGAAGGCTCAGAGAAGGTTGGGGGAGGGGACCCACTGGAACAGCTGTTGGGAGACAGATGGTAGCCTCCCGTCAAGGCCATCCAGCGTGTTCTTTAACGTGCACAGGGTATGGCTCTCCCGCACACGGAGCCACGGCTTAACGTCCCATCCGACGGACGGTGGCCTTTCCAAACCCATCGGTGTCCCCTACTGTCCGTGGGCAGGGCCGGAAATTTTGCGGAGATAAATCTCAACGCTGACCAAGCTGGGACTCGAACCTGGGAACTACAGATTACGAGCCTTGCGTGCTACCGACTGAGCCACCCCCGCCCCTAAGTCCCAGTGAAAAATACTACTAAGTTGTATGTTTATGTTCCATACCTTTCCACCCATTCTCCTTTCAAAAATAGAAATATTTTGTTGTTACAGATTTAATAGTAAATCTCTTAACATTAATGCCGTTTCGTGGTCAAATGGTTAACTACTGATCCAAGGGACCTGAGTTAGATTCATGGGTAAGGTATGGATGCTGGCTTTCTGCTGAGGTCTCGGAATTCTCACAAGCGTTCTCTATGGGGAAAAAACTGAAAGGCTTCTGTCAGACCTTTGTGGCGAGCAGCTATTTGAAGAGATATTTATTATATTAACATAATACACAAGCTAGTTTAAAAAAACAAGAGGAAACAAAACTGATAGTGAAAAGGTTAAAAAGAGAAAAATTTGAATATTTGACCATAGCAATATTAGTCATAAGAATTTACCTCAGAAACTTATTTATTACGTATCAAACTCTTCTGTATTAGCCGTACGTAGAAAAAAGTCGCATCCCCAACAGCTGCTTTTATAAGCATTCATATCCACTACAGCTGCTCTTATAGATATTCAAATTCACTACATCTGCATTTATAAATATGCATATTTACTAGAGGTGCTTTTACAAATATTTATATCCATTATAGCTGCCTTTATAAATATTCATATCCATTACAGCTGCCTTTATAAATATTCGTATCCACTACAGGGGCTTTTATAAATATTAAAAATATCTCTACACGATGCTATGAATTTAATGGATGAAAAATTAAACGAAATATCATAGACGGATATTGCCATGAGATTCCATAGATGGTATATATCTGGCTTCATCTATAAAACGGAATGGCATTCATTTAAAATAATATTATTCTAATATATTGTTACAGATTTTTAGCAATGTTCTTATTTGACGTGATTTCATAAAAAACAAACAAAATAAATAAGTAAATGAACTGATATAATAACTGAGACAATTATTTTACATTAATAACGTAAAAATTAAGTATTAATTCCTTGAAGTACCAATAGCCTAACTAACTAATATTTAATTACTTTTGACACTCATGAAATACCAAATGAAAAATGAATAAAAAAAATCATAGGTACAACTCTTCCCAATCTTTTTTTCTAATGACTATAAAAAGTGGTTGTAGGAAATGACACCCTTACAGTAACTAAATATGCTCTTTTTTTCATAAAACCTTTTACTAAACAAACATCGATAATCTAAGTTGTTATCGCGCATTATACAAAACAAAGTCTTTTCTACAACTCTTCTACTTAATTCAGGGTTCGAATCCCAGTCACGACAATCAATTTTGTGCGGGGGTAGCATAGTGGGTAGCGCGCCAAGCTCGTAATCTGCAGTTCCCAAGTTCGAATCGCAGCTGGGTCAGCGTTGAGATTTATCTCGGCAGAACTCCCCGCCCTACACACTGTCAGCAGGGGACACCGATGGGCTTGGAAAGGCCGCCGTCCGTCTGATGAGACGTTAAGTCATGGTCCGTGAGAGGAGAGCCGTACCACGTGCACATTAAAGAACACGATGGATGGCCTTCATGGGAGGCTACCATCTATCTCCTAACAGCTGTTCGGTGGGTCCCATCCCCCAACGTTTTCTGAGCCTTTGGAGGCTCAGAAAACGCAATGGGCTAAATGACCGGGTCACAAGGACTTGTGACCCAGTCATTTAGCCCATTTTGTGCAAAAAAGTGCTATTCTGGGGTAAAAAACCCAACTACTGAATTCATGTATTTTGAATTCAACTGCGCTTTCTTCTGATCATGGGGGCGGGGGTGGCTCAGACGGTAGCGCGCGAGGCTCGTAATCTGTAGTTCCCAGGTTCGAGTCCCAGCTGGGTCAGCGTTGAGATTTATCTCCGCAAAATTCCCCGCCCTGCCCACGGTCAGTAGGGGACACCGATGGGCTAGGAAAGGCCGCCGCCCATCGGATGGGACGTTAAGCCGTGGGCCCCATGTGCGGGAGAGCTGTACCCTGTGCACGTTAAATAACACGCTGGATGGCCTTGACGGGAGGCTACCATCTGTCTCCCAACAGCTGTTCCAGTGGGTCCCCTCCCCTAACCTTCTCTGAGCCTTCGGGGTCCATGTGACCTGGCCATTTAGCCCATGGTGTGCAAAAAAGTGCCGCTCAGAGGTAAAACAACCCAACGTTAAAGAACACGCTGGATGGCCTTGACGGGAGGCTACCATCTGTCTCCCAACAGCTGTTCCAGTGGGTCCCCTCCTCTAACCTTCTCTGAGCCTTCGGGGTCCATGTGACCTGGCCATTTAGCCCATGGTGTGCAAAAAAGTGCCGCTCATAGGTAAAACAAACCAAACTAAAATTCTGATCATGATGTAATCCACACTACGTGCTGTATCTCGGGTATTTCGTAGTAAAACAGTCACGCTCCCATTATTGCACGTGAACATTTCTCTTCAATATTTACAAAGTATTTAACCACTATTAAGATGTTTTATGTAACAGGATGAAGATGGGTGCAGAGGAAAAATTGTCTTTAACCGGGTGGCATCTGAACCCATGACAGTGTTTAAATACTCTGTAAATCAATGATGAGCTGCGAATTCATTTGTCTAAATACAGGATGCTATTAATCATACCAGAAGTGACGCAGATACCGATTTGCTCAAAAAAGGAGCATCAGCCAGGAGGCTCTTGTAGCGTGACTGGTCTTGTGCGCATGCCTGGGAAGGTTTTGAAGAATAGAGTCCCCAAACGCAATCAGAAAGACAGTGATTGAACAGATCGTTTATAGCGTAACATCAGCAGTAGAGGAGAGTATGTAGCTCAGTGGTCAGATCATCTGACATATCATCTGGAGATCATGGGTTCAGCCCACCCTGATCAAGACAATTTTCATTTACACCCATCTTCATTCTGTTACTTGAAACAGCTTGATAGTGATTATTTAATCACTATCACTCTGCAAATCAATAATGAGCTGTGAATTCAAATGCTAAAACTCTTCAATATTAAATGCAAAACAAACCATTTATATATCTTATGAAGAAAATATTACGGAAGCGGTAGGGAATTTTTCCAAATTTTTTCGAACTTCTAGAAGCTTTAGCTCTTTTACGAGGTAGGAAATCGATCTTTTCCTGAGAAGTCATGTGACAGGGGCTACCACTGTGCAATGGACCGTAGAGTGTGACGTCCAGTTTTTTACGCAGTGAAACGCATACAGGCGAGATCGTAAAAGAACAGATGGTCAAGAATAAGTTTTTTCCTCTTGCCCAAAACTTACTTTTGCTGGCTTACTATAGAAAGCCAATAAGCTAAAAGTTTCTCTCTCACAGAAGACGTTTGAAGCACTCGTCCTATTGCAGCTGGTGCCATTGTGATACGAATTCTGCATTACACATTCTGCATTCTACACAAAATCTTTCCAAATGTGCGAGTATTACAATGCTATCTGATATAAAATTTGTAATGTGTTTGAAAAACGTTTCTACTCTTTTGTCTTAAAAGCATATTACTAGCCATTTGGAATGACATTTGATCAAATAAATGATTATTATTATTAAATCTAAACACGTAAAAATATTTTTTTTTACTGCATGGGAAAAGTTATAATACACAGGAATTTTATAATAAATTGCTAATGCTTTAAAACATATGAAATTTATAATTAGATAGAATTGTGAAAAAACAGAATAGAATAATTACTATTTCTTCTAATTAGAAGTTAATGATAATTTGATTCATCATAAAACAGCATTAACAGGTTTTATGGACAATTTGAAATATCACACTGGTTTGTAGAAATTAAGGAAGAACCCTAGGTTACGGCAATGGGTTGGGTTGTTTTACCTCTGAGCAGCACTTTTTTGCACACCATAGGCTAAATGGCCAGGTCACAAGGACCCCAAAGGCTCAGAGAAGGTTGGGGAGGGGGCCCACTGGAACAGCTGTTGTGAGACAAATTGTAACCTCCCGTCAAGGCCATCCAGCGTGTACTTTAACGTGCACAGGGTATGGCTCTCCCGCACATGGGACCACGGCTTAACGTCCCATCCGACGGACGGGGCTTTTCCAAGCCTATTGGTGTCCTCTTTTGACCGTGGGCAGAGCGGGGATTTTGAGGAGATAAGTCTCAACGCTGACCCAGCTGGGACTAGACCTTGGGAATTGCAGATTACGAGCCTGGCGCTACCGACTGAGCCACCCCCACCCAATACGGCAATCGGAAGCTAATGTCGAAGTTCTATAACTTCTATAATAATTGTTTACTTTTTTTGAAAAATCTAATAGAAGATAAATATTACAATCAAATATATCAATATCTCAATTCTTCATTAATATTCGTTCAGTATTTAATGAGCTATGGAAGTTTGAATACTTAACAATAACAATGCCAGTCACAAAAATTGACTTCAGAAGTTAAATGAAACTTAGTAATAAGTATTGTATCAAAATGTTTAAAATAAAATAAATGTATATTATAGAAGTTTGTGTAAAGGATTCTTTCACTCTTCATCATTGTATAATTTTCTTTATTGATGTTACTTAATATTCAAACTTCTTAACTCATTAAATATTGAACGAATATTGTTGAAAATCGAGATATTGATATATTTGATTAAGATATTTATCTGCTATTACATTTTCCAAACTAAAAATATTTCTTTTAGAAGTTGCAGAGTTTTGACGTTAGCTTCTCATTGGCATAACAATAGGATTGTTCCTTAGTTTATGGGAACCAGTGTATTTAGTAATAAATATCTACCGGTTGTAATTATATTTCAATAATTTACTTGATCCAAAGCAATTTGATATTTGGCTAATGGATAATTATTTTAAAATACAGAAATTAAATTTTACGTTAAATGAAGGAAGAAACAAATAATCACAGGTTCATTTTTAAGCGAAAATTTTTATTTAGATGACATAATTTTTAAGACATTTTTCCTAACTCAGAGTCTTTTTAAGTCTAAAGCACTTTTGGAGGTACAAAATTATGGAGGCATATTAGTAGAAAAGCATGCATAGCGATTTTAAAAAATATATTAGCATAATCAGCAATAAATTAATATGTTTTATCTAACATACATATTGATGATTGTGAAGGAGTGACTCACTGGCTGACAAGATTAGGTTTGTTTTACCTCTGAGTCGCACTTTTTTTGCACACAATGGACTAAATGGCCAAGTTACAAAGACCCCGATGGCTCAGAGAAAGTTGGGGGAGAAGACCTACTGGAAAATTGTTAGGAGACAGATGGTAGCTTCCCGTGAAGCCCATCAAGCTAGTTTTTTTAACATACACAGAGTATAGTTCTCCCGCACAAAGGGCCACGGCTTAACATACCATTTGACGGACTGCTGTCTTTCCAAGCCCATCGTTTTCCCCTACTGACCTTTGACTGGGTGGGGATTTAGCGGAGATTAATCTCAACGCTGGCACAGTTGGGCATTAAACCTGGGAACTGCAGATTAAGCCTGGTGTGTTACTGGGTTGGGTTGTTTTACCTTTGAGCGGCACTTTTGTGCACACCATGGCCTAAATGGCCAGGTCACATGGACCCCGAAGGCTCAGAGAAGGTTGGGGGAGGGGACCCACTAGAACAGCTGTTGGGAGACAGATGGTAGCCTCCCGTCAAGGCCATCCAGCGTGTTCTTTAACGTGCACAGGGTATGGCTCTCCCGCACACGGGTCACGGCTTAACGTCCCATCCGACGGACGGCGGCCTTTCCAAGTCCATCGGTGTCCCCTACTGACCGTGGGCAGGGCGGGGAATTTTGCGGAGATAAATCTCAACTCTTACCCAGCTGGGACTCGAACCTGGGAACTACAGATTACGAGCCTGGCGCGCTACCGACTGAGCCACCCCCGCCCCAGGTGTGTTACTGAAAAGGAAAAACTTGCTACATATAAAGCAATGGAACTCAAGCTATGATAGTCATCAATCATACTGACACCTCTGGCCAAGGCAACCTGAATTATTACGGCCATTACAACTATTTTAACAATATCGCATATGGAGGAAATTATTTATATCTCTTAGGTTGAATATTACTGCAAGTAGTTTTAGGATATACCTAGTGAATGAAATATTAGATACAATTTAATTGTTATGGCAATAATACAAAATAAAAGAAAAATAGTAAATTTTTTAATTCATACGTATGTGATTATTATTTCTTATAGGGATCAATTTATTATTTTAATCTTTTGTATGTTATAATTTAAAGCAACCTTAAAGCAATAATATTACATTAAAATTCAAAACAATTTCCTTCCATACATGACGTCATCGAAAGAGCTGTCATGGGTTGGGTTGGGTTGTTTTACCTCTGAGCGGCATTTTTTTGCATACCATGGGCTAAATGGCCAGGTCACATGGACCCCGAAGGCTCAGAGAAGGTTGGGGGAGGGGACCCACTGGAATAGCTGTTGGGAGACAGATGGTAGCCTCCCGTCAAGGCCATCCAGCGTGTTATTTAACGTGCACAGGGTATGGCTCTCCCACACACGGGGCCACGGCTTAACGTCCCATCCGACGGACGGCGGCCTTTCCAAGCCCATCGGTGTCCCCTACTAACCGTGGGCAGGGCGGAGAATTTTTGCGGAGATAAATCTCAACGCTGACCCAGCTGGGACTCGAACCTGAGAACTACAGATTACGAGCCTGGCGCGCTACCGACTGAGCCACCCCCGCGCCAGCTGTCATGGACTCCATTTTCGAAGTAGCCTTGGCCTGGAGCCCTACCAATGCAATCAACCTCTCCTTATTTAAAGGAAAATAGGGTTTTGAAACCTTTTAGAATTTTCTTTGTCATCGAGAAATGAATGTGAAAGAACAGCACAATTACGTAAAAGTGCCTTTTGACTTAATGCGTTATGATTTATTCTCCGAAATTAGTACATGTCTTCCTTTTGTGACATTACGCTGAGGTTTTTGTAGCGATACACCGAACCAGAGACAATCGTTGTACAAACGAGGGAAAAATAGGGTGGGAATTAATTATGCCTAGATATTTAAACGATTTAATTTGTGTGAATTTTAACTACAATTATTTATTTTTAAATATCATAAAGTAAATTTTTGTTTTATTAAAATATTTATAACTATTTTAAAATTAATCACCGAATTTAAAAAAAAGTGGTTACCGGTACTATTTTTAAGAAATAAAACTAAAATTAAAATACCGATGTATATTTAAAGAAATATGTTAGTGGACACTCTGAGACTGTAACGTTAAACAACAACAACACTCTGAGTCCACTATGATGGCATAGGTGGTTGCAGTGGTAAACGATGAATGAATGAAATTGATGGTTAGATAATAACTACGAAAAGAAATACTTCAATTTTAGGACCGTTTTACATGATTAGAGGTTTTACGAAAATAATATTTTACCCAAACCTTACTTTGATAATATCATACTATATTATTATATATTACCAGTAATAATATTTATTATTATTATTATTTCGAAAAAAAATATTATCAAATTTTTTTGTGTATCAATTTTTATTATTATAATACCAAAAATACTATTATTATTCTATTACTGTTATATTTAATTGTTAATTTTAGATTATTGTTACGGGCTTGGAAAGGCCGCCGTCCGTAGTTAGTTTATTGTTAATTTTAGGACCGTTTTACATGATTAGAGCTTTTACGAAAATAATATTTTACCCAAACCTTACTTTGATAATATCATACTATATTTTTTAGTGTATCAATTTTTATTATTATATACCAAAAATACTATTATTATTCTATTACTGTTATGATATATTATGATATATTATTATAATATCAAAAATACTAATATTATTCTATTACTGTTATATTACCAAATTAATTTTAAGAAAAACATATATTACTGAAACCTTTCTTTTCTAGTAATATACTTTATTATTATACTAGAGAAAACTTTTTTATGGCAACGTGACTCACACATCTCCTACGAATGTTTTTATGTTTTGCTGCACAGTGATTAAGTATAAAATATTTCTATGAATAAAATATTAGCGGTAAAAGTTTTTTTTTCCCAGAATGCCTTTTAAGCTAATTATTTCTGTAAAATTCCCATTTTTATGCACCTACACATGAAGAGGCTTGAAAAAAGATAAGAACAATTGTCCTTATTGATCTGAAATATGCAACCACTTTCATTTGGCGTTAGAATTACGTGACGGGGCTTCAGAGCATGAGTGGCCACTTAGCTACTTATCTCCATAATTAGGAGGCAGGGTGAGTATGAGCAGGAAAGATCTGCTTTCATAAGTCCTCATCGCAAAACTCGGTTGACTGTCAAGCACGGCGACTGAGGAAAAGCCAGACATGCAATAATAAGAAAGGTCAGTTCGAAGATCATCACTTTTTGACAGCCTATAACAAGGAAACATTTCCTAAGCTCAGTCATAACGAGAAAATTGGCTGTTTCGGCGCATTATTTTATAGTTTTCTTTTCCTAATTGTTATAGAAGGTCGTAAATCTTGATTAGTAGTAGCTGTAACTATTAGAGAGAAAAGAATGATGGGATGGTTAAAAAGCTTTTAACTTTGGCTTTATTGTTTCAGGATAACTGGATAAGGGAAAATTGGCAGTCTGATTGCTTTCCCTGCTTTTCCAATAAAGTAATCATTAAGACAGCAAAAATCTTGAAAAACGTAAAAACACTAAGTAAAGATATTGTAGTTTTAAACATGCCCGGGGCGGGGGTGGCTCAGTCGGTAGCGCGCGAGGCTCGTAATCTGTAGTTCCCAGGTTCGAGTCCCAGCTGGGTCAGCGTTGAGATTTATCTCCGCAAAATTTCCCCGCCCTGCCCACGGTCAGTAGGGGACACCGATGGGCTTGGGAAGGCCGCCGTCCGTCGGATGGGACGTTAAGCCGTGGCCCCGTGTGTGGGAGAGCCATACCCTGTGCCCGTTAAAGAACACTCTGGATGGCCTTGACGGGAGGCTACCATCTGTCTCCCAACAGCTGTTCCAGTGGGTCCCCTCCCCCAACCTTTTCTGAGCCTTCGGGGTCCATGTGACCTGGCCATTTAGCTCATGGTGTGCAAAAAAGTGCCGCTCAGAGGTAAAACAATCCAAACAATCTAAACATGCCCAATAATACTTATAATTATAAAACTGTAATTTTAAAACACTAACCATTTATAAAAAGTTCATATATAAATATAAACTTAATAATATTAAAGAAAGAAATGGGACAATTTTTGTCGCAATACTAATTTCTTTACTCCCACTACAAAGATATGGAAAATGATCAAGGCGATTGGAAAACAAGTCACACCCTCATCTCCTTGGAACATCATGATACTATAACAAAAATTTGAAGACTGTTGCGAATGGTTTTGCAAAGTATTTGCTTCGCAGGGAAATCACTTCTTTTCTTCGGAGTTTAATCAAAATCAAATTGTTGTAGAAACGGAACTTCAGAAGCATGAAAAATTTAATTCAAATGCCGCTGATTATATTGACATGACCTTCAGTATGAATGAAATTACTCTTGAATTGAAAAAATGTAAAACATCTACTTCGTCAGGACTGGATGGAATAACATATAAGATGTTAAAAAATCTTACCGAGTCTCAAATTAAACTTTTGCTAACATCTTTTAATGGACTCTGGGTTAAAAGAATATTCCAAATAGACTGGAAAACTACATGCATTGTCCCTATTCTTAAGCCAAATAAGCAAGCGAAAGATCTATCTCCTTTCAGACCTAGGGGCGGGGGTGGCTCAATCGGTAGCGCGCCAGGCTCGTAATCTGTAGTTCCCAGGTTCGAGTCCCAGTTGGGCCAGCGTTGAGATTTATCTTCGCAAAATTTCCCGCCTTGCCCACGGTCAGTAGGGGACTTGGAAAGGCCGCCGTCCGTCGGATGGACGTTAAGCCGTGGCCCCGTGTGCGGGAGAGCCATACCCTGTGCACGTTAAAGAACACGCTGGATGGCCTTGACGGGAGGCTACGATCTGTCTCCCAACAGCTGTTCCAGTGGGTCCCCTCCCCCAACCTTCTCTGAGTCTTCGGGGTCCATGTGACCTGGCCATTTAGCCCATGGTGTGCAAAAAAGTGCCGCTCAGAGGTAAAACAACAACCTTTCAGACCTATTGCTCTGAGCTCTTGTCTAGGAAAACTGCTGGAGAACACGGTGAATAGGAGACTAAACTGGATTATAGAATCACATAATTATCTTCACTATGTAGTATCTGGTTTCAGGAGAGGTCGGAGCTCAATAGACAACATAATTGATTTAGTCTCGGATATACAAGCAGGATTGAACATTAGAAACACTAATACCGTAGCAAATTTATCGACTTGAAAAAAGCTTATGATTCAGTGTGGATCAGAGGACTACTATAAAAAAATTCAAACTTGAAAATCACAAGAAGCATGTTTGCATAGTTGAATCATTTGCTAATTAAGAAAAAATTATTGTGAAATTAAAATACGAAACTTCTGCTCTTAACCCTTTAGAGAATGGTCTTCCACAAGGAGGAGTGCTTAGTCCAATATTCTTCAATCTATTTTTACACGATTTTACTGATATTTTACCAACGAATGTGACACTCTCTGTCTATGCAAAGGACATTGTGATTTGGTACACTGGCAGAAGCATATCGAGAATCCAGTCGGTGCTAAAATCCGTTTTTAATGAGACTGTTAAATATTTTGATTCATGGGGACTGGAAAAATCCGAAGAAAAGACTGTAGTAATGCCCTTTTGTAGCAATCGACGATTTCCAGACATTTCTATTAATTACAAGGAACGTTCCCTGCAGGTTGTGAAAGAACACTGTTATTAAGAAATCCTACTGGACTCTGAAGTCAAATGGAACTGCTATATTCGTCAACTTATCTCTACTTCTAAACCTATTATTAACATATTAAGATGCATTGGGTCCAGCAAGAATGGAGCATTGCCTCGTCAAATGATCTATCTTTACAGATCAATTCTGAGATCTAGATTGGAATATGGGGGTTTTCTACTGGATAGTGCTAGTCCTTCCCTTGTTAAAAAGCTGGAAACTATGCAAAACCAAACACTAAGAATCTGCTTGGGCCAGTTAAGTCTTTTGTCCATCTATTTCTTTGAATGCTGAGGCTAATATTCCACCTCTATCCATCAGAAGACCTTATGTGCTGTTTTCACACTTCTCAAGATTGCTCTTCAAACAAGAATATCACCCAGTGACTGATAAGATCCTTTTTGGATCAGGAAAGATCAGTGCTGAAACTACACTGCTCACAAAAATTAGGGGATATTTCAAAATGAATATGAAGCGATGAAATATCCCCTAATTTTTGTGAGCAGTATACTTCCATCCGCTCTTTGATTTGATTACAGCACAAAGTTATGAGGTAGACAAACTTTCTGAAAAACTTCCTTGGATCTTTCAACAATTTTATTGCTTTGTTTCCATTTCAGGTTTCACATAAAAAAAGGAACTTGATAGCTCAGTTCAAAAGATTATTGCTCAGGGGCTAATAGAACAAAAATATGAAAATCATATTAAGATTTTCTCTGACGGATCTTTTAACAAGTTAACACAAAAAGCTGGAGCGGCTTTCTGGGTCTCAGAAATGTCTCATTTTGAAGCTATCATGCTTCAAAGGTGCCTCGGAAGTTATGACTACTGAGTTAATTGCAATTGAAATGGCTCTAAAGTGGTACTTTAAACAACCAAAATCTAATTTTGTTGTACTTGCAAATAGTAGTTCATCTTTGTTATTCCTCCGTGAAGATCCATGACAATTCAAGAATAATGGGCTTTTCCTAAACATCCTTGAGACCATCGATCAAAAAATTGAAAAAGGATCCACAATTAATTTGCAATGGATCCCTGGACATGTAGGTGTCCAGGGAAAAGAAATTGCTGAATTTTTAGCAAAGTCGGCCCTTAACAATGAAAACAACCTCCAGTTGCAAATTGGTAATTTATGTGTTTCTAAATTAAATAAAGAAAAGCTGAAGGAGAACTTTATACATCACTTCCAAACCATTGCTGAAAGAAAGTTCAATCATCAACAATTATCAGAGAACAAGATCCTTCCACTAAATGATCTGCAAATTTCAAAAAGAAATTTTGTGTTCATCACCAGACTCAGAACAGATGCATCACTCTTGAACTATTCTTCTACTTTTCAAGATGAGAAAGGTTCTTTCCCCCAATTGCCAGACGTGCAACGAAAAGGAAACGGTGATTCATGTTTTGCTGAATTGTATTGCTTACTCGATCCAGGGTTGGGTTGGGTTGTTGTACCTCTGAGCGGCACTTTTTTGCACACCATGGGCTAAATGGCCAGGTCACATGGAACCCGAAGGCTCAGAGAAGGTTGGGGGAGGAGACCCACTGGAACAGCTGTTGGGAGACAGATGGTAGTCTCCCGTCAAGGCCATCCAGCGTGTTCTTTTACGTGCACAGGGTATGGCTCTCCCGCACACGGGGCCACGGCTAAACGTCCCATCCGACGGACGGCGGCCTTTCCAAGCCCATCGGTGTCCCCTACTGACCGTGGGCAGGGCGGGGAGTTTTGCGGAGATAAATCTCAACGCTCACCCAGCTGGGACTCGAACCTGGGAACTACAGATTACGAGCCTAGCGCGCTACCGACTGAGCCACCCCCGCCCCTCTCGATCCAGGAAAACAACTTAATAGCAAGATTCAAAACAGAGAATATCTTTGAACTAAATCTGCACAGTTAGCTTGGACAAGAAGATCTGACTAAGCGCAAAGTTTGCTACAATGAAACAATCAAATTTTTAAATGATGCGAATCTTTTCCATAGGATTTGAGAATTTTTATCAAGGTTTCGTAACATAAATGTCATCAGCTTCTTGGCATTATCCAACCTTGCCATCTGGAGGAGAGGGTCGAAAGACTCGAACATATCCAGAGCAAACATTTATTTTTGATTGATGATGATGGTGATATTATTTTAATAAAAATATTTTTATGTAAAAAACAAGATTATTTTTAAAAAATTCTTTTACACAAAAAGAATGACGGTTAATACGGAAACTCAAAATAGGTGCATATGGTAAAAAGGCGATGACATAATTTATGGCTACCTATATGTCTGGGTTCGGACAGTTGCGAACAAAAGTAGATAAAGAGGTGGGATATTAAAATGCGTAAAGATTTTAAGTGATTTGTATGCAAAAAGTTGAACAGCAACTCAAGGGAGGTATCACTGTTAGTTTAAGGTCAATATCAATTTTTCCTCTAAAACTAATATCAACGTTAAATAAAGAGTGGTGACAGTTGAACAAAAGCGTCGAAATTTCTTAAATTTATTGAACGACAAGTTTTAACACCAATTTAACAGCAGTTTAGCACTGTATTCAAGGGTTGGGTTGTTTTACCTCTGAGCGGCACTTTTTTGCACACCATGGGCTAAATGTCCAGGTCACATGGACCCCGAAGGCTCAGAGAAGGTTGGGGGAGGGGACACACTGGAACAGCTGTTGGGAGACAGATGGTAGCCTCCCGTCAAGGCCATCCAGCGTGTTCTTTAACGTGCACAGGGTATGGCTCTCCCGCACACGGGGCCACGGCTTAACGTCCCATCCGACGGACGGCGGTCTTTCCAAGCCCATCGGTGTCCCCTACTGACCGTGGGCAGGGCGGGGAATTTTGCGGAGATAAATCTCAACGCTGACCCAGTTGGGACTCGAACCTGGGAACTACAGATTACGAGCCTGGTCTTTTGGATGACCTCGACGGGAAGCTATCATATATCCTTCCAAATTTCTCTGGCCCTTCGCGGTTCTTGTGACCTGGCCATTTAGGCCACTGCGTGCAGAAAAATGCTATGCAGAAGAAACATGCAGAAGTATCAGTGGGCAAGGATTGGCATAATGGGTTGCGTCTTCAGTACCAGCGTCGGCAGTACATTATATGCATTATATTGTACTGTAGACGAATCTTTATCCTGAAGAAATAAATGGAACGTTGTTTCGTCACTCTTGTTCCTAATGGATAGCTATCTGTTGCTGGTTTCGTTTTACGTAACAGTTGTGTAACCAAGGCCGAACCGAGCATCCAGTGTAGCCAAAGGGCATCCCGTTGCTAGGGAAGAAAAGAAAGATCAGCAGGAGCTTTTGTGTCAGTTAATTACGGAAAAGCTGCAGGAACAGGGACACACCATGTGAGCTTGTGCAACACCATTGCGTAAGATCGATGATTCTTTGGCGCCATGCTTGATGCTTAGTGTGGGGGTCATGTCAAAGCTTCCAGTAAATGGCTCAAAGTAAAAATACCTTTCTTTTGGGAATTCGGTAACTGTTGACTAGTTTTATAAACGGAATAATTCTAAGTCAATACCTACCGTAATATTTATATTCTTAATAATTTAAAAAAAAACTGGAAACGGCGAATGTTTTGGAGATTTGGAGCTAAGATGTGGAAAGAAGCGAACGTGTTTTTGCATAACTCCAAGAAGTGAACTTTAATTAACTAAACTTTTATTTAAATTGTCTAAATAACCTTGGGCGAGATCGTGTGTCCAACCCTGGTGGAGCCCTTGGTCGGCAGGTTAGGATATTAGCTTAGCTTAATATTTTATTTAAATTGTTAGTATGTGTTTAGGATTTTAGATATTTTAAACTGAAATCTCTACTTATTTACTGAATTGCAGTCTTTTGATCTGACTAGTGATCTGTCAACCTTCGTGTCACGTGACACGAAGGTTGCCAGATCACTAATTTCTAAAAAAATCGTTGCCAGATATTTTTTCTGAATTCTGTAATCAACCATAGTGTTCGAATACTTTTTTGACCGACTGTACCAGGATCTGGGATCCCATAACCGTTTCCATCTGAAGGTGTCCAATAAATGGTACGAGTGAAAAGCTAAGAAAAGAATCACCAAAAAGTTGAGCCCAAAGGGCAGTAAAAAACAGTCAAAAATATGATAATTCAGAGAGCCAGACCGTAAAGGTTTCCAGTTCGAAAACCAAAGGTCTAGCTCTCTTGAATCTACTTATAGGATCGTGATGAAATTTCAAAATATTTGAAATAAATTCATGAGTATTTGTGTCCACAGTTTCTAAGAATTTCTTAGATATCTGCTTTATATAATTGCAAATATGCTGCAGACCTAAATCTCCATGTATTTGTCTGTTGGTTACAAACCATGGAACATTTACAACTTGCCTAAGAATCTTATTTTGATAGGTCTGAATCTTCTTAATATTTGACTTAGTCGTGCTAGCCCAAATGGAGGCTGCTTGAATCGGACCACCGAGATAGCTCCCATGTTAACTATGAAGCACAAGTCTGTGCTTTTATAACTGAGAAAAACATTCTTTTATATGATGTTAATGAGTTTTTAAATAATCTCCCCAACATGAAAGATATCCATGGACTTCCTCCCATGAGATATGCTTCCATAAACAAACAATTCTACAAAAGTTTTATCTCGAAAAAGAGATAAACGAACATATATGTAATGATGAATGCCAAAGTATGGAAAATGCCACTGAGACTGCCAATCTGACAAGCACCTTTGCATCTGACCAAAGCACTAATAATCCAATGAATGACATGGATACTGTAACAAATAATGATAATAACTCAAATACTTTACGAATTGAGTCTCACAAAGAATTTGACACAGTCAATGATGGTTTTAAAAAGGTCAAGAAGGGACATAAAAGAGCCCTCTCGCCTTCTCTTCA
Source organism: Ryuthela nishihirai (assembly GCA_038380435.1). Taxonomy (NCBI): domain Eukaryota; kingdom Metazoa; phylum Arthropoda; class Arachnida; order Araneae; family Heptathelidae; genus Ryuthela; species Ryuthela nishihirai. The sequence goes on along the minus strand of JAWZYU010000008.1, from coordinate 36,656,658 downwards.
GACTGATTATATCTCAAAAACCAGGGTTGGGTTGTTTTACCTCTGAGCGGCACTTTTTTGCACACCATGGGCTAAATGGCCAGGTCACATGGACCCCGAAGGCTCAGAGAAGGTTGGGGGAGGGGACCCACTGGAACAGCTGTTGGGAGACAGATGGTAGCCTCCCGTCAAGGCCATCCAGCGTGTTCTTTAACGTGCACAGGGTATGGCTCTCCCGCACACGGGGCCACGGTTTAACGTCCCATCCGACGGACGGCGGCCTTTTCAAGCCCATCGGTGTCCCCTACTGACCGTGGGCAAGGCGGGGAATTTTGCGGAGATAAATCTCAACGCTGACCCTGCTGGGACTCGAACCTGGGTACTACAGATTACGAGCCTGGCGCGCTACCGACTGAGCCACCCCCGCCCCTTCAAAAACCAGATTTTCTATCTTAGATGAAGAAAATCTGGATCCAAATGAGTCTGAAATGGACGAAAATGAAGATCTTGCTCAATTCCAAGCTAAGGGAAATAGGGGAGAAAAAATTCCCCCATTATACTCTTATCTCCTAAAAACTGGATAACTATTCATCGGGAATTAATCAGGATAGTAGTAGATAGTTTCACTGCCAAGAATTCAGGAGACTCGATCCACATTCAAACCAAGTGCATTGATGACCATCGTGCATTTGTACAAAAATTTGAAACAACCAAACAATAGTTTCATACTTACAAATTAAAGGCTGAAAAAAACCTGAAAGTAGTGTTGAAAAACCTACCTACTGATGTCGGTTGTGAGGAAATAAATCGTGAACTAGTAGGCTTTGGATTCTCAGTCATTAAGATATCTCAGCTGAAGCATGGGAAAGTAAAAATACTGATACCAGTATTTCTTGTGGAGCTGCCCAAAAATGCAGCTAACAAGAAAATATAGGACATCTCGGATCTCTTCCACCTAAAGATTAAGATAGAGAGCTACAGAGCCAAAAAGAGCCCATGTCCGTGCCAATAAATGCCAGAGGTATGGGCATGCTCAAAATGGGTGTTACAATCTCCCGAGATGCGTGAAATGTGCGGGTGAGCATCTTATTAATGATTTCGCTCATCCGATACTCCTCCTAAATGTGCCAATTGTGGTCTTAGCCATACGGCTAATTATAAAGGATATACCCAATTTCCCAAACGGGACATTATGACTGCTTCAAAGGAGAAGGATATTTCTTTAAAGAAGAGAAATAGTAAGCTTGTTATTCCACAGGTTTTTTATGCTAATGCAGTTACAAATAAAGAACCTTTAACGAATGCAAATGATAAAGGGAAATCTTTATCTGTAAATAAACCACCAACCAAAAAACCTTCAAATGAAACACCTCCTACTAGTGAGAATTTTGATGCTAATATCTTAAATGATCTAAAGGAGATATTTCAGGTTATTAAGAGTTTGAATGTTTCTAAAATTCTGCTCATTTTTAAAACTCTCATTGCAGAGTATCAAAAAGCTAACGACTCAATGGAAAAGCTAACAGTTGGCTTAAAGGCTTTCGACTATTTAATATCTACTCTAAACTTTGATGAATAATGCTATTCAGAAAAAATTATCTTAAGATCTTTGCGTGGAATAGTCAGGGTATTCTTACAGATCTCCCTGAGTTCTGTTGCTTTTTAACAGATTCTCAGACTGACAAAGTCCTATTGGGCGAGACGCACCTCCGTGCTTCTGATGCACTTAAATTTCCTAATTTTGAAGTATATAGGACGGATCGCACGCACAACAGTGGAAGTGGGTACTGCTGTTGTTGTCAAGCGATCCATAAAACATCATTTAATTTCCACTCCTAATCTCAATAGTTTGAAAGCTACTGCAATCGCAGTTACAGATACCAATCTTCGCACTATCAATTTTATAGCTGCATACAAGCCACCAAATTCTGACTTTGTATGTGATGAATTTAATTCCATTTTTGATACAAGAATTCCTACTGTTCTGGCAGGCGATTTAAATGCCAAGAACTTAGCTCGGCACTCTAGAACCTGCAACAAGAGCGGCAGATTGCTGCTAGATTATGCTACCAAGATTGGGTTAGGTTGTTTTACCTCTGAGCGGCACTTTTCTGTACACCATGGGCTAAATGGCCAGGTCACATGGACCCCGAAGGCTCAGAGGTGGTTGGGGGAGGGGACCCACTGGAACAGCTGTTGGGAGACAGATGGTAGCCTCCCGTCAAGGCCATCCAGCGTGTTCTTTAACGTGCACAGGGTATGGCTCTCCCGCACACGGGGCCACGGCTTAACGTCCCATCCGACGGACGGCGGCCTTTCCAAGCCCATCGGTGTCCCCTACTGACCGTGGGCAGGGCGGGGAATTTTGCGGAGATAAATCTCAACGCTGACCCAGCTGGGACTCGAACCTGGGAACTACAGATTACGAGCCTGGCGCGCTACCGACTAAGCCACCCCCGCCCCTACCAAGATTGGACTTATTGTTGAAGCTTCAAGCCAGCTTTTACACTTTTAACACCATTTCACAGACTGGATTTTTTGGATATGGTCGTCTTTGGCAATTTTCTACCATTCTATGAACTTTGTGTTCTGAATCAGCTAAATTCAGATCACTTGCCAATTTGTTTGACTTTGTTTCTGTCTGCAACTTTTACCACAGAATCACACAGTCTTACAAATTGGCAACTCTACATGGTTACTGTCAATAATAAGATTTCTGGATCTTGCTCATCTTTTACATTCAGATCTATTAATGATTCCATTTCGAACTTTACTGATCTGTTGCATGACTCAAGAATTGAAGCCAGTACTGAAATAACACCCAAGAAAGAATTTTACATTCTTCCATCACATCTCTACTGTCTCATCAAAGAAAAGAACATAACCCGACATGCACGTGAAAGATCTCGAAATAAATCTGATAAAGAGCTTTATTACTCCCTCAAGTCAGAGGTGAGACAAAAACTCCAGGAACAGAGAAGTTGGGTTGGGTTGTTTTACCTCTGCGCGGCACTTTTTTGCACACCATGGGCTAAATGGACAGGTCACATGGACCCCGAAGGCTCAGAGAAGGTTGGAGGAGGGGACCCACTGGAACAGCTGTTGGGAGACAGATGGTAGCCTCCCGTCAAGGCCATCCAGCGTGTTCTTTAACGTGCACAGAGTATGGCTCTCCCGCACACGGGGCCACGCCTTAACGTCCCATCCGACGGACGGCGGCCTTTCCAAGCCCATTGGTGTCCCCTACTGACCGTGGGCAGGGCGGGGAATTTTGCGGAGATAAATCTCAACGCTGACCCAGCTGGGACTCGAACCTGGGAACTACAGATTACGAGCCTGGCGCGCTACCGACTGAGCCACCTCCGCCCCTGGGGAATCAGGAACGTGTTATAGTGAAGAAGATAAATCTGAGGCATTTGCAGATGCTCTTGAGCTTCAATTTCAAGAGAATTTTTATCTTTCCGACCATGAAACCTGCGAGGAGGTACAGGACGAACTTTTATGCTTTGATCAGGCACAAAGATCAAAAACTTTATTTACCTCTCTCAGGAATTTATTCAGGCTATCAAGAAGCTTAAATTAAATAAAGCTACTGGTCCTGGCCAGAAATCGAATAGGATGTTGAGGCATCTTCTCAAGAAAGCCATAACACATCTTTGTTCTATTTAAAACATACTTCTTAGAAACCATACTTTTCCTGATATTTGGAAGAATGCCTTTGTTCGGCGCATCCACAAGCCGGAAAGAACCGAACATTTCCTCTGAGTTATCGCCCAATCAGCTTGCTTTCTTGCTTGGGCAAGTTGTTTGAGAGAATCATTCTCACCAGACAGGAAGATTTTCTCTCCCTTCAACCTGTCTTGCCTGAAACCCAGTTTGGTTTCAGGCGAAATAGATCAACTGAACATCAAATTATCAGAGTGGTGGAGAAAATCGCCGAATCTTTGAATAAGAAAGAAACAGTTGCTGCTGTCTTTCTAGACGTGGCCAAAGCTTTTGATCGCCTCTGAACGGATGATTTGATTTACAAGTTAATTAAGATCGGTGTACCTTCGTGTCTTACCAGTATTTTACAGTCATATTTGTCAAAGAGAACTTTTCAAGTACAGGTTAAAACCTTTCTATCTACAAAGAGAGTAATGGCCGCTGGAGTACCCTAAGGCTCTCTCCTAGGCCCTTCTCTCTTTTCACTCTACCTTTATGATATTCCATCTTTTAATTGCATCCTATTAGCCTAATATGCTGATGATATCGCCCTCCTTTCCCCCTCATTGGGTCCAGTGATTGCTATAGACAAGCTGCAGAGATGTCTTGATGAGGTGGAGGAGTAGTACGATAAATGGAAGGTCAAGATAAACACTGAGAAGAGCATTGCCATCCTCTTCAGTGGAAAACTTATTAAAAACCCAAAACGTTTAACTTTTTTAAATAAACCAATTGAATGGCAAAATACCATCAAATACCTGGGTATAACCCTACATAAAAAGCTCAAATTAGACCTTCATATTCATGATATTATAACTAAAGTCAATGCAGTGAGATGTCAACTAGGACCTCTCCTTCAGAGAAGTGCTATCTTGATGATTGACCTTAAATTATTATTGTACAACATGGTCATTCGTCCGATAATAATTTATGCTTCCCCTATAAGGGTGAACACCACCTCCACGAATATACCAAGATTCAGGTCTTGCAATATAAAATATAGAGATGTGTGGTCGATGCCCCTTTGTTTGTTACTAACAGACAATTTCATAAACACTTGGGCATGGACCACATATATACTCATATTAAATGCATCTGAAAAATGTTTTTTGAGGCTGTTAGAAATAATTCTAATGAGATTATTTCTTCTTTGCTTAATTATGATCACAATGTTCTTACAATGATGGCTCTCTCTGAGGAAAGCTCCTCGTTTTAGGTCTCTTGTGCATGATATATGCCAGTGGTTCTCAACCTTTTATGCTTCACGTACCCCCAGAAAATGTGTATGTAACTGGCATACCCCTTGTATAGATAGATAAAACTATAGTTATAGTATAACAATGGGAATAAAATGAAACACTGACTTTGCTCCTAGATCTAGCGGCTTTTGAACTCTCACATCGTACCCCAAAACATTTACCCGTGTACCCCACTTTGAGAATCCCTAATATAATTTTTTAGCTTGTGCTATATGTTAGCCTCTAGGGGCCCACCCACGTGGTTTACTTGTTATATGTTTTTACTTATGCCAACTGGACATATTCTCCGATTTAGATGGTAATGGGTAATGTTTTACCTGGAACATCGCATATCCATACACAATCTACGATCTACGAGCGAATGTTTTGGTATAGTTAAAAGACCAAAGTCGTGGGTTGGGTTGGTTTGTTTTACCTCTGAGCGGCACTTTTTTGCACACCATGGGCTAAATGGCCAGATCACATGGACCCCGAAGGCTCAGAGAAGGTTGGGGGAGGGGACCCACTGGAACAGATGTTGGGAGACAGATGGTAGCCTCCCGTCAAGGCCATACAGCGTGTTCTTTAAAAAATAGTACTAATATTTAACTATATTAAACAGGGTATGGCTCTCCCACACACGGCGCCACGGTTTAACGTCCCATCCGACGGACGGCGGTCTTTCCAAGCCCATCGGTGTCCCCTACTGACCGTGAGCAGGGCGGGGAATTTTGCGGAGTTAAATCTCAACGCTGACCCAGCTGGGACTCGAACCTGGGAACTACAGATTACGAGCCTGGCGCGCTACCGACTGAGCCACCCCCGCCCCCCAAAGTCGTGGAATTTCTAAATCTTCCAATTACTTTCAACGAAAGTAAATGTACGCAATTCATTTACACCCATTGTCCATTTTTTAAGGTTAGGTTGAATTATTTTACCTCTGAGTAGAATATACTAATAATAATAATTTTTATTCATATTCATGTTAGTTATACAAGAGTTTAAACAAATGACCCACAAAGCATCTGCTTATCTGCGGGAGAGAAGTACAATAAAGTTTCATGAAAATACATAAGATATAATTTAAAACAATGTCATCGAATTATGTGACTTTCAGTAGAAGCTCCATTATGGTGATTCAATTTTTTACATTGATTTTAGTGCCTAGGAAAAAATGTTTAGTGTTAGTTTTGATTTCTTTAAATTTGTTTAATAAAATAATTTCCCTTGGTAATTGATTGAACTCGTAAGTTACTCTATATGCCCTTGTACATTTTCCGTAATTGTGTAATATTTTTGGAAGTAGAAAATAATTTTTGGACTGAAACCTTGTGTTTTTCCCACGAGAGATCGATTTAAATTGATTGTCAAAAAAAACTTTAAAGTGATGCTGTATTTGTAAAGGTTGTGAAAAAAAAGTATGCCTAGATAATTTAGTCTTTCTTCGCTATGATAAAATGAATTTCTTGCGGACAATAGGATCAAGGATCATGTCACCAAGACCCTAAGGGCAAAGTACTGAAACAAAGTCTCCTGGATATCTGTTAGGAAATGATGTAACATGCAAACAAAGGGTTGAGGGGTTTTCTTATTCTGTATAGCGTCAGGCTCATAATCTGCAGTTCCCAGGTTTGAATCCTAAGTAAGTAGCATTGAGATTTATCTCTGGTTACTCCGAACCTGCCCTTGTTGAGTAAAGGAATAGAGATGCGCTTGGAAAGGCCACCGTCCATCGAATGAGGTGTTACTCCGTGGTCCACAGTGCAAAGGAGATATACCCTATGCACATTAAAGAACAAGCTGGATGGATTTGACGAGAGATTCTATCTGTGTCCTAACAGCCGTCCAGTGTGTCTCATTTCCCAATATTCTCTGAGCCATTGGAGTCCTTGTGACCTGGTCATTTAGTTCATTGCGTGCAAAAAGGGCCGCTCAGAAGTAAATGAATCCAACCCAAACCCAGGAGACCATACGTTTTTCGCGTTAAAGAACAAGCTGGATAGTTTTGACGGGAACTTTCAGAGGATGTACCACTGGGGTTTGGTACACAACACTCCTTCCACTTTATGTTTAGCCACCATTTACAGACCAAACACAAAAAATTGACATTTTTATATAAATATAGTTACTAATTATCTATTGGTTGCTATTTATCACTCAGATAAACTTCTCTTTTTGTTTCTAATAACGAAATTAATTTATATTTAAAACGGAGACATAAATAATTCAAAATGAAATTAATTAATGATTGGTTCGAATAATATTATGCAAAAAATTCAATAATGCTAAAATTCCGCAAAATTAGAGACTGCGCTGCACTTTGATAAAACAGTTTTTGAATATAATCGAAAATTGCAGGACTATAATTTTTAATTTATTTTGTTACTAGACAACTACTTTGACGTTTCGTCGAATAACAATGCGTTAACGATACTTCATTACTTGTAATTGTGAGGGGCGGGGGTGGCTCAGTCGGTAGCGCGTCAGGCTCGTAATCTGTAGTTCCCAGGTTCGAGTCCCAGCTGGGTCAGCGTTGAGATTTATCTCCGCAAAATTCCCCGCCCTGCCCACGGTCAGTAGGGGACACCGATGGGCTTGGAAAGGCCGCCGTCCGTCGGATAGGACGATAAGCCGTGGTACCGTGTGTGGGAGAGCCATACCCTGTGCACGTTAAAGAACACGCTGGATGGCCTTGACGGGAGGCTACCATCTGTCTCCCAACAGCTGTTCCAGTGGGTCTCCTTCCTCAACCTTCTCTGAGCCTTCGGGGTCCATGTGACCTGGCCATTTAGCCCATTGTGTGCAAAAAATGCCGCTCAGAGGTAAAACAACCCAACCCAACTTGTAATTGTGATCATTAAAAGAAGTTACGAAATAATATTCAGAATTTGGAGAAAATAATTAAGAAAACTGGGAGAGAAAAAAAACAAAGTTAAAGAGATCTTCGAACCTATATTACTGCTAAGAGAAAATTATTGCCATCCAAAACAAAGCAGACATTTTTCAGAGCAGAAAAAAAGGATTTTCTGAAAGATAGAGAGTGACAAATGTAGGACAGTAATTTGCTTGCGTTTGAAGCATCCGTTCATTCAGTTTCTGTGACACCAGACAAAAACGCTTTGGATACACTGAAAAATTCTTTGTACTAATCATGGAAGCAGTCAGAAGATAATGAATTGCTTTTCTGCTTCCACATCGCTTGGGTAATTATTATACAATTTTCCAAAATATGTTCCGAAGATGTGGCAGGTATATTAAGCGATGTAGACAGATTCATGGTGTTACCTTAGCAACTGAAGATAATCTGCAGAAAATGAAGAGGCTTTGGAAGAAGATGGAAATATAATAAAAATAAAATGTTACAATCACTTATTTCAGTCTCAGATGTCAGACCATATTTTTCAATTAAATTTCTGTTCTTGCTTTCTTAAGTTTTAAATTTTGAAACTGTAAACTGCAAATCTTGAGCAACATAAAGAAATTAATGCAAAATAAGCTTTTATTCTTTTTTGCAATTTTTTTTCAAGCGGCAGGAATTGAGGTTGCTTCAAAAATTTTAATATAACATATATTAATAAATATATTAACTATTAAACTACTGGAAGATTTTGAAATTACTTTTATCAACTAAACATAACAATTTTTCAAACTTAACTAGACATTAATACTTTATATTAATCAACCAACTGTTATTATTTTATAAATTATGGTTATAATATTTATTGAACATTTTATCTATAACTTCACTAACAAGCAGAGTGAATTAAATATGACTATTATTTTAAGTAATTTAGTTGGTATAAAATTGAAACTATTTAAAGCAACTAGAATAATTTAATTTACTTATTATGACATTATCGAAATATTACCTTTTTTTAAAAAAATAAACAGCAACCAATGGTGTTTTAAGAGTGTGAACAAATATTATTCCCCTGATAGCAACAAATCCGTCCAATGTTATCAGAGGGTGTTAAAAAAGCAACTTTTTAATAGTAAGGAATAAAACACAAATACTTTTTATGTTATATTGCTATTAAAATATTATCATTACCGTTTTTACAGTCATCCGTTAGTTCGAATTCAAACTTTTACGGAGTACAAAAGTAAGTAAACTATAAACTTCATTCTCTTTGAAAACAAGATTCTCATTTTCGCCATTTTTAGCATTGTGATTTATTTTTCTTACTCTTCGTTTGAGAAAGCAGGAATCTAAAATCTTTTACTATGAAAAGATTCCTTGACAGGAATTCTAAAATTTTTTAACTCTCCAAAAATTGGCTTGTAACCTTTCTCCAACTTTTTATTTCTTATTCTATTGTTAGTCTTTTACTTTAAATGCACTTTTCTCCCAATGTTTTATTTAATACTTTGTAACTCATGTAGCATTTAGATAGGCTATCACAATCTAAATGTAAATAATAAACTTTATTCAAAGCGCAGAAATAGAGTAATATCATAGCAGAGAAGTGAACAAACTTGAAAAATTTATTTATTCATGCTACAGCGCTTTCATCGGCAAAATTTCGCTGCTATGAAAGCAGCGAAGAATTGTCAAAATATCGTCAATGAATGTTTCCAAATGCCAAGAGATGCTACGACGGCAATAAAAGATGGAGTGAAAATTTTGGGACTCAAACGCAGACATACTCTTCAGCGCATTAGAGAGAAACTTTAAAAAGAAACTTTCACAAGAAACAGAACGAAGCAAATTGTAAAGATGTACATATTTCTATCGCAGACACGTAATTCACGAAGTCTGGAGGTAATTTGACTGAATTTATATTCCGTTAACATGTTGACACGAAGCAGGAAGGTAAACGAAAATAATAATGTTCGGAACTTGGAAGTTGATTCAGTTGTTTTCAATACAGTCCTTGAAGGAGATTTCTTTAAAATTCAAAGAAGAAGTGGAAGAAACCTTGAAAATCAAAATATTAAAATTAAACATACAGATTAAAAATATTGAAGATTATAATTATGATGGAATTTGAGTATTTAGAATATGCTTCGTTTTTTCTTTATTCTAATGTTTGAATGGTTATCTTAGTCATTTTCGGCTTCGACAATCGACTGATCTGCACAAAATACCTAAAGTTTAATTCTGAATATTAAAGCACTAGAAATATTTCACAAAGGGTTTCAAAATTTTATGCTTCATTATTTCATCAGGATTTACTGATGTTTGATATAGAGATGACTTATGAAATATACAACGTAGCAATAGGTGGAAAATGTCGCGTTTAAACTGGACGATTTGCATTTATACTTTTCAAATTCTGACAGCCTTCCTGTTACATAAACAACACTTAAAGAACAGTTTTAAAAGCCTTTAAACGAGAGTATCAACATAGATAAGTTAATTCATGTTCATGAGGTGACTGATACCCGGGGGCGGGGATGACTCAGTCAGTAGCGCGCCAGGCTCGTAATCCGTAGTTCCCAGGTTCGAGTCCCAGCTGGGTCAGCGTTGAGATTTATCTCCGCAAAATTCCCCGCCCTTCCCACGGTCAGTAGGGGACACCGATGGGCTTGGAAAGACCGCCGTCCGTCGGATGGGACGTTAAGCCGTGGCCTCGTGTGCGGGAGAGCCATACCCTGTGCACGTTAAGGAACACGCTGGATGGCCTTGACGGGAGGCTACCATCTGTCTCCCAACAGCTGTTCCAGTGGGTCCCCTCCCCCAACCTTCTTTGAGCCTTCGGGGTCCATGTGACCTGGCCATTTGGCCCATGGTGTGCAAAAAAGTGCCGCTCAGAGGTAAAACAACCCAACGTTAAAAACACGGTGGATGGCCGTGACGGGAGGCTACCATCTGTCTCCCAACCGCTGTTCTAGTGGGTCCCCTCCCCCAACCTTCTCTGAGCCTCTGGGGTCCATATGACCTGGCCATTTAGCCCATGGTGTGCAAAAAAATGTCGCTCAGAGGTAAAACAACCCAACTCATCCAAAGGTTAAATTAAACTATTTTGAAACGGTGTTCATGTCTCACAAAATCACGTCCACTTCTCAGACTCTAGGTCAATTGTTTCCAATATTTGGACTGGCAAAAATCATTTCAAATTCATCAAAATCTAATGACCTCATTATAAAATTAGCTGAAAATATATTTTTTGTGTACCCCTTTTTGAAAAAAACGTCCCTTTTGGGAACCACTTTTCTAGATCAATGAATTATACAGAATTTTAAGATAAAATATTGACATATATCCTTAAACATCTGATTTTAAATACTGATTATAAAATAATGGGGAAAAAAGTATCCATTTTAAAATTTGATTAGTTAGTCTGGAATGTTGTGAGTCCCTCTGCTATTAAATACTGTTTCTGAAAGCAGAATTTAACTGTAATTTAGGTTGGGTTGTTTTACCTCGGGGCGGCACTTTTAGTGCAAACAATGGGCAAATAGCCAAGTCACAACGACCCCGACGACTCAGAGGAATTTGGGGGAGGGAAGGTTCCCTCCCCCCAAAACTCCTCCGAGTCCTCGGGGTCGTTGTGACTTGGATACATCTTTGTAACTTGTCCTCGGGGTCTCTGGAACTGGACAGCTGTTGGGAGACAGATGGTAGCCTACCGTCCAGGCCATCCAGGGTGTTCTTTCACGTGCACAGGGTTGTTTTGGGTTGTTTTACCTCTGAGCTGCACTTTTTTGCACACCATGGGCTAAATGGCCTGGTCACATGGACCCCGAAGGCTCAGAAAAGGTTGGGGGAGGGGACCCACTAGAACAGCTGTTGGGAGACAGATGGTAGCCTCCCGTCAAGGCCATCCACCAGTGTGTTCTTTAACGTGCACAGGGTATGGCTCTCCCGCACACGGGGCCACGGCTTAACGTCCCATCCGACGGACGGCGGCCTTTCCAAGCCCATCGGTGTCCCCTACTGACCGTGGACAGGGCGGGGAATTTTGCGGAGATAAATCTCAACGCTAACCCAGCTGGGACTCGAACCTGGGAACTACAGATTACGAGCCTGGCGCGCTACCGACTGAGCCACCCCCGCCCACGTGCACAGGGTATAGCTCTCTTCCGCACATGGCACACGGCTTAACGTCCCATCCAACGGGCGGCCTTTCCTAGTCCATCGGTGTCACCTTATTGACTGAGGGCAGAGTGTTTTGCGGAGATAAATCTCAACGCTGGCCCAGGCGAGACTCGAACTTAGGAACTGCAGATTATGACCAGCGCTATTGACTCAGCCATCCCAAACCCAACTGCAATTCAGGACAATGCGATCGTGACGATATTGAAAATGCATCTGATGCATCTGTACTTAATGGCTAGTTACAGATATTAGGAAATCCAGCAGCAAGCAGCGGTTGGGTTGTTTTACCTCTGAGCGGCACTTTTTTTGCACACCATGGGCTAAATGGCCAGGTCACATGGACCCCGAAGGCTCAGAGAAGGTTGGGGGAGGGGACCCATTAGAACAGCTGTTGGGAGACAGATGGTAGCCTCCCGTCAAGGCCATCCAGTGTGTTCTTTAACGTTCGCAGAGTATGGCTCTCCAGCACACGGGACCACGGCTTAACGTCCATCCGACGGGCGGCGGCCTTTCCAAACCCATCGGTGTCCCCTACTGACCGTGGGCAGGGCGTGGAATTTTTGCGGAGATAAATCTCAACGCTGATCCAGCTGGCGCTCGAACCTGGGAACTGCAGATTACGAGCCTGGCGCGCTACCGACTGACCCATCCCCGCCGATTGATCAATGGAGAGCACGAGGAAAAAGAAAAGCTGAAGGGCATCATGAATCGAAATAAAATAACATATTGATGCATTCAATAACTTAACATCTTTAAGAGACTTCTATGCAACCAAAAACGACGCATTTGGAATAAAATTAATAAGTAACGTAATTAAGCAGTGTAAAAGGGAACTAATAAATAAATAAATACCCCATCAAGCAGCTGCTTGCCACAGAGGTCTGACAGGAGCCTGTCAGTTTATATGTCACAGTAGAAGATCTGAGAGGATGGCAGGACCTCAGCAGAAAACAACACGAACATCCATGCCTTACCCAGGGCTCGAACCCAGGTCCCGTAGATCAGTAGCCAAGCGCGCTAACCACTCGGCCATGGGACGGCTGCATAAACAAAATGTTCGAAACATGAGCAGTTATCTTTTTTTTAGCAAATATTAAACTATTATTTTTTGCATCAAAATTCATTAATCTATTTCTTTTGTACATATTCATCGACTCGATTTATCAAACTGACCACACCTCTCCTAACCGAACACCTCTCTATTACGGACAGTTCATTTCGTCCCAGTGGGGTTTTCATTGTATCAGTTTCAGTCAGGTTTTCATTGTATCAGTTTCAGTCAGGTGTATGGTACAAAAATGTGAAATACAATTTGGGAGAAAACCTAGTCAAAAACCATTAATATCGTTACTTTGTAAGTCGTACCGGAATTGGAGTGCGATGAACTCTTCCTGCCATTTCAAATACATAAATAAATAAATGTGTTTAATAAAGTGGAACAGTCTGTTCATTTTCTTGTACTGAACTTTAAAACCTTAGTGTTTACATTAATTTTAAATTAACTACAACTTTTTTAATAATGACAATAAATATTTCACAATTATTATTATTTCATACAAGCCAAATTTAAGGTTTTTTGAACTTCAGGAAAATAGTGAAATAGTTTACTATGTACTTACAGTGAAGGAATAAAAAAAAAGGGTAAAAAAAGAATGAAAACTCGGGAAAAAGAAGACAAAAAACCCTTTCTTCTTCTATTAGCGAGTATTGAATTTGAGTAAAGGACTGAAAAATAAAGAAGAAACTTCAAAACGTTATAAAGTGGTTTCTTCTCTGTTTCGAATTTTTTTCTCAATAGTCACCAATTTCTTTGAATATCATTGTGACTCCCGAACATCGACGAAAAAGAAATTGAACAGATCGGAATCTCATTAAATCGAAGAATGCAATGCTCCGTCTGCTTTGTATACGAATGTTATTGAGGAAGGATAGAGGAAGAGATGGGTAAAAGAAATCTTTTTATTTGTATTGTATTCTTTTTTCCGTTTCATTGCTGATGGTCGTCTTTTTAATGAAAAATCACTAACTAAGGCAACTGAAATAAAAACAGAACAATTCATGTGTTGTGCATAAAAGTTTTTCCGGTTTTCAATGTGAATTGAAATAATCACATCGAAAGAAAATATTTGTAAGGTGTCTTTAAAACCTTCTTAAACTGATTAAAGGATTGCAGATTTTGTGTCTTTAACATTAATGGAGAGACAGCTGGTGCATAGAGAGATAAAAAAGAGTGTAACAATGGAATTAAAAGAGGCTACAGTGGAACTAATAGAGTGACGGACCAACAGACAACTATGGACCCAGGAGGCAAACGGAAAGACGGAAAGTACAACAGAAGACTAACGAAAGTATAGGAAGTAGTAGAGCATGCCAATAAAGTGGCAGACAGTAGAAAGCAGACTAACAAGCATGTACAGAGTAGAATAGCAGATTAACGAACGAATTGAGAGTAGAATAGCAGACTAATGAGTGGAGGACAGATACGGACCAGAATAACAGACTACGAACGTATAGTGAGTAGAATAACAGATTAACAAACGGATAAGGTGTAGAATAGCATAAAGGAAGGAGCAGACTGAATAACGGATAGGGTTGTTTTACCTGTGAGCGACACTTTTTTGTACACAATGAGCTAAATGGCCAGGTTACAAGGACCTCAAAGGTTCAGAGAAGGTTGAGGGAGGGGACCCACTGGAACAGCTGTTGGGAGATAGATATAGCCTCCCGTCAAGGCTATCTAGCGTGTTCTTTAACGTGCACAGGGTATGGCTCTCCTGCACACGGAGACACGGCTTAACGTTCCATTCGACGGACAGCGGCCTTTCCAAGCCCATCGGTGTCCCCTACTGACTGTGGGCAGGGTGGGGAAGTTTGCGGAGATAAATCTCAACGCTGACACAGCTGGGACTCGAACCAGGGAACTGCAGATTACGAGCCAGGCGCGCTACCGACTGAGCCACCCCCACCCCCAACGGATAGAGTGTAGAATAGCACACTAATGAAGGGGAAGACAGTACCACACTACTGAAAGGGAAGACAGTAGAATAGCACACTAATGAGGGGGAAGTGAGTAGAATAACACACTAATGTAGGTGAATACAGTAGGACACTAATGTAGGGGAAAAGGGTAGCACACTAATGTAAGAGAAAACAGTAACACACTAATGAAGGGGAAGACAGTAGCACAGTAATGAAAGGGAAGACAGTAGTACACTAATGAAGGGGAATACAGTAGCACACTAATGAAGGGGAATACAGTAGCACACAAATAAAGGAGAGGATTGTAGCACACACAAATGAAAGAGAAGACATAGCACAATGATGATGGGGATTGGGTTGGGTTGTTTTACCTCTGAGCGGCACGTTTTTGCACACCATGGGCTAAATGGCCAAGTCACATGGACCCCGAAGGCTCAGAGAAGGTTGGGGGAGGGGACCCACTGGAAAACAGCTGTTGGGAGACAAATGGTAGTCTCTCGTCAAGGCCATCCAGTGTGTTCTTTAACGTGCATAGGTTATGGCTCTCCCGAATACATAGCCACGGCTTGGTGTGACAGACCAATCGTGACCTTGGGTGAACGTCCCATCCGACGGACGGCGGCCTTTCCAAGCCCATCGGTGTCCCCAACTGACCGTGGGCAGGGTGTGGAGTTTTGCGGAGATAAATCTCAACGCTGACCCAGCTGGGACTCGTTGCTTCGAAGCTACATCACTTCGAAGCCATCGCTGAAAGAAAAACCAATCATCGACAATTAGCAGAGAACAAGATCCTTCCTCTAAACGATCTGCATCTTTCAAGAAGAAATTTTATGTGCATCACCAGACTAAGAAGAACGGGTGCAGCACTCTTGAACGACTGATTTTTCAAGATGAGAAAGTTCTTTCCCCCAATTGTGAGACGTGCATCGTAAACAGTGATTCATGTTTTGCTGAACTGTATTGTTTACTCGTTCCAGAAAAACAACTTAGGAGCAAGATTAGAAAAAGAGAACATCTTTGAATTACATCTGCACAATTTACTTGGATAAGAGGATCTCACTAAGCGCAAACTTTACTACAATAAATTAATTTAAGAGTTTTGTTATTGTTATGTAGCATAAAAGTGATCAACTTCTTGGCATTATTCAATCTTTCCATCTGGAGGGTTGGGTTGTTTTACCTCTGAGCGGCATTTTTTTGCACGCCATGGGCTAAATGACCAGGTCACATGGACCCCGAAGGCTGAGAGGAGGTTGGGCGAGGAGACCCAGTGGAACAGATGTTGGGGGACAGGTTGGGTTGGGTTGTTTTATCTCTGAGCCTCACTGTTTTGCACACAATGGGCTAAATGGCCAGGTCACAAGAACTCCGAAATCTCAGAGAAGGTTGGGGAGGGGACCCACTGGAATATCTGTTGGGAGACAGATGGTAGTCTCCCGTCAAGGCCATCCAGTGTGTTCTTTAACGTGCACAGGGTATGGCTCTACAGCACACGGGGCCAAGGCTTAACGTCCCATCCGACGGACGGCGCCTTTTCAAGCCCATCGGTGTTCCCTACTGATCGTGGGCAGGGCGGGGAATTTTGCGGAGATAAATCTCAACGCTGACCCAGCTGGGACTAGAACCTGGTAACTACAGATTACGAGCCTGGCGCGCTACCGATTGAGCCACCCCCGTCCCGCATCTGGAGGAGAAGGTCGCAAGAATCGAACACATCCAGAGAAAGCATTTGCTTGACTGATGGTGATGACGTTTGCAACTAATCATAGATTTAATACCAATGAAATATTTAAGATACCAATAGGGTAATTAAAGAGCAGAGAAATAATAGGGTAATTAGGTAAAATAATAGGATAATTAGGTGAAATAATAGGGTAATTAGGGGCAGAGAAAATGTGACGGTATAAAAATGTACATTAATATGTAATTACAGACGGGTTCACTCGTAGAAGGAATGAGGGATACTTGATTTCACATTGATACCACTGGAAGCTGAACTTTTCACTATACGTTCTTTGGGGAAGTGTGAGCCCGAAATATTTGTATAATAGCAAAGTTTCTTTCTGTTAACTCCATTGGGATGGAAAAAATCTACTTTATTTCATTTTTAGAAGAAAATTAATTTTTTTAAATTTTAATAAAGCAATGCTCTTTGGATTTTCCTAATGATCCGTTAGTTCAAATTTCCATTGTTAGAGGGTGCCACATACTGGAATTGAAACTTTTCAATTAAACATCAAATAATCTCTGAAATTACGCATTTGTTTTAAACAACGAAATTTTAAAATTCACAGGTAGCATCTTATTATATTTAAAATGAAAAGTCTATCGCTTTCGGTATATCGAATATTTTCAGCTAACAAACTAGCTGCAGTGTGTCCTTCTGCTAGATATCTGGGAAATAAGCAATCTCGATAAATTAAATTAGGATTAGAGTTATCGACTCTCTTCTATGAAATCGATTTTCTTTCGGTACGTAGTACATAAAAGTACAAAGAAAATTATATATTTTAGAAGACAAAGCTGATTTTATTACTTTACATGATATACAAGAGTAAAATACATATATATGTATTTTAAAACAGAAGTAAAATTGATTTCGTTACTACCTATGATACAAAGCAAAAATATCTGTGTTTGAAAAAGAATCAAAATAATGAAAAAGAATCAAAATAATTGGCATAAATTTTTATTTAAAATTATTAAATTATAAAAATATGGTAGTTTCTATTTGATATTGTGATTAATTTATTTCAATATATTTATTCATAAACTATTAGTTGTTTCAATGCATTACATTGTGACAGATATAATTAAAATTTTTTCTACATGATATGAACATTGAAAACATATTGCCGAGAATAAAAAAATATCGTAAAGAAGTAATTGTAAATTAGGCGTTTCAAAACATGTGATGGAGAACGTAGAAGCAGAATCTTACAAATAAATTAAAGGAATCAAACGACTCAAGAACTCTCCAGTAAACATAAATCATGCGATCAAAGAAATAAATATTTAAGATGAAAGTAATTTTCTCTTACAAGATAAAAATGCATTAAGACAGAATAAGCAGAGCCTACAAATAACAACATCTAAATCCTCGGAGATTAAAATTTATTCGATTGAAAGAAAGATCTCAAAAAAAAAAACTGGGGAAGAAGCTTTTCGCAATGCATTTTCTGAATCTAAAGCTTATGACATCCTACGTCGAAAATTTCATTTCGTACTTTAATAACCACATTTCGTTACTTGGAAAGAAGTCAATAAAAATATTTAAAATCTTGCAGTTCGTTCTGATACAGTTGAGCAACTTACTTGTTTCAAAGAAATGCATTTGGAGTGAAGGTGCATCTGTAGCGTCAATGCATTTGGCAAAGGAAATTATAAAGATGTAGAGAGGTTTTCTTATCAAATACGTCATTCGAATATGTACGCAACAGAACTTTGTTAATGCTGTGAAAGAATAAAATAAGCTTCCCAATTGATTTGGAATGATGTCAAGAAATGATAAAAAGAGAGTTGGAAAAAAAATATCGAAGCGTATTTGACATTGTACAATTGATTAAAAAGTTTTACAAAAACAATATATTTCTGAATAAAAAAAGCATTATTATATCGGCCTGTAAATGGTAGCTAGGCGTAAACTGGAAGGAGAGCTGTGTACCAATCCCTAGTGATGATGCACAGAACCGGCCAGGTCTAGCACCTAATGTCCGACCCCGCCTTCTCGTGGTGCAGGCCGTTAGTACCTTTCAAAAGAGATATTCTCTTTTGGAAGGGAACGGAAGGGGAGGGCTGCCAGTTCAGTATGGCCTACTGATCTGGTCATCTATGGCCACTTTTTTCCTTTTTTTTCAACCCTGCTGAGGAGTGGTCAACTTCACAGGGTCCTGGTGCTGACCATTTATACCCACTAGACTGGACTTGTTTATGGATTTGAGCTTGATTATGGATCCTGGACTTGCTGCACTGGTGGGCCTCTGTTGAGGGAGAGTCTGCTGCTGTGTTTTCTGTTTGCTTCTGGATTGCCAGCTCTAAGTGAACAGAGGCATGGGATACCTTATATCAGCTGGTGGATAATCCTAATCAGAGGCCATCGCAGGTACCTGAACCTTACGTAGCTAGTTGGGCATCGTCAAGCCTAAACTGGAGTAGTGTGTCTCAGGCAGGCCATATGGCTCTTGAAAAAGTCCACTTGAAAAGGTGGTGCCTGAAGTTCCTACCAGCATCGGTGACTTCAGCCTTTAGCGGAGGAGGAACAGGTCTTTGCCCCATGACTGCGATTAGGGGGCTGTTTGATATTGTTGGCCCTACCAATCTCAATAAACCTAATTTCTTTAAAAATCCTACTAATCATTTTCTCTCTGCAGGAACGTGGAACGTGAGGACATTACATAGAGATTATTCTCTTGATGTCCTCATGCAGGAATTCCAGCGCTATAACCTAGATATTCTAGGCTTGCAAGAGACCAGATGGACAGGGAAAGGTGAGATACTTAAAAATAACTTTAAATTTCTCTTTACAGGGAGGGAGGATGGAAAGCATCACCAAGGTGTGGGTCTGCTGCTCAGCAGACATGCTAGTGATGCTCTTCTAGGATAGGAGTGCATTAATGATAGGTTTCTTACAGCAAAATTTCAGACAAGTATTAAAGACTTGAATGTTATCTGCTGTTATGCCCCCACTGAGGATTCTGATGAGGATGAGAAGGATAGGTTTTACGGACAACTTCAGGATATTTTGAATTCTGTCAAGAAAGGAGATATTACACTTGTTCTTGGTGACTTCAATGCCAAAGTTGGTACCGACTCTGACCTTTGGGGAGGAGTAATAGACCCTTTGGTATTGGTAGCTGCAATAGCAATGGGCAACGTCTCCTACAGGTAAGTAAACTCAATGGTTTCAGAATAACTAACACATATTATAAACACCGCGACATACATAAATACACATGGGTTTCACCTGATGGGCTGCATAGGAATATGATTGATTATATATTAATTAACAGCAAATGAGCTAGTTCTGTTAGAAATACCAGCGCATATAGGGGAGCTGAAATTGGATCTGACCATTACCTTGTTAAAAGTGTCTTGCAACTTAAACTTAAAAAGTGTTGTGCTAGGGTTAAAAAATTTACCTTTAATACTGAAGCTCTGAATGACCCAGTTATAGTTAAAGCTTACCATGATAGGTTACTTAGTCATTATGACAATCATGGTATGCTTACTACTGATGTTGAGGAAGAATGGGGCCGTTTTAAACAGGCTTTTTTGGAAACTAACAGTACTCTTTTAGGAAAAAAGGAGCAGAGGAGGCAGAATTATTTGAGTGATATGGCACTTGAGCTTATTTCAGAAAGAAGGAACTGCAGAAATGTCATTAATCAGTACCCTACTAGTCCTAATAGAAAGCATTACAAAGAACTTAATAAACGTGTAAAGGATCAGTCAGCTACTGATAAGAATCTTTGGCTTGATGGCCTGGCTGACAAAGCTGAGGAAGCAGTTAGACAGCACAACAGCAGAGAGCTGTATCAGATAGTTAATGTTTTGTGTGGTAGAAAACGAACAGGTATACAGGGATTGAAGGATAAACAAGGTAAGGTTGTAGAAGGTGAAGATTCTGTCATGGCTAGGTGGGCTGAGCATTTCAGTGATGTTCTAAACAATGTGGTTAATTCTACTCCCATTGTTTGTAATGATGACAGATGCATTGTTGGCTTTAATGTTGGCCCTATAACACAATCTGAAGTTATTTTGGCTGTTTCTAAACTTAAACTACATAAATCCCCAGGGGTAGATGAAATTACTACAGAAATACTTAGAGCTGGGAATGTTTCGGTTACCACTTGGATGACTGAAATTTTGAATAACTTTTATGATAAAGGCATGGTTCCTAAGGATTTTACCAGAGCTATTGTTATCCCTATTTTCAAAAAAGGTGATCGCAGTTCTTATGATAACTATAGGGGTATCAGCCTACTCTCTGTTCCAGGTAAAGTTCTTTCCATGATTGTGCTTAATAGAATTAAGAATCTGGTTGACAGGCAATTACGTGATGAGCAATGTGGATTCAGAAGTGGTAGGGGATGTGTGGATCAGATATTTTCACTGAGGCAGATTCTTGAGAAATGTTTAGAGTTTCAGAAACCTTTAGTTGCTAGCTTTGTTGATTTCAAAAAGGCTTTCGACTCTGTTGATCGTCATAATTTGTGGTTGATTGTGAGATCATATGGTATACTAGACAAGTTAGTTAACATAATGAAAGCTCTCTATAATAACACTGAGTCATGTGTGAGAGTTGGTAAGTCTTGTAGCAATTGGTTTAGCATTACTTCTGGTGTTCGACAAGGGTGCATTTTGTCTCCTTTTCTCTTTAGTTTGGTTGTTGATTATGTTATGCGAAATTTACTTCAAGGGAAAGATTTTGGCCTTAAATGGGCTGGAGATGCGAAAATTTCTGATTTAGATTATGCTGATGATTTAGCCCTTTCGGCAAATGATGTTGATGAGATGAATTCTTTCATTCGAGCTGTTGATGAGACTGGTAGTACAGTAGGTTTGGTTATAAACAGAGAGAAAACTAAAATGATGAAAATTGGTCAGGCAGGTTGTGATTCAGTTAATCTGAATGGTTGCAGTCTTGAGCAGGTGTCACAGTTTAATTACCTTGGGAGCTACGTAACTGATACTGGTATTGTGCGGCATGAGATTAACAGACGAATAGGTATTGTTGCCGGGACTTTTAAGAATCTATGGAGATTGTGGTGAAATAGGCGTATACACCTAAAGACTAAAATTAGACTGTATAATAGTTTGGTTCTTTCTAGGGTTAGTTATGGTAGTGAAACTTGGACGCTGTGTAAACAAGATAACAGGAAACTAGATGCTTTTGATTCCAGATGCTTACGCAGTATCTTGGGTATTAGGTGGTTTAACTTTGTAACTAATGATGAGGTTAGGCAAAGGAGTCTGCAACCTCCTTTAAGCAGCATATTGTGCAGAGAGAGACTCCGCTGGTTTGGCCATGTTGCCTGTATGGATAATTATAGATTGGCGAATAGGGTTATGAACAGTGTGCCTAGAGGCCTCAGAAGGAGGGGGAGACCTAGGATGCGGTGGGCAGACAATGTCAAACAGGACCTTATTAGAATTGGTGTACTGTGGCCGGATGCAGCAGATGTAGCTCAGGACAGATATGCTTGGAGAATTAAATTGTGCGGTCTGGTTGGACCTCCGTAGCCCATGGCTGCTTGAGGATGATGATGATGATTATATCAAAATTTCTTTATTAAATTACCGGTAATTGAAGAAATGCTTAAAGAATATTAATGAATCATTAAAAGATATAGATTCATTACAATTACATACTTAGATTAAATATTTAATTAGTGTTATATTTAAACCCGGATATGGAGAAATTAAGGGAAGAACGATAAAAAACTCAATCGATCCAGGAAAATGTAAAAGAGACGGGAGTTTAAATATATCTAACATTTTCCCCTTCCGTTTTCGAGATCTTTAAAACATTTTAAACATTTTTACGTTTTTGAAAATTTGAAAGGAATTGAAACAAAAGGCCATACATATAAACATTTAAATTTTTCGGAATTATTAAATTGAATTTCGCAATAACTTTTCAGCATTTTCCAAAGCAAGTGCTATATTAAAATACGATAGTGTTAAAAACGATGAAAATATAAATAGATATTGTACAACATTTTTCATTGCGAATTCAAACTTTTTATTTCATATAATTTGTAAAAAAAGATAGAAAGAATTATATATAAATATGATTCAGTATGATTTTTAAAAATTCAGATCAGAAACTCCCTACGTTTTCATATATAAAATATATCATATATAAAAACAATATAAGTAATTAAATGAACTATTTATTCAAGACAAAATAAACCTTTTTTAAGTTAATATTATTTTCTTAACTTTATTTCTTTTTGATTTTTATTTTTTATTTCATTTTTGATTGATTTTTATTTTTTATTTTATTTTGATTGATTTCAATTTTTTTTATTTCATTTTTATTGATTATTACCACCTTATTCTACATAAATTTATTAATTAACTTTATTCGTTTAATATAAAACTTATTATATCATTCATATATTGAACACGAAAAAAAAATCCCAAATTGTTGAATCTACTTTAAATTTAAGTAAGACTGAATCTATGAACTCAGTCTGTAATCAGGGGCGGGGGTGGCTCATTAGGGTTGTTTTACCTCTGAGCGGGAGGGGCGGGGGTGGCTCAGTCGGTAGCGCGCCAGGCTCGTAATCTGTAGTTCCCAGGTTCGAGTCCCAGCTGGGTCAACGTTGAGATTTATCTCCGCAAAATTCCCCACCCTGCCCACGGTCAGTAGGGGACACCGATGGGCTTGGAAAGGCCGCCGTCCGTCGGATGGGACGTTAAGCAGTGGCCCCGTGTGCGGGAGAGCCATACCCTGTGCACGTTAAATAACACGCTGGATGGCCTTGACGGGGGGCTACCATCTGTCTCCCAACAGCTGTTCCAGTGGGTCCCCTCCCCCAACCTTCTCTGAGCTTTCGGGGTCCATGTGACCTGGCCATTTAGCCCATGGTGTTCAAAAAAGTTCCGCTCAGAGGTAAAACAACAACAACAACCAGTCTGTAATCAGGTTTCGTTATTTCTGCTTCCCTGGATTGCCAACTGCAATTGCATAAGATTATGGAATCATTAAAACAAGTTCATCGTCCATTTTGGTCAAAAAGTATATTTCAATTTACTCCAGCAAATTCAAATAAATCATCAGAGAGATCCAGTTTGTCTCTTGAATTGAAAGGTTGATAGTTTCAAATGCAATTAAATATAGAATTATATTATAGCCATTGAAATCCACCGTCGTTTTGCGAATTCGTGGGTAAACACATGTGCCTAGACACAAGACAAAAGAGTTAATTATGGAAAAATCAGAAAACACGCTTTGGACATAAAGAATTTCTAGTTATATATTTGAAAGAATTTGTACTTGCCAAACCATGAAATTACCCTTTCATTCACTTACGATTCATTAGCAAATTCGTAGTTTTTCTCTTTCTTGTATAGTTGGTTAGTGAATCAGAAACAATTTCCTCTTTGTTTCTTAGTTTGTGTTTGTTATTATTTGTATTGTCTTGAATTCTAGTCTACACTGTTAGGAAATGAAAACAATGGACCAAATGGAAGGACGAGAATTCTTTTTTTACTCCTGTTGGCGGCTTAGCAAATACGCTAAATTGAATTTCGGCTCCATTTCGTTCATCACTATGATTAAAACTGCCTTTTGTGTTTTAAGAGAAGCACTGAACAAATGAAACGAATTTCGCCAAAAATTGTGCTCTATAGATTAAAAAATAAAATTAAGCGGTAGACAAATTCTTGAACTAAAAACAAATATAGATTGTTGATAAATCATTAAAATGAAGCAAACCGTTTTATTTGTCATTAATTGATTTACTTCAAAAATCTATATTGATGTATTGTGTTAAAGGGATTATAAAACTTCTTTTTAAATTAAAAAATGGTTAAGAAACAAATTTTTAAATTTAGTTTTAGTTCATCTGTGAAGATTTGTTCAAATTTATGCATATACCTGTGGCACACAATAATTTGCTTTTGTTACGAAAGCATGTAGTAAAAGAAATATAAATGTCTCTTGGGTCTGATTGTTTCAGATAACAATGGAGATAAGCGCTTGGAGCAAAATAATACGAAAGAGTTTTGCAAATTGTGAGTACAGTGAGCAGGAAACATAAAGTACATTTCAATTAACTTTTTCTTTACCTGAAATATTTTGAAAGCAATTTCAATGTCCCTAGTGATTTCATTTTTTACTTCGTGTTCCGGTAATTGCCTTTTATTTGAGAATTGTTTTTGTGGATTACTTTGCAGAAAAATGGTAAGTAATTGTAAAGTTTTGAAGCTTATTTTTATCCAAACATTTCATATTAAGTATTTAAATAAAAGGATAAACAACAAGTAATAGAAACTGGAAGAAATCGTTAAAGTGGAGAGACGATTTTTAAATACAGTTGGCTCTAGGTTTACTCGGGGGTTCAGTTATTAAAAATGGCCGCACAAAATCAAGAATCATTTCGCCCATAAAAAAACAACAGAATTGTAGAGTATGGTAGAATGATACAATCCCCCCAAACGATGTAACGTTGCCTTACAAAGCATAAAAGCAATTTTTTTTCACTGTTATTAAGTTGTTTTACCTCTGAGCGGCACTTTTTTGCACACCATGGGCTAAATGACCAGGTTACAAGGAGCCCGAAGGCTCAGAGAAGGTTGGGTAGGGGACCCACTGGAACATCTGTTGGGAGACAGATGGTAGCCTCCCGTCAAGGCCATCCAGTGTGTTCTTTAACGTGCACAGGGTATGGCTCTCCCGCACACGGGGCCACGGCTTAACGTCCCATCCGACGGACGGCGGCCTTTCCAAGCCCATCGGTGTCCCCTACTGACCGTGGGCAGGGCAGGGAATTTTGCAGAGATAAATCTCAACGCTGACCCAGCTGGAATTCGAAGCTGGGAACTGCAGATTACGAGCCTGGCGCGCTACCGACTGAGCCACCCCCGCCCCTTTGCACATCGGCACTCGGGTTAAATGACCAGGTCACAAAGACACCGAGGACTCAGAGAAAGTTGGGGACGGGATCCGCTGGGCAGTTCTTCGGAGACAGAGGGTAGCCTTCCGTCAAGGCCTCCACCGTGTTCTTTAACATGCACAGGCTATGGCTTTCCTGCATAAGGAGCCAAAGGTTAACTTCATATCTGACGGATGGCACCCTTTTAAATCCAAGGACAGAGCGAAGAGTTTTACGGAGATAATTCTCAATGCTGGCCCAGACAGGACTCGAACCTGGGAACTGCACATTACCAGTATGGCGCGCTACCGAGTCATCCCGCCCCTGCAAACAATGGTCTAAATGGCTAGGTCACCAGAACTCCGAGGGCTCAAAGAAAGGGGGCCCACTGGACAGCTGTTAGGAGACAGATGGTAGCCTCCTATCAAGGCCATCCAGCGTGTTCTTTAATGTGCACAGAGTATGGCTCTTCTGCACACGGGGGCTGCAATTTCACGTCTGATGCGACGGACGGGAGCCTTTTCAAGCTCATCGGTGTCCTTTACTGACCGTGGGCAGGGCGGGAAGTTTGCGGAGATAATTGGTCGAGGTCCCAATTGGAACTCGAACCTGGGAACTGCAGATTTCGAGCGTGGCGCGCTACCGAGTGAGCCACTCCCACCCACAGTAATAAAGAAATTACAGTAATGTAATTTCTTTATTACTGCGGGTGGGAATGGAATTATATTACTGAAGGTGGGTGTGAGTCATTATAGAAAGCTGAAAACGAAAGCATTCAACATATCTAAATAAAAGAAAATTATCTACAATATAATAATTTTTGCGTGGAGAAACGTTTGCGGGAGAGCCATACCCTGTGCACGTTAAAGAACACACTGGATGGCCTTGACTGGACGCTCGCATCTCTCTCTCCCAACAGCTGCTCCAATGTGTCCCAACCTTCTCTGAGCCCTCGGGGCCCTTGAGACCTGGCCATTTAGCCCATTGTGTGCACAAAAGTGAAAACTCAGAGGAAAAACAACCAACCAACAAATCTAACACACGCTTTGTGCTTTCTGGTGCTGAGAGTGGTGGGACTGCGAGCTACACGAATAGAGATACATCACGTTCAGATGACATAATAGCTGAAAATGTAGATGCCTACTCATTTATTGTCACCTGTTAGGCGGAGGCAGAGGGATGAGGTTCAGAATTTGCGCTTTTTTTTTACTAAGGCCACATCGGTGGCGACTTCAAGAAACTGTCTGAGCCCCGATGGCAACCTTAAGAAAATCTCTCATCCTCTGTGGTGTTCTTAAGGAACTCTCCCAGCTTTCACAGCGACATCAAGAAACTGTCTTATCTTACGTGGCAACCTTAAGAAACTATCTCAGTCTCGGTGGCAACGTTAAGAAATTCTCTCAGCCTCAGTGGCGACTTAATAAACTCTCTGAGCCTCGGCAACGATCTTAAGAAACTCTCTCAACCTCGGTGAATACCTTAAGAAAACTTTCTCTACCTCGGTAGCGATCTTAAGAAATACTCTCAGCCTCGGTGGAGACTTAAGAACCTTAAGAAAACTTTCTCAGTCTCGGTGGCGAACTTAAACTCTTTCAGCTCAGTGGACACCTTAAAAAATTTCTGAGCCTCGGTGGAGACTTTAAGAACCTGTCTCAACCTCGGTGGCCTTAAAAAATTCTCTCGGCCTCGGTAGAGACCTTAAGAAAATGTCTCAGTCCGGTGCCCTTAAGAAACTCTCTCAGCCTCGGTGGAGACCTTAAAATATTCTCTCAGCCTTGGTAGAGACCTTAAGAAAATGTCTCAGGCCGTGACCTTATGAAACTTTCTCAGCCGCGGTGGCTTTAAGAAACTCTCTCAGCGTCGATGGAGACCTTAAAATATTCTCTCAGCCTCGGTGGAGACCTTAAGAACCTGTCTCAGCCCTGGTGGCAACCTTAAGAAAACTTTCTCAGTTTCGGTGGCGACCTCAAGAAATAGTCAGAGCCCCGGTGGCGATCTTAAGAAAATTTTCTATGCTTCTGAAGCGAACTTATGAAACTCTCTCAGCCTCAGTGGAGACTTTAAGAACCTCAAGAAAACTTTCTCACCTCGGTGGTGATTTTAAGAAACTCAGTCTCAGTGGCGACCTTAATAAATTCTCTGAGCCTCGGTGGCTACCTTAAAAAACTCACTAAGCTTACGTGTCAGCCTTAAGAAACTCCTTTAGCCTCGATAGTAACCTTCGGAAACTGTCTCCGTGCTGGGGATGCCGTTGTATTACATTGATTTCCGATAGCATCGTAACATCTGGATTCCTTCCTGTTCGAGTCCCAGGATTTTTGGGTCGAGTTGTTTTACCTCTGAGCGGCACTTTTTTGCACACCATGGGCTAAATGGCCAGGTCACATGGACCCCGAAGGCTCAGAGAAGGTTGGGGGAGGGTACCCACTGGAACAGCTGTTGGTAGACAGATGGTAGCCTCCCGTCAAGGCCATCCAGCGTGTTCTTTAACATGCACAGGGTATGGCTCTCCCGCACACGGAGCTACGGCTTAACATCCCATCCGACGGACGGCGGCCTTTCCAAGCCCATCGGTGTCCTCTACTGACCGTAGGCAAGGCGGGGAATTTTGCAGAGATAAATCTCAACGCTGACCCAGTTGGGACTCGAACCTGATAACTGCAGATTACGAGCCTGGCGCGCTACCGACTGAGCCAACCCGCCCCCTCGAGTCCCAGAATGAAGGTCGTCTGTTCTGTCATAACGTAATTGTTTTGCAGGTTCTGTCATAAACTGAAAGGGACGATGATTTATTGGCTTTCGGTTCCTTTAAAATTTCTAAGTTGAAACCATGTTAAAAAATGTGCGTAAATAAAAAAAGCGCAAACACACTAACCGCATTATTGCAAAAACGCGTTAAGCAAATCCGCGTACATCGAAAGCTGACTGTATTCATTCCTTTTCTTATAAAGAATTATAATGCTACGATTTTGAATATATTTTGCTTTTCATATAGTACCTAGTAGTTGTGTTTACGTAAAAATTATTCAGTTTTACCTAATTAGCTAATATGTTTTATGTTGATGAGCATTTTTATACTACTGACGTTTAACCGTTCTTCTGCAGCAAAAAGCAACTACCAACTAAAATATTTTATTTGCATTAATTAGGCCAATTTGCATTAATGGTCAACATTTCATATCATTTATTTTTTAAATAAGTTTCAAATTTTACTTCATCTGCCTTCAATCAATCACTAGCTAATATATTGCAACATTTTATTCTCTGACTATTGCCACAATACTTTTTTTACCGTTTTCTTCAAAGAATTTCTTTGCATACATTACTGATTCATTTCGCAAAACCAAATGCTTTCATAAATGCATTTTCAGCGACGATTTGGAACAGTTGGTATTTAGCTAGAATAATACTGAAAGTGTTTGTGATTTGGATTGAATTATTTCAATTAATAATAGATATTAACGTAACATCAGTTGAGTTCTATTTCCTGCACAGTACTTTATTTATGAATTGCGTCTTGAATTACTCTATTGAAATTTGTTATGTTAGAATCTAAATTTACATGTTTGGTTTCCTTGAATGTATCTGGGATTCTATTATTAAGTGGACTAACTTATTAGATATTAAATATTAGATAAAAATGCTGTGGAATGGTTAGAAGCCCTTCAGCTTTAGGCTTCCTGCTATTCTAAGCGAAGTGTACGACTAATAAACCCTCATCATCATCAAGAAGCCATGGGCTACGGTGGTCCAACCAGACCGTTCAGTTTAATTCTCCAAACATATCTGTCCTGAGCTACATCTGTTGCTTCCGGCCACTGCACACCAATTTTAACAAGGTCCTGTTTGACATTGTCTGCCCACCGCATCCTAGGTCTCCCCTTCTTTCTGAGGCCTTTAGGCACACTGTTCATAACCCTATTCGCCAATCTATAATTATCCATACGGGCAACATGGCCAAACCAGCGGAGTCTCTCTCTGCACAATATGCTGCTTAAAGGAGGTTGCAAACTCCTTTGCCTAACCTCATCATTAGTAACAAAGTTAAACCACCTAATACCCAAGATGCTACGTAAGCATCTAGAATCAAAAGCATCTAGTTTCTTGTTATCTTGTTTACACTGCGTCCAAGTTTCACTACCATAACTAACCCTAGAACGAACCAAACTATTATAAGTCTAATTTTACTCTTTAGGTGTATACGCCTATTTCTCCACAATCTCCATAGATTCTTAAAAGTCCCGGCAGCAATCCCTATTCGTCTGTTAATCTCATGCCGTACATCACCATTATCAGTTACATAGCTCCCAAGATAATTAAACTGTGACACCTGCTCAAGACTTCAACCATTCAGATTAACTCAATCACAACCTGCCTGACCAATTTTCATCACTTTAGTTTTCTCTCTGTTTATAACAAAACCTACTCTATTACCAGTGCATCAACAGCTTGAATGAAAGAGTTCATCTCATCAACATCATTTGCCAAAAGGGCTAAATCATCAGCATAATCTAAATCAGAAATTTTGGTATCTCCAGACCATTTAAGGCCAAAATCTTTCCCTTGCAATGAATTTCGCATAACGTAATCAATAACCAACCTAAAGAGAAAAGGAGACAAAATGCACCCTTGTCGATCACCATAAGTAATGCTAAACCAATTGCTACAAACCTTACCAACTCTCACACACGGGTTGGGTTGTTTTACCTCTGAGCGGCACTTTTTTGCACACCATGGGCTAAATGACCAGGTCACATGGACCCCGAAGGCTCAGAGAAGGTTGGGGGAGGGAACCCACTGGAACAGCTGTTGGGAGACAGATGGTAGCCTCCCGTCAAGGCCATCCAGCGTGTTCTTTAACGTGCACAGGGTATGGCTCTCCCGCACACGGGGCCACGGCTTAACGTCCCATCCGACAGACGGCGGCCTTTCCAACCCCATCGGTGTCCCCTACTGACCGTGGGCAGGGCGGGGAATTTTTGCGGATATAAATCTCAACGCTGACCCAGCTGGGACTCGAACCTGGGAACTACAGATTACGAGCCTGGCGCGCTACCGACTGAGCCACCCCGGCCCCCTCTCACACACGACTCAGTGTTATTAAAGAGAGCTTTCATTACGTTAACTAACTTGTCTGGTATACCATATGATTTAAAAATCAACCACAAATTATGACGATAAACAGAGTCGGAAGCTTTTTCCAAATCAACAAAGCTAGCAACCAAAGGTTTCTGAAACACATGAACATTTTTTCAAGAATCTGTCTCAGTGAAAATATCTGATCCACACATCCCCTATCACTTCTGATTCCACATTGCTCATCACGCAATTGACTGTCAACCAGATACTTAATTCTATTAAGAACAATCATGGAAAGAACTTTACCTGGAACAGAGAGTAGGCTGATACCCCTATAGTTATCACAAGAACTGCGATCACCTTTTTTGAAAATAGGGATAATAATAGCTGTAGTAAAATCTTTAGGAACCATGCTTTTATCATAAAAGATATTCAAAATTTCAGTCATCCAAGTGGTATCCAAAACATTCCCAGCTCTAAGCATTTCTGCAGTAATTTCATCTACCACTGGGGATTTATGAAGTTTAAGTTTAAAAATAACCAAAATAACTTCAGATTGTGTTATAGGGCCAACATTAAAGTCACCAATGCATCTATCATCATTAGTAGAACTAACCACATTGTTTAGAACATCACTGAAATGCTCAGCCCACCTAGCCATGACAGAATCTTCACCTTCTATAACCTTACCTTGTTTATCCTTCAATCCCTGTATGCCTGTACGTTTTCTACCACATAAAACGTTAACTATCTGGTACAGCTCTCTGTTGTTGTGCTGCCTAACTGCTTCCTCAGCTTTGTCAGCCAAACCATCAAGCCAAAGATTCTTATCAGTAGTTGACTGATCCTTTACACGTTTATTAAGCTCTCTGTAATCCTTTCTATTAGGACTAGTAGGGTACTGATTAAGGACATTCCTGCAGCTCCTTCTTTCTGAAATAAGCTCAAGTACCTTATCACTTAAATAATTCTGTCTCCTCTGCTCCTTTTTCCCTAAAGGAATACTGTTAGTTTCCAAAAAAGCCTGTTTAAAATGATCCCATTCTTCCTCAACTTCAGTAGTAAGCAAACCACGACTGTCATAATGACTAAGTAACCTATCATATTAAGCTTTAGTTATAACTGGGTCTTTCAGAGCTTCAGTATTAAAGGTAATTTTTTTAACTTTAGCACAATACTTTTTAAGTTGCAAGACACTTTTAACAAGGTAATGGTCAGATCCAATTTCAGCTCCCCTATATGACCTGGTATTCCTAACAGAACTAACCCATTTCCTGTTAATTAACATATAATCAATCATATTCTTATGTAGCCCATCAGGTGAAACCCATGTGTACTTATGTATGTCGCGGTGTTTGTAATAAGTGTTAGTTATTCTGAAACCATTGAGTTCACTTACCTGCAGGAGACGTTGCCCATTGCCATTGCAGCTACCAATACCAAAAGGGCCTATCACCCCTCCCCAAAGGTCAGAATCATAGAATCAGTATCAACTTTGGGTTTGAAGTCACCTAAAACAAAGGTAATATCTCCTTTCTTGACATAATTCAAAATATCCTGAAGTTGTCCGTAAAACCTATCCTTCTCAATCTCATCGGCATCCTCAGTGGGGGCATAACAGTAGATAACATTCAAGTTTTTAACGCTTGTCTGAAATTTAGCTGTAAGAAACCTTTGATTAATGCACTCATATCCTAGAAGAGCATCAGTAGCGCGTCTGCTGAGAAGCAGACCCACGCCTTGGTGATGCTTATTGTCGTCCCTCCCTGAAAAGAGAAATTTAAGATTATTTTTAAGAATCAGACCTTTATCTGTCCATCTGGTCCCTTGCAAGCCGAGAATATCTAAACTATAATGATGGAATTCTTGTGTGAGGACATCAAGAGAATAATTTCTATATAATGTCCTCACGTTCCACGTTCCTACAGAGAGAAAATGATTAGTAGGATTTTTAAAGAAACTAGATTTATTGAGATAGGTAGGGTCAACAATATCAAACACCCCCCTGATCGCAGGCATGGGGCAAAGACCTGTTCCTCCTCCGCTGAAGGCTAAAGTCACCGATGCTGGTAGGAACTTCAGGCACCACCTTTTCAAGTGGACTTTTTCAAGAGCCATATGGCATGCCTGAGACACATTACTCCAGTTTAGGCTTGAAAATGCCCAACTAGCTAAGTAAGGTTCAGGTACCTGCGATGGCCTCTGATTAGGATTATCCACCAGCTGATATAAGGTATCCCATGCCTCTGTTCACTTAGGGCTGGCAACCCAGAAGGAAACAAAACACAGCGGGAGATTCTCCCTCAACAGAGGCCCACCAATGCAGCAAGTCCAGGATCCATAATCAAACTCAAATCCATAAACAAGTGCAGTATAGTAGGTATAAATGGTCAGAACCAGGACCCTGTGAAGTTCACCACTCCTCAGCAGATTTGAAAAGAAAGAAAAAGTGGCCATAGATGACCAGATCAGTAGGCCATACTGAACTGGCAGCCCTCTCCTTCCGTTCCCTTCCAAAAGAGAATATCTCTTTTGAAAGGTACTAACGGCCTGCACCACGAGAAGGCGGGGTCGGACATTAGGTGCTAGACCTGGCCGGTTCTGTGAATCATCACTAGGGATTGGTACACAGCTCTCCTTCCAGTAATATAGGAAAAAATTAATATTAAAATTCTTCTGAGTTTTTAAATGTTTCAATTTGAGAAGAGTAAAACATTTTGTGATGCAGTACTCTTGGATCCCAATTTGCTTTCTGAAATTTCTGCACCAAAAGGGACTTCAATATCAAACAAAAGTACAAACAACGATCGCAGTTTCTTCTCTTCAGTTTCATAGTTAAGATTGTTACTTGAGAAAGTTCAGTAAAACACATTTTGTTAGAAAATTCAATACTGCGCATTGTAGGATATCTCCCACCGAACCCCATTTTTTTTTTCTTTGCAAAAAGCAAAGCGAAATCCATACCAAAGGATAATTTTTAGATTCTGTTTATTAGAGAACTATCTTCCAGGAACAACATGAGAAGCAGTGTTTGGGTTTTGCACCTAGCGAATTTATCGTAACTTCTACTAAAGAGAAATTTCGTTGAATATTCGTCAAAAGCAATCTTTTTTATCTCTTCTTTGACAACTTTACCGAGTGTGTGTGTGATAAAATGTGATGAGAAAGTTTGGAAACCTATCAACAATGGGCTTTCTACTTTTTTTCAAATAATAATATAAACAGTTGTTTTAAAATTTAACAGGTAGGTATGTTTTAAATTATTCTGTAACATTGTTACGACGAAATAAATGAGCAACAATGAAACGATGATGTGCTGTATCATTTTGATGCTGGCGTGTGCTTCAGCATGTGAATTACGTCACTAGTCGATTGGAACATTAAAAACGCGAACAATAATGTTGTAAAAGAAAATGAGAAACTTGTCGATAATAGTGGAATGTGTATAGTCCTTTTTCTCTAAGTGATTTGGCATGACGTTAATCTCAGGAAAGCTACTCAGGACATTTGAAGATATGGCAGAGGAGAAAATATGTTAGTCGAACAAACAGAACCGATCTAAACTTCTCTATATGAAGAGTTCATCGTCGGGTGCGTGGTTATTTTATTTGTAAAAAGAGTTGGTAAGAGTAATATTAGTAATTTACATCTATATTCACAAAGATAATTGTGTCACTTATGGAGTCTTCTAAAAAGTCTTCTTTTATGCTTTGAGTGGAGGTTGTGAGATATATAAAAATTGCTTTTATAGTAATAGTGTATGATAAAATATTCTTTAGATGGTATAGTTTCATATTGATGGGTTGTTGGGTTGGGTTGTTTTACCTCTGAGCAGCACTTTTTTGCACACCATGGGCTAAACAGCCAGGTCACATGGATCCCGAAGGTTCAGAGAAGGTTGGGGGAGGGGACCACTGGAACAGCTGTTGGGAGACAGATGGTAGACTCCCGTCAAGGTCATCCAGCGTGTTATTTTACGTGCAACAGGGTATGGCTCTCCCGCACACGGGGCCACGGCTTAACGTCCCATCCGACGGACGGTGGCCTTTCCAAGCTCACCGGTGTCCCCTACTGACCGTGGGCAGGGCGGGGAATTTTGCGGAGATAAATCTCAACGCTGACCCAGCTGGGATTCGAACCTGGGAACTACAGATTACGAGCCTGGCGCGCTACCGACTGAGCCACCCCCGCCCCTCATTTTGATGAAGATTATGATATGTGTTAGTTGAATTTCATTTATATTAATGTTTTTATTCACACTTTGTAGTAAATTACCTTATTTAAGAATTTTTTTGTTGCTAAATATTCTTTTGAACTCGCGCTCGAGATTTTCCTATTATAAATTTATAACAATATTCTAATATAATTTAAGAAATAAATGCTTTTGTTTGATATTTTTCAAAAGGTATTAAAAAAGCAAGTAGTATTTAAATATAGAACAGGAAATCAAAATAATCACACACTTTGAAAATTAGTTGGGAAATGAGAATTACTACCGGTAGTTAAAAATGATGCTGCAGGCAATGGTATTGAGTCGTCCATTTATTTAAACTCGTTATTGTGTTGTGTCAACTCATCGGTTCCATCAAAATGTGATATTTGGCTCATAACATTAAGAACATTGCTCCCTAAACGGTGTTACGTGAACGAAAATAAAGGTTCCGCAAGTAAATTCAGTTAGAATATCAGAAAATGAGAATTAAAAATATTCATTTTTTTCCGTATACATGATATGTGATTTTGTTTCTAAATATGTCCAGTTAAATGTGTTGATCTTATATTCTTGTTTAACATTTATTTATTTTTATCCGTAATTATTTGTGGTCAAGTTCTTCAGCTTCATATATAAGAATTTTATTTTAAGTTTGGGAAAAATATTTCGAGTGCGAAAGGGTTTCGTGGCCATATTAAATTGGGAAACACGGATTTGGAACTTTATGATCCGGGAAAATGCTTCGAAATAAGTGTTTTAGACTTACTCATAAAATATAAAAGAAATTGATTATAAAATTTAGTCTAATGAATATATTTTTTATAATAAGAAAAATAGTCTAATGAATATATTTTTTATAATAAGAAAAAAAATAATATAACAAATTTATTAATAATTGCGAAATACATTAAATTTACAACTAATAATTTTTAATTAATGACATATACAATTTTCAAAATATGATTACCGTCAAATTTATAAATAAGAATACTATTTAAGGTGGGCAAAAAATCAAAATTTGAAATTTAACGTTTTGTTAGAGTAAATGTTAAACGTAAGTAGCATTTTTTTGCTTTGTTCTTTTAACAGGCTTATCTATTCATTACTTTTACAATTGGCAGAACCTGTTGTGCTTTTCTTCTCAATGTTTTCGCTCTGCTGATACTGCTCTTTGTTGCTCAGCACGATACCCTGGAAAGCTCAATTAAAACGATGGAGGAGCAGCACAGCATGGTAAAAATCGTTTTTGCGACAATGGTAAAGTAATTTAGGTTTATTTACCACACACGTCCAGCTTGTAGAAAAGATTTTTCCTCTACTTCTTTTCTTTAATGGTTGCTTCTGCTAATTAGCCTTTGTTCTAAGCGGTTTTCATGTAAAAAAACCTAACATTTCCTTGTGCTCTGTTTATTACTTGGCTAATAATTAATGTTTTTCCCACTGTGCTTCAAAATAATTTGTGATGAAACAAAAATAAAAAGAAAAAAAAAAATCACGCATGAAAAATGCTCTTAGGCTATTTTTAAATAAAGATAAAACTTCAGGTTTTTTTTTCTTTTAAAGAAAAGGGTACTTGCGGTGGATGCGATAATATAGGTTTGC
Source organism: Ryuthela nishihirai (assembly GCA_038380435.1). Lineage (NCBI taxonomy): Eukaryota > Metazoa > Arthropoda > Arachnida > Araneae > Heptathelidae > Ryuthela > Ryuthela nishihirai. The sequence goes on along the minus strand of JAWZYU010000008.1, from coordinate 36,620,217 downwards.
ATTAACGCTGCAAGTCCCTAAAATTCCATTTCAGCATTTTGTTAATCAGTTGTAAAAGATGTGTTTAGTTGTATAATACGGATTATTAATTTTTTTGCTTTTCAGCTGTCTAACCAGGTATGTCACAAGTGCCTCAAGGAATTGGGCTTATTGTGAAAGTGGACTTAATTATTAGTAGAACATCCACTGCGTTTATAAAGCTGTTTTAATAAATACAAAGGACTCAGACAAAAGATCCCAGCAGCTGCAGTATCACCATAAGCCAACGCCAATTACAAATCTCCAGGGTAACGCATGAATATTTGTGTTGTTTTTCTGCTGATGTCTCACCACCTCACATACTTTCTACTATGGTGTATATACTGACCGTTTCCTATTATATAGGGGCGGGAGTGGCTCAGTCGATAGCGCGCCAGGTTCGTAATCTGCCGCTCCCAGGTTCGAGTTCCAGCTGGGTCAGCGTTGAGATTTATCTACGCAAAAATTCACCGCCCTGCCCACGGTCAGTAGGGGACACCGATGGGCTTGGAAAGGCCGCCGTCCGTCAGATGGGACGTTAAGCCGTGGCCCCTTGTGCGGGAGAGCCATACCATGTGCACGTTAAAGAACACGCTGGATGGTCTTGACGGGAGGCTACCATCTGTCTCCCAACAGCTGTTCCAGTGGGTCCCCTCCCCCAACCTTCTCTGAGCCTTCGGGGTCCATGTGACCTGGCCATTTAGCCCATGGTGTGCAAAAAAAAGTGCCGCTCAGAGGTAAAACAACCCAACCCCGTCCTACCCATTTAACGAGGGGCGGGGGTGGCTCAATCGGTACCGCGCCAGGCTCGTAATCTGTAGTTCCCAGGTTCGAGTCCCAGCCTCGTCAGCGTTGAGATTTATCTCCGCAAAATTTCCCCGTCCTGCCCACGGTCAGTAGGAGACACCGATGGGCTTGTTGAAAAATCAAAATTATAGTGGACACCGATGGGCTTGGAAAGGCCGCCGTCCGTCGGATGGGACGTTAAGCCGTGGCCCCTTGTGCGGGAGAACCATACCATGTGCACGTTAAAGAACACGCTGGATGGTCTTGACGGGAGGCTACCATCTGTCTCCCAACAGCTGTTCCAGTGGGTCCCCTCCCCCAACCATCTCTGTGCCTTCGGGGTCCATGTGACCTGGCCATTTAGCCCATGGTGTGCAAAAAAGTGCCGCTCAGAGGTAAAACAACCCATTTAACTCAAAACTCTCCAAAAAGTTAGTAAAGAGTCCCTAAGCAATGAGTATTTAAATATTTATAAATTCATTATTCGGAAAAAAAAAATTTTGTTGGCATTTCTCATTCAGTTTCTTCTATACATTTTCTCCATCATTCAAAAATTATGTATCATATATGATTTTTGTTTTTATGGAAACAGAGTGTACAGTTGCTCAAAAAAGTATCCGAAAACTACGGTTGATTGCAGAATTCAGGAAAAATATCTGGCAACGATTTTTTTAGAAACTAGTGATCTGGCAACTTTCGTTTACAGTACACGCAGGTTGCCAGATCACTAATTTCTAAAAAAATCGTTGCCAGAAATTTTTTCTGAATTCTGTATTCGACCATTTTGTTCGGAAACGTTTTTGAGCGACTTCACCCTGCCTACTAGACAGAAAGAAGACTGTCAAATCGTGTTCTTTAACTTTGGGTTGTTTGGGTTGTTTTACCTCTGAGCGGCACTTTTTTGCACACCATGGGCTAAATGGCCAGGTCATGGACCCCGAAGGCTCAGAGAAGGTTGGGGAGGAGACCCACTGGAACAGCTGTTGGGAGACAGATGGTAGCCTCCCGTCAAGGCCATCCAGCGTGTTCTTTAACGTGCACAGGGTATGGCTCTCCCGCACACGAAGCCACGGCTTAATGTCCCATCCGACGGACGGCGGCCTTTCCAAGCCCATCGGTGTCCCCTACTGACCGTGGGCAGGGCGGGAAATTTTGCGGAGATAAATCTCAACGCTGACCCAGCTGGGACTCGAACCTGGGAACTACAGATTACGAGCCTGGCGCGCTACCGACTGAGCCACCCCCGCCCCTTTGTGTTCTTTAACGTGCGCAGTGTAAATCTTCCCTACATACTGCACCACGTCTTAACGTTTCATCCGACGGATGGCGATCTTTCATACCCATCTGTATACCCTTTTATGATAGAGGGAAAGATGGGTGTTAGATAAATCTCAACGCTGGCTCAAATGGGACTCGAATCTCGGATTGCAAATTATGAGCCTGGAGCTATATCCAATGAGCCAACCCCGAGCACATCAACAGGGGGGGGGGGGGTCAGGAGGCATCAAAAGTTTAAAATATAACAGATTGGATAGTTTAATCTCTTACCTTCACTTTTTTGCGCACAATCAGTTAACAGCTAGGTCACAAGGTTGTTGGGTTGTTTTACCTCTGAGCGGCACTGTTTTGCTCACCATGGACTAAATGGCCAGGTCACAAGTACCCAGAAGACTCAGAGAAGGTTGGGGGAGGAGACCCACTGGAACAGCTGTTGGGAGACAGATGGGAGCCTCCCGTCAAGGCCACGCAGTGTATTATTCAACGTGCACAGGGTATGGTTCTACCGCACACGGGACACGGCTTAACGTCCCATCCGACGGACGGCGACAGTGGGCAGCGCGGGGAGTTTTGCGAAGATAAATCTCAACGCTGACCGAGCTGGGACTCGAACCTGGGAACTGCAGATTACAAACCTGGCACGCTACCGACTGAGCCACCCCCACCCTTAGGTCACAACGACCCAAAGGGCTCAGAAGAGGTTTTAGAAAGGGATCCACTGAATAGCTGTTAGGAGACAGAAGGTTGCGTGGACAGGGTACGGCTCTCTGCAGCACACGTGATCGGACCGACATCCGACGGATGTTTGAGCTTTCCATCCCATCGGTGTTCTCTTTATGATCGAAGTGGGTTTTGCGGAGAAAAATCTCAAAGTTGGCCCAGCTGGGACTCGAATCTGGGTTGAGTTGTTTTACCTCTGAGCGGCACTGTTTTGCACACCATGGGCTAAATGGCCAGGTCACAAGGACCCCGAAGGCTCAGAGAAGGTTGGACCACTGGAACAACTGTTGGGAGACAGATGGTAGCCTTCCGTCAAGACCATCCAGCGTGTTCTTTAACTTGCACAGGGTATGGCTCTCCCACACACGGGGCCACGGCTTAACGTCCCATCCGACGGACGGCGGTCATTCCAAGCCCATCGGTGTCCCTTACCGACCGTTGGCAGGGCGGGGAATTTTGCGGAGATAAATCTCAACGCTGACCCAGCTGGAACTCGAACCTGGGAACTACAGATTACGAGCCTGGCGCGCTACCGACTGAGCCACCCCCGCCCCCTCGAATCTGGTAACTACAGATTAAGAACCTGGTGCTCTACCGAATGAGCCAAATTCGCCCCCAGCAGCAGAAGCTTAAAACATCGCAGAAAGCCTTCAAGCGTAAAACGATATAAACATACAAATTTCTATCCTCTTTTCATCGTTTCAGAGAAACCTAGGCCGGTTTAATGGAATACATTGTTAGAATAACGGAATTGGAGATATGCGTCTTCAGATGTTTGAAACAATGACTCCGTTGTCATGGTAACAAAGTCTTCAGTTATGCGGCTCGAGCTGCAGGTGCCTTAACGTGAGTCAGCTTCACGCTGATGACGCAAAAGCCAACGTTGTGCATTTATTTCGATACTGGAATTTCTCTGATTGTAATTGGATTCTTCTGAACGGTTGAAAGGAATGGATTCCGTTCCATAACTAGCTCTTTCCGGTGTTATCCGATCTCATTGAGAAATGCTTCTTTTCCAAATTGCTCTGTGATAAGACAAAGTGATTTCAAAGGCATTAGGTTGCTATTCTTGCTTCGAAATATGCAGTTCTTCTCGTTCATTTATGCACAATGTAGAATTTCGTTTTCAAAGCATGAGCTGAATTTCAAAACAATTTATATATATTTTTTCTTTTTTCAGAATGAAATTCATGCTAATGATTCCTGGGTCAGCGTTGAGATTTATTTCCGCAAAACTCTGCCCCTTGTCGTAGGTCAGTAGGGGTTACCGATGGTCTTGGAAAGGCTGCCGTCCGTCGGATGGGACGTTAAGCTGTGGCTCCATGTGCAGCTGGATGGCCTTGACGGGAGGCTACTCTTTCTCTCCGAACAGTTGGGTTGGGTTGTTTTACCTCTGAGCGGCACTTTTTTGCACACCATGGGCTAAATGGCCAGGTCACATGGACGCCAAAGGCTCAGAGAAGGTTGGGGGAGGGGACCCACTGGAACAGCTGTTGGGAGGCAGATGGTAGTTTCCCGTCAAGGCCATCCAGCGTGTTCTTTAACGTGCACAGGGTATGGCTCTTCCGCACACGGGGACACGGCTTAATGTCCATCCGCGGCCTTTCCAAGCCCATCGGTGTCCCCTACTGACCGTGAGCAGGGCGGGGAATTTTGCGGAGATAAATCTCAATGCTGACCCAGCTGGGACTCGAACCTGGGAACTACAGATTACGAGCCTGGCGCACAACCGACTGAGCCACCCCCGCCCTACCAGAATGGGCCGAACATTGCATTACAGAAGAATTAATTTTTAAATAGTTGCACACTTTGGGTTAAAGGTTTATGCTTTAAAATAAGATTAATTACTCTTTTTAAAAAAAATTATTAATTTTGAAATATTTAAAAATATATTATCAATATAATTCTGTTATTTAATATTGTAATTTTCTTTTAAGCAATTTAAAAATAAATAGTTTATAGTTAAATATTACACAAATTGATTTACTTAAATCTTTACATATTTAATTTCTTCTATTTACCCTCTATTACTTCAACGACTGTCCCGGCCAGGAACATCTTGATATAACGGACAGCCGTTAATCAAAGCAGGAGTTGCGGGGGGGGGGGGAAGGGAAAATGAAATACGTGCAAAAAATTTAGTAACCTAATTCATCTTAAATTTGGGGCGGGGGTGGCTCAGTCGGTAGCGCGCCAGGCTCGTAATCTGTAGTTTCCAAGTTCGAGTCCCAGCTGGGTCAGCATTGAGATTTACCTCCGCAAAATTCCCCGCCCTGCCCACGGTCAGTATGGGACACCGATGGGCTTGGAAAGGCCGCCGTCCGTCGAATGGGACGTTAAACCGTGACCAGTGTGCGGGAGAGCCATACCCTGTGCACGTTAAAGAACACGCTGGATGGCCTTGACGGGAGGCTACCATCTGTCTCCCAACAGCTGTTCCAGTGGGTCCCCTCCCCCAACCTTCTCTGAGCCTTCGGGGTCCATGTGACCTGGCCATTTAGCCCATGATGTGCAAAACCTTCGGGGTTCGTGTGACCTGGCCATTTAGCCCATGATGTGCAAAAAAGTGCCGCTCAGAGGTAAAACAACCCAACGTCTCAAATTTAATTATCTTCTACTAAGTTTAAAAACGTGCTGAAAGAAAAAAATGCATTATTTTCTTTATTAAATTATTTATGAACATTTTGAAATTAATCATTAATCGTTTAGAAATAAATATCTGCCAGTTGAGTTGCAAATCATAAGGTTTTATTTAATTCGACAAAAAAAAGAAATAAAAATTATGTTTGGTTTAATTGGAAGTTCACCAGGCTCATAATCTGCAGTTTGCAGGTTGGAGTCTCGACTACGCCAATTTTGAGATTATATGCTCTTATCTCAATCTGCCTTTAGTTAGAAAAGGGACACCGATAGGCTTCGAAATGGCCATCTGATGTAATGTTAAGACGTCGCCCTATGTGGAGAACAGTCATACCCTGTTCACATTAAAGACCTTGACGAGAAACTTCCATTTCCTATCAGCTGTCCAGTTCGTCCCCTGCCGCAATCATCTCTGAACTTTTGGCGTTCTTGTGACCTGGCTATTTAGCCAATTGTACTGCTTAAAAGGTGAAAACAACCCAACCCTTTAAAATTGTATTATTAATAAAAAATATTAATATAGAATTAACAAACAACATAAATTTTAATTATATATTTATTTTTATACTCTCGAAGCTTTTACGAAACTTTTCAGATTGATTAAATGCGCTTAATTATTTTTAATTTCAATGCACTTCTATTACATTTAGAGCTACAGCTAAATTAAAAGCACAGAAATCCACTTAATTCTAAGATTTATCACATCGGTAATGTTGATGTTATCTGTCAGAATCCACTTTCCATTACTCCAATTACGATGACTGCTTTAACTTTCTTCCAGAAGTCTCGGTCAACATTGACAAGCCACATAGTTTAAGAGGGCAACCACTAAAGTTCTCTATCAACTTCCTCAGAATGTGATGAACACCTGGGAGCACCCTCCATTGGAGAAAGACGAGGAAGAAAGCAAAAGGAAATGTCAAGAGTTTCAGGCACAAAAGGACATTTGAGTTATTGAGCCAGTCTATAACTGTAGCACGTGGATGGCCACGATACAAATGTGACGTTCATCCAGAGCTGCTATATTACCTTTTCAGCATCCGAGGGGACAAAGATCTATGTCTCTTTCTTCTCTTCCCAGGGGGAATTCACTATCACAACTCATCAGTTGGTAGACTTTCCCCGCCTGTGGTCGTCTCTAGGGTCATTTGTCTTTCGGTGACATGGGATGCGGTTCATCCTCTCTTCTCCTTCCCATCCCCAGCATCCCCATGAGGGAGGAATGACAGGAGACTCAAGAGATCTTTCTTTATTCACACCGCAGATGGATGAACCATTCACCCTGAAAATACCGTAATGTATGGAAGGGAATTTTATTTTATATATTATATTTATACTTTGAGAAAAATAATAGTGGTGGTGCGTATTGTAGTTTTTGATATGCTGAAGAAATATTGGAAATTTATGCAGTTTTCTTGACATCATTTTTCTGTTTGTCTCCGGGTCAACCATTGGTCATCCAGAACGAGCAAGTTCGCCTTTCTACTATTCAGTTCCAGTTCACCTTTTTGCTCCTCACATCCAGTTTGCTTTCTGCTCCTCACTTCCAGTTTGCTTTCTGCTCTTCAGTTCCAGTTCGTCTTCCGATCCTCAGTTCCTGTTCCTCTTTTTCAGTTCCTTTTTTCTTTTTGTTTTTCTGTTCCAGTTCGCCTCTCTGCTCTTCACTTCCATTTCGTCTTCTGCTCTTCAGTTCCATATCGTCTTCTGATCCTCAGTTCCTGTTCCTCTTTCTGTTTTTTCAGTTCCTTTTTTCTTTCTGCTTTTCGGTTCCAGTTCGCCTCTCTGCTCTTCACTTCCAGTTCATCTTCTGCTCTTCAGTTCCAGTTAGCCTTTCTATTCTTCACTTCCAGTTCGTCTTCTGATCCTCAGTTCCTGTTCCTCTTTCTGTTTTTTCAGTTCCCTTTTTCTTTCTGTTTTTCGGTTCCAGTTCGCCTCTCTGCTCTTCACTTCCAGTTCATCTTCTGCTCTTCAGTTCCAGTTCATCTTTCAGCTCTTCACTTTCCCAGTTCATTAATCAAACGGACAATATTTCACCTAATCATACACTCAATCAAACAAGTCGTTTTTCGACCATTTGGGTTGTTTTACCTCTGAGCGGCACTTTTTTGCAAACAATGGGCTAAATGGCCAGGTCACATGGACCCCGAAGGCTCAGAGAAGGTTGGGGGAGGGGACCCACTGGAACAGCTGTTGGGAGACAGATGGTAGCCTCCCGTCAAGGCCATCCAGCGTGTTCTTTAACGTACACAGGATATGGCTCTCCCGCACACGGGGCCACGGCTTAACGTCCCATCCGACGGACGGCGGCCTTTCCAAGCCCATCGGTGTCCCCTACTGACCGTGGGCAGGGCGGGGAATTTTGCGGAGATAAATCTCAACGCTGACCCAGCTGGGACTCGAACCTGGGAACTACAGATTACGAGCCTGGCGCGCTACCGACTGAGCCACCCCCGCCCGTTTTTCGACCAATCCAATGGTCAGTCCAGAGAGTTGTAGAAAGTCTTTTATTCCATATACCCCATCACTAGGGATGGAGCATAGATATATATAGCCCTATGTTGCTGATAATCGAATATTATCAGCAACATAGCGTCGCGGATCACTTGGGTTTGTAACGTAAAATTATCCTCACTAGCAATATTATAAAAACAAATTTTTAAATAGTAACGTAAAATATTTTTCAATCAAATTTGATTTACAAACGGACGACATATTATAAGAGTCATTTAATAAATTTGTAGAGCTAGCCCAATTTTTTGCATAATTTAAAATTCTCTATTTCCTCTTCTCAAACAATTTTCGACCGGAATAACAGCTGTGTCCGCCAGCATCGATATTTGCGAATAAACATTTTCTCGAATGAATTTCTTCAAAATCAAATTTCTTTCGCAATGACAGGAGAACAGTTGCATTTAACACTAATGGCTCTGAAGTTGATTTTACTAAATTGGAAAAAACTATTTAAAATATATCAATCCTTTCATTAGTATTTTTAGATGAATATTCTTTTAAATTGAGTAAATGTAAGATTTTTTTCTATTATATTTATGATAATGCATATATCAAATAAAAATATGAGAATACCTTCTGCTATATATATAAATATTACAGATGAGTTCCCGCTCAATTTTTCGAGTTGAGTTTGAAATTGAGCTCGAGTTCTCCAAAGCCCGAACCATTTCGCCATTTGTAGAGCTTGAGCCAGAACCATTTCGCCATTTGTAGAGCCTGAGCCAGAACCATTTCGCCATTTGTAGAGCCAGAAATAATATAACACACAGTACATCGAACCATGCTGAAAATCGGTTCACTTTAAAAAGCACCTACAGTGTGCACGCGAGCATCAAACTGAACCTTGATGAAGATCGTCTGGTCCAATGAATCTCTTTTTCTGTTGCACCATGTGGACTGCAGGGTAGGTGTGCATCGTTTACCTGGGGAAGTGTTGGCACCAGGATGCACTGTGGCCCGAAACCAAGCCGGTGGAGGAAGTGTAATGCTTTGGTCAATGTTCTGCTGGGAAACCCTGGGTCCAGTCATTCATGTGCAGGAAACTATGACGTCTACTTCCTACCTTAACATCATTGCAGATCAGGTAACATCCTTTCATGGCAACGGTGTATCCCTCTAGTAGTGCCTTCTTTCAGCAGGATAATGCGGCATGCCATACTGACCGGATTGTACGACAATGTTTCATGGAACATGAAGACTTCTAGGTATTGCCCTGGCTTCCAAATTCCCCAGACATCAATCCAATCGAGCATCTGTGGTTTGTATTGGAACAACATAGGCGATCAGCGACGGCTCAACCACGTAACTTACAAGAATTTAAGGATCTGCTGGTAACGTGTTGGTACTAGATACCACAAGACACCTTTAGAAATCTTGTAGCGACCATATATCACCGGGTAATAGCTGTTTTGGCAGACAACATGATAGTAGGGACCAACATTATATTAGGCAAGTGGTCATAATGTTTTGGCTGTTCGGTGTATATATATATTTTTTTCACAATTAGAAGAACTATTTGAAATTTTAATTATTCTGAGCTCCATCTCATCTTTAATATATGTACATATGAATATTTTGTAATAATAAATCGATACACAAAAAAAGTATTTAATTTCATATATATTGCACCCTCTGAGAGTCCCTCTAGTGCGGCCCGCGTTAACAGAAAGTTGCCAACATTCATTCAGTCAGATTTTAAGGCCATCAGTTGGGTTGTTTTACCACTGAGCGGCACTTTTTTGCACACCATGGGCTAAATGGCCAGGTCACATGGACCCCGAAGGCTCAGAAGGTTGGGGGAGGGGACCCACTGGAACAGCTGTTGGGAGACAGATCGTAGCCTCCCGTCAAGGCCATCCAGCGTGTTCTTTAACGTGCACAGAATATGGCTCTCCCGTACACGGGGCCACGGCTTAACGTCCCATCCGACGGACGGCGGCCTTTCCAAGCCCATTGGTGTCTTCTACTGACCGTGGGCAGGGCGGGGAATTTTGCGTTTTTTTTTTTGCGGGAATTTTGCTTAAATATGCCTGCATGCAGTATCCATTACACCTGATCATCAAGGGGCGGGGTGGCTCAGTCGGTAGCGCGCCAGGCTCGTAATCTGTAGTTCTCAGGTTCGAGTCCCAGCTGGGTCAGCGTTGAGATTTATCTCCGCAAAATTACCGCTCCCTGCTCACGGTCAGTAGGGGACACCGATGGGCTTGAAAAGGCCGTCGTTCGTCGGATGGGACGTTAAGCCGTGGCCCCGTGTGCGGGAGAGCCATACCCTGTGCACGTTAAAGAACACGCTGGATGGCCTTGACGGGAGGCTACCATCTGTCTCCCAACAACTGTTCCAGTGGGTCCCCTCCCCTAACCTTCTCTGAGTCTTCGGGGTCCTTGTGGCCTGGCCATTTAGCCCATGGTGTGCAAAAAAGTGCCGCTCAGAAGTAAAACAATTCAATCCAATCCTGATCATCAATGAAACGATCATTGAGTCGGTTCTTAAGCCAGTTAATCTTGTTATATGTGTGGTCGTCAGTCAAATAACTACATCTTCAGTTTGTTCTTAAATTTACCTGTTTTCGGGTACAAAAGATACTCGTTGGGCTGTTTTACCTCTGAGCGGCACTTTTTTTGCGCTCAAAGGGCTAAATGACCAGGTCACAAGGACACCAAAGGCTCAGAGAAGGTTGGGGGAGGGAACCCACTGGAACATGTTGGGAAGCAGATGGTAGGTCAAGGCTTCCTGCGTGTTCTTTAACGTGCACAGGGTATGGCTCTCCCGCACACGGGGCCACCGCTTTACATTCCATCCGACGGACGGCGGCCTTTTGAAGCCCGTCAGTGTCACCTATTGACCATGGGCAGGACGGGGAGTTTTGCGGAGATAAATCTCAACGCTGAACCAGCTGGGACTGGATCCTGGGTACTGCAGATTACGAGCCTCACGCGCTACCGACTGAGCCATTCGCGCCCCTTATACTGGTAGGAGATTCACTAAATCTTGCCTACTCCCCCTTCCTACTTTTCTAGATCCTTCCATGAACTTCAACAGATATAATTAAACAGCAGATAAACTGTCTACTAGAACGAATTATCATAATACTGTCATAATCTGGTCGGACGGGACGGAAGGCACGTGTGACATCATCAGTGGAAGAAATTATCGGTTTCCGTATAGTTCCGCGACTACTTGAGCTGTAAATAAGAATGAAATGTGGACAGTTCTAAGTAGCAGGTGGTCCCACTTAGGACTGTCTTGTTGGGATAAAAGATCGGGTTCTTAACTGCCGTGATCGGAAGTGATCCCATAAAAATGTCAGAAATTTCTGGGGGCGCTGCCGTCGCCTACCTTGTCAATGAAATAGTACTATAGAAAGGTGAATGTAGTTATCAATAAACATATGTTTGGCGCCAAACTTTTGGAGGGATTTAATTGTGCCTAGAGTGGTTGAGAACTATGAATGGAATTATTGATGGGAAGAGCAATTAAAGGACATACGAGCCAAATTTTTTCGAGCCAAATTTTGGTGTGGGTTTAAGTATTATATAAATAATAAATAAATACCCCCTCAAGCAGCTGCTTGCCACAGAGATCTGACAGGAGCCTGTCAGTTTATATGCCACAGTAGAAGGTCTGAGAGGATGGCAGGACCTCAGCAGAAAAACGACACATACATCCATGCCTTACCCGGGGCTCGAACCTAGGTCCCTTTTATCCGTAGCCCAGCGCGCTAACGGGGCTCGAATCCAGGTCCCTTAGATCAGTAGCCAAGCGCGCTAACCACTCGGCCATGGGACGGCTAGTTTATATATATATATATTCATTAAAAATACAATATTTTGAGATACGCATAGACTTTGCATTGGATTGGGTTGTTTTACCTCTGACTTTTTTTCACACAATGGGCTAAATGTCCAGGTCATAAGGACCCCGAAGGCTCAGACGAGATTGGGGGAGGGGACTCACTGGAACAGCTGTTGGGAGACAGCTCCCGTCAAGGATATTCAGCGTGTTCATTAACGTTCACGAGATATGGCTTAACGTCCCATCCGACGGACGGCGGCGTTTCCAACCCCATCGGTGTTCCCTATTGACCGAGGACATGGAACTTTGCGAAGTAAATCTCAACACTGGCTCAGATGGGACTCGAACCTGGAAACTTCAGATTACGAGCCTGATGCTCTATCAACTGAGTCACTCCCACTTTCATAGACTATTTCTACATAAATAACAAGTGGATTAGTTACTATATTTCCATCAGCTGATTTTATTTCTATTGCTCTACTCCAAGTGAATCGCAATAATCATATTCATTTAGAAACTACACTTATATTTTCATTTCAAATCTGGAGTGTCTAATCATCCTTGTGTTGAAATGTCTCGCTATTTGGACGAGAGCTCCTGAGACTCTTAAAGCATGAATCCTTGTTTGTTTCTCACTCCTACAAAAGCACCCCAGATACACACATTAATTAAATATAATCACCCCTTCCGGGATAATAACTTGAAGCGTTTAGCCCTAAAGCGGAAGTTTTGTGCCTGGAATCTTCATAAATATATTTCTACACACCCTTCTTTGTGGACTGGCTTGTTAGCAGGGATGTGATATACAATGTTTCCTGCTACGTTGAAGACAAAAGCCGGAATGGGTCGGATTTTACAGTTGTCGCTCTTCGCTTTGGGATTGTTGCCATGGCAACGTTTCTGACAATCCTCTTCATCGTTTCTCACCAGCCACCAGAGGCTGTTGGTACCGCAGGGATTTTAATCATTAAATAATAATGGTACGGTTCAACTAATTAATCTTTAATTACCTCACACTCAATTGAGTAATAGTGAATTAAATATCGAATTTTGCCTTTTAGAGCATTCTGCCTTTAATAGGTTATAGAATGGGAGACAGTATTCACTTAATGCGTGATTCAAACGTTACTCGCAATAATGGGAATGATGTTAGTTTTAGCGATGGCAGTATCCGTGGAGGTGTGACAGTGCAACCATCATTGTGGATGTGTGCTGCAAACAATTTCGCGAAATATTGACTGAAAGTGTGATTGTTAGCATTATATCGTTAGCTTTAAATTTATCCACAGCATGCTCTTTGAGGCTGCAAACCATGATATAATGCTAAAAATCACACTTTCAGTCGTATTTTTCCATCAGATGCATATTTTAGAAGTTATAAATTTTTGAAGAATTATTCCCATTGATATGACATGGAAATTCTCTAATATTTTAGTTGCGCTGTGTATATTATAGGGCAATGGTTTTCAACCTTTTATGCTTCAGGTACCACCTGGAAATGTGTATGTAACTGGAGTACCCCTTGTATAGTTGGGTTGGGTTGTTTTACTTATGAGCGGCACTTTTTTGCACACCATGGGCTAAATGGCCAGGTCACATGGACCCCGAAGGCTCAGAGAAGGTTGGAGGAAGTCACATGGACCCCGAAGGCTCAGAGAAGGTTGGAGGAAGTCACAAGGACCCCGAAGGCTCAGAGAAGGTTGGAGGAAGTCACATGGACCCCAAAGGCTCAGAGAAGGTTGGAGGAAGTCACATGGACCCCAAAGGCTCAGAGAAGGTTGGAGGAAGTCACATGGACCCCGAAGTCTCAGAAAAGGTTGGAGGAAGGGACCCACTGGAACAGCTGTTGGGAGACAGATGGTCTCCCGTCAAGGCTGTCCAATGGCCCCCTTCCCCAGTGTTCTCTGAAACTTCGTGATCCTTGTGATCTGGCCATTTAGCCCATGGTGTGCAAAAAAGTGCCGCTCAGAGGTAAAACAACCCAACGTTAAAGATCACCTGGATGGCCTTGACGGGAGGCTACCATCTGTCTCCCAACAGTTGTTCCAGTGGGTTCCCTTCCCCAGCCTACTCTGAACCTTCGGGATCCTTATGACCTAGCCATCTAGCCCATGGTGTGCAAAAAAGTGCCGCTCAGAGGTATAACAACCCAACGTTAAAGCACACGCTGGATGGCCTTGACGGGAGGCTACCATCTGTCTCCCAACAGCTGTTCCAGTGGGTCCCCTCCCCCAGCCTTCTCTGAACCTTCGGGATCCTTGTGACCTAATATACTACTACATGTTGCATGTTTTCAAGAGATCGTGGGGTTTGGACATAACTCCTGACAAACCTAATTTACTGAACTAATACTTCATTACTAGTAATCTCACGCAAAGTTTGTCCATTGATACCGCTTTTCACCAATAAGTTCATCCGCAACTTTCTACCATTAACATACCATTCAAACGTAAAACTACATTCCCAAGATAGGTGTGTGTGGGGTGTTGTTCAATCAGTAGCGTCCCAGTCTCCTAATCTGTAGTGGCGGGGGTGGCTCAGTCGGTAGCGCGCCAGGCTCGTAATCTGTAGTTCCCAGGTTCGAGTCCCAGCTGGGTCAACGTTGAGATTTATCTCCGCAAAATTCCTCGTCCTGCCCACGGTCAGTAGGGGACACCGATGGGCTTGGAAAGGCCGCCGTCCATCGGATGGGACGTTAAGGCGTGGCCCCGTGTGCGGGAGAGACATAACCTGTACACGTCAAAGAACACGCTGGATGGCCTTGACGGGAGGCTACCATCTGTCTCCCAACTGCTGTTCCAGTGGGTCCCCTCCCCTAACCTTCTCTGAGCCTTCGGGGTCCATGTGACCTGGCAATTTAGCCCATGATGTGCAAAAAAGTGCCGCTCAGAGGTAAAACAACCCAACCCAACTCCTAATCAGCAATTCTCAGGTTAGAGTCCCAGCTGTGTCAGAGTTGAGGTTTATCTCTGCAGAACCATTATCAGGAGGCTACCATCTGTCTCCCAACAGCTGTTCAGTGGGCTCCCTACCTCCCAACCTTCTCTGACCCTTTCGGGTCCTTGTGACCTGGCAACTCAGTGGTAAAACAGCCCAACAACTCAAGGTAGTCGACGACAGCACCAACAGAAATTTCGGACACCTTTTGAGGCCAACAGGATTAGAACGTAGTGGAACCAGCAGACCAAATTTAGGACCGATCGTTGAAATAGCCACGAAATCATAGAGAACCAACAATTGATGCCGGTTCTCTATGATTTCGTGGAAAAGCGCCACTGATGACGTCATTCATATTCGCCCAAGTATTATGGTTGAGTTTGGGTTGTTTTACCTCTGAGCGGCACTTTTTTGTACACCATGGGCTTAATGGCCAAGTCACATGGACCCCGAAGCTCAGAGAAGGTTGTGGGAGGAGACCCACTGGAACAGCTGTTGGGAGACAGATGGTAGCCTCCCGTCAAGGCCATCCAGCGTGTTTTTTAACGTGCACAGGCGTACGGTTTAACGTCCCATCCGACGGATAGCGGCCTTTCCAAGCCCATCGGCGTCCCCTACTGAGTGTGGGCAAGGCGGGGAATTTTGCGGAGATAAATCTCAACGCTGACCCAGCTGGGACTCAAACCTGAGTGCTACATATTACGAGCCTGACGCGCTACCGACTGAGCCCCCCCCCCCCCCCCAAGAATTACGGCTATTATATAGTATAATATATATACATATATATTATGAGTTACTTATTTCTCACCTGAAAAAGTAACAAATGAATAGAAAAAAAAAACAGTTACCTTATTAATTGGGGGCGGGGGCAATTCATTTGGTAGTGCACTAGGCTCGTAATCTGCAGTTCCCAGGTTCGAGCCCCCACCTGAGTCAGTATTGAGAATTATCTTTGCAAAACTACCCGGCCAGCCTTTGGTTAGTAGGGGAAACTGATGGGCTTGGAAAGAACGCTATCCAAAAGTGCTGCTCAGAGGTTGGGTTGTTTTACCTCTGAGCGGCACTTTTTTGCACACCATGGGCGAAATGGCCAGGTCACATGGACCCAGAAGGCTCAGAGAAGGTTGGGGGAGGGGACCCACTGGAACAGCTGTTGGGAGACAGATGGTAGCCTCCCGTCAAGGCAATCCAGCGTGTTCTTTAACGTGCACAGGGTATGGCTCTCCCGCACACGGGGCCACGGCTTAACGTCCCATCCGACGGACAGCGGCTTTTCCAAGCCCATCGGTGTCCCCTACTGACCGTGGGCAGGGCGGGAAATTTTGCGGAGATAAATCTCAACGCTGACCCAGCTGGGACTCGAACCTGGAAACTACAGATTACGAGCCTGGCGCGCTACCGACTGAGCCACCCACGCCACACTGCTCAGAGGTAAAACAACCCAACACAATTCCTTTAATTATTTTCAAAAATTAGGATATTTTTGGATGATTGAAACACTTATTATTTCCATCAATGTTCATTAATTATTGGTATATATGTGATGTGACTGTTAAATGCTTTGGAGACGGAAAATAAACATTTGTTAGGTTAACTGAGAAAACTGAGTTTTCCTTCAAGTGCTACAGGAACCCACGATCTGGTTGTGACAACATTCCAGATGGCCTGACCACTTTTTCAGGTAATTAAGTTCGTATCCCACATAAGATTAAAATATTTTCTCAGTTAACTTTTCACAGGTTCCATGTTTAGGTTGTTGGGTTGTTTTACCTCTGAGCGTCACTTTTTTGCACACCATGGCTAAATGGCCAAGTCACATGAACCCCGAAGGCTCAGAGAAGGTTGGGGGTGGTATCCACTCGAACAGCTGTTGGGAGACAGATGGTAGCACAGATGGGAGACAGATGGTCAAAGCCATCCTGCATGTTCTTTATTCTGCACAGAATATGACTATCCTGTATATGGGGCCACGTCTTAACGTCCCATCCAACGGACGGTGGTCTTTTGAAGCCCATCAGTGTCCCCTACTGACCGTGGGCAGGGCGGGGAGTTTTGAAAGAAAAATCTCAACGCAGGGCGAACTGGGACTCGAACCTGGTCATCTAGCCTACTTTATACGGAGAAAAAAAAAGTTCGCAAAAGTGAAAGCAATTCTATCATATATTAACCCAATCCGAAAACATTTAATTTTTCAGACTAAAATTCATCACCGTAAATTGCAATTTCACAAGAACGAAAAAGGTAAATAAACGTTTAAATTACTCTTATCAATAAGCTCAAGTTAACCAGGGATGCTACCAATGATCCTTGTGCTCCTGAGCTTCCCAAGTGCACTTCTGATGAACGACGACTAAATATAGTATTCCCCACGGTGAAACGCATTTTAATTAAAGATTGTTCCTCATTACAGACTAACTTCAAAGGCAATATTACTCTAAGAATTAGCAGAGAAAGCCACCACTCTCAAACTTTGATGGTGGCAAATTGCTTTGCTACCGCTACAAACTCTTTAGCAAGTTGATTAATCTACTGAGAATTATTGGTAAGTTGAAGCTTAATCTTCCGATATTAACTCTAAATCATCAACATCTTTGGACTTAACAAACCGTGTCTTCGCAGTTGTTGATATATTTCCATCAAGTGAATTCTATCATATGAATACCTTTTTATTAGGGGCGGGGGTGGCTCAGTCGGTAGCGCACCAGGCTCGTAATCTGTAGTTCCCAGGTTCGAGTCCCAGCTGGGTCAGCGTTCAGATTTATCTCTGCAAAATTACCCGCCCTGCCCACGGTCAGTAGGGGACACCGATGGGCTTGGGAAGGCCCCCGTCCGTCGGATGGGACGTTAAGCCGTGGCACCGTGTGTGGGAGAGCCATACCCTGTGCACGTTAAAGAACACGCTGGATGGCCTTGACAAGAGGCTACCATCTGTCTTCCAGTGGGTCCCCTCCCCCAACCTTCTCTGACCCTTCGGGGTCCATGTGATCTGGCCATTTAGCCCATGGTGTGCAAAAAAAGTGTCGCTCAGAGGTAAAACAACCCAACGTTAAAGAACACGCTGGATGGCCTTGACGGGAGGCTACCATCTGTCTCCCAACAGCTTGTTCCAGTGGGTCCCCTCCCCCAACCTTCTCTGAGCCTTCGGTGTCCATGTGACCTGGCCATTGAGCCCATGATGTGCAAAAAAGTGCCGCTCAGAGGTAAAACAACCCAACCCATTTTATTATGCAATATTCAGATGATTACTTATGCCTTTGAAATTCACGGTATTCACAATTTAGTTTTTCTAGTTAAAACTGGCTAATGCAACACATTGAATGTTAATTCTGTTTTCTGAATTATAGATCAAATAATAAACGAACCAATAATCCCAGGCCCAGACAATGCACTAAGAGAAGAATCAATTTCTAAATAAATGGGTGTCCTAATTAATTTCCTTCTCTTAAAATGCTGCTGAAAGCCATTTATTCTTAAAATATTGATATATATCCTAGTAAAATCGCAATAAATGCATTTCGCTTTATGATATTTAAAAAAATATACAGTTAAATTTTACTTACCAACTGTTTTAATTTATTAAAATTTGATATTTTAATTTGAAATTACTAAAATTTATTTAATATTTTAAATAATTTTAGAAAATAACTTAAATTTTAGACATGTTCAATTTCTTTCTTCTATTCATTTGTTCAACGGTTGTCCTGGTCCGGTGTATTTAGGTGGTCCTGTTATTACCGGAACTAACACAATTTAAACATATTATTACTTTAATTTTAAGTACTAAAATTTAAATGTTTGTTACTGGGTGTTTAAAAATCAGTAATAAAATTTAAAAAACTCAATAATATTTCAATAAAGTAATAATAAAAAATTATTCTGTTTTAATCGTAACAAAATGTCTAAGTAAACCACCCTTAGGTGGGACCCTAAGGGCAAACATAAGAAAAGCTAAAAGTAGCAGTAAAATTATATAAGAAACCTAAAACGGGTAGGTCTCCTCAGAGAACGTTACCGTTTTAGGCCTCTTGTACTTGTTCAAAACAGTAGGATCGTAAAGAATCAGAGAAGAAATAATCTCATTGGGATTATTGCTTACAACCACAAAAAATCTTTTTGAGATGAGTTTTATATGTGTGTATATATATATGGTCGATGCTCATGTCTTTATGAAGTGTTAGTGACAAACCAGGGGGCATCGACCGTAGTTCTCAAAATCTTGTTCTGTAAGACCTGAATCTTACGAATATTGGTGGGTTAGTATTCGCCCATATGGGTGAAGCATAGAGAATCACTGATCTGATGAATAGCTAAAGTATAATTATGCTAAGAGAATAAAGTTATTTGTACTAAAATTCAAACGGATGATTCTTTATTTTTTAAAAAGAAAACTATTCGCTTCATATATTCAATAATATTTCAGTAAATAGCAATGAGTGTATTATTTTATAAATATGCTTAAAATTTGAAGTTTAATTTTAGAGAAATTAAATTGCTTAAACTTTACACCTATTTAATTTCCCATCATGCAGCTAGTGCCGCTGATATTCGTTGTCACTCGAAATCCATTAAAATAAATGGGTTGGGTTGTTTTACCTCTGAACGGCACTTTTTTGCACACTATGGGCTAAATGACCAGGGTCACATGGAACCCGAAAGCTCAGAGAAGGTTGGGGGAGGGGACCCACTGGAACAGCTGTTGGGAGACAGATGGTAGCCTCCCGTCAAGGCCATCCAGCGTTTTCTTTAACGTGCACAGGGTATGGCTCTCCCGTACACGGGGCCACGGCTTAACGTCCCATCCCGCGGACGGCGGCCTTTCCAAGCCCATCGGTGTCCCCTACTGACCGTGGGCAGGACGGGGAATTTTGCGCAGATAAATCTCAACGCTGACCCAATCTCAACGCTGACCTCGAACCAAGCAGCTTAATTAATTAAGGTCATACAGCTATTTAAATAATGTCTCGTAGATCGTATAATCATATTCGATGTACCGGGTAATAATTTTTCCCTAACCATCTCCATTATAAAGATATGCCTATTTGGCATGAGTAAGAACAAAATATATAAGTAAACCACCCTTAGGTGGGACCCTAAGGGAAAACATAAGCAAAGCTAAAAATAGCAGTGGAATTGTATAAGAAACCTAAAACGGGTAGGTCTCCTCAGAGAACGCTACCGTTTTAGGCCTCTTGTACTTGTTCAAAACAGTATGATCGTAAAGAATCAGAGAAGAAATAATATCATTGGGATTATTGCTTACAGCCTCAAAAAATCATTTTGAGGTGCGTTTTATATGTGTATATATATATGGTCGATGCCCAGGTCTTTATGGAGTTGTCTGTTAGTGATAAACTAGGGGGCATCGACCGCAGTTCTCAAAATCTTGTTCTGTAAGACCTGAATCTCAGGAATATTCGTGGGTGTAGTATTCGCCCATATGGGTGAAGCATAATAATGTGAACTTAATTTTTTAGAAAATATGTGGTAACTGAAATATTATAATTTTAACGGTAATTCAAACAAATAAATAAAAATAGTAAATAAATACTTCTGTGGAAAAAATATTGCCGACAGTGGTTGGCAACAATACTTTTTCCACATAGGTATTTATTGATTTCTTTATATCTACAGGTAATCTTTGTATTTACTATGGACTGAAATAAATAAATAAATAAATAAATAAACACCATTTCGTATTTAAAAAAAATCGAGTAAATATATAACATATTTCCTATTAAAGATATAAATTTAAATATGTATACTTCTAATAAAATAAAGTGCACCTTCTTGAAAATCATGTGCTTTAAGGCTCAGCACATTTTGTTCTCCCATTACAAATAACCTGAAAGCTTCATGAATATTTGAATTATGGGACTGCGTTTTGTGAAGCTGAAAGTCTAAGCGTATGACAACGTTTGCGCAATGTATGCTACATCCCTAGTCAGGAGTTTCATCCGTCAGGGAAGAAATATTAAATTGCTTCTTTTCGGATATCCATAACTTTTTTTTCGATCTCTGTCCAGCATCCTTATTTCCTTCATCAAAGAAGAAGAGAGGTATATATTTTTAAATCACGTCTCGGTTACGGTAAAAAAGTCTCCGCACTGCAGTGAGACAACAAACACGTGATACCAAGCATAACAATAGTGCGGAACATCCACATCCATTCATCCTTCGGCACACGGAGTGCCAAGATAAGTCCCATTGACACTCTCCGTAAGAGAAATGCTCCGCATCTTTCCTCACAAGCGCGCGCTTTCACGGATATTTCCCACGAGGTATCGCTAGAAGATAAGACCAGAGAAATCGTGCAGGAACTAGTTCGTCCAGATCACCATTAGCAAATACGGATAGCAGTGTCGTTGTCAGGTGGACCCGGATCAAGAGATTAAGTTCGGATTTTCTCTTTTTTTTCCTTGCTGTCACATGACCAACGTCTCCCATTCCTTACGATTCCTCAGTCGCCCCATTTTCGGGAAGCAAAGTCTCTATCTGTCGAATCACGGTTGGTAGTTTGCCAAGAAGTATGAAAAGTAAAATATCCTCTTTTGGATTTGTATAGAGCATTTTTTGTATTTCCTTTTTTCCCTCTCTTGATGCTTTTTTTTTTGTTAGCTTCTCAAACGTCACCTCCAGTTTCGGATCCAGCAAAAGGCAACGAATATGGACATGGAAAATATTACTCTGAAGGAATAAGTTTAAAAGAGTTCACTGAAATAGACGGAAAAATCTTGTTTCGCAACAATATTTTTTAATACTAGTGGAATTGAAATAAAATGCATATTAACCATATTTTGCTAGTGCATTTTCAAACATATTTTTTTCGAGAGAAAAGTGGCTTCTAGAATAGAAAGATAAAAACATTCAATGAGGTATTTGAAAAAAATTAATAATTAATTTAAATAAAAATAAGTGAAATAAAGATCACTAGAAGGGAAGGAAAATTTACAATATACATATTTTATATATATATATTTTCTTAAAAAATCACTAGAAAAAAAACATAACATATTTTGGAAAAATGTTTTTAAAAAAGTTTCTAGAATTGAAGGAAAAATACATATTACTCAAGTTTTGCAGGAATAGTTTCTTGAAAACACAACTGTAATGGAAAGACAAAAAAAGACATATTTTTCAGAAATAGTTTCTTTAAAAGACCACTATAAAAGAAAACAAAATCCTGTAGAAACGTACGTTGAAAAGCCTTTTCTAAAAAACCCTAGAACTCAAAGACGATGCATATTACTCATATTTTGAAGAAACAGCTTCTTGAAAAGATAGATGTAACGGAAAGAAAAAAAAGAAGCGATATATTTTGCAGAAATATTTATTTAAAAGACCATAGAAAGGAAAACAAAAACATGAAGCGACGAATTTTTCAAAACTATTTTTTTAAAAAGACCCTAGAATTGACGGAAAATGCATATTATTCATATTTTGCACCAATAGTTTCTTGAAAAGAGAGCTGTAACGGAAATAAATTAAAATATATTTTTCAAACATATTTTCCCTAAAATACCACTAAAGGAAAAGAAACATGTAGAAACATATTTTGCAAAACGTTTTCCAAAATACCCTAGAATCGAAGCAAATGCACATTACTTATATATTGCTGCAGGAATAATAATTCCATTATAGCTGCAGAAACAACTATAATGGAAAGATAAAAAAAGGGATTATTTTATAAAAATATTTTCTTTAAAAACCCACAACAACTAAACGAACAAAATTATATTTCTTTGTTCCATTGCACATACTTTGCAGGAGCATTTTGAAATTAAACGTCTTAAAGAAGAAGAAAACACTAATGCATATTTTCTGTGAGAATATTTTTTTAAGAAATAGCCGAAATAGAGGGTACTTTATAACGTTTCTATTTTGCAAGAATATTTGCTTCGAAAGAAAACTGATATAGGAGTAAAAGATACAGTATAAATGTATACATTTTGCAAGACTATTGCCTAAGAATGAAACTTACAGAATGAAAACCATATCTTGCACATTTTTAAAGAAACATTTTAAGAAAAACAGTGAAGAAACCAAAAAATAGCACATGTTGCACATATTTATCATGAACATTCGTAACACTACCATGATACATTAATGTACAGGGTGATTCAAAACTCGGTACAAATTTCAATGGAGATAGGGAACACCAAGACAAACCTTTTTTCGTCTATGAATGTATGTCCGCTGACGTAACACTTCAGTGCTAGAGGGCGCTGAGAGAAATATTGTTGGAGCTGGTACAATGGCTCAAAAAAGTATCCGAACACTATGGCTGATTACAGAATTCAGAAAAAATATCTGGCACCGATTTTTTTAGAAATTAGTGATCTGGCAACTTTCGTGTCACGTGACACGAAAGTTGCCAGATCACTAATTTCTAAAAAAATCGGTGCCAGATATTTTTTCTGAATTCTGTAATCAGCCATAGTGTTCGGATACTTTTTTGAGCGACTGTACATGAATGAAAGAAACAAGTGTGAACAAAATGTTTAAAGATGGTGGTCAAATTTGCGACAGGCAACAACATTACATGCATGTCATCATCGGAGCATTGATTGCCGTACATGTTGAAAGATTTCCGGAATTTCTCGAACAGTTGCTGCGGCGACAGCGATTCTTGCGACGAGGTCTTCATCTGAGTCAATGGGCGTCTCGTACACGAGGTTCGTCATGTGTCCCCAGAGGAAGAAATCGATACTTGTTAAATCGGGCAATCTTGGTGGCCAGGCGATGGGTCCGTCCTGTATATGTACACCATGAAATGGGGGGGGGGAAACGGCTTAGTTTATAGCGCGCTAAGCTCGTTGGGTTGTGGGTTGTTTTACCTCTGAGCGGCACTTTGTGCCCACCATGGGCTAAATGGCCAGGTCACATGGACCCCGAAGGCTCAGAGAAGGTTGGGGGAGGGGACCCACTGGAACAACTGTTGGGAGACAGATGGTAGCCTCCCATCAAGGCCATGCAGCGGGTTCTTTAACGTGCACAGGGTATGGCTCTCCTGCATACGGGGCCACGGCTTAACGTCCCATTCGACGGACGGCGGCCTTTCCAAGCCCATCGGTGTCCCCTACTGACCGTGGGCAGGGCGGGGAATTTTGCGGAGATAAATCTCAACGCTGACCGAGCTGGGACTCGAACCTGGGAACTACAGATTACGAGCCTGGCGCGCTACCGACTGAGCCACCCCCGCCCCAAGCCAAGCTCGTAATCTGCATCGGCCACCAAAAGTGGCGTTCAGATAATCTCGCACATCATTGCTAATTATGCTGGCGCCCCGTCGTGTTGAAACCACATACCACGGGAATATCTTCCAGCAGTCCCGGCAACGTTTCTTCAAGAAATTCCCAATAAATC
This sequence comes from Ryuthela nishihirai, assembly GCA_038380435.1. Lineage (NCBI taxonomy): Eukaryota > Metazoa > Arthropoda > Arachnida > Araneae > Heptathelidae > Ryuthela > Ryuthela nishihirai. Next base: position 36,596,171 of record JAWZYU010000008.1, on the reverse strand, counting down.
TGCCCGTTGAGTCTGGGAGGCAGCAGGTATAGCCCAAACAAAATGACATGGACAATGCCCACTCAAACATTGACGGCGAAACCGTTGTCAATGTTTGTCATTGTGTCATGTGGTTATCGTGCCCCCACACGTGAGAATTGTGCACATTAAACATACCCTCACGTGTAAAAGAGGCCTCATCTGAGAAGAGCATATGAGCCAGGCTGCACCGCGGTCTGCTGAAGAAACCAGTGCACAAATTCCACACAAAGAGGGTAATCCTGAGGCTGCAATGTCTGGACTCTCTGACGATGAAACAGATGTAACTGCTGCTCTTGCAACACTCTCCACACGAGGGCATGGTTAACACCGAGGCTGGGGGTGGCTCATCGGTAGCGCGCCAGGCTCGTAATCTGTAGTTCCCAGGTTCGAGTCCCAGATGGGTCAGCGTTGAGATTTATCTCCGCAAAATTCCCCGCCCTGCCCACGGTCAGTAGGGGACACCGATGGGCTTGCCGTCTGTCGGATGGGACGTTACGCCGTGGCCCCGTGTGTGGGAGAGCCATACCCTGTGCACGTTAATGAACACGCTGGATGGCCTTGACGGGAGGCTACCATCTGTCTCCCAACAGCTGTTCCAGTGGGTCCCCTCCCCCAACCTTCTCTGAGCCTTCGGGGTCCATGTGACCTGGCCATTTAGCCCATGGTTTGCAAAAAAGTGCCGCTCAGAGGTAAAACAACCCAACCCAAACAACACCGAGGCTACGTGCAACAGCTTGCGTGCTTGTACATGGATTGTCCTCAATCTGCCGTAGGATCTCTTCTTCCATGTGAGAAGTGTGCATGGCTCTCTCCTGACCACTGTTAAGTTTCTCGAAGTTGCCGGTGCAAACGTGCAAATATTTGATGGTTTGACACACATCTGATTGGGAAGCGCTGTCGGTACAACTTCACAGCGGCTCTTCCTTTTCCATTGGCAGCCCTATACGCCAGATGCATGTCAACCATCTCAGCTGTCGTGAAACACTCCATGTTACACGTAATGCGTCTGATTTACGAATGCCGATGGCAAACACAAGTCCGTTCTCCGTTCCCACTTCTTTGGGGCGGGGGTGGCTCAGTCTGTAGCGCGCCAGGCTCGTAATCTGTAGTTCCCAGGTTCGAGTCCCAGCTGGATCAGCGTTGAGATTTATCTCCGCAAAATTCCCCGCCCTGCACACGGTCAGTTTGGAAAACCGATGGGCTTGGAAAGGCCGCCGTCCATCGGATGGGACGTTAAGCCGTGGCCCCATGTGCAGGAGAGCCATACCCTGTGCACGTTAAAGAACACGCTGGATGGCCTTGACGGGAGGCTACCATCTGTCTCCCAACAGCTGATCCAGTGGGTCCCCTCCCAACCTTCTCTGAGCCTTCGGGGTCCATGTGACCTGACCATTTCGCCCATGGTGTGCAAAAAAGTGCCGCTCAGAGGTAGAACAACCCAACCCGTTCCCACTTCGCCCCTCTAGCCAATTGCAGCACCACCAAACAGCGCACTCTTGCACTTAAGGGTCATGTCAGCGGACATATATTCACAGACGAAAAAGGTTTATCTTGGTGTTCCCTATATCCTACTGAAATGTGTACATAGAGTTTTGAAATATTCTGTATATGTACACTATGATATGGGGAAGGGTGTGACTCAGTCTGTAGCGTGCCAAGCACGTAATCTGCAGTTCCCAGGGTCGAGTCACCCTGAGCCAGCTTTGAGATTTAACCCCGCAAAATTTCCCATCCTGTCCTCGGGCAGTAGAGGACACCAAGGAATTAGAAAGGCCACCGTTTTGTCCGATGGGACATTAATCCGTGACCCATGTACTGAGAGCAGTAAGCTGTGTACATTAAAGAACATACTGGATGGCATTGACGGGAGCTTACCACAGCAGTCTCCTAACAGTTGTCCAGTAAGTTCACTCCCCCCCAAAACTTCTCAACATGTTTTTTTTAGTTTAGTGAGATCTTCAAGTTAGAAGACAGATGGCAGCTTCCCGCCGAGGCAATCCAGAGTGTTCTTTAAAGTTGGGTTGTTTTACCTCTGAGCGGCACTTTTTTGCACACCATGGGCTAAATGGCCAGGTCACATGGACCCCGAAGGGTCAGAGAAGGTTGGGGGAGGGGACCCACTGGAACAGCTGTTGGGAAACAGATGTTAGCCCCCCCGTCAAGTCCATCGAGCGTGTTCTTTAACATGCACAGGGTATGGCTCTCCCACACACGGGGCCACGGCTTAACGTCCCATCCGACGGACGGCGGCCTTTCCAAGTCCATCGGTGTCCCCTACTGACCGTGGGCAGGGCGGGGATTCTTTAAAGTTCACAGGGTATAGCTTTCCCACACACGGACACACGGTGTAACGTCTCATCCGACGGACGGCGGTCTTCCCTAGCTCATCAGTGTCCCCAACTGACCGAGGCTAGAGAGGGGGAGTCTTGCGGAGATAAATCTCAATGCTGGCGCAGACGGGACTCGAACCTGGAGAGTACAGATTTTGACATGGCGCTGCCGACTGAGCCACTCCCCTTGATATAAATGTTGAAATATTTACTTAACTGTGCTCATTTTGAACAGCAGACTCTTCTGCATATACGATCTATTCCTCCCTCACATAGGTTGCTTAATAGAGATTAAATTTTAAAATAATTGGGAATGGAGTAAATTTTCGTCATTTTTTGATTCTGGTACATTTTAAACCTTGTTTAAATAACTACTGTGTTCTTAAAGTAAAAATGCTATTACGAAGGCTTGTTAAATGTCAAATCGCCTACTCATTTGGTGAAGGCACATTTTTGTTCTAAATATTTAAAAGGATATTCTCTTTGCATCGTTTCACCATAACAATGTTTGTAAATGACTTACCTTTGAATAGTGAGCATTATTGCTTAAAGGAGAACTATGTTTCCACATAGGTAACGCTGTGATTTTTGAAAGAAATTGTTTACAACTCTACTGGTAAATCCCTAGTGTTACTACTTCAAAGAATTCACCTTAGCTACCGATTTATTTTTAATTATATGTACTTAGAGAGGCAGTTACCATGCACTCCTTTTTCTTTTTGTTCTTTAAAACCTTAGAGTTTTAATACAAAAGAGCACATTGTTCTAGACAGGTGAAACAATCTTTTTTAGGCGATATTTTTAATTTCTCAGCTCTTGCTTTTTCTTGTTATGGTAAAAGAAATCGTTTGTAACTGAAAACGTCTTATTTCAGATATCATTTCTATTTCTAATTTGAATTTCTGATTTTGCCACTTAATTAGTTTCTGAGATTGTGAGAGTTTTGTGATATTACCATAAGAATAAATGCTACTGTCCGATGAATTATAACAGCAAAAAGCAACCTGTTTGGAAGCAAAGTTTATTTACTTCATGTTATATTTTGTATGACTTTGAAGAGTATTTGAAAAATTACAAAGAAAAGGTTCCTTAAAAAAAATCCCCAAATATGGAATAAAAAAAATTCTTCCTCATAAAGCGCACTGTTAAAAGTAATAATTGTGAAATTGCTTTTATTATTTCTTCGAATGGATTGTTCACTTCTGAGAGAGACTTTTTTGCATGCAGTAGGTTAAATAGCCAGGTCACAAGGACTCAGATAAGGTAGGGGAGAAGGAACCACTGGACAGCAATTAGGAGACATATGGTAGCCTCCCGTCAAAGCCATCCATCGTGTTATCTAATCTGCAAATGATATGGTTCCCCCGCACAAGGTACCACGGCTTAAGGTCTCATACGACGGATGGCGGGCTTTCGAAGCCCATTTGTGTCTCCTACTGACCGAAGGCAAGGCGGGAGTTTGGCGGAGATAAATCTCAAGCTTTGGCCCAAAGGACAAACTATTCAACTATCGACAAACTATCGACCTGGGACTCGAACCTGCGAACTACAGATTACTAGCCTGGTACGCTACCTACTGAGCCACACCTGCTCCCACAAAAGGAAAGATAATTTAGGTCTGAGGAGAAGGAAATTTCTTTTCGAGAAACATGACAGAGACAAGAGAAGGGTTGGGTTGTTTTACCTCTGAGCGGCATTTTTTTGCACACCATGGGCTAAATGGCCAGGTCACATGGACCCCGAAGGTTCAGAGAAGGTTGGGGGAGGGAACCCACTGGAACAGCTGTTGGGAGACAGATGGTAGCCTCCCGTCAAGGCCATCCAGCGTGTTCTTTAACGTGCACAGGGTATGGCTCTCCCGCACACGGGGACACGGCTTAATGTCCCGTCCCATCCGACGGACGGCGGCCTTTCCAAGCAGATCAGTGTCCCCTACTGACCGTGGGCAAGGCGGGGAATTTTGCGGGTTGGGTTGTTTTACCTCTGAACGGTACTTTTTTGCACACCATGGGCTAAATGGCCAGGTCACATGGACCCCGAAGGTTCAGAAAGGTTGGGGGAGGGGACCCACTGGAACAGCTGTTGGGAGACAGATGGTAGCCTCCCGTCAAGGCCATCCAGCGTGTTCTTTAACGTGCACAGGGTATGGCTCTCCCACACACGGGCACGGCTTAACGTCCCATCCGACGGACGGCGGCCTTTCCAAGCCCATCGGTGTCCCCTACTGACCGTGGGCAGGGCGGGGAATTTTTCGGAGATAAATCTCAACGCTGACCCTTTCTTTCTAAAGCAGGTTAAAGTGTGTAGAACAATAATACATACAATAAAATTTTATTCAGCTTCTGGTAATATACCCTATACATATAAAATATTGGTCTTATCAATAAGAGTTGAAAACCTCAAGGAGCTGTTTTGCCACAAATGTTTGACAGTTTACACGCCGTAGCAGAAAGTCTGTGAAGATGGCGGAACCTCAGCAGAAAAACAACACAAACATCCATGCCTTGACCCGGGACTCGAATCCAGGTCCCTTAGATCAGTAGCTGAGCGTACTAACCACTCGTCCACGGGACGACAACAATAAATAATGATTGAATATAACAATGCACAATTACTGCAAGACATCCAATTATCCAGATACTGAACTTTGATACTTTCAAGTCAGTATCTGGATATTATATTATCCAGATACTGAACTGAAGGACTTTTTCAATCATATACACGTATTATCAAAAAGTTACCCATAAAATTGTTGAAATAAATATTTAATATAAAGTAACCAGTAATTTTATTAATAATCTCAAAATATTTATTTACACTGAAATCCCATATTTAATCCATTTCTGTGTTTCTTTCGCAAATGCAATTATCAATTCGTTTAATCTTATAAGGTAGAGAGAATTATCAAGCTTTACTCAACAAGAACCAAAGAACTTTTTATAAAATTCTGGTGAAATTTTAAGATTGTGTTGGGTTGTTTTACCTCTGAGCGGCACTTTTTTGCACACCATGGGCTAAATGGCCAGGTCACATGGACCCCGAAGGCTCAGAGAAGGTTGGGAGAGGGGACCCATTGGAACAGCTGTTGGGAGACAGATGGTAGCCTCCCGTCAAGGCCATCAAGCGTGTTCTTTAACGTGCACAGGGTATGGCTCTCCCGCACACGGGGCCACGGCTTAACGTCCCATCCGACGGACGGCGGCATTTTCAAGCCCATCGGTGTCCCCTACTGACAGTGGGCAGGGCGGGGAAATTTTGCAGAGATAAATCTCAACGCTGACCCAGCTGGGACTCGAACCTGGGAACTACAGATTACGAGCCTGGCGCGCTACCGACTGAGCCACCCCGCCCCATATTTGTCATAACTTGCGTAAATTTGTCAACTGCGACCTTTATGTGATTGCTCAAATTTAAATTGTTATGAAAATTTATAATTAATATTCAATTATATATAAATTATGAATAACAAAATGAAACATTTTTTTCTCAAGAAAGGTAAAGTACTAGTAAAGTTCAGATAATATGTTGCTCATGATGGGCAGGGTACGGACAACACTTCCTATAACAGAAAGCCAGTGGAACAAATTGTGACGTCAGCATAAATAGTCCTATAATACTAACTTTACTTAAATCTTATTTCCATTATTATTACTAGCGTACTTCTATACCAATCTTTATAGCAATGTTGATATATAAATTTACTTTATTGAGAAAGAAAACTATTTACATTTATCAACATTTTGCTAATTGCTAATAAATACGAATAATTTTCCTTCTAAATAAGATATATTTATCAATAAATAACAGTATTAGTATAAAAATACACCACTAATAATAATATGAATAAATAAATAAGAAATATCTGGAAGTTAGAACTACCTATGCTGACGTCATAAATTCGTCCACTGACTTTCTGTTGTTGTTCGGTGTTGGTAGGAATCAGTAAAACCAAATTTTTTTTGTACAAAAGGCATTGTATAGGAAAAATCAGGGAAATCATTTCTCATTCAGGAAAGAATAAGAGAAATCGATGAATATTTATTTAGCTTTATAATCATCATTATATAAGAAACAGAATGTAGAGAACTGTGTTTTTATTCCTCATAGATAGCAGGGTACGGATACGATATCAAAATCTATTCCTTACAGAGAGTAGGGTACGGACACCAGATGAATAAGGGCGGGGGTGGCTCAGTGGGTAGCACGCCAGGTTCGTAATCTGCAGCTTCCAGGTTCGAGTCACACTTGGGCCAATGTTGAGATTTATCTCCGCAAAACTCCCCGCCCTGCCCTCCGTCAGTAGGGGACTCCGATGGTTTTGGAAAGGCCCCCGTCCGTCGGATGAGATGTTAGATTGTTGCCCAGTATGCGGGAGAGACATAGCCAATGCACGTTAGAGAACAATCTGAATATAGTTTGATGGGAGACTACCATCTGTCTCCTAACAGCTGACCACTGTATCCCATCCCCCAACCTTCCGTGGGTCATTGGGCTTCTTGTGGCCTGGCCATTTAGCCCACTGTGTGAAAAAAAGTGCCGCTAAGAGGTAAAAAACAGCCCAAACAACGAAATGAATATTTATTCTTCAAAGAGAGCAAAGTATGGATACGAGATGAAAATTTATTACACGCAGAGAGCAAGGTACGGATTCCTCACGAAGGACAGAGATAAATTACGCTATACAGAGGAAAATTGAAACTTATTTCTTGTAAAAGGCAGTGTCCAGCAAAAGAAATTTCTCTTTCCAAAAGGTCGTTGTGGAATAAAAAAATTATTCGTTGAAAGCGATGTGGTATAAAAAAAAGCAAAAAAAGCTTCCTCGAGAAGGACAGGATGCAGAAAAACTTAAGTAAAGAATAGCAGAGAGAATAAAATCTTAGTTAATTTCTTTCTTAAGAAGGATGAGTGCAAGAAACAGCAAGAAATTTCTTCTAAAAAACATGGTGAAAGACATGGAGAAAAAAAAGTGAATGATTGTTTTTGAAGAACAGAATGCAGAAAATTTCAGGTTGTGTTTCTGAAGAAATTCAGGCTTTGAAAAAAATTACCGGTAGCTATGGGTGACGGAAAGAGGGAGGGGCAAAAGAGGCAATTAAATTAATGAATCCTAGGGCCTTGAAAAACTGATTAAAATCAGTATGTTAATTAATATCAGGTGCACTAAAATTAATGTTTTTTTTTCCTTTAAAGAATGTTTGACTGTGGCGGTGGAAGCTCATTCGGTAGCGCGCCAGGCTCGCAATTCCAGTTGGTCACCTTTCCGAAATTTCTCTGAGCCCTCGGGTTACTTGTGACTTGGCTATTTAGCCATTGTGTGCAAAACGGTGAAGCTCAGTGGTAAAACATCACAACCCTCTTGAAAGAATGTATGCATTGTTCATTATTTGCAACTGCATTCTTAGTGACGGCTAGACATAAATATTTTTATCTTGAAATCTTGATTAAATTTTGCCTCCCTCTATAAATATTGCTTCTATTCCTGAAAGAATTCCCCCCCCCCCTCATCACAGGAAAAATATCTGCCAGCGCCTCAGGTAACCTCTTTCTGAAAAAAGACGTGTGAAGAAAGTAGCGGATAATTTCTTTTCAAGAAGAGATGAAGAAAACATCAGATAATTTCTTTTCAAGAAATGGGTGAAGAAAACAGCAGATAATTTTTTTCCAGGAAGAGAATGAAGAGTTGGGTTGGGTTGTTTTACCTCTGAGCGGCACTTCTTTTGCACACCATGGGCTAAATGGCCAGGTCACATGGACCCCGAAGGCTCAGAGAAGGTTTGGGAGGGGACCCACTGGAACAGTTGTTGGGAGACAGATGGTAGCCTCCCGTCAAGGCCATCCAGCGTGTTCTTTAACGTGAACAGGGTATGGCTCTCCCACACACGGGGCCACGGCTTAACGTCCCATCCGACGGACAGCGGCCTTTTCAAGCCCATCGGTGTCCCCTACTGACCGTGGGCAGGAGGGGGGGGGGGATTTTTGCGGAGATAAATCTCAACGCTGACCCAGCTGGGACTCGAACCTGGGAACTACAGATTACGAGCCTGGCGCGCTACCGACTGAGCCACCCCCGCCCCCAGGATGAAGAAAGCAGCAGATAATTTCCTCTCAAGAAAGGATAATTTCTTCAGATAATTTCTTCTCAAGAACAGGGTAAATAAAGGCAGATGATTTTTTTAAAAAGATGGTGAAGAAAGCAGTAGATAACTTTTTACAGAAGAGGATGGAGAAAGCAGCAGATAATTTCTTCCCAAGAACAGAGTGAAGAGAGCAGCAGATAATTTCTTCTCAAGTGAAGAAAGTAGCAGATAACTTGTTTTCAGGAATATGGTGAAGAAAGCAGCGGCTCAACGCATGAAAAGTTGGGACTCGAACATGGAAACTGTATATTCAGAGCCTGGAGCGCTACCGAGCGAGTCAACTCCTTACTTTTCTTCGGTTGGGTTGTGTTGGGTTGTTTTAGCTCTGAGCGGCGCTTTTTTGTACACCATGGGCTAAATGGCCAGGTCACATGGACCCCGAAGGCTCAGAGAAGGTTGGGGGAGGGGGCCCACTGGAACAGCTGTTGGGAGACAGATTGTAGCCTCTCGTCAAGGCCATCCAGCGTGTTCTTTAACGTGCACAGGGTATGGCTCTCCCGCACACGGGGCCTCGGCTTAACGTCCCATCCGACGGACGGCGGTCTTTTCGAAGCCCATCGGTGTCCCCTACTGACCGTGGGCAGGGCGGGGAATTTTGCGGAGATAAATCTCAACGCTGACCCAGCTGGGACTCGAACCTGGGAACTACAGATTACAAGTCTGGCGCGCTACCAACTGAGCCACCCCCGCCCCCTTTTCTTCGGAGGACAGAGTAAAAAAAAAGTTAATTTTTTTTCTCAGAAGATCAAAAATTCAAATGTTTCCAAAGCTTTCTCTGGCTTATTCATGTAAATATTTTGCATTGATGTTGCATATTTGTGTAAAATATGTACACGAATATAAGTCGTTGTTTAGCAATTAATATTTGTGATCAAAAGGCTATTTAACAATGATGTATAAAGAATTCCTCTTTAAGTTCAAACCAATTTCAGATATGCATAATCTACGATTCGAATCGTTTGCAGAAACCCATTAGAACATAATATAGTTGTATTTAATATCGCCGGTAAAATAAAAACTACTTTTTTTAATGAAACATTGTTGAAGAAATATGATTCGAAATATATATGAGATTACATGCAAATGCTGAAAATAATAACAAAAATATGTTCTAATGCTCACCAAGTCTAAACAAGACTTCATAGAAATTTATTTCTTTTTAATCTTCTGGAGGAGAATTCATAAAATTTATCAGAAACCATATCTGTAGACGTTCTTTCTACTAAGTCATCAAATAAATTACTTGACGTTTCTTATTACTTAGGAGTAAGGCAGGAAACCATGCATTGCAAGTTAATGGACCAAGTAGGTATTTTAGAAAAGAATAACTTGAAGATAATGTTGTAGATATAGCTGCTTCCTAAAATCAACAGAAGAGATGCCTTTGAAATGGTGGAGGATGGAATTCATTTCATGTTTCTTTGTTTTTATTCTGGTTGTTATTTCTAATGATTTTCTATTTCCTAACATCCGTCATGTGCTTTTTTTTTCATATATTGTTTTCCTTTTTATAACAGTACTTCAGTTCAGTTGCCCTGAGCTCAGTATAAAGAAATATATTGTTTAAGTATCAACATTATCTACAACCGAATTTGGATTATAAAAGGGTTTTTCTGTAGGGTGATTCTTAAACAGTCCATGGTGATATTTTTCTAGTTCCACGAATAACTACAGTGTTGTATTTTAATTTGCTTTTTTAATTTAACTATGCTTAAATGTTTTGGTCAGTGATCCTTAGCAGAGAAATACCGAGAAAACCATTCAAAAGAACTAAAACACAACCAAGATCACCTAGGTAGATACACCCAGAGTAAATAGCTAGCACATATAGAAGCAAAATGTGGCCCAAAAGAAATGCTGCCATTTTGCCAAATAGCGCCATAACTAATTAGACAAAAATGTTGTGGGAAGGTTAAAAGCCCTTCATATTTGGGCTTCCTGTTATCCCAAGTGAAGAGTACGACAAACAACTCATAATACAGGAAAATTTAAATAAAGTTCTCCGAGTTTTTTTACAAGTTCCGATTTGAAGAGAGTAACACTCTTCGTGACCCAATACCCTTGAATATCAATTTGCTTTCCACTTTAATTAATTTACTTTAATATTAATATAAAATTTATTATTTTAAAATTATACAGGTAGAAGTTTATTAAAAAATTTAAAAAATTAATTTTAGATTGTTAAAATTATATAATAATATTATTGAACTAACAATTCTTTTACATCATATTTTTTTCAAAAATTAATTTAAAAACAAGAAATAGTTAGATACAGAACTTCAAACAAAATGTCGACACATTTTGAAAGTTAGTGAGAAAATGCGAATTACTTCATTCTCCTAAAGTTGGCAATGAAAGCATTGGTATTGAGTGGTCCATTTGTTGGAACCAGTTATTCATGTGGATATACCCAACCCAGTGCACTAAAATAAATTTAAATATATCTGACATCTTATTATAACTTTACGAATTAAAATTCACCTGGTAACTATTCATTTCAAAAATATAGTAATTAGATCTAAAATATTTAATAATATTCTAATAAAGTAGTAGCAGTTATATCAACAAAATTTTCATATTTAAAGCCATTCTAAATTAAACAATGTGCAGTTAAAGTTCAGGCAAATTAAATCATTTAAATCTTTTTGCATATTTAATTTTCCTCCTTTTTTGATGGCTGTCCGGGAACAGTGTAGGTACATGGCTCTAGTACAACCCGCACAAGTAATTTTCATCACTTACGTTTATCCTCTGATATCACCAAATCATTTCTATTAACAAGTTGTGTTGGGTTGTTTTACCTCTGAGCGGCAATTTTTTGCACACTATGGGCTAAATGGCCAGGTCATATGGACCCCGAAGGTTCAGAGAAGATTGGGGGAGGGGACCCACTGGAACAGCTGTTGGGAGACAGATGGTAGCCCCCCGTCAAGGCCATCCAGCGTGTTCTTTAACGTGCACAGGGTATGGCTCTCCCGCACACGGGGCCACGGCTTAACGTCCCATCCGACGGACGGCGGTCTTTTCGAAGCCCATCGGTGTCCCCTACTGACCGTGGGCAGGGCGGGGAATTTTGCGGAGATAAATCTCAACGCTGACCCAGCTGGGACTCGAACCTGGGAACTACAGATTACGAGCCTGGCACGCTACCGACTGAGCCAACCCCCGCCCATATTTATTTTGGAGCATCTTGTAAAATTCTCTCTATGTCAATATTTAAACATCTTTTCGGAATTAGCCACAGTTATATCACCTTTAAAATTACCACTAGATCTGAACATGTCAATTTGTACGACACCCGCTTTCAATGGGGCTTGTATAAGTGAAATCACCTTGAGCTTATTGTGAATTGCAAATCATGAGCGTACGCTATCACGAAGTTCTTTATTGTAAACATGAAGAGCAAATTGAAATGATTTATTCAACTAGCTGACTCTTCTTACGAAACCTGTTTCCCTATAGCTTGTCTGTGTCAGTGAACGGGTAGACGCCTCAGTACTAAATTAATTACAAATAAATTAAAAGCTCCGAATGGCATCATGAGAGTTGAGATGGGAACAATAGCGCCCTCATGTGTCGCGTTGCTGACGCACCGACGAAAAGACTCTGCAATGTTATTTAAACATTTTCTCAACGAAAAGAGGCTTAGATTTAATTAGTTTATTTAATTAGCTGTTTCGTCCAGGAGTAAAGAAAGAATCAAGCGCAACATTCGTTTATGTTTCATTAATGCAAATAGAAACATAAGCAGTTGTGTCTCATTAAAAATATAGAGAAATAGTCAAACAAGCTTTAAATCAATCAATTGCATATAGCTGTGTAAGATATATATATTTATTAGGTGGATTATTCCAGTATTTTCTCGTTTATTAGATTGAGTTAGCGATAATTTCTTCTACTCCTTTAGAAAAAAATGCAGAGACTGACTGAACTGACAACACTTTAGTATGCAAAATAGGTCTCTCTGTAAACATAGAGAATGTTACACTAAAAAATTATTCTTCTCGAAAGCAAATGTAATGCAAATTTTGTCTTTGTAATAAGCCTGAACAAAATTCTAGTGATCAGTAAATAGAATTATAATATTTGAGAAATATCTCATTTTCTGTCTTTTAAATTTCAGCCGGTAGCTATTTGTAGATCAGAATATTAATAAAAGTTCAGTAAAATTGATTAAAGAAATTGTTTCATGATATTTTAAAGTAAATGGCTTCTAGTTATATTTTAAATAACTTAAATCTCTTAAATCATTAAGTACATTTTATCTCTCTGTATGCCCAGTGCATTAAGAGAATTTGGCATGACGCTTCAATCCATGGAAAATGCAGATTCTGCAATTTGGAAATTAAATATAAATGAATAAACTAATAACAAATGATTTATTTTCAATACATTATTAAATTAATGCATTTTTATATAATAAGTAATTGCATAGTGCTAAGAGTATTAAAATAAAATTGATATTAATACGTGACCTGGGGGGCGGGGTGGCTCAGTCGGTAGCGCGCCAGGCTCGTAATCTGTAGTTCCCAGGTTCGAGTCCCAGCTGGGTCAGCGTTGAGATTTATCTCCGCAAAATTCCCCGCCCTGCCCACGATCAGTAGGGGGCATCGATGGGCTTGGAAAGGCCGCTGTCCGTCGGATGGGACGTTTAGCCGTGGCTCCGTGTGCGGGAGAGCCATACCCTGTGTGCGGGAGAGCCATACCCTGTGCACGTTAAAGAACACGCTGGATGGCCTTGACGGGAGGCTACCATCTGTCTCCCAACAGCTGTTCCAGTGGGTCCCCTCCCCCAATCTTCTCTGAGCCTTCGTGGTCCATGTGACCTGGCCATTTAGCCCATGGTGTGCAAAAAAGTGCCGCTCAGAGGTAAAACAACCCAACCTACAAAGTACTTAGAGTCATATATTTCGTTCAGTCATACTAAGTTTTATTAAATAATATCCAGTAGACTGTATTTTGACTTCCAATCAGGTATTTCTCTACCTTACAAGTTTTTCTTTTTACTTAGTAATGCTAATTATATATTTAATTGAATAAATGTTTTACAAATTACTTTCATCATATTTCGTTCAGTCATAATAACTTTTATTAAATAATATCAGTAAAATGATTCTCGAGGCAATAATAAAATTCCAACGATATCAAAATTACGATTGATAAATTCACTAAATAAATATAATAAATACCCCCTCAAGCAGCTGCTTGCCACAGAGGTCTGACAGGAGCCTGTCAGTTTATATGCCACAGTAGGAGATCTGAAAGTTTTCCATAAATTAAGGAAAATCCCTATGTTAAATCACTGGGCAGCTAACGTCAAAGATCTATTAGTTCTAATATAATTTGTTGTTTTTTAAATTGCAGATAAAGATCTGAATCAAATAAATCAATATCTCGATTTTGAACAATATTCGTTCAGAATTTAATGAGTTATCGCTAAATATTCAAACTTCCATAACAATGCCAGCCACAAAAATTGACTTCAGAAGTTAATTAAAACACAGTAATAAGTATTGTATAAAGTGTTTAATAAAATAAGTTTGTATTTTAGAACTTTGTGTAAACACTTCTTTCACTATTCTTCATTTTTGTATAAGTTTCTTAAGACTGGCATTGTTAAATATTCAAACTCCCATAACTCATTAAATATTGAACGAATGTTGTTGAAAACCGAGATATTGATTTATTTGATTGAAATCTTTATCTGCAATCATATTTTTCAAAACTGAAAAAATTATTTTAGAACTTATAGAGCTTTGACATTAACTTCCCATTGACTTAACATAGGGATTTTCTTTAATTTATGGTAACCAGTATAAATCTAAATTATGAGAAGTTTATTAGCCCGCCACTTACTAATAATAAAGAAATTCCTTTCGAATTCCCTAATCTATGCTTCTCATTCCAGTATAAAATCCTGGAGGCTTGATGATGACTTAAAGAGTTCAGAAACACTTTTTCTTTATTAGAAAAAAATAAGAAAATACCTTTACAAGTCCACGTCTTTCATCCAGTGCGTTCCCATTCCATATTGATTGGTTTGTCTATCTGTGTCTTTTCAGAGGCGCTCGGCATTCGGGATCATTTGTGCCCCGAAAATCACATCCAGGTCTCCAATCTGCTATTATTACCTCTTAGAGGGAAGTCGCTGCTGGTCATTTTTCCACTTGGTGAGAACAAAGTGGTCAGCATCTCACACTGCGATGGAGCGAATGTGTAGCGCAATGGTACGTTCCAGTCGCGCTGTCTTCTTTAGCGATTTTGTTTTCTGTTTCTAGTAGGTTCCTAGATAAAGAACACTCTTATCTTACTCCCGTACTTGTATTTTTTCGTACGATTCTTCTTTCTTTTCAACTTTAGTTTTCTAAAGAATTTTGATCACCGGAATCTACATTGAATCTTATCTACTCTTTTGGTTGACGTAGATAGATTAAAATGTGATGGGAAGGTTAGAAACCCTTCTACTTTGGGCTCCCTGCTATCCCAAACAAAGAATAGGATGTATATATCACAATGTAGAAAATAAAAATTAAAATTAAAGTTTTTCTGAATTTTAAAAGTTCTCACTTGTGCAGAGTAAATCTTTTTGTGATCCAATACTCTTGGATCCCAATTTCTTCTCTTTTCTGCACCAAAATAGGTTTCAAAAATAAAAATCGACAGATATAACAAGGTATAAAAAGTAACAGTCACAGTTTTTTCATCAGTTCCACAACTAAAGATAACTATGAAGTTATCACTTGAGATGCTTGCCACTAGAGAAAGTTTACATTAAACACATTTTTCTTGAACAGTCAATATTGCACATTGTATATTGAATTCCACTTTATTTTTTTTCAAAAGAGAAATCCCCAGCCAAGGGCGAATTTAGATTCTGTATATTAAAGACTTTTCCTCCAAAAAACTGAGAAGCAGGGTCCGATTTTTTTATCTAGTGAATTTACTGTAGCTACTGCATAGAAGAGATTTCATTAACAATTGCTCAGCAGTAATCTTCTTCATCTTTTCCTTAAGAATTCATCGTTGAAATTGATAGAGAGGACAATGTAAAATTGCATGACAAATATTTTCTGGAGTTTTGCAAATGGCACAAGATGGAGAGGATTTTTTATTAATTTTGAAGAGCTTTTCATTAAAAGCACAGTGATCATAAAGGTTAATCCTGAAAAGAGCTGTTTCTTGTCTTCTGCTCAGATGAAATGTTTGAAATTGGGATGGGGACTGTCAAAATATTTTTGCGATTATTTTGAAAATTGTTTAATCCATTCGGAGTAAATTATTCTATTTTTTTCTAATGCAGAAATTTTTTAATGTTACGATGTTAGGGTTTCTGTAAGCTCTCTCTCTGTAGTAGTTTTGTCTGCCTCTTCGTTTCCATTGATTCCTATATGGCTAAGAATTCACTAGTACACAGTTTGATTTTTATTTTCTTCAATATGTTTATAGCATTGGCATAATATTTCTGAATTTAAAGAACAGTTGGAGGTAGAAAGTGGATCAGCTAGAAGAGCTTGGAATGAAGACTTGCTGTCTGAAAGAATCAGAATTTTTTTTGAATGAAAATTAAAACCACACTCAAGTGTCTTGAGGATAGACCAAAATTCACCATTAAAAACAGATGTTAGATTAGACAACGAAAATCCTTCTTTAATACCGAGACCAGGGATGCAGAAAGCACAGGAAACAGTTCTAGTGTCATCACTTCGAGAACCATCAGTAAAGATTTGGCAAAAACCAGCATATCTGTTATCAATATACTGCATTGTAAGAGCCCCATAGTTTTCCAGATGACTAATGATGTTTCGAAATCTCGTCAGGAATATAAGGTAAAATATCTGGCCTTGAGATATTTCAAATGGAAAAATCTCTTAGTCTGTCTCATGCAACATTTCCGTTAATCAGATGGACATAATCTATTTTCAACTGAATATACTACCTTTAAATAAACTTTATGGAGGCAGTAGCTTGTGAATATTTACGAAAAAATTGGGTATAGAAAATTTACTTCTAAAAGTAAACTCTCTTTGAAACTGTTGTAGATTATTTTAGAGAAGTGTTATTAATAGTGATAGAAGAAAAGGAAGAAAGGCCGGAAACTGAATTGGTTGCCATGCATTTTATTTTTGTAAATGATCTTAGATAATGGGACACCGATGGGCTTGGAAAGGCCGCCGTCCGTCGGATGGGACGTTAAGCCGTGGCCCCGTGTGTGGGAGAGCCATACCCTGTGCACGTTAAAGAACACGCTGGATGGCCTTGACGGGAGGCTACCATCTGTCTCCCAACAGCTGTTCCAGTGGGTCCCCTCCCCAACCTTCTCCGAGCCTTCGGGGTCCATGTGACCTGGCCCTTTAGCCCATGGTGTGTAAAAAAGTGCCGCTCAGAGGTAAAACAAAAACAATCCAATCTTAGATAATGAATAAAAGTGAATGAAGCTAAAATGAGAGCTTGATTAGTTTTCTACATCTCATTGTCGAAGAGTTCAGAAGAGTTTCAGGGAGAAATTAGTAATAAAGGCAAAACCCAGATGTTCCGCAATACATGGACTGCAACTACATCTATAGGGATAATACCTAATCTCCAGTACCTACGTCGAGGGCAAGACAACACCATATAGATGCAGCTCGCCCCACGGCTACCTATGGCGAACAGTCCTATAGGAAGAAAGTTCATCCATCGGTCAAAACCTAAATTTAATCTGCGCCCCGGTTAGCCACAAACAAGGATATATAGATCCAAGTTACTTTGGCTCCCGTGGTGGGAACTCTTAGTCGGCCTTACCAGGCCCCTCCGCCGGGGCCCCGTCCAACCTAGGTGCCCCCCAACACCAGTCAGCGGGACCCTCAACTTCTTCCAAAAGCGGAAACTGTATGAAATTCAAAATAGGAAATTTCTAGTTAACACTTCACTTTTTGAATCCATGGCACACTTCCAGAATTCTGGAAAAAAAAAATGTTTTTGCTTACCGCTGACTAAATTTGTACAGTTATTTTATATAATAACAATAATTATTACTGTTTTCTAAGAAATAACGAATCTTTTTTAATTTTTATATTTACCTGAAAAAGTCGACCAGCCAAAATATTTATGAGGAATTAAAATAAAAACTAAAGATAATATTTTTATTAATTTATGCATTTTTTACAAATTTCAGTAAAATTATAAAGGAATTTAATCTTTATAAAACGTTTGCCCCAATGAAAAAAATAGAAGAAAATACCTACTTTTGACTTACAGAATCTCAAAAAATACAAATTGCGATGAAATAAATAGATTGTGGAAAATTCTCATAACCATAAATATTTTAGAGCGCACTTCTTAGGAAGCACTGATCTACGCAATTAAAGCATACATTTCGATATTTTCATTATTCTGCCAGGCAGATATAAGAGTCACTGAGTTTTACATCAGTAAAATATTTCGGTTAGCCTTATAAACTTCATTTGAATACTTTTGTAAACAGGGGTCTTCTAGACTTGTCTGGGATGAGTTGTTTTCCAAACGATCGTGTGTCTGCAAAAAGGTCCAACACCTCCTATAACAGAAGGCCAACGTACAAAAATATGTCAGCATAGGTAATCTTATCATCAAGATATTTCTTATTTCTTTCTCTCTGCTATTATTAGTGATGAACCTTTACACTGATCTTTATACTAATGTTTATTGATAAATATATCTTATTTAGAAGGAAAATTATCCGTATTTATTAGTAATTATCACAATGTTAATAAATGCAAATAATTTTCTTTCTAAATAAAGTATATTCATAAATCAACATTGATATAAAAATTGGTGTACAAATACACCAGGCCTTTTCTTCTAGTAAACTTACTGTGCAAATATTTTGTTCATAGGTATCATCAAAAAAGTTATTGATAACAGGAACAAACACATATAAACTTTCAATAGGTAAAATTTTGAACAAACTGAATATATCATCTTTAGTTGTAAGGAATATTTAACTTCTCAATTACACAATCCTTTTAGTAGACTAAATTGTATTCTTTTAATTTTATTTAATTCTGTCTTATAGGCTGTCCCATAAATTGTTATCCCATATCTAATTATAGATTCAAAAAGTGCTTTATATACTAAAATAGTTATCTGTGTAACAACAAACAAGTTAAGTTTCCTAATTTTAAATGCTACAAATCGTAGTCTTGAACACATCCAATCAATATGAATTATAATAAGAATCAATAAGAATTGTTATTACATGAACAAAATTGCATTTACTTTCCTTTATGTATTTTGGTTTAATATTGTCAAATCCAGGAGATGTGTTATATTTTAAGTGATCTATAATATTGGCAACATCGAAGTTACTAGCTGGTGGAAAATGCATAGCATTCTTATCTATGTAACATAATTCGTAAACCTTATCTGACCTAGCATTCGTCGTCGCAAATTCTGTTTGTATCTCACTAATAATTGTTACAAAAAAATTAACAAAATTATTTAGAATTTCTTTTGGAGTGTTATCTCTAATCAAGTGTGTTTCAACATTTTCGTCGATTGACATCCTTTTTTTATCATCAATAATACCATTAATTAATTCCCACATTCTAATATTATTACCTTTATTAATTGCTAATTTATTTGAAAAAAATAATTCTATATATAAATATATATAATCTAATAACTGGACATACAAATTCACAAGTAGAGAAAAAGGAAAGAGTCTGCATGAAACCAGGGGCGGGGGTGGCTAAGTCGATAGCGCGCCAGGCTCGTAATCTGTAGTTCCCAGGTTCGAGTCCCAGCTGGGTCAGCGTTGAGATTTATCTCCGCAAAATTCCCCACCCTGCCCACGGTCAGTAGGGGACACCGAATGGGCTTGGAAAGGCCGCCGTCCGTCGGGTGGGACGTTAAGCCGTGGCTCCGTGTACGGGAGAGCCATACCCTGTTCACGTTAAAGAAAACGCTGGATGGCCTTGACGGGAGGCTACCATCTGTCCCCCAACAGCTGTTCCAGTGGGTCCCTTCCCCCAATCTTCTCTGAGCCTTCGGGGTCCATGTGACCTGGCCATTTAGCCCATGGTGTGCAAAAAGTGCCGCTCAGACGTGAAACAACCCAACAACAACGCATGAAACCAGAGAAAAAAAAGGCCTTTTATTGTTCAAAAAACGAGGACAAAAACAAAACTAAGTTGACAACCGTTCCATCTGGAATCTTGCAGCTGTGTGCTTTACATGAAAGGGCTAACAAATGGCCATTACGTGACATATCGCCTAATGAACTCTAATGCCTTCGTTATAACTTGTTGGGAATCATACACAAAGGCCAAAGCTATCATCTCAGCTGGTGGCGCTCGCTCGCCCACACAGGCGCTGAATTTGCAAAGGCCACTGGCTCAGTTCCTCAGTAAAGTTGCGTTTATCTTCATAACAGGACTCGAACAAGATCCCCAGGGGATGGGCCGACATCAGGAAAACGAGGGAGTAGGTGTGGAGAATATGTCTGGTTCGTGACGTCAACACAGTATCGAGATTGTCGAACAGCAAACTGTCTTTTCAGCTACGAAGAATGACAGTTGGATTCCCATATCGTTCAATCCCTTGGAGATTCCTTAGTTCAGAATGAATGGAGTTGAAGCCTATTTCCATCTATTGAAGAAGTGCTTTTGTCAAAGTAGTTCAATGGAATACATACTTTAAGCGGTTTTTTAGTCTTTGGAAAGAATCTGAGACGTTTATTTCATTCTTTTTAAGGCCATAACTTTGGAAAGGCTTTAAACTTGGCTTTAAATTTCTCCAGCCAACACAGTTATACGTTTTACGATGGAGTTTGATTTCTAATTAACACTTAAATTTTTAACACTGTTTAATTTAACGAATTTATATATATATATACCTAAACAATATACATTTAATGGTGGTATGATTCATTCTTTCAAAGAAATAATTTTTTCCGAATATTCATCTAAAATATTTATATTTGAAACCATAAACTGGTCTGTTATATTCACTCTGAAAATCATAAAGCGTTTATGTTTTCGAAGCGATTAAATAAAACGCATTTTATGAAACAAATCCAGAATATATTAGCTATTCGCCAATACAATAGGTACACTTCAAATAATTTTATTATGAAAAGTTCATTCTTGCAGTGTATTAAGAAAATCGTAAAATATCTCTCTCACAAATAGAAAGTTTTTGATAGTGTTTTAAGAGCTTCTTATAAGATCTGCTCGGCAAATATTTACTTTACACAGATTTATTTTATTCATCTGAACCTTGTTTGCCTAATGAAGTGAGTATAAACCTTTTTCATTTCTCGGCACATCTATATATACTGGATTAATTTTATAGCGTCACACGTAGTATTAGATTTACTTTGTTTCGGCAACTTGGTATTAGATTCACTTTGTTTCGGCACACGTAGTATTAGATTCACTTTGTTTCGGCAACTTATTACTAGATTCACTTTGTTTCGGCAACTTATTAACTTATTAGATTCACTTTGTTTCGGCAAATTAGTATTAGATTTACTTTGTTTTGGCAACTTAGTATTAAATTCACTTTGTTTCGGCAACTTAGTATTAAATTCACTTTGTTTCGGCAACATAGTATTAAATTCACTTTGTTTCGGCAACATAGTATTAAATTCACTTTGTTTCGGCAACTTAGAATTAAATTCACTTTGTTTCGGCAACATAGTATTAAATTCACTTTGTTTCGCCAACTTAGAATTAAATTCACTTTGTTTCGGCAACTTAGTATTAAATTCACTTTGTTTCGGCAACTTAGTATTAAATTCACTTTGTTTCAGCAACTTAGTACTAGATTCATTTTGTCGTCGCACATTTATCACTGGATTAGCTATATAGCGGCACACCTAGTACTAGATTCACTTTGTTCCGGCAACTTAGTACTAGATTCACTTTGTCTCGGCACCCCAAGCACTGAATTCACCTCGTCGCATCACGAATAATACTAGATTCACCTCATCGCATGACAAATAGTACTGGATTCACCTAGTCGAATCACAAATAATACTGGATACACCTCGTTGAATCACAAAGAGTACTGGATTCACCTCGTCGCATCACAAAAAGCACTGATTCACCTCGACGGATTACGAATAATACTGGATTCAACTCGTCGCATCCAAAATAACATTGGATTCACTTCGTCGCATCATAAAAAATACTGGATTCACTACGTGCCATCACAAATTGTACTGGATTCACCTCGTCGCATCACAAAGAATACTGGATTCACCTCGTCGCATCACAAAGAATATTGGATTTACCTCGTCGCATCACAAATAACGTTGGATTCACTTCATCGCATCACAGAGTATTGAAGTCGCATCAAAAAGAATATTGGATTCACCTCGTCGCATCACAAATTATACTGAATTCACCTCGTCGCATCACAAATTATACTGAATTCACCTCGTCGCATCACAAACGGTATTGAATTCACCTCGTCCCATCACAAATTGTACTGGATTAACCTTGTCGTAGCACACTTAGTACTGTATTCATTTTAGATCTCGAAGCCTAGTACTGGGTTGGGTTGTTTTACCTCTGAGAGGCAGTTTTTTTTACACACAATGGGTTAAATGACCAGGTCACAAGGACCCCGAAGGCTCAGAGAAGGTTGGGGGAGGGACAGCTGTTGGGAGACAGATGGTAGTCTCCCGTCAAGGCCATCCAGCATGTTCTCGGGGCCACGGCTTAACGTCCCATCCGACGGAGTCTAGGTACTGGATTCAGTACATCCCATCACATTTAGTATTGAAGTAATTTTGTTGCTGCACACCTAGGATGCCGCTGTCACCCAATGCCAAACAAGATCTGGTTAGAATTGACCTATAGTAGCCAAAAGCATCAGATATAACTCAGAACAGAGACATGTTTGAAGAATTAAATTGCGCAGACTAGTTGGGCGTTCGTAGCCCATTGTTTACATACATACATACATACATACATACATACATACATACATACATACATACATACATACATACATACATACATACATACATACATACATACATACATACATACATACATACATACATACATACATACATACATACATACATACATACATACATACATACATACATACATACATACATACATACATACATACATACATACATACATACATACATACATACATACATACATACATACATACATACATACATACATACATACATACATACATACATACATACATACATACATACATACATACATACATACATACATACATACATACATACATACATACATACATACATACATACATACATACATACATACATACATACATACATACATACATACATACATACATACATACATACATACATACATACATACATACATACATACATACATACATACATACATACATACATACATACATACATACATACATACATACATACATACATACATACATACATACATACATACATACATACATACATACATACATACATACATACATACATACATACATACATACATACATACATACATACGGGGTGGCTCAGTCGGTAGCGCGCCAGGCTCGTAATCTGTAGTTCCCAGGTTCGAGTCCCAGCTGGGTCAGCGTTGAGATTTATCTCCGCAAAATTCCCCGCCCTGCCCACGGTCAGTAGGGGACACCGATGGGCTTGGAAAGGCCGCCGTCCGTCGGATGGGACGTTAAGCCGTGGCCCCGTGTGCGGGAGAGGCATACCCTGTGCACGTTAAAGAACACGCTGGATGGCCTTGACGGGAGGCTACCATCTGTCTCCCAACAGCTGTTCCAGTGGGTCCCCTCCCCCAACTTTCTCTGAGCCTTCGGAGTCTTTGTGACATGGCCATTTAGCCCATGGTGTGCAAAAAAGTGCCGCTCAGAGGTAAAACAACCCAACCCATACATACATACATTTTGTCACGCCACACCTAGTACTGGATTTCTTTAGACGCAGCACAGCTAGTTTATTTCATTATGGATACCTAGTACTGGATTCGTTTTGTAGCAGCACCTTAAGTACCTAGTACTGGATTCATTTCAGTGCGGAAGACATAGTACTGGATTCATTTCAGTGCGGAAGACATAGTACTGGAATCATTTCGTAGTCCACCTCCTGTACTGGATTTATTCATCATGCACCTCTAGCAGTAGATTCATTTAGTTGTGCACACCTATGATTGTATTCACTTCGTGTTGGCACACAATAATGAATTCACTTTGTAGCTGCAGACTAAAATACCTTGGATTAAACTAATTAAAAAATTCCCTGTTGTTAGCAAACTAGAATATTCCCAATTTCTTAATTCATATTCATTCGTCGAATATCAGTATCCCGCCTTGCATTATTTCGAAACATCTGCTCTAATACTTCATAAGTTTGACACCTTATTCATAATGGTATTACCCATTAACAACAATAATTATACATATATATCCATCGTTACAGATTTTTAGTTGTATTTGAATATTTGACAACTGAGCGTGAATTCATCATCATCCTCCTCAAACAAGCCATGGGCTACGAGGTCCAACCAGACCGTGTAATTTAGTTCTCCAAGCATATCTGTCCTGAGCTACATTTGCTGCATCTGGCCACTGCACACCAATTCTAATAAGGTCCTGTTTGATATTGTCTGACCACCACATCCTAGGTCTCCGCCTCTTTCTGAGGCTTTTAGGCACATTGTTCATAACCCTATTCGCAAATCTATAATTATCCATACGGGCAACATGGCCAAACCAACGGAGTCTCTCTCTGCACAATATGCTGCTTAAAGGAGGTTGCCAACTCATTTGCCTAACCTCCTCATTGCTTACAAAGTTGAACCACTTAATGCACAAGATACTGCGTAAGTGTCTAGAACCAAAGGCATCAAGCTACTCTGCTCAAAATGGAAATTGCAACACTAAGAAGGAATAAAAGTACAGATATGTAAATCGCAGGAGGCAATTGGTCATTGGAAATACGCAAATGATGAAAGTTACGCAGCGAATTGGACACGTGACACCCAGCTGAGCGATGGATGAATAATGGAAGCCCACGAGCTCATAGCATATCACGACCGACAGTGACGTTAGATTGCACACTGCAAAAAATATACTGCAAAAAATGTTCGAAATATGCCTTGGAGATGCTGACAGAACCCTTATGCGAAACTGATACCTTTTGAGAAACAGTGAATCGTCGATATGCGAGAGCTCGGATTTAGCCTTTGAGTAATCGCCGCATGAATGGAGTACAATGCGAGCACAGTGCAAAAGTGCAACATCATGAACACCAAATGACATAAAAGATAGATACAGGACCTTTACGGGCAGTATGGTATCCATGCAACCATTATAAAACGTTTGCTTGACACAACTGGGTTGGGTTGTTTTACCTCTGAGCGGCACTTTTTTGCACACCATGGGCTAAATGGCCAGGTCACATGGACCCCGAAGGCTCAGAGAAGGTTGAGGGAGGGGACCCACTGGAACAGCTGTTGGGAGACAGATGGTAGCCTCCCGTCAAGGCCATCCATCGTGTTCTTTAATGTGCACAGGATATGGCTCTCCCGCACACGGGACCACGGCTTAAAGTTCCATCCCACGGACGTCGGCCTTTCCAAGCCCATCGGTGGCCCCTACTGACCGTGGGCAGGGCGGGGAATTTTGCGGAGATAAATCTCAACGCTGACCCAGATGGGACTCGAACCTGGGAACTACAGATTACGAGCCTGGCGCGCTACCGACTGAGCCACCCCCCGCCCCTTAGCTAAGTGTAAAACAACTTCAACTGATGTATGTAGCATTACTGTAATCTGCAAAAGCGAAGGAGGAAAGCATTTTAGTCGGAGATAGATTCTAATAACTTAATTTGGATTACTGGTGTGATGGTGTGCCTGACTGCGGAGAACATCTACGACAAACAACATTCGACTGTCTCTGCCAAACATTTAGATGAAAGGCAGGATGTGACGTTAATATATTATTGTTGGAGCAAATCAATTTGCTCTTCAGCCAATAAGACGGAGTAAGTGTGAAAGATGGATGAAGGGAGAGGTAGGAATGAAAGGAAGCTGGGGATGAGCGATGCTTTCACTAACATTTCTATTTCACCATGCACAGTGTGGTAAAAGAGACACTGTGAAAGATAGAGTGTGGTAACAGGACCTTTACGGGCAGTATGGTCTCCATGCAACCATTATAAAACGTTTGCTTGACACAACTGGGTTGGGTTGTTTTACCTCTGAGCGGCACTTTTTTGCACACCATGGGCTAAATGGCCAGATCACATGGACCCCGAAGGCTCAGAGAAGGTTGGGGGAGGGGCCCACTGGAACAGCTGTTGGGAGACAGATGGTAGCCTCCCGTCAATGCCATCCAGCGTGTTCTTTAACGTGCACAGGGTATGGCTCTCCCGCACACGGGGACACGGCTTAATGTCCATCCGCGGCCTTTCCAAGCCCATCGGTGTCCCCTGCTGACCGTGGGCAGGGCGGGGAATTTTGCGGAGATAAATCTCAACGCTGACCCAGCTGGGACTCGAATCTGGGAACTACAGATTACGAGCCTGGCGCGCTACCGACTGAGCCACCCCGCCCCCGTTATTGTAACGTAACGAAATAAGGTAATAACGAAATGAATTTTTGAATAACTTTTAAAATAATGTTATTTAAAAAAAAAACGTTATGAATAACAAACGGAATTTCAAAATATTTGTAACAATAAAATGTAACGAAAAACGGGAAAAATTAATTTAGTTATTTCGTTATTTTCCCTTTTTTGTGTTTTAATACATTTCAGATTTTTCCTTTATGAGATATAGTTAGAAACTTGTGTGAAACAGTCTGATGTACAATTTACCTCTATGATCAACGAAACCTTCATTGGCACATTCCAAAAGAATCCGCGAAGCACCTGTCTTAGCCACCTACGTCGCAATTGGCGCTCAGAGAAAGTGCTTGTGCATGCCAGATAAGAGCTGCAGTTGAAAAGAATGGGGAGTCTCCATTCAGGCAGTAGAAAAGCATGGCAATTACAATAGGGTGAATAAGGGGAGGGGGTGGCTCAGTCGGTAGCGCGCCAGGCTCGTAATCTGTAGTTCCCAGGTTCGAGTCCCAGCTGGGTCAGCGTTGAGATTTATCTCCGCTAAAATTCCCTCCCTGCCCACGGTCAGTAGGGGACACCGATGGGCTTGGAAAGGCCGCCATCCATCGGATGAGACGTTAAGCCGTGGCCCCGTGTGCGGGAGAGACATACCCTGTGCACGTTAAAGAACACGCTGGATGGCCTTGACGGGAGGCTACCATCTACCTCCCAACAGCTGTTCCAGTGGATCCCCTCCCCCAACCTTTTCTGAGCCTTCGGGGTCCATGTGACCTGGCCATTTAGCCCATGGTGTGCAAAAAAGTGCCGCTCAGAGGTAAAACAACACAATTTTATAATTGACCATAGCAGAGTCTCATAGCTTCTTCATCTAAATAAAATACCAATTTGGTATATGAGATGCGCGTATCAATAAATAAAAACTTATATATCACAAGAAATTATTTGCTTGGAGGACAAACAAAGAAACATATTTATTTTTAATAAATACTCCTGTGAAAAAAATTATTGCCAACTGGGCAGGAATCGAACCTGCAACTCATCAGATACAAGCCAAAGCGCTCTACAGTTAAATCACCCATCACTACGATGTGACATAAATCTTTTACTGAATGTGGCGGATTTTGCGTCATCTATACTTCAGGAGAGTATCTATACTTCGTTTTCCATTGTACTTATATATATAAGTTGAATTATGAGCAAAAAAATATAATTATTGATATTAAAATTTACCCAGTTATTTATTTTTTTAAAGTAACAATTAATTTTAAAAGTTCAATAACGTTTCAGTAAATAGTAAAAAACATTATTTTTCCTCATAGATCTTGGTTTGGAGTTCAGTTATAGATAAATTAAATACTAAAAACACTGTTCTCTTTAACTTCTTACCATGCTGCTTATGTCGTTAATATCGTTTAAAGGTCGCTCGAAACCCATTGAAGTGTCCGATCTGGTTACTTTAATATCTGTGGCACTGGCTAAAAACGCTAACCATACTGCTTTTGGGCTGGGTTGTTTTATCTCTGAGCAGCACTTTTTTTGCACACAATGGGCTAAATGGCCAGGTCACATGGACCCCGAAGGCTCAGAGAAGGTTGGGGGAGGGGACCCACTGGAACAGCTGTTGGGAGACAGATGGTAGCCTCCCGTCAAGGCCATCCAGCGTGTTCTTTAACGTGCACAGGGTATGGCTCTCCCGCACACGGGGCCACGGCTTAACGCCCCATCCGACGGACGGCGGCCTTTCCAAGCCCATCGGTGTCCCCTACTGACCGTGGGCAGGGCGGGGAATTTTGCGGAGATAAATCTCAACGCTGACCCAGCTGGGACTCGATCCTGGGAACTACAGATTACGAGCCTGGCGCGTTACCGACTGAGCCACCCCCGCCCCAACAATACTGCCACAGGGACATTGTATAAATTTAAATAAATATAAATAATGGAACATTTGGAACTCTTCTTGTATCGAATGCTTTACATAAAACATATCACAGAGGAAGAAATTGCAAAATCGAAGAGGAGAAATGCAAGAGCAAAAACATTTTAACCCTTATTTCGACACTGTTAATCAAGTATAACCAAAGCAACTCGATGATTAAGGCCATGACAGCAATTTTCGTGACGTCACGTATGGAGAGAAAATTTTCATAATTTTTGTTATATATTATGACAGGTAATTGCAGGACATACCTAACAAATCTAAGTTTAAATATATTATTCTTATGGCAATGATGCATAATAAAAAAAAACAGCAAAACTCTTAATTGAATACATTTTTTATCATTAGTTATTATAATTGTTGTTCTACTCATTTATATGGTGTAACTTAAAGCAACCTGTAATAATATTAAGTCAAAATTTTAAAATAACTTTCCTCTATACGTGACGTCATCAAAAGAGCTGTCATGGTTTTACTCGTCAACGTAGTCTTGGTATAGCTGACTCTGAAGAACAAAACTAGACAAATACAGAAACGAAAACGAGGAATTTGATCAATATCATCTGACGATACTCCTGCTGTTTCAAAAATATTAGTAAAATTAAACGAAACTAAAGAAGTTGATTATACGCAGATTAAATTGAACACGTCAAATGCCGTAAACAACTTCAGAGCCAGTAAGAGGCGAAAACTTGACAGCAGAGAGGAAGTTAATCTCATTTTTGTTTTTGAAGTCCCTCACTCTGGTGTGTACCTAACTTCGACAGAAGTCAGGACTGAGTATTGCGTCAGAGCACAAGAAAGTGAGCAAGGCGCAAAAGTTTCCTGAGAATCGAGTTATGTTATTGAGTTACAGTGCTGCGATAAGAGACTACCGCCAAAAAAACTTGCAGAAACAGTAATTACCATCAGGTACACTTTCTACTAAAGATAAGAAGAGATCGCGAGTTTGGGTTGAAAATGGTGGTTGGAGAAGATGGAAGGGGGGGGGGATTAAATGGAGTTATTTGAGAAGATCTTCTCCTTGGTATTTAAAGATCAAAGGGGATATGATCAGTCGAAGCAAACACTGGAATTGACTGCAACCGAGAGATGTTTCATTTAAATCAGTGGTTCCCAACGGGAACATTTTCTTACTTTTTCTAAATAGATTAAATAGAATACCGCATTTTTCTTAGATTATTGTAATCATTGAAGGAGGAGGGACATTAAAAATATACTTAGTAAAACGGGACATTCGGCCAAGGACAACTTGATACGGCAGGCTGGACAGCTGTTTAGCAAAAAGAAGAGAAGAAACGAGAAAAATTAAATATGAATATATATATTTCAGAGATTTAATTTTTCTAAAATTTATCCAAAATCTTACTATTTTTAAATAACATAAAATTGAATTAATATTTATTATTATTAATTCAAATATTTATAACTATTTTAAGATTGGTGAATATATAAGTAAAAAGTAATGGCTACCAATAGAATTTTTAAAATATAGATATAATTAAGGAGCTATGTATATATTTTGGATTGTTTTACCCCTGAGCGGCACTTTTTTGCACACCATGGGCTAAATGGCCAGGTCACATGGACCCGAAGACTAAGAGAAGGTCCACTGGACAGATGTTGGGAGACAGATGGTAGCCTCCCGTCAAGGCCATCCAGCGTGTTCTTTAACGTGCACAGGGTATGACTCTGCCACACACGGAGCCACGGCTTAACGTTCCATCCGACGGACGGCGGCCTTTCCAAGTCCATCGGTGTCCTTTACTGACCGTGGGCAGGGCGGGGAATTTTGCGGAGATAGATCTCAACGCTGACTCAGCTGGGACTCGAACCTGGGAACTACAGATTACGAGCCTGGCGCGCTACCGACTGAGCCACCCCCGCCCCCTATGTATATATGTGTGTGCGTGAAGGGCAGGAGTTGTCGAGAGGGTAATGACGTGTGTGTGTGTGTGCTGTTCTTCGGATTTAGCATGTTTTGTTTTCGTCTTTGCTTTTAAGTTTAACGTCTGGTTTCCTGAAAGCTAGTGGAAAGCTAAATACGCCAAATCGGCTTTGGTTTGTAATTACATCAGTGTGTCTTCTGTGCCTGTTCCGGTTGATTCCTCAACATGGGGGGGGGGCTCAGTCGGTAGCGCGCCAGGCTCGTAATCTGTAGTTCCCAGGTTCTAGTCCCAGCTGGGTCAGCGTTGAGATTTATCTCCGCAAAAATTCCTCGCCCAGCCCACGGTCAGTAGGGGACACCGATGGGCTTGGAAAGGCCGCCGTCCGTCGGATGGGACGTTAAGCCGTGGCTCCGTGTTCGAGAGAGCCATACCCTGTGCACGTTAAAGAACACGCTGGATGGGTTGACGGGAGGCTACCATCTGTCTCCCAACAGCTGTTTCAGTGGGTCTTCTCCCCCAACCTTCTCTGAGCCTTCGGGGTCCATGTGACCTGGCCATTTAGCCCATGGTGTGCAAAAAAGTGCCGCTGAGAGGTAAAACAACCCAACCCTCAACATGGGTGTCAAAAAGAAGAACTTCAACTCCATCAACAAATTAAAAAAAAAAAAGGAGTTCCTATAAAGTCAACAGAAAAGGCTCAATTAAACAAACTTTCTGAACATGTGAACAAAATCGAACTTGTGAGAGCTCAAAGATCCCTCTCAGCAAATGACCTAACCAACATTTTGGACAACAGTGAACTTTTTATTCCCAAAAACGTACAAGGTAATAACATTATTAATAATTCCAATTATTCGGATAAATTTAATTCCACTATTTTAATAAGGATACGCATGATGAATCTGATATAGAGTCGGATAATGATTCCATAATATCTTACTCTGTAAATCCAAATGTACGTTCTGCTCGTTCTCGACATAAAGATTGTATTGGATTGTTTTACCTCTGAGCGGCACTTTTTTGCACACCATGGGCTAAATGGCCAGGCCACAAGGACCCCGAAAGCTCAGAGAAGGTTGGGGGAGGGGACCCACTGGAACAGCTGTTGGGATACAGATGGTAGCTCCCATCAAGGCCATCCAGCGTGTTCTTTAACGTGCACAGTGTATGGCTCTCCCGCACACGGGGCCACGGTTTAACGTCCCATCCGACGGACGGCGGCCTTTCCAAGCCCATTGGTGTCCCCTACTGACCGTGGTTAAGGCGGGGAATTTTGCGGAGATAAATCTCAACGCTAACCCAGCTGTGACTCGAACCTGGGAACTACAGATTACGAGCCTGGCGCGCTACCGACTGAGTCACCCCCGCCCTAGGCTTATTCAACTGAAATTTGATTTACATCCTCTGGAATGCATCGCCATTCAGATATTAATTAATAATCTAGCTTTTTCTATTTTAAATATCTATAACCCCGTACTGTCTCTAAATGACTTTTTTTTCACCAACTTATTAGCACAAATACCTGAACCATATATTATCGTTGGTGATTTTAACTCTCACCACCCAATGTGGTTCTCTTACACTGTAAACTATGCAGGTCTTCACTTAAGTTTATTACAAAATCTGACTTTATCATTTTAAACGAAAAAATCTCCACACATGAGAACCCTGCAAACCAACGCTCTGTAATTGATTTAAGCTTAATTTCTCCAATTCTCAGTCAAAATTTATTCTGGTCGCTGCTTCCAGATACCAGGGGTAGCGATCATCATCCAATTATTATAAATTCAAATTTTAAGTTAAATGTTAACAAATTAATTTATTTAAATAATTGGAGATTGTTCTCTCAAATTCTTGAAGGTGCATCGCCGTCACATTTAAGTCGCGGCTATTCCGAGTTTTTTAATGAAGTTTTTTCGCTCACTAAGACGGCATTTCAAATTATTTACAACAAAATTCCTAAATTACAAAAAAACTTTTGGCATATGAATAGGTTGGTTGCCTTAAAAAAAAGGCAGAAAATAGGGCCAAAAGATCAAGGGACTTCTCAGATATTGAGTCTTACAGGAAAATTAATGCAACTGTACGAAAAAAACTAAAACAAGTATACAGAGATAACTGGAAAAAATGTATCTCTCATCTTACTACTCTGTCTCCAAAAACCAACATTGGAATATAAAAAACTTATCACAGATAAACCCCAAAAAATTCCAATGGCAGAAATTGCCTTAAACAAAAATATTAACCTTAAACAAACTGCCGAGCTTTTTGCTGCTAATCTTAAAATTACACAGGATGTTCCCACAAACAACCATGAATTGCAATCACAATTAAGGAAAAATAAAACTTCTCATGCACAAATGGATAAACCTTTCAGCATAGCAGAACTCAATATAGCTATCAAAAGAATAAATCCCAAATCAGCCCCTGGAGCTGATTTAATCTCAAATAAATTTTTTATTCATCTTCCACATAAATGGAAGCTTAAATTATTAGATATTTTTAATTACATATGGAAACATAATTGCATTCCTCCAGAATGGAGAAAATAATAATTTTTTTATTCTTAAATCAGGCAAATTACCAACTCTTTTGAATTCATGCCGCCCTATCTCCTTAATTTCCAACTCTATTAAACTTTTCGAGAGATTAGTTTTTAAAAGACTCTCCTGGTTTTTTGAATCAGGTGACTTCTTCCCTTATAATTTCTTTGGCTTTAGGAAAAATCGTTCCTCCAAGGAAAACATCTCACTACTTTTACATGATATCTTCACAGCTTTTAAACAGAAATAAGTTCTTTTAGCAACTTCATTAGATTTAACCCAAGCTTTTGACTCTGTTTCTATATATATGGTTTATTTACAAAACTAATCAAATCTAATTTAAGTGCAAAGTTTTTAAACTTTTTATATAATTTATTATGTAACAGACTAAATTCAAGTAAAAATTGGAGATTCTCTATCTGAAACTTACAAAATGACACAAGGTCTTTCTCAGGGATCAATTTTATCCCCGATTTTATTTAACTTTTATTTGCACGATATCAAAGAAATATTTGAAAAGTCTTACTTTCACAGGATATGCAGATGACATTGTTTTTTGGTCATCAGGAAAAAATGAATATAAGTTGCAGGAAAACTTACAAAAGCAGTTAAATAAACTTTGTGACTATTGCTTAAAATGGAATCTGGAAATCAACATAAAAAACTTTTATAATCCTATTTTACAAAAAAAGTAATTATAACCCTAAATTTATATTATCCATAAATTCAGAAAACTTAACTCAAGTAAATAAATGTAAAATTCTAGGTATACACTAGGACTTCAAATTAAATTGGTATCATCATAATAATCACACTTCAGGTTTAAGATTATTAAACTGCTTGGGTTGTTTTACCTCTGAGCGGCACTTTTTTGCACACCATGGGCTAAATGGCCAGGTCACAATGATATCGAAGGTTCAGAGAAGGCTGGGGGAGGGGACCCACTGCAACGGCTGTTGCGAGACAGATGGTAGCTCCCGTCAAGGCCATCCAGCGTGTTCTTTAACGTGCACAGGGTATGGCTCTCCCGCACACGGGGCCACGTCTTAACGTCCCATCCGACGGAAGGCGGCCTTTCCAAGCCCATCGGTGTCCCTTACTGACCGTGAGCAGGGCGGGGAATTTTGCGGAGATAAATCTCAACGCTGTTATTAAACTGCATTAAACATTTTGCCTTCAGAAATGAAGGCACTCAGCAACAACAATTAATAACCGTTTATAAAAATCTCATAAGACCTAAAATTGAATTTGGTCTGGAATTTATTTCTGGAGCTCTCTTCTCAAAATTTTAAAAAATAAACTCATTGCAGAACCAGTGTTTGAAAATTGCCTTGGGGCTCGTAAAATCTTGTCCCACAATTTCGGTAATTGCAGAAACAGCCATCCCACCTTTCGAAATTAGACATAATATTCTTTTAACAAAATATTTTTTTAAATTACTCTATAAACTCCCCACCCATCCTTTCTATAAACATTTCCATAGACTGCCATATATTAAAACTATTTATAACAATGAATATCTCTCCAATTTATATTGGAAAGGCCACCGTCCGTCGGATGGGACTTTAATGTGTACGGGAGAGCCATACCCTGTGCACGTTAAAGAACACGCTGGATGGCCTTGACGGGAGGCTACCATCTGTCTCCCAACAGCTGTTCCAGTGGGTCCCCTCCCCCAACCTTCTCTGAGCCTTCGGGGTCCATGTGACCTGGCCATTTAGCCCATGGTGTGCAAAAAAGTGCCGCTCAGAGGTAAGACAACCCAACTCCAATTTATATGATGATTACTTTAGCAGAACTGTTTCAGGGGACATTCCCAACATCATTGCGGACTGGTGCTTCCCCCCTCTCTTAATTAATACTGAAATTCCTTCTTTAACTTCTAAAAAAGATTTACCTGCTGATTCTGTACTTATCTTATTTAAATCTTACTATATAGAAAATTTTGAGTCTACCTTTAATAATATATACAGATGGCTCAGTTCTAAAAGAAACAGGATCATCTGCTGCTGCTTTTCTCAGTCCATCTACTAATGTTTCCAATTCCTTTAGATTCCCCAAAAATACTCCAATTATTCAAGCAGGATTAATTGCCATTCATGAGTCCTTTAAATGGATTTTAAATTACTTAACTAATCAAAACATAGTAATTTTCTCAGATCCCAAAGGCGCCCTTCAGGTGCTACAACAAGAAATATTTTCCTCAAACTATAATTATTATATTTCTAATATCTTATTATTAAATCAGTCAAATATTACTCGTAAAAATAACACAATTAAACTACAGTGGATCCCAAGTCATATTGGGATTCAGAAAAACGAAAGAGTCGACTCAATAGCTAAAAAAGCCCATGACCTTAAGGATATCACTCCTGTTTATAATTTTTTCTACTCCTTTAACTCTTTCACGACTAAGGGAAACATTTTTCCCATTTTAAAATTGGTGATTGTCGTATTTAATTATAACCTTATCTGCATTTTTTATACAGAATGTCAAAATAGAACGTATGCCGAACGCAATTACGTAAACAGTAACGTTTAGAAAACAAAAACAGAACTGTCAGGACGCATAATATATATACTATGTGCAATGTCCATCTTTGTCTCACTACCAAAAGAAATTGCTTCGCAGAATATCATAATTACACATCATTTTGTATAGTAATTTTATTTCATAATTTTGTATTATTTTAGTTAACATTTTGTTCTAATAAACCAATAAATAAAAGACATTGCATAATAAGCCTAACTATAATTTGTGTTACCTTTATAGTCCATTGGGAAAACAGTTACATACTAATATTTACTCTCAGAAACCATATGGTCCTGAAAGGGTTAAACAGGAACTCAACAAAATAGAATTCATCCTTACAGAAAAACATTTCCAAGTTCAGGCAATATGTAAAAATAATTTTAGATACTATTTATCAAATAAAATTAACCGTACTAAAAAACTCCCCTTTTCTCGCAAGGAAAATAAAATTATCTATAGATTAAAAACCGACACAATTAATCTTAATAAGCAAAAAATTCAATTAAAGCTTTCAAATTCTCCAAATTGCATAAAATGTAATTTACCAGAAAATACTATTCATATCTTACTAAATTGCAACGTATATTCTAAGCAAAGAGAGACTTAATTCTCAGTATTAAATAAATTAGGAATAGAGGATTTAAATATCAAAAACTTGTTAAATCACCCGAAATATGACAAAAAAATTTTAATTTATAAACTCATTCTTCAGTTTCTTTTATCTACTCCATTATGGAACAGAATTTAACAGGAAAAAAATGAACTTTGGAGGATAAAATAAAAAATTAAAATAAAAAATATAAATTATTAAAGAAATATATAAAATATAAAAAAGGGAATGAGAAAAAAATAGTATAAAAATGAGAATCCTACTCTAAAAAAGAAAAAAAAAAAGTATATATATATAGAAAAAGAAAAATTTGAATAAAAAATGATACAAATGAGAAACCTACTCAAAAATAAATAAATAAATAAATAAATAATAAAATACAGATAAAATATATATATAAAAGTAATATTAATCTAGAATTAATTTCTATTTGTTTTTGCACTTTGCACAAACTTTATTGGGAAAGCCTGAGCAAGGACATTCCATTTCTCTGTAACGTTGAATGAATGAATGAATGTGTGTGCATGTATAATGAATAATTGTCATTGCATTGTACAAATGTAATACAATATATTAGGGGTTCTCAACGTGGAGTACGCCGTGAGAGCTCAAAAATAGCTAGATCTAGTAACATGCATTTCACTGATTATCTAGCAAAATGTTTATAATTTCATAAGATTTGTTAAAATTGTTTATGTCATTTTTTGTTTATCGATATATGTAATTTATGAATACAAAATTTAATGTATATATATATATAAGTTTTATTTTATTCCCATTGTTATACTATAACTATAGTTTTATCTATCTATACAAGGGATACGACAGTTACATACACATTTCAAGGGGGGTACCTAAAGCATAAAAGGTTGAGAACCATTGCTATATACGAAACTTTGGTTTGGCTCAAAAATGACGAGCAATCACTGGTTTAAATTGTTTATCTTAAACATCATTTGTATTTGATCTTAAAGATAATTCTATGACAGTATTATAATATATATTGCACGTATTTTTCAGGGAATGTTTGAAGACAAATAAAAAGGACAAAAATGCTTTGTACGAGAACAGCGTTAGTCCCCTCATATTTCTCTAGGTCCGGACATGCTCCTTTGCTTCATTTTTTTTGTCACGATACGATAAGAACTCAGTTTATGAGACAGGTGTCTTTTATGTTAGATTTTTCGACGTGATGACTAATCACTGTAATGTAATTAAATTCATGCAATTATAAAACGGGAATTTATTTATCTAAAATAAATGCTCCTTCTGGTTTTTTAATGTCTCTCTGGTGTGTTCTCTCTCAGAATTTGGAAAAGTCACCCCAATAAGAATCAACAGACTTGCAGCCTAAACATCCTTTATTTTGCAACAAACATTTTTCTAGAGAAAGCCTGGGTAAACCTTTCAGCTCTAGGGCCGCATAGAAAATTGAAATGGAATGGCGACCGCCAAAGAATTACGTAATCAATAACTTATATATAAAGAAGGAAAAAAAAAAACTAAAGTGAACGTAAAATAATATAATTTTTCTAAAAATTATTTTAATGAGAATTTGCTCCGCAGATATTGGATTTCTTGTCCTCTATAAGCTCTTTTTCTCTTTTAGAAATTTATTTGTCATCAGTAGCTCGGGGCCGCACGAAAAGCGATTGCTGGCCGTAGTTTGCCCAAGCTTATTCTAAAAAAATATTTTAGTTTTGTTTTGCGCAAGTGTTTTATAATTATTGCTTGTGATCACTTAACAATCTTCTTTAAACCAAATGACGTCAAATATCTCTCATAGTTCTCAACCTATTATAAAATCCGATGTGCATAAAAGAAAATGTTCTCGTAAATTGTGCTCAGATTATATTCCGGTAAAACAATTTTCTTCCCATATGAGCAAAGAAACATTTTCGCTTGATGTAATGGACTAGCAGAAAGTTACCAAGGGCATCTTTTATTCTTTTGATAGAGTTTCCTGCATCATTCGAGATGAGGATTTTGTCTGGGATAAAACAAGCGCTTGGGAATTCGACTGCACATGACCTCCGCTTTGACTAAGTATCCTTTGTCTTTCGGAAGCGCCATGTTTACTTCGCGGAACATCCAAAGAAATATCAAGAAATATATTTCTCTCCCCAGGGACTTTTCCATCCATAAAATTCTGAAAGTAGGAGCAAGGTTTATCTGATTTAAGACGATATTCTGCAGCAGTTGTTACCTAAAAGAGAATCAGTTTTATAACGGAATCTTTTCCTTAGAATGTTAATGTACAAGGATTTCACACTCTTTTGATCTGCTTGTTTCTGAGTTTCCTTTTCTTCCATTCTCTTTCTCGTGCTTTGTTCGATGTTTCTTACTTTAAAATGTCTCTTGTTAATCTGTTTGCTTCTTTTTTTTCCGGTTTCTTGTCTGTCTGCCTGCCTCTGCTTACTGTTCCTTTAGGGGCGGGGGTGGCTCAGTCGGTAGCGCGCCAGGCTCGTAATCTGTAGTTCCCAGGTTCGAGTCCCAACTGGGTCAGCGTTGAGATTTATCTCCACAAAATTCCCGTCCTGCCCACGGTCAGTAGGGGACACCGATGGGCTTGGAAAGGCCGCCGTCAGTCGGATGGGACGTTAAGCCGAGGCCCCATGTGCGGGAGAGCCATACCCTGTGCACGTTAAAGAACACGCTGGATGGCCTTGACGGGAGGCTACCATCTGTCTCCCAACAGCTGTTCCAGTGGGTCCCCTCCCCCAACCTTCTCTGAACCTTCGGGGTCCATGTGACCTGGCCATTTAGCCCATGGTGTGCAAAAAAGTGCCGCTCAGAGGTAAAACCCACAACCCAACTGTTTCTTTATCTGTCTGACTTTGCTTGCTGCTTTCTTATCTGTCTGTCTTTGCTGGAAACTCTTATCTGCCAGACTCTGTTTAAAATTTTCTTTCCTGCTTGCTATTTTCTTTTCTGACTGTCTCTGCTTGGAAGCTCGTATCTGGCAGCCTCTACTTGCTGTTTTCTATCTGGAAGTCTCTACTTAAGTTTTCTTATCTGCAAGACTCCGTTTGTTGTTTTCTTATCTGCTGGCCTCTACTTACAGTTTTCTTATCTGCAAGCCTCTGCTGTTTTCTATCTGTTTGTTGTTTTCTTATCTGCTAGACTCCACTTACAGTTTTCTTATCTGCAAGCCTCTGCTGTTTTCTATCTGGAAGTCTCTACTTATAGTTTTCTTATCTGCAAGCCTCTGTTTGCTGTTTTCTTATCTGCTAGCCTCAACTTACAGTTTTCTTATCTGCAAGCCTCTGCTGTTTTCTATCTGGAAGTCTCTACTTACAGTTTTCTTATCTGCAAGCCTCTGTTTGCTGTTTTCTTATCTGCTAGCCTCTACTTACAGTTTTCTTATCTGCAAGCCTCTGCTGTTTTCTATCTGGAAGTCTCTACTTACAGTTTTCTTATCTGCAAGCCTCTGTTTGCTGTTTTCTTATCTGACAACCTCTATTTACAGTTTCTTTTTCTGCTTGCTAGTTTCTTTTCTTTCTACCTCTGCTAACTCTTTTCTTATATTCTTGCCTTCGTTTGCTGTTTTCTTATCTACTTGACTCTTCTGGATTTTTCTTATCGACGTGCTTCTGCTTGCAGTTTTCTTACCTATCAACCTCTGCTTGCAGCTTTTTTATGTGCCTGCCTCAACTTGCAGTTTACTTATCTGCTTGCTTTCGCTTGGTGTTTTCTTATATGCCTAATCTGTTTACTGTTTTCCTTATCTCCTTGACTCAGCTTGCGGCTTTTATTTATCTGCTATCTGTTTTTATCTGCATGTTTTTGCTTGCTGCTTTCTTATTCGCCTAATCTGTTTGATATTTTCAACTTTTTGCTTTCTGATTTCATATCTGCCTGCCTTTGTCTGCTGTTTTCTTATCTGCCGCCTCTGTTTTCTTATATCCTTATCTGCTTGACTCTTCTTATTGCTTTTTTTTTTATCTGCCTGCCTCTGTTTGCTGCTTTCCTTATCTGTTTGTCTGTGCTTACTGTTTTTTTTTCTGCTTGATTCTGCTTACTTTTTTATCTGCCTGTTTCAGCTTGCTGTTTTTCGTATCTGTCTGCCTCTGTTGCTTTTCTTATATGCTTGCTGCTTTTTTTTTTTATCTGTCTGCTTCTGCTTAGTGTTTTTTTTTCTGCTTCTACTTAATGTTTTTTTTCCTGCTCCGCTTTGTCTGATGTTACTTATCTTAACTCAATCCCCACTATCTTTTACTCTTTAATAAATATTTACCAATGTAAAAAAGCCCTATTTTTAATGTTTAATATCTATTGAAATATACGTCTCCAAAGTTACTCAACCATTATGCATTCCTCTTAAAGTCCTACAATGTCTTAAATACACAAGAAGGTCGTATTTTCAAGATTGTACTGCAGATATCGCCAGTTACACTATATAGATAATATTGCACACATTTCTAATAAAAATCTGTGCTGTTATATGTGGTTGCAAGATTTTTGAAGTGCAGATTTTCTCTTGAAATTCGTATTAAATAAATCTCCAAAACACATAACAAGTCGCTCTAATTTTTCAGAATCTATCAAAACAGTCTCATAAACTCCTCTTCCAACTTGGATAAACAAATAGTGTGACGCAGAGAATAGTCATCACGCCTGTTACTGTGAAAAATATTTTGATAAACACTCAAGACATTCAAGCTATATAACGCACCGCTGAAAAAATTTTATACCGGAATTTTTATGCCAACAAGCAGTTACGATCTGTATGCATAAACATTGCACAATTCACAAAGCAGACAAGAAAGATCTGTTAACAGTTATGTTTTTTTCCCTTGCAATCTGCGTTCCCATTTGCTGGCGCTGAGGCATTTGCGTTAATTAGAGCTGAAAGCAGCAGCATTTCTCATTAGAGTTGCCAGGCAACCGACTTGTAAAGCAGAGAAGAGAGGAATTTAAATATCTAATACCGAACAGGCACTCTCGATCCATGCGAGCTCTCTTTGCTTTCAAGAGATAATCAGATCTCTTACGACACCAGTCCCTGGCGTTTTGCTTTACCGGTTTACATTGGTTTTCGTTATGTGCTGCCTTTATGGATGGATATTAACGGTTTCCTTCTATCGAGAACTTCTGAAAATAATAAATGCAGGAATAATCAATACTATTTTCTTTATTGTGCTGTATAGAAGAAGAAAAAAACCAATTTATAAATTGCGATTGTTATAGAAAACTTTTATATACCGCTTCAGTTTTATGTGCATTTCCTAAGCAATAATATATGTTTACTGTATATGAAATTATGCAGTGCATGATCTATGTAAATATAGGTTATTAATGTGTTGTATAAACAGCTCCTATAAGAGAAAGGTGATGGATCACGTTATGACGTCAGTACTCACATTTCTTATATATTTAAGTCTATTATTTCTACTGGTGAACTTTTAAAACCAATTTTTATACTAAAGTTCATTTATATATATATACCTCATTTCGGAAAAAATTCATTCGTATTTATTAGTAGTAATCAGAGTGTTGATAAGTACGAATAATTTTCCTTCTACACAAGTTTTATTTTTAAATGAATATTAGAATAATATTAGTTTAAAACCATACCAGTAATAATAATAATATAAAAATGTATAATAAAAATGTCTAAGTTATTCCTCAAATATATTTTTTGCATTACTGAGTTGAACATTTTCTGCAGCAATCTAATCATGATCTTGAACAGATGAAGACACCAACTAATTTTTAACCTTTTATCCAATTTAAAGCTTCCATTATTTATGATTCCACTAATTATTTGTTCAACTGGTGCTCGGCTATACTTTGTAACAAAGAAGACTGTTTGTATCTCAAAATAGCAAGCAATCTACGAAAAACGTAAAACATTAAACATTTTTTCCTCATACTATTAATTATACATCGAATTATCTACCGAAAAACAAAAGTTTTATGCATTGCTTGTATCCTTAGTTAAGAAAAAGTTAATGCGATTAATTAAGCAAATCCCTTATCAGTATTCCGCCTAATCATAAATGAATTATATTCCAAGCAACGAAAGCAATTTCTTCTTTCGATTTCTACTAGAAAAACCTTAATTTTTGTTTTTGTCCGAAAAAAAAAAATCTAAGCAAAAACAAGTTAATCTGAAATCAAACGAACTCCGTTTCCAATTAACATGAAATGTCGTAAGGGCATTTATTAGAAAGGGCATTGTTCGTTTTTCCACTATCTCTAATCTACTCTCCTTTCATTCTTCCAAACATAGATAGCATCTTTTAATTGTAGAGACTGACATTTAGAGCAGTAAACAGAAAAAAAATATGATTTTGCTATCTAATTCACCTAATTGAAATTTGTGGTTGGGTTCCGAAAATACATGTTAGGCACAACAGCATCTTTATATATTTTTTGATTTATAATCCTTTTTTCAAAAGGTTGATTAATTGGATATATATTTGCTTATTTTGTACAGTATGAAATGAGTATCAAACGTGGCTTAATATGATGATGAAGAACATTCCAGAAAGGCGTAGGTTTCAGTTTAATCGCCTCATAAAAATTCGTGTATTAAACTACATAAGAAATAAATTTATATATTAGCGCCAAAATGTTAGTAAATAATCGTGCAAAATGAGGGAAAATTTTGCACTTTTCTATTAAAGTATAAATATATGTACAGTTTTTCTACTGGTAATTTTCGGTGATATTTTTTTTTCTTTCTATTAGAAAATGAGAAGCAAGATCGATGTTTTCTAATATTTAGGCAAAAAAGGCACAGATTGTCAGATAAATAAGTAGATGTTTTATTTTTGTAATAAGAGCCTGAAACTCTTGCTCACGTAGAAAGGGAAAATATATCATATATTTTCTTCCTTTTTAATAAACAGTTTCTTCTTGCTGTATTTATAGACA
The DNA here is from genome assembly GCA_038380435.1 of Ryuthela nishihirai. NCBI lineage: Eukaryota > Metazoa > Arthropoda > Arachnida > Araneae > Heptathelidae > Ryuthela > Ryuthela nishihirai. The sequence goes on along the minus strand of JAWZYU010000008.1, from coordinate 36,553,713 downwards.
ACATACGAAGTGCCAAAAGTGCAAAAAGTGTTGAATTTGAATAAGGTTCGCTTGCAGAAAGAGACAGGTCGTTGTGAATAAATCACCTTTTAATGCATTATAGATTATAAGGAATGTTAAATAATTGGATTATTGTGAGCATCAAAATATATAGTTATGCATGTTGTATTTCGATAAGAAAAGTTCTAAAATTAGGGATCAAAATATTCTTAATTTGCATACACAGTAAATATTATGTTATGTTTTCGTTCTCGAACTATATATATAATTTACAAAAATGTTGGAAATAATACATTATATTATTTTTAAAGGAAAAAATTATGTATTATTTTTTCCAGTCAGTTTAGATTGGCTTTAAAATAGCATTTAATCATATCTGCTTTTTATATCGCATTATTAACGTATTTAACACTTCTTCACATAATGTATGATTTATACGTTTAATAATGTTTGCTTGTATATTGTAAGATTCCCATATTTAAAAATGTTTTTTCTTTTTTGTTAAATAATACGTCTCATAACAACTTTAGTATAATGTTTCGCATTAAAAATAATTATTCACAACGAACTAATTTCTTTCTACAAGCAAACCTTATTCAAATTCAACACTTCTTGTACTTCAATTAGCACTTTATGTGTCCTTTATAATTAAGTGAGAAAGAAACCATCTATCACGTCTTTTAAATTAACTCTAAAGCATTTTGCTTTTAATTAACATCAGGAAAGAAAGTGTAATTGAAAAAAACAAAACGTAAGAAACAAAGCAAAGGTATCAATGAAATCTAATTAATTTAATTAACGGTAGCTAACCTCTTTCCAATACCACTTTTTTATTTAGAATAAATACACACTGTTATTTGTTAATTAATATAGATATATTTCATTCTTATAACCTTTATGCGCATGTGCGAAAAGTAGTAGGAAGCGTAAGAGTTTAGTGAAGGAAAATTTCAGCATATTTAATAATCTTTCGTTATGAGGAGTAGAGGATCTCAGTCTTAGAGGGTTAAGATTACACCGATTTTGACGCCTCCTGCACCGGTAATTAAGGCCAGCATGGAGAATTTTATGGCGCAGAGGAACGTTAATTAGCAGTGATTGCACCTTCGCTTCTTCGCTGGTTTTTGTCATGGCAACGGGTTCTTCCTTTCTACCTTCTTCTTTCATCCTACTATGCTTGGCGCATATATTTAACAAGGCGACGTTTTTCTGATGTTTTACAGTGGTTATTAGGCTTAGTTTCTTCACACACGTGGAAAGTTCTCAATAATTCACATTTGTTCGCAATTTTCTCAAAGAAGTGAATAATTTATAAAAAGTTTTTTCCGTTGCTGTCTTTTGTTAAAAAAACTTGAAATTTTGCATATGTGGAAAACATTGGGGCAATAACGTGGATTTTGTGTTTTAATCTAAATTGAGTTGTTTTACCTCGGAGCAGTAATTTTTTTTGCGCACAATGGGATAATTGGCAAGGTTTACAAGAACCCCGATGGCGCAGAGAAGGTTGGGGGAGGGGATCCACTGGAACAGTTGTTGGGAGAGAGATGACAGCCTCCCGTCAAGGACATCGTCTATCTAAATAATACTTTAAATAACACAAAGAATTAAATGGCATAAAATGAAGTATTCCAACATTCTGAACTGTATGAAGGGTTGGGTTGTTTTACCTCTGAGCGACACTGTTTTGCACACCATGGGCTAAATAGCCAGGTCACATGGACCCCGAAGTCTCAGCGAAGGTTGGGGGAGTGGATCCACTGGAACAGTTGTTGGGAGACAGATGGTAGCCTCCCGACAAGGCCATCCAGCGTGTTCTTTAACATGCACAGGATATGGCTATCCCGCACACGGAGCCACGGTTTAAAGTCCCATCCGACGGACGGCGGCCTTTCCAAGCCATTCGGTGTCCCCTACTGACCGTGGGCAGGGCGGGGAATTTTGCAGAGATAAATCTCAACGCTGACCCAGCTGGGACTCGAACCTGGGAACTACAGATTACGAGCCTGGCGCGCTACCGACTGAGCCACCCCCGCCCCATCGTCATGGTATTAAAACATATTTTATGAATTGAACATAACCTACAGTCTTACCTAAGAACAAAATTATTGCAAAAAAGCTTTTTTCTTCCACCAGTCGTTTTTATTTTACCCCGTTACATCAGTAGAAGAAGGTTGGACACCGACCTGGATAATTGTGAGCCAAATATAACAACGTTGCTCTTGTTTCTGGTGGGGCGGGGGTGGCTCAGTCAGTAGCGCGCCAGGCTCGCAATCTAATTCCCAGATTCGAGTCCCAGCTGGGTCAGCGTTGAGATTTATCTCCGCCAAACTCCCGCCATGCCCACGGTCAGTAGGGGACACCGATGGGTTTGGAAAGGCCGCCGTCCGTCGGATGGGACGTTAAACCGTGGCCGTGTGCGGGAGAGCCATACCCTGTGCACGTTAAAGAACACGCTGGATGGCCTTAACGGGAGGCTACCATCTGTCTCCCAACAGCTGTTCCAGTGGGTCCCCTCCCGCAACCTTCTCTGAGCCTTCGGGGTCCATGTGACCTGGCCATTTAGCCCATGGTGTGCAAAAAAGTGCCGCTCAGAGGTAAAACAACCCAACACAACCCAACCCAAGTCCTAATTGAAAAAAAAAAATAAAATATAATAAAAAATAGAGGACGGAGGGAGGGGAGCAGTGTCACATTCGAACTGAAAAAAGTAAAAGATAAAAAAAAAGTGGGGGATCAAGTGACTTGATTTCCATTGCAGTATAACGTTGCACCTCCGTTTTAAAGAACTTTTTCTTGGAAAAATTCATCAAAAATGCACAAGTTTAATTTTTTGACTCTTATCTTTTCTAGCATTCTCAAAAGGCATGTCCCCTTATAACATATTTTTATATAAATGTTATTTATATATAATATCTTTTTTATAATTAGCTCTTACCTTGTTCAGAAGGGGCGGGGGTGGCTCAGTCGGTAGCGCGCCAGGCTCGTAATCTGCAGTTCCGAGGTTCGTGTCCCAGCTGGGTCAGCGTTGAGATTTATCTCCGCAAAATTCCCCGTCCTGCCCACGGTCAGTAGGGGACACCGATGCGCTTGAAAAGGCCGCCGTCCGTCGGATGAGACGTTAAGCCGTGGCCCCGTGTGCGAGAGAGCCATACCCTGTGCACGTTAAAGAACACGCTGGATGGCCTTGACGGGAGGCTACCATCTGTCTCCCAACAGCTGTTCCAGTGGGTCCCCTCCCCCAACCTTCTCTGAGCCTTCGGGGTCCCTGTGACCTGGCCATTTAGCCCATGGAGTGCAAAAAAGTGCCGCTCAGTAGTAGAACAACCCAACCCAATATCAACACCACGTAGACAGAAAGCCGTTTCACTAAGTTATGACGTCACTATAGGTGCATCTAACAATTTACAAATTTCTTCTATACTTATTTCTGTTATTATTAGTCGTAAGTTTCAAACTAATCTTTATGCTAATTTATGCACTGGTTTCTATAAATTAAGGAAAATCCTCATGTTAAGTCAATGGGAAGCTAAGGTCAAAGCTCTATAAACTACTAAAATAAGTTTTTTGTTTTGAAAAATGTCATTGCAGATATAAGATCTCAAACAAATAAATCAATATCTCGATTTTCAAAAATATTCGTTCAGTATTTAATGAGTTATGGAAGTTTGAATATTTAGCAATAACAATGCCAGCCACAAAAATTGACTTCAGAAGTTAATTAAAACTTAGTAATAAGTATTGTATCAAAGTGTTTAATAAAATAAGTTTGTATTTTAGAACTTTGCATAAAGAATTCTTTCACTATTCTTCAGTTTTATATAAGTTTCTTAAGAGTGGCATTGCTGTTGTTAAATATTCAAACTTCCATAACTCATTAAATATTGAACGAATATTGTTGAAAACCGAGATATTGATTTATTTGAGATCTTTGTCTGCAATCATATTTTTCAAAACAAAAAAATCTGTTTTAGAAATTATAGAGCTTTGACGTTAGCTTCCCATTGGCTTAATATAGGGATTTTCCTTAATTTATGGAAACCAGTGTATTTATAAAAAAAATTGTTTAGAGAAACATTATTCATATACACCTAAAAGCCAATCTTTACGCAAAGCCGTCTTTACGCAAATCGAAGCAACTGCAGGTAAACGACAGCATGTGTGAAGGTCATGAATCGGTATAAATAACACCTGATACTGAGCATTGTTAATCAATGTTATTCTTGTTTTTCAGATGGGAAAATTAGCGGACTTAAGTGAGTTTGAGAAAGGTCAAATTATAATGACCAGATGACTGGACATTTCGGAGACGGCAAGGTTTGTGGGGTGCTCATAGTCAGTCGTGGGTAGTACCTTCAAAAAATGGTCCGAGGAGGGAAAAACCATGAATCGGCGGCAAGGCGTGGGCCGACCACGGTTCACTGTTTGATTGGATTGGATTGTTTTACCTCTGAGCGGCACTTTTTTGCACACCATGGGCTAAATGGCCAGGCCACAAGGACCCCGAAGGCTCAGAGAAGGTTGGGGGAGGGGGCCCACTGGAACAGCTGTTGGGAGACAGATGGTAGCCTCCCGTCAAGGCCATCCAGCGTGTTCTTTAACGTGCACAGGGTATGGCTCTCCCGCACACGGGGCCACGGTTTAACGTCCCATCCGACGGACGGCGGCCTTTTCAAGCCCATCGGTGTCCCCTACTGACCGTGGGTAGGGTGGGGAAATTTTGCGGAGATAAATCTCAACGCTGACCCAGCTGGGACTCGAACCTGGGGACTACAGATTACGAGCCTGGCGCGCTACCGACTGAGCCACCCTCGACCCCCGACCACGGTTCATCGATGCTAGAGGTGAGCGAAGGCTATCCCGTATGGTACGAGCAACTCGCCCGTAATTTGAATGTTGGTGACGGGAGTAATGTGTCACAACACACAGTACATCGAACAATACTGAAAATGGGACTGCGTAGACGCAAGTCACTCCGAGTGCTCATGTTAATCTCGGTTTACGTCGAAAGCTCCTACAATGGGAACGCGAGCATCAAATCTGAACCTTGAATGATTGGAAGAAGGTCGTCTGGTCTGATGAATCTCGTTTCCTGTACCTCACCGGATACGTGTGCGTCGTTTACCTGGGGAAGTGTTGGCCCAAGGATGCACCGTGGGACGAAAACAAGGTGGTGAAGGAAGTGTAATGCTTTGGGCAATGTTCTGCTGGGAAACCCTGGGTCCAGTCATTCATGTACAGGAAACTATGACCTCTACCACCTAACTAAACATCATTGTAGACCAGTTACATCCTTTTATGGCAACGGTATATCATTCTAGAAGTGCCGGCTTCTTGAACAATCCGGGCAGAATGCCACACTACCCGGATTGTTCAAGAATGGTTCGCGGATCATGAGGATGACTTCCAGGTATTGCCCTGGCCTCCAAATTCCCCAGACATCAATCCAATCGAGCATCTGTGGTTTGTGTTGGAACAGCATATCCGATCTGTGGCGGCTCAACCATGCAACTTATAAGAGTTAAAGGATCTGCTGGTAACCTATTGGTACCAGATACCACAAAACACCTTTAGAAATCTTTAGCATCCATGCCTCGCCAGGTAAGAGCTGTTTTGGCGGCACGTGGAGGACCAACATCATATTAGGCAGGTTGTCATAATGTTTTGGCTCTTCGGTGTATAAGAGCATCATCATAACGCGTATACAAACGAATGTCTTTTTTCTAAAAATATATATATAATAATGAATATAGATTAGTATGAAAAATTAATAGTGGCCAAAAGGCAGAAAAAATATATTTATGTAAAGAAATCAAAACTATAGTAATTAAAAGCAATATATTTAACCCTTTCAGGACCATAGGTTTCTAAGAGTAAATATTAGTATGTAACTGTTTATTTTATTTTGTTTAGACGTAAAATAAATAAAAATCATAAGAAAAATACATAACAATGTGTAGTTTTTTTGGAATTTTATGGGAAATATTTTTCCCAATGGACTATAAAGGTAACACAAATTATAGTTAGGCTTATTATGCAATGTCTTTTATTTACTGGTTTATAAGAACAAAATGTTAACTAAAATAATACAAAATTATGAAATAAAATTACTATACAAAATGATGTGCTAATTATGATATTCGGCGAAGCAATTTCTTTTGGTAGTGAGGCAAAGATGGACATTGCACATAGTACATATATTATGCGTTCTGACAGTTCTGTTTTTGTTTTCTAAACGTTCCTGTTTACGTAATTGCGTTCGGCATACGTTCTACTTTGACATTCTGTATAAAAAAATGCAGATAAGGTTATAATTAAATATGACAATCACCAATTTTAAAATGGGAAAAATGTTTCCCTTAGTCGTGAAAAGGTTAAGCTACCGATAGTTTATTTAGAATATATATTATATCTATTAAGCAAGAGAAATTTGGTATAATTGTTGTTTACAAATCAGTATATCTCAGTTTTAAATTTCAAACGCAGTTGTTAACAGCAAAGTGGCTATTAGAATTTTCAAGCTCTCACAGAAAAGTTACATTTCAAACTAATGTAAGAGTTCAATAAATTTAAAAGAATGATAGTAACATATTTCACCTTTCAGCAACAGTTAATTTTCCTACCTCTGGATCACTTTATTTAAATTCTGCATTCTATGCAAAGTAGTTTCTATCAATCTTCATTTATCTTCACAGAATAATAATTCATTTCTGCTCTGTAAAATGTCGAAGTCTGAACGCTCCACTTAGTTCACTTGGATAGGTATGAGCAACATGCATTTCCTTCTCGTAACTCTTTCTTACTGGTTCCCAGGAGTCCAATGGTAAGCACTTCCTTTCTTACTCCAGGGAGAAGCAAACTGTTGTGGAGACAAATGGAGGAAGTGGGAGCATCGGTAGCTGCGGAGAAGACGTAGCAAGCAGTGAAGTAGATGAGCGCAATGGGAGAAACTCGGGAGTGAAAAAAAAAAGAACTTGCTCTCGTTTCATCTTGCCTAATTCTTGCTCTCTCGCTTGTGGATCGGATAAAGAAACAGTTGCTAAACAAGTAAACTAAGAAATTTACAGCTTGTGTTTCCTTTGTTGTTTCTATTTCTTTGTTTCTGTTGTTTAATTTATTTGGTTGAAAATAAAGTGATTGAAAAAGTGAACAAAGTTTTAGAATGTATAATGTTAGTAGATTACATTAGGGTGGTGTCTTAGTTGTGAGGAGAGAGTAAATATATGTAGTGGATTAATATTTATATTAGAATAGTATTACTAGAAATTTAATAACAACTAAGGTAACATTTATTTTCTACTTATATTTCACATTCAAATTTATTTACTTTACATAAAATATTTATATCACTGCAAAAACTATTACCAGTGGTTAAATAAATATATTAATTTGAAATATTTTTATAAAAGTAGAAAAAGACCTTCTGTTCTTATTCCAAACTAATGGTTTTTCTTTCTTATGAATTGGATAAAGAAACATTCGCTGAACAAGTGAACGAAGAAATTTACAACTTGTGTTTTCCTGTTGCTTCTATTGCTTTGTTTCTGTTTAATTTATTTGGTTGTAAATCAAGTGACTGCAAAGTAAGAAAAAGGAGCGACAAAGATTTGAAATGTTGGGTTGTTTTACCTCTGAGCGGCACTTTTTTGCACACCATGGGCTAAATGGCCAGGTCACATGGACCCCGAAGGCTCAGAGAAGGTTGGGGGAGGGGACCCACTGGAACAGCTGTTGGGAGACAGATGGTAGCCTCCCGTCAAGGCCATCCAGCGTGTTCTTTAACGTGCACAGGGTATGGCTCTCCCGCGCACGGGGCCACGGCTAACGTCCCATCCGACGGACGGCGGCCTTTCCAAGCCCATCGGTGTCCCCTACTGACCGTGGGCAGAGCGGGGAATTTTGTGGAGATAAATCTCAACGCTGACCCAGCTGGGACTCGAACCTGGGAACTACAGATTACGAGCCTGGCGCGCTACCGACTGAGCCACCCCCGCCCCTCTTCTTATGAATTGGATAAAGTGGCTCATTAAATAACAACTAAACGAAGAAATTTACAGCTTTTGTTTTTTCTGTTGCTTCTATTTCTTTGCTTCTGCTGTTTAGTTTATTTGGTTGCTCTAAATAAAGTGATTTGCAGAGTGAGAGAAGGAAGATGCAAAGGTTTGGAATGTAGAATGTAAATTAGACTGTCTTAGAATGATACTTTTAGTCGGGAGCACGTAAGGATCTAGAGAATTACTTAGGAATGGAGGCAAGATTTTCAATCAAATCGGAAAAACATTTAAAGGGGAGGAGCAAGAAACTAAATAGAACCGGAAAAGGTAAAAGAGCGGGGGGGGGGGGAGGAAGAAACTCAACCACCCGGGTAAAGTAAAGGAGAGGAGGGGAAGAAACTTCATCAAACCGAAAAAAACTAAAAATTAAGGGCCTAGAAACTCAATCAAACTGGGAAAAAAATAAAAGGCAGGATGCAAGAAACTCAATCAAACTGGAACAAAAGTAAAAATGGAGGGACAAGAAACTCAATCAAACTGGGGATAAAAGTAAAAGGCAGGAGGCAAGAAACTCAATCAAACTGGGAAAACGTAAAAGGGATGGGGAAAGAAACTTAATCAAACTGGGAAAAGTAAACGGGGAAGGGGCAAAAAGACTATTTCCTTTGCAGTGTAATATTCCCCACCATTTTAGAGGTCTTTAAAAATATCGTGAAAAATTCATGAAATACACATAAGTTTCCTCATTTTTTTTCCTCTATTCCTCTTGTCAGCATTCTGTAAGGAGGAATATAACACCCTTTCAGAATGCTAATGTGGTAATGGCATCTTACCCACAGATCCGTCCCTGGTTGTGAGGGAAGGTTGTGTGTTGTTGGGTTGTTTTACTTCTGAGCGGCACTTTTTTGCACACCATGGGCTAAATGGCCAGGTCACATGGACCCCGAAGGCTCAGAGAAGGTTGGGGGAGGGGACCCACTGAAACAGCTGTTGGGAGACAGATGGTAGCCTTCCGTCAAGGCCATCCAGCGTGTTCTTTAACGTGCACAGGGTATGGCTCTCCCGCACACGGAGCCACGGCTTAACGTCCCATCCGACTGATGGCGGCCTTTCCAAGCCCATCGGTGTCCCCTACTGACCGTGGGCAGGGCGGGGAATTTTGCGGAGATAAATCTTAACGCTGACCCAGCTGGGACTCGAACCTGGGAACTGCAGATTACGAGCCTGGCGCGTTACCGACTGAGCCACCCCCGCCCCAATTGGGTCGAGTGTATTTATAAATTGTTGCAGATAAGTAGTTAACTTGCTGAAAAAGTACTAAGTATCTCAAGGATTGAATCGGTGAAATTGCTTAGGCAATAGAGGAATGAATCCAAGGTCCAAAAAACAACCACAACCAAACTTATTTTAAAAATTTCAATCACACTGTTGTTTTAAAAACAACGATGACCATTTATTATAAATCAGCAATCCTGTTTTTTGTCGTGAAATATTTTTTCCTCAATATCTTTCTAAATAATTAATCTTCCGGTTTGAAATTTTACGTGCAGGTAAACCTCAAACTACTCTTCATTACACTAAAATTTCAAATTCATACCTGTAATTAAATGAGAGTTTTAGTATAAAACCTATAACTACACATTTCGATTTTAAATTTCAACACTCAAATATCTATTTTGATCATTATAACATCCCAATTATTTTACACCCTAACCCAGAATTTAATATAAGGTATACGCCAGTCATTCCATGTATTGTGTTAAAAATCGAAGTTCGTATCTAAAATGAAATCGGAGTTTGAATTCGAAACCACTTAATACCATCCTCCTCCTCCTCCTCAAGCAGCCATGGGTTACGGATGTCCAACCACACCGTGGAATTTAGTTCTCCAAGCATACCTGTCCTGAGCTACATCTGCTGCATCAGGCTACTGTAGACCAATTCTAACAAGGTCCCGATTAACATTGTCTGCCCACAGCATCCTAGGTCTCCCCCTCTTTCTAAGGCCTTTAGGCACATTATTCATAACCCTATTCGCTAATCTATAATTATCCATACGGGCAACATGGACAAACCAACGGAGTCTCTCTCTGCAAAATATGCTGCTCAGAAGAGGTTGCCGACTCCTTTGCTTAATCTCTTCATTACTTACAAAGCTGAACCACCTAATGCCCAAGATACTGCGTAAGCATCTAGAATCAAAGGCATCTAGTTTCCTATTATCTTGTTTACAAAGTGTCCAAGTTTCACTACCATAACTAACCCTAGAAAGAACCAAACTATTATACAGTCTAATTTTAGTCTTTAGTTATATAAGCCTATTTCTCCACTCTCCATAGATTCTTAAAAGTCCCGGCAGCAATCCCTATTCGTCTGTTAATCTCATGCCGCACATCACCAGTATCTGTTACATATCACCCAAGATAATTAAACTGTGACATCTGCTCAAGACTGCAACCATTTAGATTAATTGAATCACCCTGCCTGACCAATTTTCATCACTTTAGTTTTCTCTCTGTTTACAACCAAACCTACTCTACTACCAGTCTCATCAACAGCTCGAATGAAAGAGTTCATCTCATCAACATCATTTGCCAAAAGGGCTAAATCATCAGCATAATCTAAATCAGAAATTCTGATAAATCCAGACCATTTAAGGCCAAAATCTTTCCCTTGCAGTTAATTTTGCCTAACATAATCAAACCATAAAAAACGAGAAGGCAAGGTCGGACATTAGGTTTTAAGCCTGGCAGGTAGGGGCGGGGGTGGCTCAGTCGGTAGCGCGCCAGGCTCGTAATCTGGAGTTCCCAGGTTCGAGTCCCAGCTGGGTCAGCGTTGAGATTTATCTCCGCAAAATTCCCCGCGCTGCCCACGGTCAGTAGGAGACACCGATGGGCTTGGAATGTCCGCCGTCCGTCGGATGGGACGTTAAGCCGTGGCCCCGTGTGCGGGAGAGACATACCCTGTGCACGTTAAAGAACACACTGGATGGCCTTGACGGGAGGCTACCATCTGTCTCCCAACAACTGTTCCAGTGGGTCCCCTCCCCCAACCTTCTCTGAGCCTTCGGGGTCCTTGTGGCCTGGCCATTTAGCCCATGGTGTGCAAAAAAGTGCCGCTCAGAAGTAAAACAACCCAACCTGGCCGGTTCTATGCATCATCACAGGGGATTGGTGTATAGCACTCTCTCCAGTGACTAACTAGCTACCATTTATAGACCACTTAATACACGAAGTTCATTATAATTCGAGACATTTACATACGGTTGGCAATGCTGCTCTAAATATTAAAAAATATATTAATGAAATAAGCATATTTTTTCTGGATGACTAGCAATGGGAACCGTGGTAATGTGGATGTGTACCTAATATTTTTATTATACTTTCAAAAGTGTGAAGGGCAGGGATGGCTCAGTCGCTATCGCGCCAGGCTCGTAATCTGTATTTCCCAGGTTCGAGTCTCGTATGGGCCGGCCAGCTTTGAGATTTATCTGTGCAAAACTCTTCGCCTTGCCCTCGTTCAGTAGGGTTGGGTTACCTCTGAGCGACACTTTTTTGCACACCATGGGCTAAATGGCCAGGTCACGTGGACCCCGAAGGCTCAGAGAAGGTTGGGGGAGGGGACCCACTGGAACAGCTGTTGGGAGACAGATGGTAGCCTCCCGTCAAGGCCATCCAGCGTGTTCTTTAACGGGCACAGGGTATGGCTCTCCCGCACATGGGACCACGGTTTAACGTCCCATCCGACGGACGGCGGCCTTTCCAATCCCATCGGTGTCCCCTACTGACCGTGGGCAGGGCGGGGAATTTTGCGGAGATAAATCTCAACGCTGACCCAGCTGGGACTCGAACCTGAGAACTACAGATAACGAGCCTGGCGCGCTACCGACTGAGCCATCCCCGCCCCCGTTCAGTAGGGGATACCGATTGGCTTGAAAGGCCGCCGTCATTCGAATGGGACGTAAAGCCGTGGCTGCGTGTGCGAGAGATCCATAACTTGTGTACATTAATGAACACAATGAATAGCTTTGACGGGAGGCTGCCATCCCTCTCCTAAAAGCTGTCCAGTGGATCACCTATCCCCAACCGTCTCTAATCCCTTAGGGGTCCTTTTGACCAGGCCTTGTAGCCCATTATGTACAAAAAAGTGCCGCTCAGAGGTAAAATAATTTGAAATGTGTGAACATAGAGCCAGTGATACGATGCTAGTGATATATCATGGAAATATTTTGAGCAGTATATAGTTTGTCAGCCATTTGAACACTTTTTTTCGCATAGTACGTTTGACTTCTCGCGGATCCCTCAGTTCCGCAGAATAAATTTTGCGAAACAGCGCTTTAAAGCTTCCCTCATACACTGCTGTACCAAAATATTAAAACATTTTTATGTTATGTCAATGTATCTAACTTCGATTTGGGTTGGGTTGTTTTACCTTTGAGCGGCACTTTTTTTTGCACAAAATGGGCTAAATATCCAAGACACAAGGACCCCGAAGACTCAGGGAAAGTTGGGGGATGGGACCCACTAGAACAGTTGTTGGGAGACAGATGATAGCCTCCAGTCAAGACCATCCAGCGTGTTCTTTAAAGTGCACAGTGTATGGCCCTCCCACACACGAGCTGGATCAGCGTTGAGATTTATCTCCGCAAAATTCCCCGCCCTGCCTACGCTCAGTAGGGGACACCAATGGGCTTGAAAAGGCCGCCGTCCGTCGGATGGGACGTTAAGCCGTGGCCCCGTGTATGGGAGAGCTATACCCTGTGCACGTTAAAGAACACACTGGATGGCCTTGACGGGAGGCTACCATCTGTCTCCCAACAGCTATTCCAGTGGGTCCCCTCCCCCAACCTTCTCTGAGCCTTCGGAGTCCATGTGACCTGGCCATTTAGCTCATGTGTGCAAAAAAAGTGCCGCTCAGAGGCAAAAGAACCCAAAATCCCACTCACGACCCATGAGTTAACATTCCATCCAACGGACGGCGGCCTTTTCCAAGCCCATACTGACCGTGAGCAGAGCACAGAGTTTTGCGGAGATAAATCTAACGTTTCGAAGTTCTATAACTTCTTAAAATATGCATTTAATGGCAGAATGTGACTGAAGATTTATTAAAGATCATTATCAAATCTATTTAAATACCAATATTCAATAATATTCGTTCAATATTTAGAATTCTGAAAACTTGATTAATTCTCATCAGTAATGCGTTATAAGAATTTATCCTAGAAATTAATTAAAACTTAATAAGTATTCTTTCAAACTATTTAAAATAATAAATATATGTTTTAGAAGTTTGCGAAATGATAATTTCAATATTAGACAATTATGAATGATATTTAGAAAACAATAAATTACTTTTATATATTCCAGCATCCATAACTCTTTAAATACTAAACGAATATTGTTGAAAATCGAGATTTAAATGGATTTGATTATGATCTTTAGTTTATCGTCAGATACATTTTTCCATTAAATGATTATTTCAGAAATTATAAAGCTTGAAAATTAGATTACCATTAATATAACACAATATCACAGCACAATATCATAACTAGGTTTATGCTCCTTTATACTTAAAGAAAAATATAGAAAAAATAAAATATATAATTATGCTTAAGAAAAAATATAGAAAATAAAACAACTACATTCCAGAAGTAATTATCGAGCATTTTTGTAACATAATGTAACATGAAAGTTCTCTAATACTTTGTTAAGGAAGTATATAAATCTGTAGTGACAGGTTATAACTCTATAAACTTTTTTTGCTATACAACAATTTCGTACGCAGAACATATTCCGCTAAAATAATTTCTAATCATTGAAATGAAAGGCGTTACCTTTAATTGGCTATTACACCCGTGCATGCTGGCAATGGAATTCTTTGCTATCATATTATAGTGCCCTCTTTTGAGGAAAAACATTTTTCGTAGACTAAATTGCTTTATTTATTGGGACATGAAATGCCTTTACATGATGCTGCAAAAGGAGGACTTAAGAGGAATTAAAATTGAAGAAATATCAAAGCTAGAATTACTACCGTTTAGTATTAATACGACTAGTACTTAGAATTTCATGAAATTGAAATCTAGGTATTATGAAAGTGAAAAATTTTATGATCGACCATTTTGTTATAGCATTATCTGAAAAGAGAGTTATATCATAATCAAAAATATTTTAGAAAATAATAAAATATTTTAGAAAATAATTCTGAAATATATTTCTTGTTTTCGTAAAATCATAATACGAAAATGGGTTGTTTGACGAAAGTTCCAGATTTTTGAGCATTTTAAAAGTTCATAT